>NC_069408.1:5315088-5345392 GCF_026875155.1 Cherax quadricarinatus | reverse complement strand
CTAGTATTTTTTTACCCAAATAAATGCTTAAAATACTTTTAAAAGTATCCCACACTCAAGTTGGTATTGATGGACCACTGGAAGAAAATATTGTTTCTCAAAGTTTAAAGTGATAATTCAAGATATCTGAATTTATTTGCACTGCTTAAATTGGGACACTTTTTGCTGATCAGATAACTTGTTCCAAGGAAGCTGTTTGAACGGCAAATGAAAGAAATGAAGGGAAATAATCATAAACTAGAGGTTATTTTTCAAGAGGGTATTAGAAGATACGAAAACCTGAATGTTCAATTTCTGTGACCATCATGTTCCGACAATACGAACGTAATACGGTGAAATTCTTATTCTTTGGCAGGTGAGGATGATTGTGGAACGGGTGGAAATATTGATTTTGTACTTTCAACAGTACCTCAAGAAGAGTCTCAGAGAAATGATGACAGTGGCAAGAAAATATCAGTTTATTCTAATATCTTAATTATGCACTCCATATCTATTTTGGGTCATGGTTCAACCCATACCCATGGCGTGGGTGTGGGGTCATCCCATACCCAAGGTGTGAGTGGCACTCTATACCCATGGTGTAGGTGGAAGTCACACCATACCCATTTGTGAATGGTAATCACATACCCATGGAGTGGCAGGTAGTTACCCAATTCCAGTGGGGTGAGTAGCAGTCACAAAACCCCGATGGTGTGGAGTTGGCAGTACATAATACCAAGGGTGTGAGTGGTAGTCACACACCCACGTGTGGGGGTTATCTGAAGATTACAGGGAACACAATTTGTTCAGGGACTGGTGCCACAAAGTTTTTTACAGTTTAAAATTTACTTTGGGTTTAATGAACATATTATTTCTGGTTCCCAGTGAAGTGCCACACTACGCCGGGAGAAATATTTAATATGCTGACACATGCAGGAGACTCAGAAGAATAAACAAAGTGACATCAGGGGAAATAAGTCACTTTGACTTTCTTTGGGTTATCTTAGCTAATTTACACATATGTTTGCTTATGTTCTTTCTTTCTTTCAACAAACTGACCATATCCCACAGAGGCAGGGTGGCCCAAAAAAAAAAACCCTTTTCGTTTTAACTCGAGTAATGTATACCGGAGAATGGGTTACTAGCCCTTGCTCCCGGCATTTTAGTCGCCTCTTAAGAAAACGCTTGGCTTACGAGGGAAGAATTCTGTTCCACTTCCACAGGGAGAATGTTGTTTTGTATAATAATTATTCTCATTGTACCACCTAAATAACTTTGTAAACATAGACTGGCCAGCAAGAGGAAACCCGAACTAAAGGGCATATGGCAAGTGAATGCAAATTAATTTATTTAGGCACAGGTACACATAAGTACAGTTATAATAAAGCGTAAATTTCATAGGATAACCCAAAAAAAAGTCAAAATTACTTATTTGCATTGGGTTTTCCTGAAGCGTAACACTACGTTTACAGTTGTATAACCTCACGGATGTAAAGATCGTGGATCACATTATAAATCAACACAGCAGTCAGCACACAAGAAGTTGATGCGAACCCCAGAATTAAAACACAAAATGTGAGAGCTCAACAAAATAACTTCAAGTAGATAATCGCACACTGTTATTGCTAAGGGAGTGTAGCTCAGTGGTAGAGCGTTCGCTTTGAATGTGAAAGGTCCCAGGTTCGATCCCCTGCACCTCCAGTCAGGGGATGTAGCTCAGATGTAATTTGGGCGCTCGCTTAGCAATGCGAGAGGTACGGGGATCGATACCCCATATCTCTAGATTTTATAAAAAGATTAAGCACTCAGGAGGCCGAGTATCATTTTGAAAATGGTTTAATGAAGCTATGCTAATTTTATAATGAGTAAAATTTTTAAAATTTTGCACCAGAAACAAACCCAAACAACCAACCTAAGTTTCCAGCTAAAAAAGAATCCCTTTAGTTAAGCTCTTTACTTGAGGGAAGTGATGCTGGCGAATCCACTGGTAACACACACAACACTAAATATAATTCTCCTTCTGTAACTGCAGAAAAAGCTTTATTTACCCAAATAAAAGCTTGAAACAGGTTAAATACCACACACTCAAGTTGGTACTGATGGACCACTGGAAGAAAAAAATTGTTTCTCAAAGATTTAGTGAAAATTCAAAGATATCTGTATTTATTTCAATGCTTGAATTGGGCCACTAATGCTGATCAGATAACTTATTCCAAGGAAGCTGTTGAACTGCAAGAGAAAGAATGAAGGGAAATAATCAAAAACTAGAGATCATTTTTCCAGAAGGTTTCTGGAAAATACGAGAACGGGGGGAAAGTTCAGTTAAAGGGATTCGTATGTTCGCAAGGTACCAAATTTAATAATCTGAATTTCTTTTTCTTTGCAGGTAAGAACGTTTATAGAACAGGTGCAAATACTGATCTGTACGTAGAAGAATACCTCCAGAAGAGCCTCAGAGTACATGATGAGAGTGACAGACAATAGCAGTGTAGGTTTAATATTTTTATTATGCACCTCATACCCATTGTGTGGGTGATAGTCACCATAAATCATGGATGGAGTGGGACTCCCCTATACCCAAGAAGTGGGATTTCATCACACCACACCCATCGTGTAGGTGCTGGTCACCCAACATCCCTGGTGTGGGTGGTAGTTCCCCTCATTTCCATGGTATCAGCGGAAGTCACCTCAACCCATGTTGAGGGCGGTGGTCACCCCTTACCCAGGGGAGGGGGTAGTCATCACATTAATCATAGTTTTGGTGGAAATTTTTAATGAGTAAAGTGAACATAATGGGTTCAGTGAATGGGCCACAAAATTGTCATGCTAAAAATTTTACAGTGGTAATGAACATATTTATATCGGGTTTTACCAGTGAAGTGCCACACTACGCCAGAGGAAATATTTGATGTACCGACACATGCAGGAGACTCAGAAGAATAAACAAAGGGACACCAGTGGAAAAAGTGTCTTTGTCTGACTTTCTTTTTTGTTACCCTAGACGATTTACACATATGTTACTATGTGTGATAATTATACGTTTGTTTACCTGTACCTAAATAACTAACTAAACATAGACTGACCAGCACGAGCAGAACCTGAGCTAAGACAGGTGAAACTGAATGCAAAGTGAGTATATTTAGGCACTGGTACACATCAGTACAGTTATCATACATACTGTAAATTACATAGGAAATACCATAAAAGTCAGAGTGACTTATTTCTATTGTTTTCCTTGAAGGGGCCCAAAACTACAGTTCCCAAAAACCTCACAGAGGTAGAGATCGTGCATCACATTATAAATCAACACAAGTCAGCACACGAGAAGTTGATGTGAACCCCAGAATTAAAATACAAAATTTTGAAAGCTCAACAAAATAACTTCAAGTAGATAATCGCACACTGTTATTGTTTAAGGGAGTGTAGCTCAGTGGTAGAGCGCTCGCTTTGCCTGTGAAAAGGTCGGGTTCGACCCCCGGGCACCTCCATTCACGGGGATGTAGCTCAGATGGTAGAGCGCTCGCTTAGCATGCGAGAGGTACAAAGGATCGATCCCCTGCATCTCCAGATTTAAAAAAAGATTAAGCCCCTCAGGAGGCTGAGCAACAATTGAAAATTGGTTTACTGAAGCTATGCAAATTTTAAAAAATGCGTACAATTTTAATTTTGCACCAGAACTACCCAAACAACCAACCTAAGTTATCCTAAGTCACGCTGGCGAATCCACAGGTAACACACACAACACTTAAGATAATAACTCTGCTTCTGTGACTGAAGAACAAATATTTATTTACCCAAATAAATGCTTGAAACAGGTTAAGTATCTCAAACTCAAGTTGGTACTGATGAACCAATGGAAGAAAATATTGTTTCTCAATGATTAAGTGAAAACTCAAGACATCTGCATTTGTTGCAATGTTTCAATTGGGACACTGTTGCCGATCAGATAACTTATTCCAAGGAAGCTGTTGAACAGCAAATGAAAGAATGGAGGGAATTAATCACGAATTAGCGGTCATTTTTACAGAGGGTATTAGAAGGTACGAAAACCTGCATGTTCAAGTCTGGGACTCCGATGCTCGCACGGTTCCAGTTTAATAAGATGATTTTTTTTTCTTTGGCAGGTGAGAATGATTGTGGAACAGGTGGAAATATTGTTGTGCACATTGAAGAATATCTCCAGAAGAGTCTCAGAATAAATGATAACGGTGGCAGAGACTCCAGCAGTTTAGTTTAATATCTTCATTATGCACCCTGTACCCATGATGTGGGTGGTGGTCACAACATACCCATGGTGTGGGTAGTGGTCACACCATACCCATGGGGTGGGTGGTAGTCACCCCATACCCATGTTGTGGGTGGTAGTCACCACATACCCATAGTGTTGGTGGTGGTTACACCATACCCATCCTGTGGGTGGTAATCAAACCGTACCCATGGTGTGGGCGATAGTCTCCACATACCTATGGTGTGGGTGGAAATTTAAAGAGTACTGTAGTACGTAACACTATATAACAAAATTTCACTTTTGTGGTGTTTTCCCGGGAAATAATCATCATTTCCCAAATCCTTATAACTAAACAAATTTAAAAAATACAATTTTGATCCCAGAACTTTGTTTTTTTGGTCAGGACACTTCTGGAACACTGTAAAGAAAGATTTTTTTTTTTATATTTTATTTAAAACTGAGGTACAAAAATATATGGGTACATAATCAATATGTAACAAATACAGGCAGTGAACAATAAAAAAATGTGACTACACGTACTGAAGAAGCCATTTTAAAATACAGAAGGCTGCTGCACTCAAACAAACACCTCTTGTATTACTGTGCTTCACTAAAGAGTGGTATAATACATATAAAATACATCAAAATACATATAACACATATAAATATATATATAACAACATATCAAACACATACACATACAACCCACCCAGTAACTTACACCCCCCCCCCCCATGAAAACGTCCACTTCACCTTAAATACACTGAAAAACTCTTAACATACCATTTGAAAAAAGCTTAAAAAACTTCAATGACAATTATTAAAAACAACCCACCCAGCAAAAACGGCTGACATAAATACAGGAATGTCTCCCTGATGGCCACACCCCATAGAACACAACCCCCCTCCCTCAAAAACCCCCTAGGTAAAAATTTAAATATCGGCACGGTGGGGGTTTTAAGACACTACCGTGACATTTCACCCCCCCCCCCACATCCTAGTAACGTGTCTCCCCATCCCCATCATAACCACCAACATTCTTGAAGTAATTAGCATTTTATATTCTCCAAAAAACACGCACAACATAACCTCCACAATAATAAATAAATTTCACATTATTCCCCCCTGCAGACAGATTATTTACACGCCGGAGAAATTATACTCAATCCACGAAGGACAACATTAGACATCTAAAATTGACATGGTATCACATGACCTGCTATTGCAGAGATTATTAAACTCCTACCCCCCCCCCCCAAATAAAAAAAACGACCATTTTCCCCGGGGCAATACAAAAGATAAAAAACTCTTTCACTTGAACATAAAAAAAAAATGTGAAAAAAAAAAAAAAATCTGAAACAATATATAAGCAAAAAACCCCAGGCAAGATTTTACATTATTACAATACCAGAACGTTCCACTATTAAAAAAAACAGTATGAACCTCTTTATTATGACAAGTTACATTGCCATATATGTGACATGTAATTACAGGTTAAATTATGCTAAAACAACAGCTATGTACTCCTTAAAAAACTGAGGAATCCTTAGATAAATTATTCACGGTGTTCACAAAACACCAAGACATTACTTTGAATACACATTGAATATACCCAACACCCTTTCCCACAAAATTTCCACACACCTACACAAACACTCACCCCCCCCCCCGGGAAGGGCCGCCCGTTCACCCCCTGACCGCTTATAAAGCCCAAAAATCCCTAAAAAGAAAGTCCCGAGCCCCCCGAGAAACCCCCTCCCCCCTCCTACCAAATTTTTTTCCCCTGTTGCGCACTTTGTTTAAAAAAGGATGCTGCTATGGCCATCCTACGTTCCTCCCCCCCTTTGTCTCTCATTCCCCAGATATATACAAAAAAATCAACCTTTAAAGAAACCCACGGCCCTTTGAATTTTTCCCCCAACCCCCTACATCTAAACTAAGCGCCCCTAAAAACCGCAACCCTTTCCCCCCATCCCGGTTTTTCTTTCCTAACCTTTCCCCCCACAATCCCTAGGCTTTCAAAAAATAAACTACATAAAAGCTGATTCTCTACCCCAAAAACCGACAACCCACCCCCCTTTATTCCCCTATTTGTAAAAAAACCCCCAAACGGAAATTTTCGTGAAGAAACCATACATTCCTCCCTCACGCGAGGCCGGATGCGTAACCCTTTTAATGGGCCCCAAATTCTTCCCCATCGTACATGGGGACATCCTTCCTTTCCCATACCACCCTACCCCTATTTTCTCTCCATGGACCCCTCCCCGCATGTTTCTGGGCTCTCGACCATCATCAATGACGCAACAATCCTCACCACTCTCAAATTTTGCCCCTTCCCCCATCTCCGAAGATCCCCCTGCAGCACCCCCAACCCTCCACCCCCCTTCCCCCCCGAGCCCTTAGCAACCAGTTTCACATAACCCCTTAAACCCTTTCTTTCCAAATGAATTAACCCAGCCCCCCCAAGGCCCCGGGAAAGTGTTTACCACCCCTTTTTCAAAAAACGCATCCCCGAACCCCCAATTAAAACGGGAAAACCTGCCCAACAATTCCGGACACCCCATACCCAAAGGTACAAGTGCCACACCAAATTTTCTTCAAAACCATTACCCAATACCCCTTGGGTCCTAAAGGGCGGCCCAATCCTTTGACAATTTTCCCCAATATATTACCCCCTTTGAACCCCTGCCCCCGGCTTTCCCCCAACAAAAACCCCAAAAATTTCACCCGGGTCCACCATTCCACCTCCCCCCCCCCCACCCCCCTCCTCCCCATCCCTTTCACCCAATATCATGCTTAGATTTATGCACATTCACTGCCATCCCTGTTCCACCCAAAAAAAGTCTAAAACTCTCCCCAGCCCCCCAATCCTCCCCCCATCATAGGACAGTTGGTCTCAACGTAACCTAGATAGGGGACCCCCCCTCTATTCCTCCTTACCCCCCCTGTAGCCCCTTTCCATGCCCAAAAAAAGGGATTCTTAAACATAAAAATAATATTTGTGACAACGGGCAACCTCCCTCAACCCTCTGCCCATTTTACATCAACCCCACCCCCCATTTATTGTAACACATCCCAGCCCCCGAAAAAAAGTACGTCCCCAAAATTCACATGTCCCCCCCCAAACCCTTGCCACCCCCTGATTCCCACGACCCCCCTCTCGACACTGTCATAGCCGTTCCCAATCCAACGCCAATTCCCCACGTTCCCCCTTTGGGGACCCTAAATAAACCTTCTAATAACCCCATCCCCCCTCATACTTTGATCCCCCCCGGAATCCCATATTGCCCCCTCACTTTTCCCTTTCCCAATGCCTTTTTTTAACGATTTACCTAAAATTTTTTTGCAAAAGTTTGTGTCTGCACAATGAGTGATACATCCGGTAACTTCACTGTGCCTGACTTTCCCCCTTTGGCACCAAAACTACTAGGCGTGCCTGAAAAGGGCCCCCCAACGCACCCCTCTCTTTTATGTTTTTAAATAATTGCACCAAAAAAATTTTTAATACCCCCCAATGCTGTATTAAAACTCCGCAGGCACCCCCTCTACCCCCCGTGCCTTACCCCGCTCATCTATTAAACCCTCCACACCTCTTCCTCCACAATGGCCCTGTAACTGTTCCCTGTCGTCCTGTCCAAAACACCCCGACCCACCCCCCTGCTCTCTTAAAGCCCCTCTCTCACCCCCACACCCTCATATGTCACTAAGCCAAGAATAAACTACCCTCCCACCCCCTCCGTTGTCACCAAATCTTGTCCCTCCCTATACCCTTCTATGCCTAAATTTCCAACCCCCCATTTCCATTGCAACACGCCGGTGCCCCTGCCCCCCAGGACACACGCCAAAGGCTATCACCCCACAGACCTCCCCCAAACCCCCAAAAACCCCTTCCCCCGCACAAACCTTTTTTGCATTTTCCATTAGGCGTTCCTTCACTCCTTCTATTCAGCCACGGGGGCTCCCATCCCCCCCTTCCTCTCTCATGATACTCCCCTTAAAATCCCCCAAAATACCTAATAAGCCCCCAAGCCAATGATTCTCGGCTTCCCCGTCGGACATAGAACTCTCGAATCCCGTCTTTTCCGTCACATCCCACCATCTCAAACATCCCCCTTGCTTCCCTCCCCTTCCCCCTAAGCCTTTCCACCATTGTGCAAATAGGACCCTCCCCCTCCAAAATCTTGAAGCAAACCCAAAATTCAATTTCCAAAAAACCTTATCCCCGTTCGGCCCACCCTCCCATCCCCAAAACCACCCCAAAAACCTCTAGATCAAAAAAAAGACATCCAAAAACCCCTTTCACCACACCACTGCTTTTTCCCTTTCACGTATTTCCTTTTTACCCCTGCAGCATACCCCTACCTCACAAGGTGTTGCACCTCCCACCCCCGCCCCCCCCTCACACCCCAACCCCACCCCGGAACAGGTCCCTCGCCCCCCCCAGCCCGCCCCCTAGGTTCCACCCTTCGGGAAAACGCCCCCAAGTCCCCCCCCCACCAAAACTGGAAAGGCCCCGGTCCCCACTTCCTCCCTTCTCATCGATGCCCCTCCGCCGGCCAAAAACCCCCCAAAAACCCCCCCTTCCCCCCGCCCCCCCCTCTTTCCCCCCTCACCCCCCCCTCCTGGTACGTAAAAGGGGGCCCCCCTCACAAAAACAATCCCCTTTTAATTCGTTGGTTCCTTTCGTTACCCCTTCCCTCCCTCAACCCGCTTTGGGGCCTTTGCACAACCCACTACACCATCTAATAGCCTCCCGGGGAAACCTCCACCCAAAATTTTTTTCAGCCATAAAATTTATAAAATCTTAATTTTCAAAGGGGGTTTGTTTAGTAGCCCCCTTACCCCCCTTTACCCCTTATACGCCCTATCTTCCCAACACCATTTGTGTTTTCTTTCACACCCTTCCCCCCTGGATCTCCATCCTTCTAAAAATTCAGCCAACCTTTTTGGAACCTGTGCGGAGGTGGAATTTAACCCACCCCCCAGGGCACTGCCGCCCTCCTTCCTTGACACTCGAGCCCTTTCTCCCCCGCCCCCTGGAAGCCATTCCCCGTGCACTTCCGCCCCCACCGGCAATTTGCAACCCACCCCAACCGGGGCTTGACATGCCTCCCCCCCCCTCACCACCCGGGAACCCCCGCAGCTCCCCCCCCAAGCCCCTCAACTGAAAAACCCCTCCTGGGGGCCCCAACGGGCGTGGGGACTGAATCAATGGGAGCCTCCACGGCCCCGTCCTCACCCAGGACACCACACTTTGGTTTCCCGGGGCCCGCCCCGGGATGCATGTCTCTCCGGGGAGTTACACACTCTTCCCCCTCAAGGCCCCCTCGACCTCCACACTCCAAGCCTTGTTCAAGGGAAAACCCACTAGGTCTGCCAATCCAACGTTCAAGGGCCCTGATGCCCCCCTTTGCTGTTCCCTTTGCCCGTGTACCCCGTTGTTTAACACATGCGCAGCAATTTTGATCTAGGACCGCATAACGACAGGTACGTTGTTGCCCTGCGTAAGTCACCATTTTTGGGCCGAAGCTTCTAGGAAAAATAGAAGGAATAGGGTGCCTCAAGTCATTTTAAGGAAAAATTCCTTTAGGGATCCCGAATAAAAATCCTTTTCCATTTCCCCAATGTCGCCTTGAAAAATCCCAAAATCTCGAAGACGCACGAGGTCTGCCCCATTCCTCAAAGGGGAAAATTTTTACTTCACCCCCGTATAATGGCGGGAACATCATGTACCTTACCGTCAGCGGATTTACTGGTAACAAAAATCTTTGGGAACCCGGGGACTATGTCCCCAATACACTTGCTTGAGAATTCAAAAAATTTTATATGCCCCGTTCAAGGCTACACCATCAGCCTTCGTTGGGAAAGCCGTATGGTCCCTAGAGGCAGGTAAAAAATTGAGCGAGTGGCATGCCAGCCCCACGCAACTTCTATGCCCACAGTGTTTACCCTTTTTTTGCCCGGGTGCCCATTTGAGAAAACCAAGTTGTCACCGGTGACACAGAGGGCAGGCTCAGCTCACGCCGCTCGTCCCAAAGGGTTTGGGGCGAATGACTGAAATATGAAAACAGAAGCTTACAAACCACCGTAGTTCAGCTTGGCTAATGGACACATTCAGAAGAAGTAAAAGGGGTCAAGAGGCGCAATTATTCTCTAATGGATTCGATTAATATTATTATTATATAATATATATATAAAAAAATTTAAAAAAAAAATATGGGTGGTGGGTGTGTGTGTGTTTTTTGGGGTGGGTGTGTGTTGTGTGTTTTGGCCCTTAGGGCCCTGTTTTATTTTTACATTGCAAACTGTAATGAAACATCACTTTAAAATTTTAAACTCCCGCTCGCATTAAAAACTAAAATAAAGGTCGGGGGATATATTATCGTTCATCTCATCATTACTTTTAATAATTTGCTAAGTATTAAGGTAGGGTGTTTCCTTGGTTAAAAAGGAAAATAAAATATGACGGTGGGAAAACCCTCTTGCCAAAAACTGTTCTGAGTTTTAGTGGGCCGCCCCCACACTCACGTGAGTCACGTGACCCTTACCTCCTTGGGGTTTGGGGAAAAGTGTATCAGTCAGTCTGGTTTAGTTGGCTGAAAAACATCTCTCTCTTCTGATTTGGGCTCATAGAAATTCAAAAATCTTTAAAAGGGCAGAGTCTTCCATGACTCTTTATACTGGGTGTCTCCCAAAAAGTGTCTTGTAGACTTTTTTTTCGTGTAAGAACGGGCTTATATTGGTTTAAATCTGCTAAGGGTTAAAGCGTCATACCCGTATTGTGTTAAAAACTCGGAGTTATAAAAGATGTATAGTTTTTTTTCGTTAATTCTTCTGTTGTTGGCTTTAGAGGTTTTTTCTTGACTATTAACCCCACTTAGGATCTTTTTGGATCCGGTTGAAAGAAATTTTTAGATTTCCAGGATAAGGAAATTGAATTTTCTGAAATTTCATGTATGTAAATTATATACCTTAAATTTTTTTCGAAGTCAATCGTAAACTTGTACTTTCTGTTATAGTCCTGTCATATAAATTAATAAGAAGAAAAGAAAGTATTGTCCTAAATATTTTATAATTAAAGATCGTAAATACTTTACATGTTAGATTTTGTCTCCTAAGTGGATTAAACCTGTGATACTCTGAAGACTTTCTAAAGTCCCGCTTGTAATCCAACGTCTTGTTACGAAGAAGCGATCTTATACTCTTTACCCGGAAAAAAGCTTACAAGCACAAAATAAACCCGGACTCGTAACAATGTGTTCAGTTCATTAAGACAAGAGCAAAGAAGTTCTCTGTAACAGCATCTAAAAAAAAACCATATTATGTCATGCCAGTTGGGCACCAAGACAAGACCTGGCCATCTCATGTTGCTTGTCAACATCGTAAGAAAACATTGGAAGGTAATAAAGTCACTAGTTATGTGAAGGGTAAAATCTTGAATAGCAACATTTTTTTAAATGAAATGTATGTAACAGAAACTAATTCTTTTGTTCTTTTACAAGATGGAATAGAGGAAAAAATAAAATGCCATGAAGTTTGCTGTTCCTAGAATATGACGTGAACCCACTGATCACTCAACCAAACTGTTGCTTCTGTCTGGTGGATCCTTCCAAACACCGAACTGGGAAAAATGCACCTACTATTTATTATCCAGACCTTCTCTTCTATTGCACCAGTACCACACAGTGTTGATCTTCCTGTACCTACACCTCCAGAAAGAAGTCAACCATCAGAAGAAATCAGCAAATCAGAAAATGAGGAGTACGGTGAACAAGACTATGATCTCACAGATGCAACTGTTGAGAGGAATCCTTACTACCCACACCAGACTTCAGTGACCTTATCAGAGATCTTGGTTTGACAAAGTCAAATACTGAGCTTTTAATTTCAAGGCTCAAGGAGTGGGACTTGGTGGATGAAAGTGTGCAAGTGACAAGCCAAGGAAAACGTAACCAACATTTTTCAAGCTTCTTCACTAATGAAGAAAGATTGTCCTACTGTAATGATGTATCAGGCCTGTTTTATGCAACTGGAATTGCATGCAATCCAGATGAATGGAGACTCTTCATTGACCACAAGTCAGGAAAATCATGGAGCGCTCAGAATTTCCAAAGAAGCTCACAGAGAAGGAAAAGGAAGCATGGGAGAGTTTTGTTGCTGTAGCACAGAGCTTTCTGGGCAACAACAAGGCTCATAATTGTGGAACTTGCTGAGACCTTGGTAAAAAAACTATGGTCAGATGGCCTGTAGGATGTCCCTTAAGGTCCATATCCTTGATATTGATCTTGACAATTTCAGGGACAATATGGGAGCATACTCAGATGAGCAAGGGGAGCGCTTCCACCAAGATATAACGGACTTTGGACACAGATATCAAGGATCTTATAATGAAAACATGATGAGACTGCATTTGGGGGCTTAAACAGGAAAGTGATTTGTTGCTGCTCGCAAATCTAGAGAAACTACTCATTTTTGTCTTTGTAATTATGTTTTTTTTTTCTTCTTATTCGCCGGTACTCTCCCGGCCCGGGTCTTTTCCAAGTAGTGGTGACCCGGCCTTGACTCCCTATCTGGGGAGTGTCTCGAGACCTAAGTCTAACATGTTTCAGAAAGTTTAAAATAAAATGTGTGTAAATTTTATTTTATATAAATTTTATTTATTCTTTTTTATTATTTTCATGTAAACACTAGCAAAAAATATTGAAATTTAGCCATTTTTTGTAATAAATTCAAACTGTAAGCCACAAAAAGCAAAGTTTAAAAGGAGTAATGGGCATTTTTAATTGTTTTGCCATAAAAGGAGTTGGAAAATAACAGACTAGGTAGGAACAAAAATTTTGTTACATACTGTATGGGGCCAGAGACTGGGCAGCAAAATCGCCATAGATAAAAAATTTAAAAGTGGTAATTAACATTTATATCTGGTTACCAGTGAAGTGCCACACAACGCCAGAGGAAATATTTAATATGTTGACACAAACAGGAGACTCAGAAGAATAAACAAAGGGACATTGTGGAAATAAGTCACTTTGACTTTATTTGGATTATCCTAACTAATTTACACATGTTCCTATATATGACAATTGTTCTTTTGTTTACCTGCACCTAAATCACTTACAAAACATAGCTTGACCACCACGACCAGAACCAGAACTAAGACACGTGAAACTGAATGCAGTGAGTTTATTTAGGCACAGGTACACATAACTACAGTTATCATACATAGTGTAAATTACAACGGATATCCGAGAAAAGTCGGAAAAAGTGAGATTTCCATTGGTGTAGTTGAAACATTAGACAACAGTTCTACAACCTCACAGAGGTAGAGATCGTGGATCACATAATAAGTCAACACAACAGTCAGTACACAAGAAGTTGATGCGAATCCCAGAATTAAAGCGCAAAATGTGAAAACTCAAGAAAATAACTTCAAGTAGAAAATCGCACACTGTTATTGCTAAGGGAGTGTAGCTCAGTGGTAGAGCGTTCGCTTTGCATGTGAAAGGTCCTGGGCTCGATCCCCGGCACCTCCAGTCACGGGGATGTAGATCAGAAAGTAGAGCGCTCGCTTAGCATGCGAGAGGTACGGGGATCGATACCCTTCATCTCCAGATTTTATAAAAAGACTAAGCACTCAGGAGGCCGAGCATCAGTTCAAAATGGTTTACTGAAGCTATGAAAATTTATAAAGAGTACAATTTTAATTTTCCACCAGAACTGCCCAAACAACCAACTTAAGTAATTCTAAGTGATGCTGGCGAATCCACAGATAACACACACAACACTTAAAATAATAACGCTGCTTTTGTGACTGAAGAACAAGTATTTATTTACCCAAATAAATGCTTGAAACAGGTTAAGTATTACACATTCAAGTTGGTATTAATGGATCACATGAAGAAAATATTGTTTCTCAAAGATTAAGTGAAAATTCAAGAGATTTGCATTTATTGCAATGCTTAAATTGGGACACTATGGCCGATCAGGAAACTTATTCCAAGGAAGCTATTGAACGCCAAACGAAAGAATGAGGGAAAATAATCATGAACAAGAGGTCATTTTCCAAGAGGGTACTAGGAGATACGAAAACCTGAATGTGACCACCATATTCCGACAATACGAACATAATTCGGCGAAATTCTTATTCTTTGGCAAGTGAGGATGATTGTGGAAAAGGTGGAAATATTGATCTGTACATTGACAATACCTCCAGAAGACGATCACAGTAAATGATGAAAGTGGCAGAGAAAATAGCAGTTTATGAAATATCTTAACAATGCACCCCATACGCTGGGTTCGATTCCCAGCCAGAGTAGAAGCATTGGACGTGTTTCTTTCCACCTGTTGTCTATGTTCCCCATCAGTAAAATGGGTACCTGGGTGTTAGTCGACTGGTGTGCGTCGCATCCTGGGACACTGACCTAAAGAGGCCTGGTCACAGACCGGGCCGCGGGGGCGTTGACCCCCGAAACTCTCTCCAGGTAAACTCCTCTCCTCTCCAGGTAAACTCCATACCCATGGTGTCGGTGGTGGTTGCAACATACCCATGGTGTGGGTCGTGGTTGCAACATACCCATGGTGTGGGTCGTGGTTGCAACATTCCCATGGTGTGTGTGTGTTGGCCACAACATACCAATGGTGTATGTGCTCACAACATACCCATGGTATAGGTGGTAGTCACACCATATCCATAGTGTAGGTGGTGGTCACAACATACCGATGGTATGGGTGGTAGTCACACCATACCCATGGTGTGGGTGGTGGTCACAACACACCCATGGATTGGGTGGTGGTCACAACATAACCATGATGCGGGTAGTCGTCACAACATAACCATGATGTGAGTGGTGGTCAAAATACAACCACGGTGAGGGTAGTGGTCACAACATAACCATGGTGTGGGGGGGGTGGTAATAACATATCCAGTATGAGAGTGGAGATCACAACATACCCAAAGTGTGGGTAGTGGTTGCAACATTTCCATGGTGCAGGTGGTGGCCACAATATACCCATCGTGAGGGTGGTGGTCAGAATATAACCTTGGTGTGGTTGTTGGCCTGGTGGTTAACGCTCTCGCTTCACACGGCGAGGGTCTGGGTTCGATTCCCAGCCAGAGCAGAAACATTGGACGTGTTTCTTTCCACCTGTTGTCTATGTTCCCCATCAGTAAAATGGGTACCTGGGTGTTAGTCGACTGGTGTGGGTCGCATCCTGGGACACTGACCTAAGGAGGCCTGGTCACAGACCGGGCCGCGGGGGCGTTGACCCCCGGAACTCTCTACAGGTCTACAGGGATAACCATGGTGTGGGTGGTTGTCACAACATAACCTTGGTGTGGGTGGTAGACACAACATAACTATAATGTGGGTGGTGCTACTAATATAGCCATCATATTGGTGGTGGTCACAACATAACCTTGGTGCGGGTGGTGGTCACAACTTACCCGTGATGTGGGTGGTGGTTGCAACATACCCATAGTGTAGGTTTTGGTTGCAACATACACATGGTGTGGGAGGTGACCACAACATACCCATCGTGTAGGTGGTGGTGGTCACAACGTAACCATGATGTAGGTGGTGGTCACAACATAACCATGATGTAGGTGGTCACAACTTACCCATGGTGTGGATGGTGGTAGCAACATACCTGCGGTGTGTGTGGTGGTTGCAACATAACCATGGCGTGGATGGTGGCCGCAACATACCCATGGTGTGGGTGGTGGACACAACATATCCATGGTGTGGGTGGAGGTAGTAACATATCCATGGTGTGGGTGGTGTTCACAACAAACCCATGGTGTGGGTGGTGGTCACAACAAACCCATGGTGTGGGTGGTGGTCACAACAAAATTCATGGTGTGGGTGGTGTTCACAACATATCCACAACTGGAGAATACACTAGACCTCATCTTCACTAACAATGATGATCCGATACGAAATGTCACCATATCAAAAACAATATACTCAGATCACAACATAATCGAGGTTCAGACATGTATGCACGGAGCCCCAGACCGACAAAATGAGATTAGTCACGAGGGAGCCTTCACCAAATTCAACTTCAATAACAAGAACATAAAGTGGGACCAAGTAAACCAAGTCCTAAACGATATAAGCTGGGAAGATAGACTAAGCAACACAGACCCCAACTTATGCCTAGAACAGATTAACTCGGTGGCACTCGATGTATGCTCAAGGCTTATTCCTTTAAGAAAGAGGAGGAGTAGATGTAAAATAGAATGAGACAGGCGCTCCCTTTACAGGCGACGGGAAAGAATAACAGAGCGGCTAAAAGAGACCAATATATCTGAAATGCGTAGGGAGACACTGGTCAGAGAAATAGTAAACATCGAACTTAAGCTAAAGAAATATAAAAAAAAAAAAATACCACGGGTGGGGATAGAACCCGCGATCAGAGAGTCTCGAAACTCCAGACCGTCGCGTTAGCCATGGGTTCTTTCCCCGCCCGTGGTATGGTTTGTTTGCAATTGTGTCATTACGATTTCGTGAGTCAAGCTCAAGGAATCTTATAGGAGTCAGGAATTGAGGGAAGAACTAAAAGCCATAAATGAAATCGAAAGAAACCCAAAGGATTTCTTTTCTTATGACAGATCAAAGTCGACAGATCAAACAAGATGGGTCCTACACAGATGACATCAAGGAAATAAGTGAGCTACTCAAGTCCCAGTTTGACTCAGTTTTTAGCAAGCCGCTAACCAGACTGAGAGTCGAGGATCTAAATGAATTTTTCATGAGAGAGTCACAGAATTTGGTAAACACAAGCCTATCTGATGTTATCCCAACGCCAAATGACTTCGAACAGGCGATAAATGACAGGGCCCCAGGGCCAGACTCATGGAACTCCTTGTTCATCAAGAACTACAAGAAGTCCCTACCACGTGCTTTTACCATCCTATGGAGAGGGAGCATGGACACGGGGGTCGTCCCACAGTTACTAAAAACAACAGACATAGCCCTACTCCACAAAGGGGGCAGTAAAACAATAGCAAAGAACTACAGACCGATAGCACTAACATCCCATATCATAAAATCTTTGAAAGGGTCCTAAGAAGCAAGATCGCCACCCATCTAGAAACCCATCAATTACACAACCCAGGGCAACATGGGTTTAGAACAGGTCGCTCCTGTCTGTCCCAACTACTGGATCACTACGACAAGGTCCTAAATGCACTAGAAGACAAAAAGAATGCAGATGTAATATATACAGACTTTGCAAAAGCCTTCGACAAGTGTGACCATGGCGTAATAGCGCACAAAATGCGTGCTAAAGGAGTTACAGGAAAAGTTGGTAGATGGATGTATAATTTCCTCACAAACAGAACACAAAGAGTAGTAGTCAACAGAAGAAAGTCTGAGGCGGCTACGGTGAAAAGCTCTGTTCCACAAGGCACAGTACTCGCTCCCATCTTGTTTCTCATCCTCATATCTGACATAAACAAGGATGTCAGCCACAGCACCGTGTCTTCCTTTGCAGATGACACTCGAATCTGCATGCCAGTGTCTTTCATTGCAGACACTGCAAGGCTTCAGGCGGACATCAACCATATCTTTCAGTGGGCTGCAGAAAACAATATGAAGTTCAACGATGAGAAATTTCAATTATTCCGATATGGTAAACACGAGGAAATTAAAACTTCATCAGAGTACAGAACAAATTCCGGCCACAAAATAGAGCGAAAAACCAACGTCAAAGACCTGGGAGTGATCATGTCTGAGGATCTTACCATCAAGGACCATAACATTGTATCAATCACATCTGCTAGAAAAATGACAGGATGGATAATGAGAACCTTCAAATCTACGGATGCAAAGCCCATGATGACACTCTTCAGGTCGCTTGTTCTATCTAGGCTGGAATATTGCTGCACACTAACAGCACCTTTCAAGGCAGGTGAAACTGCTGACCTAGCAAATGTACAGAGAACCTTCACGGCGCGCATAACGGAGATAAAACTCCTCAATTACTGGGAGCACTTAAAGTTCCTGAACCTGTACTCCCTGGAACGCAGGCAGGAGAGATACATGATTATATACACCTGGAAATTCCTAAAGGGACTATTACCGAACTTGCACACGAAAATCACTCACAACGGAAGCAAAAGACTCGGCAGTCGATGTGAAGGCTTACTCAGCCCTGTAACAACTTCAGACAGTATTACCAAGGTTGGCTCCTCCTCTGGAAAATTAATGAATAGAAAAAGAAATAATAACAAACATAAACACTTTATTATATAGAAAATATAAAATATAAAACACTTAAATATGAAATATTAATCCTACATTAAAGAAAATGAAAAATGAAAAATATAAATAACTGAATTCAACGCTAATATAAAACTTGAGTGTCTGGTGTTGGTGACACTGCTTGTTGAAATCGTAGCCGTTGCCGATGATGGGGGATGGGGGGGTGGTCGCAAGTGTTGGTTACAACCCACTGGCTAGTTCTTCACAGTATAGCCTTGACAGGAAAGCAGGTTCTTTACCGCTGCAATGATGAGGGGTTACGTCCTGCAATTTCATACAGGTGCACAGGTAATTAAATCCAAAAAGGGGAAGTCTCAGGACGTTAGTCCATCTCCATCAGTTCAACTCGTTGATTGGCAGGTGACCCTCTCTGTCATCCAAGCTGGAAAGATAGACAGGTTACCCACTGCTTAAGAAATCACTCTCCATGATAAGTAAATACCTAAAAGATGTGATTATTACAACAGTCAACTTAGAGCAAGACTGAAAGGATTAAGTTTATTATTGGTCAAAAGTGAAGCTTTCAACCAATAAATCCACTAGAATACAAGGCAGGCATGTACTTACAGTAGTGCTGGGTGCTGTGAGTCTAATGATTACTGTTTGGACCGGAGCCTCACACGTCACCTTTCGAGGGGGGGGGGAAGAAGGAGGGGAAGGAATAGCGAGAGCTAGACTGACCCTACCTTAACAAGTAGCCGGCAAGCAAACTATCACTTTCGGGGAGGGGGAAAAAACGCGAGAATAGCGGGAGCTTGACTTACCCTACCTTAACAAGTAGCTGGCAATGAAACTATTGTTACTATATACTCCCTCGCTACTTCTATCTATTGAACTTTTCCCTCACAGGCGATGCAACATCCCCCCAATGAAAAGCAAGGGTGTCACTAGCACGTTAAAAGACAGTACAATAAGTGTCAGGGGCCCGAGACTGTTCAACTGCCTCCCACCATAAATGAGGGGGATTACAAATACACCCCTTGCCGACCAAACTAGTGGCTGCCAGAGCCATGAAACTTATGGGGGAGGTCTTAAGTGATACCCCATCTCAACAGTGGTACCGAGCAGCGAACAGGGAGAACCCCCTCCATATGATAGAAGCTGGTCCAGAGCGTAGTGTATCGCCATCAATCGGCTTCGTTTGGGCTTTCCCACAGCCAAGATGATGGTAGACAAGGCTGAGGAGGAGATGTGCCAATACTGTCAGCACGTTGTCCAGCGGCCCCTAACACACTATCTTCTGGAGTGCGAAGTTACTGAGACACTCCGCAGGCAACTAGGACTGATATTCCCTCCCGAAGAGGACGCAGAGATGACTGCGGCCACACTACTGTACCATGGAGTCAACGAACCAGACAAGCTATTTTACCCATGATAACGACATTTCCTCCTCCTCGCTAGTGTCAACAGTTAGGAGTACATATAGTGTTGTCGCTTATGGGATGCACCAGTTGAACTGATCAAAAGAGTGCTTGAGCAGCATACGTCCCATCATTGTAGAAACCTATCTCCCTCGGGAGCCAGAGACGGGTATCGCAAGATTGAGACCCGTGCCAGGACTACGGTCCTGGCGAACATTATACGCACATACACACCCCTGGCTGTCTTCAAGCAGGCATTGGATATGCACCTGAAGTCGGTACCTGACCAGCCGGGCTGTGGCTCGTACGTTGGAATGAGTGCAGCCAGCAGTAACAGCCTGGTTGATCAGGCTCTGATCCACCATGAGGCCTGGTCAAAGACCGGGCCGCGGGGGCGTTGACCCCCGGGACTCTCTCCAGGTAAACTCCAGGTCTCCAGATGTTGGTGGTGGTCACAACAAAACCATGGTGTGGTTGGTGGTCGCAACATACCCATGGTGTGGATAGTGCTCACAACATACCCATGATATGGGTGGTGGTCACCACATACCCAAGGTGTGGGTGGTAGTCATCCAGAAACCTATGGTGAGGGAGGTAGTCACCACATACTTATGGTGTGGGTGGTAGCCATCCAAAACCAATTGTGTGGGTGGTAGTCACCATATACCCATGATGTGGGAGGCAGTCACCCAATGGCCATGGTGTGGGTAGTAGTCACAACATACCCTTGGTGTGGGTGGAAATTACAGTCACATAATGGGCAGCAAAGTTTGGTAGCTAAAAAAATTAACAGTGGTAATGTACATATTTATATCTGGTTACCACTGAAGTGCCACACTGCACGAGAGGAAATTTTAAATATATTGACACATGTACTCAGTGGAGCGCAGGCGAGAAAGATACATCATAACCTTCACCTGGAATATTCCGCAGGGACTGATCCCTTTATCTGCACACAGAAATCACTCCTTACAAAAGCAAACGACTTGGCAGCCGATGCAACATACTCCCAATGAAAAGTAGGGGGGCCATTACTACACTAAAATAAAACACAATAAGTGTCCGGGACACAAGACTGTTCAACAGCCTCCCACCACCATAAGGGAAATTACCAATAGATCCCTGATTGTCTCAAGGGGGAGATGGACAGATATCTAAAGTAAACTGCAGGATCAGCCGGACTGTGGCTCGTACGTTGGAGTAAGTGCGGCCAGCAGTAACAACCTCGTTGATAAGGCCCTGATCCACAGGAGGCCTGGTCATCAACTGGTCCGCGGGGGCGTTGGTCCCCGGAATACGGAATACCCTCCAGGTAGACTCCAGGTAGTAGAATAGGCAACTTCGTTAGACTTTTTTTTATAATTATCCTATCTAATTTAAACTACATTCATGTTACTTTCGTGTGATAATTATATTTATATGCACCTGTAGCTAAAAAATTAGTTAAACAGACTGACCACCACGAGCAGAACCAGAAATAGGACACGTGAAAACTGAAGAATGCAAAGTTAGTAAGTTATTTAGACACAGGTACACATGAGTAAAATTATCATACGAGTGGAAATTACTTCGGAAAAACCAAAAAAAGTCAATTGTTGTTACAATTTTTGTTCTACAACCTCACAGAGGTAAAAGAATCGTGGATCACATTATAAGTCAACACAGCAGTCAGCACACAAGAAGTTGATGCGAATCCCAGAATTAAGGCACAAAACTTGAAAGCTCAGCAAAATAACTTCAAGTAGATAATCGCACACTGTTATTGCTAAGGGAGTGTAGCTCAGTGGTAGAGCGTTCGCTTTGCATGTGAAAGGTCCCGGGTTCGATCCCCGGCACCTCCAGTCACGGGGATGTAGCTCAGATGGTAGAGCGCTCGCTTAGCATGCGAGAGGTACGGGGATCGATACCCCGCATCTCCAGATTTTATAAAAAGATTAAGTACTCAGGAGGCTGAGCATCAATTGAAAATGGTTTACTGAAGCTGTGCTAATTTTATATTATGTAAAATTTTAATTTTGCATCCAACAACCAACCTAAGAAAGGTCAAGGACTGGTCCGCGGGGGCGTTGACCCCCGGAACACCACCAGGTAGACTCCTCCAGGTAGGTTATCTAGCTAACAATTACCTTCAGTTAGCCGCTTTACCTGAGGAAAGTGATGCTGGCGAATCCTTACTTGACACACACAACACTTAATAACTCTACTTCTGTGACTGCAGAACAAGTCTTTATTTACCCAAATAAATGCTTGAAACAGGTTAAGTATCTCAAACTCAAGTTGGTATTGATGAACCACTGGAAGAAAATATTGTTTCTCAAAGATTAAGTAAAAATTCATGAGATCTCCATTTATTGCAATGATTGAACTGGGACACTATTGCTGATCGGATAATTTATTCCAAGGAAGCTGTTGAACGGCAAGTGAAAGAATGAACGGAAATAATCATTAGCTGAGGTCGTATTTCCAGAAGGTATTGGAAAATACCAAAACTGGAAAGTTCAAGTATGGGACTCCGATGCATGAACCATTCCACTTTAATAAACTGATTTTTTCTTTGGCAGGTGAGGATAATTGCGGAACAGGTGGAAATATTAATCTGTACACTGTAGAATACCTCCAGAAGAGCCTCAGAGTAAATGATAACGGTGGTAGACACACCAACAGTTTAGTTTAATATCTTCATCATGCAGCTTATGCCCATGTTGTGGGTGGTCACGACGTACCCATGGTATGGGTGGTGGTGACAACATACCCATGGTGAGGGTGGTCCTCGCAACATACCCATGGTGTGGCAGGTGGTCACAACATACCCATTGTCTGGGTTGTAGCCACCCCATACCCATTGTGTGGGTAGTCACAACATACATATGGTGTGGTTGGTGGTCACAGCATACCCATAATGTCGATTGGGGTCATAACATACCCACGTTGTGGGTGGTGGTCACATTATACCCATTGTGTGGGTGGTAGTCAGCACATATCGATGGTGTGGGTTGTGCTCACACCATACCCATGGTGTGGGTGGTGGTCACAACTCACCCACGGTGTGGGTGGTCACAACATAACCATAGTGTGGATAATCACAACATACCCATGGTGTGGGTGTTGGTCACAGCATACCCATGGTGTGGGTGGTAGTCACAACATACCCTTGGTGTGGGTGAAAATTTAAAGATTACAGAAACACATAATGGGCCGCAAATTTTGGTAACTAAAAAATGAAACAGTAGTAATGTACATATTTATATCTGGTTACCACTGAAGTGCCACACTACGCCAGAATAAATTTCAAATATGTTGACACACATGTACTCTGTGGAGCTCAGGCGAGTGAGATACATCATAATCTTCACTCGCCATGTTCTGGATTTAATGATCCCTTCATTTGCACACAGAAATCACTCCCCTCCGAAAGCAAGCGACTTGGCAGCGTTGCAAACATATCCCCCAGTGCAAAGTAGTAGCGCCCATTAGACACTAAGAGAAAAACATAGTAAAGTGTCCGGGGCCCAAAACTGTTCAAACGCCTCACTACCAGCAATAAAAGGAACTTAGAATAGATCCCTGAATGATCTTCAAGAGGGAGAAGATATATACTAAAGTCACTGCCCGATCAGCCAGGCATTGGTTCGTAAGTTGGAGTGAGTGCGCCAGCAGTAACAACGTCGTTGAAAAGGGCCCCTGATCCAAAGGAGGCCTGTCATCAACGTCCGCGGAGCGTTGGTCCCCGGAACGGAATAACCCTCCAGTATACTCCATGTAGTGGAATAAGTCACTTTTGGACTTTTTTTCAATTATCCTAGCTAATTTACAACATATGTTACTACATGTGATAATTAATACTCCAATGAACCTGTATCCTAAAAAAAACTTAGTAACCAATACTAGACACAAACGAAGCAGAAGCAGAACTGAGGACACGTGAAAAACTGAATGCAAAGGACTAATAGAATTTAGAGGCACAAATACTCATGACAAAATTATCATACTATGCCAATTACTCCGGAAAATCCCAACAAAAGTCAATGTTGTTACGAAGCGGTAAGATATAGTTTCAACAACCTCACAGGAGTAGAGATCGTGGATCAAGATATAAGTCAACAAGCAGTCAGCAACACAAGAAAGTTGATGCGAAAGTCTCAGAATAAAGCACAAAAATGTGAAGCTCCAGCAAAATAACTTCAAGTAGATAATCGCACTTCTGTTATTGCTAAGGGAGTGTAACTCAGTGGGTAAGCGTTGGCTTTGCATGTGAAAGGTCCCGGGTTCGATCCCCCACTTCAGTCACGGGATGTAGCTCAATGGTAGAGCGCTCCGCTTTAGCAAGCGAGAAGGTACGGGGAATCGATACCCCGCATCTCCAATTTTATAAAAAACATTAAACACCAGGAGGCCGAGCAGCAATTGAAAATTAGCATACCTGAACCAATGTTAATTTTATATTAAGTAAAAATTTAAATTTTGCACCAAACAACCAACCTAGGAAAGTATCAAGGACTGGCCGCAAGGGGCTTGACCCCCGGAACACGCTCAGGTAGACTCCTCCAGTAGTTCACCTATCTAAACATTCCCTAATTAGCCGCTTTACTAGATGATAGTGTTGCTGGCGAATCCTTACTTCACCCACACAACACTTAAGATAATAACTCTGCTTCTGTGATTGCAGAACAAATTTTTATTTACCCAAATAAATGCTTGAAACAGGTTAAGTATCTCAAACTCAAGTTGGTATTGATGAACCACTGGAAGAAAATATTGTTTCTCAAAGATTAAGTAAAAATTCATGAGATCTGCATTTATTGCTATGCTTGAATTGGGACACTATTGCTGAGCAGATAACTTATTCCGAGGAAGCTGTTGAACGGCTAATGAAGGAATGAAGGGAAATAATCATGAATTAGCGGTCATTTTTACACAGGTTATTAGAAGGTACGATAACCTGCATGTTCAAGTATGGGACTCCGATGTTCGCAGGATTCCAGTTCATTAAGCTGATTTTTTTCTTTGTGGAATAGGTGGAAATACTGATCTGTACATTGAAGAATACGTCCAAAGAGTCTCAGAGTAAATGATAAAGGTGGCAGAGACACCAAGTATAGTTTAATACCTACATTATGCACCATGTACCCATGGTGTGGGTGCTGATCACAACATACCCATGGTGTGGGTGCTGATCACAACATACCCATGGTGTGGGTGGTGGTCACAACATACTTATGGTGTGGGTGGTGGTAACAACACACCCATGGTGTGGGTGGCAGTCACACCATACTATTGGTTAGGGTGGTAGTCACACCATACCCAGTGTGTGAGTGAAGTCCCACTATACCCACATGTGGGTGGTAGTCGCAGCATACCCATGGTGTGGGTGGTAGTCACATCATACACATGGTGTGAGTGGTAGTCACACCATACCCATGGTGTGGGTGGTGGTCACAACATACCCATGGTGTGGTGGTTGTCACAACATACCCATTTGTGGGTTGGTAGTCACACCATACGCAAGGTGTTAGTGGTGGTCACAACATACCCTTTGCGTGAGTGGTAGTCACACCATACCCAAGGTGTTGGTGGTGGTCACAACATACCCATCGCGTGGGTGGTGCTCAAAACATACACATAGTGTGGGTGGTAGTCCCAACATACCCATGTTGTGGGTGGTAGTCACAACATACCCATGGTGTGGGTTGAAATTTAAAGATTACAGAGGCGCATAATGGAACGCAAAGTTTTGAGAGCGAGAAAACTTACAATAGTAATGAACATATTAATATCTGGTTACCAGTGAAGTGCCACACTACGCCCAAGGAAATATTTGATATGTTGACACATACAGGAGACACAGAAAACTAAACAAAGGGACATCAGTGGAAATAAATCTGACTTTGGGTTATCCTAGCTAATTTACACATATGTCGTTAAGAATGATAATTATTTTTATATGTACCACCTAAACAACATAGACTGACCAGCAAGAGGAAACCAGATCCAGGACACGTGACAATTGAATGCAAAATCAGTTTATTTAGGCTCAGGTACACATAAGTACAGCTATCATACATAGTGTAAATTACGAAGGATAACCCAAAAAAAGTCAAAGTGTCTTATTTCCATTAGTGTCCTGGAAGCGCAAGACTACAGTCCTACAACCTCACAGAGGTAGACATCGTGGATCACATTATAAATCAACACAACAGTCAGCACACAAGAAGCTGATGCGAATCCCAGAATTAACCCTTTAGAGAGCACTGTTATTGCTAAGGGAGTGTAGTTCAGAGTTAAAGAGTTTCCTGTGCATGCGAAAGGTCCCGCGTTCGATCCCCGGCACTTCCAGTCACGGGGATGTAGCTCAGATGGTAGAGCGCTCGCTTAGCATGCGAGAGGTACGGGGATCGATACCCCGCATCTCCATAATTTACAAAAACATTAAGCACTCATGAGGCCGAATATCAATTGAAAATGGTTTACTGAAGATATGCTAATTTATAATGAGTAGAATTTTAATTTTGCAACAGAACTACCCAAACAACCAACCTACCCAGCTAAAAAAGTTCCTTTAGTTCACCACTTTACTTGAGAAAAGTGATACTGACGAATCCTCAGGTGACAAATACAACACTTAAGATAATTCTGCTAATGTGACTATAGAACAAGCTTTATTTACCCATATAAATTTGAAACAGGTTAAATACCACACTCCCAAATAAAGACTTGAAACAACTTGAATGAATCAATATGGACTCACAGGTAATGACTGCAAGTGCCGAGGGGGAAGTGGGTATACTTCGAAGAATAGATGGTGAGAGGGATGTCTTGAGTCGAAGAGAGAAGAGTCAGGACTAAACACAACTGCTAAGCCGGGAGAAACACTGACGAAGACGAAGTAGAAGGCACACGAACTCTGCAGGTGCTGACTGCATCTCGCTTGATGGAAGAAATTGAGACTTGCTGGTGATAGGTGTCTGAAGGCGGCAAGGGAGGAGCTCATCATTGATTGGTCAGTTCATGGAGTTGGTGTTCACTTCGAATTATGTCGTTGTTTTGCCATAACTTCATTCTTGTTGATTACAGCTCCATTCACAATGCGTTTGAATCGTTGGGTCGGGATGATAATGAAACGTGTTAACAGGGGTTGATTGCAGGGAATCTCAGAGTTATCTTGAATATGCTTTAATATAGATGCAAGTGTATTGATACCAGCTGCTTTGAGTGATCGATGGTAAACTTGACTGTCTTGTTGGTAAGGTGACTGTGTAGTTCAGATAACAGCATATCTTGAGCATAGTGAGCTGTGCTGTAGAAAGTGACTCCATTCCATGGACAAAGAGAATCAACTTCATCAGCTTGAATTGTATCATGTCGAGATAATTATCACATGTTACTACATGTGAAAATTATACTCTTATGAACCTGTACCTATGAAACTTAGTAAACATAGACTGACCACCACGAGCAGAAGCAGAACTAGGACACGTGAAAACTGAATGCAAAGTTAGTAAGTTAATTTAGGTATAAATACTCATGAGTAAAATTATCATACTAGTGGAAATGACTTCGGATAATCCGAAAAAGTCAATTGGTGTTACTGAAGCGTAAGCCTACAGTTCAACAACCTGAGAGAGGTAGACAACCGTGGATCACATTATAAGTCAACAAGCAGTCAGCACACAAGAAGCTGATGCGAATCCCAAAATTAAGGCACAAAACGCGATAGCTCAGCAAAATAACTTCAAGTAGATAATCGCGTATTCTTATTGCTAAAGGGGTGTAGCTCAGTCTTAGAGCGTTCGCTTTGCATGTGAAAAGTCCCGGGTTCGATCCCCGGCACCTCCTGTCATGGGGATGTAGCTCAGATGGTAGAGCGCTCGCTTAGCATGCGAGAGGTACGGGGATCGATACCCCGCATCTCCAGATTTTATAAAAAGCATCAATTGAAAATGGCATACTGAACCTATGTTAATTTTATATTATGTAAAATTTTAATTTTGCACCAAACAACCAACGTAGGAAAGGTCAAGGTCTGGGCCGCAGGGGCGTTGACCCCCGGAGCACCCCCATGTAGACTCCTCCAAGAAAGTTATCTAGCTAAAAATTCCCTTTAATTAGGAGCTTTACTTGAGGAAAGTGATCCTGGCGAATCCTTACTTGACACACACAACACTTAATAACTCTGCTTCTGTGACTGCAGAACAAGTCTTTATTTACCCAAATAAATGCTTGAAACAGGTTAAGTATCTCAAACTCAAGTTGGTATTGATGAACCACTGGAAGAAAATATTGTTTTTCTAAGATTAAGTGAAAACTCATGAGATTTTCATTTATTGCATTGCTTGAATTGAGATACTATTGCTGATTAGATAACTTATTCCAAGGAAGCTGTTGAACGGCTAATGAAGGAATGAAGGGAAATAATCATGAATTAGCGGTCCCTTTTACACAGGTTATTAGAAGGTACAATAACACGCATGTTCAAGTACGGGACTCCGATGCTCGCACGATTCCAGTTTATTAAGTTGATTATTTTTCTTTGTGGAATAGGTGGAAATACTGATCTGTACATTAAAGAATACGTCCAAAGAGTCTCAGAGTAAATGATAACGGTAGCAGAGACACCAAGAGTTTAGTTCAATACCTTCATTATACACACTATACGCATTGTGTGGGTGCTGGTCACAACATACCCATTGTGTGGGTGATCACAGCATACCTATGGTGTGGGAGCTGGTCACAACATACCCATAGTGTGGGTGGTGGTCACAGCATATCCATAGTGTGGGTAGTATTCACAATATACCCATGGAGTGTGTGGTATTCACAATATACCCATGGTGTGTGTGGTGTTCACAACATATCTATGGTGAGGATGGTGGCAACAACATACCCGTTGTGTGGGTGCTAGTTACACCATAATAATGGTTAGGATGGTAGTCACACCATACCAATGGTGTGAGTGGAAGTCACACCATACACATAGTGTGGGTGGTAGTCACACCATACCCATCGTGCGGGTGGTAGTCACACCATACCCATCGTGTGGGTGGCAGTCACACAATACCCATGGTGTGAGTGGAGGTCACAACATACCCTTGGCGCGGGTGGTAGTCACACCAAACCCGATTGGGGGGTGGTAGTCACACCACCCCCTGGGTGGGGGGTATCACATCAACCGATGGGTGGGAGGAAATTTAAAGAAACAGAGGCGAAAAATGGAAGAAAAGTTTGACAGCGAAAAAAACTTACTATAGTAATAACATATTAATATCTGGTTACCATGAAGTGCCACACTACGCCGCAGGAAACATTTGATTTTGACACTCGCAGGAGTTTCAGAAGAAAACAAAGGGGACATCAGTGGAAATAAGTCGACTTTCGGGGGTTTACCTAGCAAATTTTACACTATGTTGCTATGAGGGGGGTTGGCCCCCGGAATAGGGAATCCCTCCATGTAACCAAAAGAGTGGAATAATCACTTTGATTTTTTTTTTTTCGGGCGGAATACGCTGTACATTTTAAAATCCCATACAAACAGGTGAAATCGCAGATCTAGAAGTGTACAGAGTCCTTTACTGCACGTAAATTCTGTCAAGCACCTAAATCTGAACGCTTTGGGAAACACTTGACTTTTACCGTTGGAACGCAGGAGGGGGGATATATCATAATCTACACTTGGAAAAACTTGAAGGGAATGGCCCAAATCGCACACAGAAATCACTCCCCACAAAAATAAAAGACTGGCAGGGGATGCAAAATGCCGCCAAAAAAAGTAGGGGGGGCCATTGGGACACAGAGAAAAACCTAAGTGTCCGGGGCCCAAAACTTTTAACAGCCTCCCATCAAACATTTGGGGGAAATTTCCAAAAACCCCCGCTGCCTTCCCAAAAAGAGCTGACAATACCTAAAAGTCGGTGCCGGACAGCCGGGCTGTGGCTCGTACTCGACGCGTGCGGCCCGCATAACCCTAGTTTATAGGCCCTATCCATCGGGAGGCCCGGTCGTGGGCCCGGGGCCCCGGGGGGCGTTTGACCCCGGAATAACCCCCAGGGAACCCCGGTATGAATGATAGTTTTTTCTTATAGTACCACCTAAATAACTTTTGTAAACATAGATTGACCGCAAGAGGAAACCAGATCCAGGACAGTACAATTGAACGCAAATCAGTTTTTTAGGCTCATGTACACAAAGTGCAGTTATTATAAATAGTTAAATTACGTAGGTAACCCAAAAAAGGGCAAAATGTCTTATTCCATTGGGCCTGAAAACGTAAGACAAGTTCCACAACCTCAAAGGGAAAAGATCGGCATCACATTATAAATCAAAACAAAAAGTCACACACAATAAACTATGCGGATCCCAGAATTAAAGCACAAAAGGAAAGCCAAAAAAATAACTTTAAGAGATAATCGCACACTGTTTTTGCTAAGGGGGTGTAGTCAGAGTAAAGCATTTGCGTCATCGAAAGTCCCGGGTCCCCC
>NC_069408.1:5188291-5314588 GCF_026875155.1 Cherax quadricarinatus | reverse complement strand
TCATTAAAGCCTCCCCTAGATTATGCAGTCAATTCTGGTCTCCATATTACAGAATGGACATAAATTCGTTAGAAAACATTCAGCGTAGGATGACTAAATTAATACATAGCATTAGAAATCTTCCTTATGAAGAAAGATTGAAGATCTTAAGTTACTTTCCCACTTGTTAGACGAAGAATGAGGGGGAGACCTGATCGAAGTGTATAAGTGGAAGATAGGTATTAATAAAGGGGATATTAACAAGGTCTTGAGGATATCTCTCCAGAGAGAACCCGCAGTAATGGATTTAAATTAGATAAGTTTAGATTTAGAAAGGACATAGGAAAGTATTGGTTTGGAAATAGGGTAGTTGATGAGTGGAACAGTCTACCTAGTTGGGTTATTGAGGCTAGGACTTTGGGTAGTTTCAAATTTAGGTTGGATAAGTACATGAGTGGGAGGGGTTGGATTTGAGAGGGGCTTGCACATCGGAGCATGTTTCTTGGGTGGCATTGAAAATTGGGTTGGTCAAATGTTTGTTAGTGGGATGAATTGTAAAGGACCTGCCTAGTATGGGCCAACAGGCTTGCTGCAGTGTTCCTCTTTTCTTATGTTCTTATGTTCTTATGTTCTTACACCGTCTATTCCTCGACCTATTCCCACTTACCCCCTTGCCCCTTGGGGTCTTTACCTGTGAGTCCTCATTCATTCATTCATTCAAGTTGTTTCAAGTGTTTACTTGGAAGTGTGGTGTTTAACCTGTTTTAAATATATATGGGTAAATAAAGCTTGTTCTGGAGTCACATTAGCAGAATTATTATCTTAAGTGTTGTATGTGTCACCTGAGGATTCGTCAGTATCACTTTTCTCAAGTAAAGTGGTGAACTAAAGGAACTTTTTTAGCTGGATAGGTTGGTTGTTTATGAAGTTCTGTTGCAAAATTAAAATTCTACTTATTATAAATTAGCATATCTTCAGTAAACCATTTTCAATTGATGATCGGCCTCATGAGTCCTTAATATTTTTGTAAATTATGGAGATGCGGGGTATCGATCACTGTACCTCTCGCATGCTAAGCGAGCGCTCTACCATCTGAGCTACATCCCCGTGACTGGAAATGCCGGGGATCCAACCCGGGACCTTTCGCATGCAAAGCGAACGCTTTACCTCTGAACTACACTCCCTTAGCAATAACAGTGTGCGATTTTCTACTTGAAGTTATTTTGTTGAGCTCTCATATTATGTGCTTTAATTCTGGGATTCGCATCAACTTCTTGTGTGCTGACTGTTGTGTTGACTTATAATGTGATGCACGATCTCTACCTCTGTGAGGTTGTAGAACTGTAGTCTTACGCTTCCAGGACACCAATGGAAATAAGACACTTTGGCTTTTTTTGGGTTATCCTACGTAATTTACACTACGTATGATAACTGTACCTGAGCCTAAATAAACTGATTTTGTATTCAATTGTCACGTGTCGTGGATCTGGTTTCGTCTTGCTGGTCAGTCTATGTTTACTAAGTTATTTAGGTGGTACACATAAGAATAACTATCATTCATAGCAACATATGTGTAAATCAGCTAGGATAACCCAAAGAAAGTCAAACTTATTTCCACTGATGTCCCTTTATTTAGTCTTCTGAATCTCCTGCGAGTGTCAAATTATCAAATATTTCCTGCGGCGTAGTGTGGCACTTCACTGGTAACCAGATATTAATATGTTCAATACTATTGTAGGTTTTCTCGCTGTCTAAACTTTGCGTTCCATTATGCGCCTCTGCATTCTTCAAATTTCCTCCCACACCATGGGTATGGTGTGACTACCACCCACACTATGGGTATGGTGTGACTACCACCCACACCATGGGTATGTTGTGACCTCAACCCACACCAAGGGTATGGTGCGACTACCACCCTTACCATGGGAATGGTGTGACTACCACCCACACCCTGGGTATGGTGTGACTACCGCCCTAACCATTAGCATGGTGTGACTACCGCCCTAACCATTAGTATGGTGTGACTACCACCCACACAACGGGTATGTTGTTACCACCACCCACACCATCGATATGTTGTGAAACACCACACATTTCATGGGTATATTGTGAATACCACCCACTCTATGGATATGATGTGACCATCACCCCAGTATGGATATGTTGTGACCAGCTCCCACACCATAGGTATGTTGTGACCACCCACACCATGGATATGTTGTGATCAGCACCCACACCATAGGTGTGTTGTGACCAGCACCCACACCATGGGTATAGGGTGCATAATGAAGGTTATCATTTACTCTGAGACTCTCTCTCTTTACCCTTCCTGCTCCTTTCTGTTATTCCACTAAACCTATTACTGTCCTTGTCAATTAGTGCCACTGGCTTTCCAATATCCACCTCGTTTTGCCTATTACTAGTTCTCCTGAAGTCGCAGGGTAGGAGAACTAGTAATAGGCAAAACGAGGTGGATATTGGAAAGCCAGTGGCACTAATTGACAAGGACAGTAATAGGTTTAGTCGAATAACAGAAAGGAGCAGGAAGGGTAAAGAGAGAGGAGGGTCTTTAAATATATATTACACAAATAGTCGCAGTGCTAGGAATAAGATGGACGAGTTGAGACTAGTTGCTAGTGCAGGTAACATTGATGTATTTGCCTTAACTGAGACGTGGTTTAATTCAAAATGTCGGGACATGCCTGCGGAATGTCACATTCAGGGTTTTAAATTGTTCCAAGTAGATAGAAGTGTCGGGAAGGGAGGTGGGGTGGCATTGTATGTCCGAGATCGCTTGAACTTTGCATAAAAACGGGTATTAAGTCTGAAGTAAAACATACAGAGTCTGTTTGGATAGAATTTTCGGAGGGGCATGAAAAATTAATTTTAGGAGTGATATACCGTCCCCCAAACTTAGGTAGGGACCAGGGGAGACTACTATGGGAGAAAATTGTTAGAGCCACAAGGCACGATAATGTAGTAATTCTAGGAGACTTTAACTTTAGTCATATTGATTGGAATTTCTTGACTGGGAATTTAGAATCATACGACTTCTTAGAAGTAGTCCAGGATTGTTTTTTGAAGCAGTTTGTGACAGAACCTACAAGGGGTAATAACCTGCTTGACTTAGTTCTGGCAAACAATGAATCCCTTGTTAATAATTTAGAAGTTTCAGAGGAACTGGGTGCTAGCGACCACAAATCAATTACATTTAGCATTGAATGGAAGTATGATAGTAGGGATAACTCAGTAACAGTCCCAGATTTTCGCTTAGCAGATTACGATGGGCTTAGAGAACATTTGTCTTCTGTTGACTGGGGTAACGAAGAGAGCTATCAATATGACAGTTTTCTGAACACTATACATGAGGCTCAATGAACGTTTATCCCGTATAAAAAAATTAGATCAAATAGAAATGACCCAAAATGGATGAATAATAGGCTGAAATATCTACTAGGGCATAAGAAAGGAATTTATAGGCGTGTCAAAAGAGGTGAGGGTCATCTTATGAATCAGTATATTGACATTAAGACGGACATTAAAAAGGGGATAAGAAAAGCTAAAAGGGACTATGAAGTTAAAGTTGCTAGGGATTCTAAAACTAACCCAAAAGTTTTTTCCAGGTATATAGAACAAAAGTCAGAGATAAGACAGGTCCCCTTAAAGATAAGTATGGGCATCTTACTGAGAAAGAGAATGAAATGTGCTCGATTTTAAATAATTATTTTATCTCGGTTTTTACACAGGAAGACATTAATAATATTCCAGTAATTAATTTTTATAGTGGGCCAGAAGAAGATAAATTATGTAACATCACAGTCACTAGTGAAATGGTTGTGAAGCAAGGGTTCTTAAGGAATGCAAAATGGAACTCTGTGAACCATTAACTAACATTTTTAATTTATCTCTTCAAACAGGTGTAGTGTCTGATATGTGGAAGATGGCTAATGTAATTCCTATTTTTAAAACAGGGGACAAGTCGTTACCATCAAATTACCGCCCAATAAGCCTGACCTCAATTGTAGGCAAATTACTAGAGTCAATTATAGCTGAGATTATAAGAAGCCATCTCGATAAGCATAGCTTGATTAATGATACTCAGCATGGATTCACAAGAGGCCGTTCTTGTCTAACTAATTTATTAACTTTCTTCAGTAAAGCTTTTGAGGCTGTTGACCACGATAAATAATTTTATATTATTTACTTAGATTTTAATAAGGTTTTTAATAGAGTTCCGCGCAAAAGACTGTTAAAGAAAGTGGCAGCTCATGGCATTGGGGGAAGGGTGCTCTCGTGGATCGAATCATGGCTCACAGACAGGAAGCAGAGAGTGTCCATAAATGGGGTTAAATCCGAGTGGGGATCGGTAACAAGCGGCGTTCCACAGGGATCAGTCTTGGGCCCGTTGTTGTTTATAATATATATCAATTATCTTGATGAAGGAATTAGTAGTGATATGAGCAAATTCGCCGATGACACAAAGATAGGTAGGATAATTGATTCAAACGTAGATGTAAGTGAACTTCAGAAAGATTTAGACAAACTCTATTCTTGGTCAGAAAAGTGGCAGATGCAGTTCAATGTAGATAAATGCAAGGTTCTGAAGCTCGGGAGTGTCCATAACCCTAGCACTTAAAAGTTAAATAATGTAGAACTTAGCCATACAGATTGCGAAAAGGACTTGGGGGTTATGGTAAGCAGCAACCTTAAACCATGACAGCAATGCTTAAGCGTACGTAATATGGCAAATAGATTATTGGGATTTATATCAAGAAGTGGTTTAGAAAGACACGTAAGCAAACACTATAACATATTTATTAGAAAACGTTTCGGTCCTGGGACTTTGATCACTTCTAACATACAGAGGTAGAAAGACATTATATATATAGGCGGAGAGTGAGATGTGACGCACGTGACCTGAGGAATGTCATAAGAACATAAGAATGGAGGAACAGTGTAGAAGGCCTACTGGCCCATGCGAGGCAGGTCCTTATCAAAACAACCTCTACCTATGATGAGGACGGGTAGACGATGAAATCATGTGACTCCTGTGTTAAGTAAAAGGACACAAGTGCAACTAATGTGACATTTATTGTGGCAACGTTTCGCTCTCCAGGAACTTTATCAAGCCATTACAAACAATACATGGACACAGAGGGTATATAAAGGCTCAGAGTGAGGTGAATACTAGTGAGGTACCATTCGATGTTCACTAGTGGTAGTAGTAGTAGTAGTAGTAGTGGTAGTGACAAAAGTAATACAATATGGTAGAGCAATTAATTCGTACATGAGTAAAAGGATATAAAAGCTATTACTTGGGTAACATAAAAATAGGTTGGACAAATATAAACTGGAATGAGGCAGCTTGTTTTCAGTGTTCACTCTCTGTGCTTTGTGTAGTATAACAGGAGAGACTATGTGATGGCAGGGTTTACTGTTTTCAGGAGGATTCTTGCTAAGACTTCGGAGATGGTGAAGCTGCCGTTGTTTTGTTTAATTGTATTCGAAACAGCGATCAGTGCTGATTCAAGGCACTTGCGTGTGCGGAAATTAGTTTCTTTTATCACTAATTGGGCGTCTCTGAATTTCATAAGATGATTGGTGGAATTTCGGTGTTGTACACAGGCGTTGTTTAAGTTGTCGTTCCTACATGCGCAAGTGCCTTGAATCAGCACTGATCGCTGTTTCGAATACAATTAAACAAAACAACGGCAGCTTCACCATCTCCGAAGTCTTAGCAAGAATCCTCCTGAAAACAGTAAACCCTGCCATCACATAGTCTCTCCTGTTATACTACACAAAGCACAGAGAGTGAACACTGAAACGAGCTGCCTCATTCCAGTTTATATTTGTCCAACCTATTTTTATGTTACCCAAGTAATAGCTTTTATATCCTTTTACTCATGTACGAATTAATTGCTCTACCATATTGTATTACTTTTGTCACTACCACTACTACTACTACTACTACTACCACTAGTGAACATCGAAATGGTACCTCACTAGTATTCACCTCACTCTGAGCCTTTATATACCCTCTGTGTCCATGTATTGTTTGTAATGGCTTGATAAAGTTCCTGGAGAGCGAAACGTTGCCACAATAAATGTCACATTAGTTGCACTTGTGTCCTTTTACTTTACATATTGTCGGTAATTCTACCAACTTTATTACGACTCCTGTGTTGTTGGGTTGGTGCTGCTTAAGTATCATGTATGCCAATGCTTTTGAAATCCTGTAGTTTCCAGTGTTGCGTTCTATAGTGTCGGTGACGGCGATTAGTGAGGCTTCCAGGCACCGTCGGCGTCTGAGGTCTGGTTCGGTGAGAACGAGTTGTGCCTCGTTCCAGTTCATCAAATGCCCCGTGGAGTCTCTGTGGAGGACACAGGCGTACCTTACATCGTCTCTGTTAGAGGCACTTACTATGAGTAACATCAACGTTTCCACCATAAACACATCATCTGTCAAAGACCTCACTACGAAACGCAGCCCCACACCTCTAACTTCTACAGCAGGCGTCTACACTATCCCCTGTGGGTTCTGTCCCAAGAAATATGTTGGCGAGACAGGCAGAGATCTTGCAGTCTGCCTGAATGAACATCGAAATGCCTCTAACAGAGACGATGTAAGGTACGCCTGTGTCCTCCACAGAGACTCCACGGGGCATTTGATGAACTGGAACGAGGCACAACTCGTTCTCACCGAACCAGACCTCAGACGCCGACGGTGCCTGGAAGCCTCACTAATCGCCGTCACCGACACTATAGAACGCAACACTGGAAACTACAGGATTTCAAAAGCATTGGCATACATGATACTTAAGCAGCACCAACCCAACAACACAGGAGTCACATGATTTCATCGTCTACCCGTCCTCATCATAGGTAGAGGTTGTTTTGATAAGGACCTGCCTCGCATGGGCCAGTAGGCCTTCTGCAGTGTTCCTCCATTCTTATGTTCTTATGACATTCCTCAGGTCACGTGCGTCACATCTCACTCTCCGCCTATATATATAATGTCTTTCTACCTCTGTATGTTAGAAGTGATCAAGGTCCCAGGACCGAAACGTTTTCTAATAAATATGTTATAGTGTTTGCTTACGTGTCTTTCTAAACCAACTTGTCGGTATTTATTACCAAGGTTTATACCATATCAAGAAGTGTAAGCAACAGAAGTCCAGAGGTCATACTGCAGCTTTATACATCATTAGTAAGGCCTCACCTAGATTATGCAGCTCAGTTCTGGTCTCCATATTACAGAATGGACATAAATTCGTTAGAAAACATTCAGCGTAGGATGACTAAATTAATACATAGCATTAGAAATCTTCCTTATGAAGAAAGATTGGAGACTCTTAAGTTACATTCACTTGTTAGACGAAGAATGAGGGGAGACCTGATCGAAGTGTATAAGTGGAAGATAGGTATTAATAAAGGGGATATTAACAAGGTCTTGAGGATATCTCTCCAAGAGAGAACCCGCAGTAATGGATTTAAATTAGATAAGTTTAGATTTAGAAAGGACATAGGAAAGTATTGGTTTGGAAATAGGGTAGTTGATGAGTGGAACAGTCTACCTAGTTGGGTTATTGAGGCTAGGACTTTGGGTAGTTTCAAATTTAGGTTGGATAAATACATGAGTGGGATGGGTTGGATTTGAGTGGGACTTGCACATCAGAGCTTATTTCTTGGGTGGCATTGAAAATTGGGTTGGGTAAATGTTTTGTTAGTGGGATGAATTGTAAAGGACCTGCCTAGTATGGGCCAACAGGCCTGCTGCAGTGTTCCTCCTTTCTTATGTTCTTCTGGACGTATTCTTCAATGTACAGATCAGTATTTCCACCTATTCCACAAAGAAATAAATCAGCTTAATAAACTGGAATCGTGCGAGTATCGGAGTCCCATACTTGAACATGCAGGTTATCGCACCTTCTAATAACCTGTGTAAAAATGACCGCTAATTCATGATTATTTCCCTTCATTCCTTCATAAGCCGTTCAACAGCTTCCTTGGAATAAGTTATCTAATCAGCAATAGTGTCCCAATTCAATCATAGCAATAAATGCTATGCTTGAATTTTTACTTAATCTTTGAGAAACAATATTTTCTTCCAGTGGTTCATCAATACCAACTTGAGTTTGAGATACTTAACCTGTTTCAAGCATTTATTTGGGTAAATAAAGACTTGTTTTGCAGTCACAGAAGTAGAGTTATTAAGTGTTGTGTGTGTCAATTAAGGATTCGCCAGGATCACTTTCCTCAAGTAAAACGGCTAATTAAAGGTAATTTTTAGCTAGATAACGTACCTGGAGGAGTCTACCTGTGGTGTTCCGGGGGTCAACGCCCCCGCGGACCAGTCCTTGATCTTTCCTAGGTTGATTGTTTGGTGCAAAATTAAAATTTTACATAATATAAAATTAACATAGGTTCAGTATGCTATTTTCAATTGATGCTTTTTATAAAATCTGGAGATGCGGGGTATCGATCCCCGTACCTCTCGCATGCTAAGCGAGCGCTCTACCATCTGAGCTACATCCCCATGATTGGAGGTGCCGGGGATCGAACCCGGGACCTTTCACATGCAAAGCGAACGCTCTACCACTGAGCTACACTCCCTTAGCAATAACAGAGTGCGATTATCTACTTGAAGTTATTTTGTTGAGCTTTCAAGTTTTGTGCCTTAATTCTGGGATTCGCATCAACTTCTTGTGTGCTGACTGCTGTGTTGACTTATAATGTGATCCACGATCTCTACCTCTTTGAGGTTGTTGAACTGTAGTCTTACGCTTCACTAACACCAATTGACTTTTTTGGATTATCCGAAGTCATTTCCACTAGTATGATAATTTTACTCATGAGTATTTGTGCCTAAATTAAAATACTAACTTTGCATTCAGTTTTCACGTGTCCTAGTTCTGCTTCTGCTGGTGGTGGTCAGTCTATGTTTACTAAGTTTTTTAGGTACAGGTTCATAGGAGTATAATTATCACATGTAGTAACATATGTGTAAATTAGCTAGGATAATTAAAAAAAAAAGTCAAAGTGACTTATTCCACTACCTGGAGTCTACCTCGAGGGTATTCAGTATTCCGGGGATCAGCGCCCCTGCGGACCGGTTCTTGATTAGGCTTCCTATGGATCAGGGCCTGATCAACGAGGTTGTTACTACTGGCCGCACTTACTCCAACTTACGAACCACAGCCCGGCTGATCCTGCATTGACTTTAGGCATCTGTCCATCTCCCTCTTGAAGACAATCAGGGATCTATTCGTAAGTCCACTTATTGCTGGCAGAAGGCTGTTGAAGAGTCTTGGGCCCCTGACACTTATTATGTTTTCTCTTAGGGCACTAATTGCGCCCCTACCATTTACTATGGATATGTTGCATCGCCTGCCAAGCCGTTTGATTTCGTAGGGAGTGATTTCTGTGTGCAGATAATGGATTCATTCCCTCTAGAACCTTGCAGGTGAAGATTATAATGTATCTCACTCGCCTGAGCTCCAGTGACATGTGTCAACATATTTAAAATTTATTCTGGCGTAGTGTGGCACTTCAGTGGTAACCAGATATAAATATGTACATTACTACTGTTTCATTTTTTAGATACCAAAATTTGCGGACCATTATGTGACTCTGTAATCTTTAAATTTTCATCCACACCATGGGTATGTTGTGAGCACTACCTGCACCATGGGTATGTTGCGACCACCAACGACATCATGGGTTTGTTTTGACCTCCACCCACACCATCGATTTGTTGTGACCACCACCTACACCATGGATATGTTGTTACCACCACCCACACCAAGGATATGTTCTGACCCCCAACCACACAATTGATTTGTTGTGACCACCCACACTATGGATATATTGTTACCACCCACATCATGGGTATGTTGTGGCCAACACCCACACCATGGGTATGTTGAGACCACCCACACTATGGATATGTTGTCACCCCCACCCACACCATTGATATATTGTTACCACCACCCACACCATGGATATGTTGTGACCACCACCCACACCATGGGTTTATTGTGACCACCTTCCACACCATGGGTATGTTGTGACCATCCCCCACACCATGGGTATGTTGAGACGACACTTACCATGAATATGTTGTTACCATTACCCACACCATGGCTATGTTGTGATCACCACCCACACCATGGGTTTATTGTCACCACCACCCACACCATGGGTATGTTGTGACCACCACCCACACCATGAGTATGTTGTGACCACCACCCACACCATGGATATGTTGTTACCATCTCCAATACCGTGGATATGTTGTGACCACCACCCATACTATGGATATGTTGTTACCACCACCCATTCTTTGGAAATGTTCTGACCACCGCCCACAAGATGGGTATGTTGTGACCACCACCCACACCATAGATATGTTGTTACCACCACCCACACCATGGGTATGCATTGACCACCCACACGATGGGTATGTGTTTACCACCCACACCATGTGTATGATGTGACCACCAACCACACCATGGGTATGTGTTGACAAATCACATCATGGGTATGTTGTGGCCACAAACCACACCATGGAAATGTTACCACAACCCACACCATGGGTATGTTGTGACCACCACCCACAATATGGATATATTGTGACCACCCACATCATAGGCAAGTTGTGACCACCAGCCACACCATGGGTATGGTGTGACCACCACCCACACCATGAGTATGTTTTGACCATCACCCACACCGTGGGTACGTTGTGACCACCAACCACACCATGGATATGATGTTACCACGACCCACACCATGGTTATGTTGTGATCACCACCCACACTATGGATATATTGTGACCACAACCCACACCATGGAAATGTTACACCAACCCACACCATGGGTATGGTGTGAGCACTACCCACACCATGGGTATGTTGTTACCACGAACCACACCATGGGGATGTGTTGAACATCCACACCATGGGTATGTTGTGACCACCAACCACACCATGGAAATGTTACCACAACCCACACCATGGGTATGTTCTGACCACCACCTACACCATGGATATATTGTGACAACCCACATCATGGGTATGTTGTGACCACCACCCACATCATAGGTATGTTGTGACCACCCACACCATGGGTATGTTGTGACCACCCACACTATGCATATGTTGTGACCTCCACCCACACCATGGGTATGTTGTGACCACCACCCACATCATGGGTATGTTGTGACCACCCTCACAATGGGTATGTTGTGACCACCCACACTATGGATATGTTGTGACTTGCACCCACATCATGGGTATGTTGTGACCACCACCCACACCATGGGTATGTTGTGACCACCCACACTATGGATATGTTGTGACCACCACCCGCACCATGGGTATGTTGTGACCACCACCCACACCATGGGTATGTTGTGACCACCACCCGCACCATGGGTATGTTGTGACCACCACCCACATCATGAGTATATGGTGCATAATGAAGATATTAAACTAAACTGTTGGTGTCTCTGCCACCGTTATCATTTACTCTGAGACTCTTCTGGAGATATTCTTCAATGTTCACATGAATATTTCCACCTGTTCCACAATCATCCTCACCTGCCAAAGAAAAAAATCAGCTTATTAAACTGAAATCGTGCGACCTTCGGAGTCCCATACTTAAACATTCCAATTTTGGTATTTTCCAATGCCCTCTGGGAAAATGACCTCTAGCTAATGATTATTTTCCTTCATTCTTTCATTTGCTGTTCAACGCTTCCTTGGAATAAGTTATCCTATCATCAATAGTGTCGCAATTGAAGCATTGCAATAAATGCAGATCTCTTGAATTTTCACTTAATCTTTGAGAAATATTTCCTTCTTGTGGTCCATCAATGCCAACTTGAGTGTGTGATACTTAACCTGATTCAAGCACATATTTGGGTGTTTGTTATTTAACCTATTGAAAGCCTTTATTTGAGTATGTGGTATTTAACATCGTTGAAGCCTTTCCTTGGGTGAGCCGTTATTTAAGTTGTTTCAATATGGCAGTACCTGGCTCCTTCAACACCACCATCAACGAGCTATTCGCCTTGAACAGCATGCCATTGTTTGAATTTGCAGCCTCTCAACCATCTGCCGATATTCTTAAATTTACGAAAGACTTAACCTCCTCCTCTGCTTCTCCAATAACTCCTCTGTCTTTACCAACTAGTGACGTCACTCCAACGACAACCAATGAGAAGCCTCCACCTCCATCACTTCCCACTGAAACCAACCAATCAGAGACCTTGCCACGAGCAACAGCTTCCTATTCGTCCACTGCAGCCAACATTGAATCTACACCACCTTGATCACCGCATCCCAAGAGTTACACATATGCCAACAACACCATCTTATGAGTCTCGACATGATACAATTCAAGCTGATGAAGTTTATTCCTTTTATCCATGGAATGGAATCACTTTCTACACCACAGCTCACAATGCTCAAAATATGCTGTTATCTAAACTACACAGTCACCTTACCAAAAAGACAGTCAAGTTTACCATTGATCCCCCTTTCAAAGGAGCTGGTATCATTACACTTTCATGTGTACTAAAGCATATTCAAAATAACTCTAAGATTTCCGGCAATCAACACCTGTTAACAAGTCTCATGATCATCCCGATCCATCGATTCAAACGCATTGCGAAAGGAGCTGAAATCAACAAGAATGAAGTTATGGCAAAACAACGACATAATTCCATGAACTGACCAATCAAAGATGAGCTCCTCCCTTGTCGCCTTCAGACACCTATCACCCGCAAGTCTCAATTTCTTCCATCAAGCGAGATGCAGTCAGCACCTGCAGAGTTCCAGTGCCTTCTACATCGTCTTCGTCAGTGTTTCTCCCGGCTTAGCAGTTGGGTCTAGTACTGACCCTTCTCTCTTCGACTCAAGACATTCCTCACACCGTCTATTCTTCGACGTATACAGACTTTCCCATCGCCCCTTGCGGTTCTTACCTGTGAGTCCTCATTCATTCATTCAAGTTGTTTCAAGTCTTTATTTGGGAGTGTGGTGTTTAATCTATTTTAAATTTATATGGGTAAATAAAGCTTGTTTTAGAGTCACATTAGCAGAATTATTATCTTAAGTGTCGTATGTGTCACCTGTGGATTCGTCAGTATCCCTTTTCTCAAGTAAAGTGGTGAACTAAAGGAACTTTTTTAGCTGGGTAGGTTGGTTGTTTGGGTAGTTCTGGTGCAAAATTAAAATTCTACTTATTATAAATTAGCATATCTTCAGTAAACCATTTTCAATTGATGGTCGGCCTCATGAGTCCTTAATATTTTTGTAAATTATGGAGATGCGGGGTATCGATCCCCGTACCTCTCGCATGCTAAGCGAGCGCTCTACCATCTGAGCTACATCCCCGTGACTGGAAATGCCGGGATTGAACCCTGGACCTTTCGCATGCACAGGAAACTCTTTAACTCTGAACTACCCTCCCTTAGCAATAACAGTGTGCGATTATCTGCTTGAAGTTATTTTTTTGAGCTTTCACATTTTGTGCTTTAATTATGGGATTCGCATCAACTTCTTGTGTGCTGACTGTTGTGTTGATTTATAATGTGATGCACGATCTCTACCTCTGTGAGGTTGTAGAACTGTAGTCTTACGCTTCCAGGACACCAATGGAAATAAGACACTGACTTTTTTTGGGTTATCCTACGTAATTTACACTATGTATGATAGCTGTTCTTATGTGTACCTGAGCCTAAATAAACTGATTTTGCATTCAATTGTCACGTGTCGTGGATCTGGTTTCATCTTGCTGTTCAGTCTATGTTTACTAAGCTATTTAGGTGGTACATTTAAGAATAACTATCATTCATAGCAACATATGTGTAAATTAGCTAGGATAACCCAAAGAAAGTCCAACTTATTTCCACTGATGTCCCTTTATTTAGTCTTCTGAGTCTCCTGCGAGTGTCAAAATATCAAATATTTCCTGCGGCGTAGTGTGGCACTTCACTGGTAACCAGATATTAATATGTTCATTACTATAGTAAGTTTTCTCGCTGTCAAACTTTGCGTTCCATTATGCGCCTCTGTTTGCTTTAAATTTCGTCCCACACCATGGGGATGGTGTGACTACCACGCACACCAGGGGTATGGCGTGACTATCACCCGAACCATGGGTTTGGTGTGACCACCACCCATGCCAAGGGTATGTTGTGATCTCCACCTCACCCTGGGTATGGTGTGACTATCGCCCACACGATGGGTATGGTGTGACTACCACCCACACCATGGGTATGATGTGACTACCACTTACACCATGCATATGATGTGACTACCACCCACTCAATGGGTATGGTGCGACTACCACCATTACCATGGGTATGGTGTGACTACCACCCACACTATGTGTATGGTGTGACTTCCACTCACACCATGGGTATGGTGTGACTACCATCCTAACCATTAGTATGGTGACTACCACCCACACAACGGTTATGTTGTTAGCACGACCAACACCATAGATATGTTGTGAACACCACACACACCATGGGTATATTGTGAATACCACCCACACCATGGATATGCTGTGACCACCACCCACACTATTGGTATGTTGTGACCAGCTCCCACACCATAGGTATGTTGTGACCAGCACCCACACCATAGGTATGTTGTGACCAGCACCCACACCATAGGTGTGTTGTGACCAGCACCTACACCATGGGTATATGGTGCATAATGAAGGTATTAAACTAAACTCTTGGTGTCTCTGCCACCGTTATCATTTACTCTGAGACTCTTTGGACGTACTCTTCAATGTACAGATCAGTATTTCCACCTACTCCACAAAGAAAAAAAATCAGCTTAATAAACTGGAATCCTGCGAGTATCGGAGTCCCATACTTGAACATGCAGGTTATCGTGCCTTCTAATAACCTGTGTAAAAATGACCGCTAATTCATGATTATTTCCCTTCATTCCTTCATAAGCCGTTCAACAGCTTCCTTGGAATAAGTTATCTAATCAGCAATAGTGTCCCAATTCAATCATAGCAATAAATGCTATGCTTGAATTTTTACTTAATCTTTGAGAAACAACATTTTCTTCCAGTGGTTCATCAATACCAACTTGAGTTTGAGATACTTAACCTGTTTCAAGCATTTATTTGGGTAAATAAAGACTTGTTCTGCAGTCACAGAAGTAGAGTTAGTAAGTGTTGTGTGTGTCAAGTAAGGATTCGCCAGGATCACTTTCCTCAAGTAAAGCGCCTAATTTAAGGTAATTTTTAGCTAGATAACCTACCTGGAGGAGTCTACCTGGGGGTGTTCCGGGGGTCAACGCCCCCGCGGACCAGTCCTTGATCTTTCCTAGGTTGATTGTTTGGTTCAAAACTAAAACTTTACATAATATAAAATTAACATAAGTTCAGTATGCCATTTTCAATTGCTGCTCGGCCTACTGAGTGTTTAATGTTTTTTATAAAATCTGGAGATGCAGGGTATCGATCCCCGTACCTCTCGCATGCTAAGCGAGCGCTCTACCATCTGAGCTACATCCCCATGATTGGAGGTGCCGGGGATCGAACCCGGGACCTTTCACATGCAAAGCGAACGCTCTGCCACTGAGCTACACTCCCTTAGCAATAAAAGAGTGCGATTATGTACTTGCAGTTATTTCGTTGAGCTTTCAAGTTTTGTGCCTTAAATTTTCTGGATTCGCATCAACTTCTTGTGTGCTGACTGCTTGTTGACTTATAATGTGATCCACGATCTCTTCCTCTTTGAGGTTGTTGAACTGTAGTCTTAAGCTTCAGTAACACCAATTGACTTTTTTGGATTATCCGAAGTCATTTCCACTAGTATGATAATTTTACTCATGAGTATTTGTGCCTAAATTAAAATACTAACTTTGCATTCAGTTTTCACGTGTCCTAGTTCTGCTTCTGCTCGTGGTGGTCAGTCTATGTTTAATAAGTTTTTTAGGTACAGGTTCATAGGAGTATAATTATCACATGTATTAGCATGAGTAAATTAGCTAGGATAATTAAAAAAAAAGTCAAAGTGACTTATTCCAGTACCTGGAGTCTACATGGAGGGTATTCAGTATTCCTTGGACCAGCGCCCCCTGCGGACCGGTTCATGATTAGGCTTCCGATGGATCAGGGCCTGATCAACGAGGTTGTTACTACTGGCCGCACTTACTCCAACTTACGAACCACAGCCCGGCAGATCCTGCATTGACTTTAGGCATCTGTCCATCTCCCTCTTGAAGACAACCAGGGATCTATTCGTAAGTCCACTTATTGCTGGTAGAAGGCTGTTGAAGAGTCTTGGGCCCCGGACACTTATTATGTTTTCTCTTAGTGCAGTAATTGCGCCCTTACCATTTACTATGGATATGTTGCATCGCCTGCCAAGCCGTTTGATTTCGTATGGAGTGATTTCTGTGTGCAGATAATGGATTCATTCCCTCTAGAACCTTGCAGGTGAAGATTATAATGTATCTCACTCGCCTGAGCTCCAGTGACATGTGTCAACATATTTAAAATTTATTCTGGCGTAGTGTGGCACTTCAGTGGTAACCAGATATAAATATGTACATTACTACTGTTTCATTTTTTAGATACCAAAATTTGCGGACCATTATGTGACTCTGTAATCTTTAATTTTCACCCACACCAATGGTATGTTGTGACTACTACCCAAACCCCTTGCCATTATGTGACTACCACCCACATCATGGGTATGTGGTGACCACCACCCACACCATGGGCATGTTGTGACTACTACCCAAACAACTTGCCATTGGGTGACTACCACCCACATCATGGGTATGTGGTGACCACCACGCACACCATGGGTATGTTGGGAGCACTACCTGCACCATGGGTATGTTGCGACCACCAACGACACCATGGGTTTGTTTTGACCTCCACCCACACAATTGATTTGTTGTGACCACCCACACTATGGATATATTGTTACCACCCACTTCATGGGTATTTTTTGGACCACCACCCACACCATGGGAATGTTGTGACCACCCACACTATGGATATGTTGTCACCACCACCCACACCATTGATATATTGTTACCACCACCCACACCATGGATATGTTGTGACCACCACCCACACCATGGGTTTATTGTGACCACCTTCCACACCATGGGTATGTTGAGACGACACATACCATGGATATGTTGATACCATTACCCACACCATGGATATGTTGTGATCACCACCCACAACCTGGGTTTATTGCACCACCACCCACACCATGGGTTTTATTGTCACCACCCCCCACACCATGGGTATGTTGTGACCACCACCCACACCATGGGTATGTTGTGACGACCACCCACACCATGGATATGTTGTGATCACCACCCACACCATGGGTTTATTGTCACCACCACCCACACCATGGGTTTATTGTCACCACCACCCACACCATGGGTATGTTGTGACCACCACCCACACCATGGGTATGTTTTGACCACCACCCACACCATGGGTATGTTGTGACCACCTCCCACACCATGGATATGTTGTGACCACCACCCATACTATGGTTATGTTGTTACTACCACCCGTACTTTGGGCATGTTCTGACCACCACCCACACCATGGGTATGTTGTGACCACCACCCACACCATAGATATGTTGTTACCACCACCCACACCATGGTAGTGTTGACCACCCACACGATGGGTATGTGTTTACCACCCAAAACCATGGGTATGCTGTGATCACCAACTACCCCATGGGTATGTGTTGACCAATCACTTCATGGTATGTTGTGACCAAAAAACCAAAAACCATGGAAATGTTACCCAAACCCACACCTTGGGTATGTTGTGACCACCACCACAGTATGGGTATATTTTGACCCCCCCACATCATAGGCATGTTGTGACCACCAGCCACACCATGGGTATGGTGTGACCACCACCCACACCATGAGTATGTTTTAACCATCACCCACACCGTGGGTACGTTGTGACCACCAACCACACCATGGATATGATGTTACCACCACCTACATCATGGGTATGTTGTGACCACCACCCACACTATGGATATGTTCTGACCACCAACCACTCCATGGGTTTGTTGTGACCACCAACCACACCATGGATATGATGTTACCACCTCCCAGACCATGGATATGTTCTGACCACCACCCACACCATGGGTTTAATGTGACCACCAACCACAGAATGGAAATGTTATCACAATCCACGCCATGGGTATGTTGTGACTACCACCCACACCATTGATATATTGTGACCATCCACAGCATGGGTATGCTGTGACCACGACACACACAATAGGTATGTTGTTACCACCACCCTTACTATGGGCATGTTGTGACCGCCCACACCATGGATATGTTGTGACCACCACCCACACCATGGAAATGTTACCACAACCCACACCATGTTTATGTTGTGAGCACTACCCACACCATGGGTATGTTGCGACCACCAAGGACACTTTGGGTTTGTTGTGACCACCACCCACACCATGGATATGTTGTCACCACCACCCACACCAAGGATATGTTGTGACCACCACCCACACCATGGCTATGTTGTTATCACCACCCACACCATGGATATGTAGTTCCCAAACCACCCACACCGGGGTATTTGTGACCACCACCCACACCATAAGATGATGGTGACCACAAAACCATACCATGGATAGTTGTTACCACCACGCATACTATGGGCATGTTCTGACCAACCACCCACACCATGGTTATTTTTGTGACCACGACCCACACCATGGTTATGTTGTGATCACCACCCAATCCATGGATATTTGTGACCACAACCCACACCATGGAAATGTTACTACAACCCACACCATGGGTATGGTGTGACACTACCCACACCATGGGTATGTTGTTACCACCAACCACACCATGGGGATGTTTGACCATCCACACCAGGGGTTTATGTTGTGACCCCCAAAACCACACCATGGAAATGTTACCCCCAACCCCACACCATGGGTATGTTCTGACCACCACCTACCCCATGGATATATTGTGACAACCCACATCATGGGTATTTTTGTGACCACCACCCACATCATGGGTATGTTGTGACCACCCACACCATGGGTATGTTGGGACCACCCACACTATGGAATTTGTGACTTGCACCCACATCAGGGGTATGTTGTGACCACCACCCACATCATGAGTATGTTGTGCCCAAACCACCCACATCATGGGTTGTCGTGACCACCCACACCATGGGTATGTTGTGACCCCCCACACTATGGATATTTTTGTGACTTCCACCCACACCATGGGTATGTTGTGACCACCCACACTTTTGGATAGTTGTGATTTCCCCACCCACACCATGGGTATGTTGTGACCACCACCCGCACCATGGGTATGTTGTGACCACCACCCACATCATGAGTATATGGTGCATAATGAAGATATTAAACTAAACTGTTGGTGTCTTTGCCACCGTTATCATTTACTCTGAGACTCTTCTGGAGATATTCTTCAATGTTCACATGAATATTTCCACATGTTCCACAATCATCCTCACCTGCCAAATAAAATAAATCAGCTTATTAAACTGAAATCGTGCGACCTTCGGAGTCCCAAACTTAAACATTCCAATTTTGGTATTTTCCAATGCCCTCTGGGAAAATGACCTCTAGCTAATGATTTTTTTCCTTCATTCTTTCATTTGCTGTTCAACAGCTTCCTTGGAATAAGTTATCCTATCATCAATAGTGTCGCAATTGAAGCATTGCAATAAATGCAGATCTCTTGAATTTTCACTTAATCATTTAGAAATATTTCCTTACTATGGTCCATAAATACCAACTTGAGTGTGTGATACTTAACCTGATTCAAGCACATATTTGGGTGTTTGTTATTTAACCTATTGAAAGCCTTTATTTGAGTATGTGGTATTTAACATCGTTGAAGCCTTTCCTTGGGTGAGCCGTTATTTAAGTTGTTTCAATATGGCAGTACCTGGCTCCTTCAACACCACCATCAACGAGCTATTCGCCTTGAACAGAATGCCACTGTTTGAATTTCCAGCCTCTCCACCATGTGCCGATATTCTTAAATTTACGAAAGACTTAACCTCCTCCTCTGCTTCTCCAATAACTCCTTTGTCTCTACCAACTAGTGACGTCACTCCAATGACAACCAATGAGAAGCCTCCACCTCCATCACTTCCCACTGAAACCAACCAATCAGAGACCTTGCCACCAGCAACAGCTTCCTATTCGTCCACTACAGCGAACATTGAATCTACAACACCTTTATCACCGCATCCCAAGAGTTACACATATGCCAACAACACCATCTTATGTGTCTCGACTTGATACAATTCAAGCTGATGAAGTTGATTCTTTTTATCCATGGAATGGAATCACTTTCTACACCACAGCTCACTATGCTCAAAATATGCTGTTATCTAAACTACACAGTCACCTTACCAAAAAGACAGTCAAGTTTACCATCGATCCCTCTTTCAAAGGAGCTGATATCATTACACTTTCATCTGTACTAAAGCATATTCAAGATAACTCTAAGATTTCCGGCAATCAACACCTGTTAACACGTCTCATGATCATCGCGATCCATCGATTCAAACGCATTGCGAAAGGAGCTGAAATCAACAAGAATGAAGTTATGGCAAAACAACGACATAATTCCATGAACTGACCAATCAAAGATGAGCTCCTCCCTTGTCGCCTTCAGACACCTATCACCCGCAAGTCTCAATTTCTTCCATCAAGCGAGATGCAGTCAGCACCTGCAGAGTTCCAGTGCCTTCTACATCGTCTTCGTCAGTGTTTCTCCCGGCTTAGCAGTTGGGTCTAGTACTGACTCTTCTCTCTTCGACTCAAGACATTCTTCACACCGTCTATTCTTCGACGTATACCCATTTTTCTCTCGCCCCTTGTGAGTCCTCATTCATTCATTCCTTCAAGTTGTTTCAAGTCTTTATTTGGGAGTGTGGTGTTTAATCTGTTTTAAATTTTTATGGGTAAATAAAGCTTGTTTTGGAGTCACATTAGCAGAATTATTATCTTAAGTGTTGTATGTGTCACCTGAGGATTCGTCAGTACCACTTTTCTCAAGTAAAGTGGTGAACTAAAGGAACTTTTTTAGCTGGGAAAGTTGGTTGTTTGGGTAGTTCTGGTGCAAAAATAAAATTCTACTTATTATAAATTAGCATATCTTCAGTAAACCATTTTCAATTGATGGTCGGCCTCATGAGTCCTTAATATTTTTGTAAATTATGGAGATGCGGGGTATCGATCCCCGTACCTCTCGCATGCTAAGCGAGCGCTCTACCATCTGAGCTACATCCCCGTGACTGGAAGTGCCGGGGATCGAACCCGGGACCTTTCGCATGCACAGGAAACTCTTTAACTCTGAACTACCCTCCCTTAGCAATAACAGTGTGCGATTATCTGCTTGAAGTTATTTTTTTGAGCTTTCACATTTTGTGCTTTAATTATGTGATTCGCATCAACTTCTTGTGTGCTGACTGTTGTGTTGATTTATAATGTGATGCACGATCTCTACCTCTGTGAGGTTGTAGAACTGTAGTCTTACACTTCCAGGACACCAATGGAAATAAGACACTAACTTTTTTTGGGTTATCCTACGTAATTTACACTATATATGATAGCTGTACTTATGTGTACCTGAGCCTAAATAAACTGATTTTGCATTCAATTGTCACGTGTCCTGGATCTAGTTTCATCTTGCTGTTCAGTCTATGTTTACTAAGCTATTTAGGTGGTACATATAAGAATAACTATCATTCATAGCAACATATGCGTAAATTAGCTAGGATAACCCAAAGAAAGTCCAACTTATTTCCACTGATGTCCCTTTATTTAGTCTTCTGAGTCTCCTGCGAGTGTCAAAATATCAAATATTTCCTGCGGCGTAGTGTGGCACTTCACTGGTAACCAGATATTAATATGTTCATTACTATAGTAAGTTTTCTCGCTGTCAAACTTTGCGTTGCATTATGCGCCTCTGTTTGCTTTAAATTTCGTCCCATATGATGGGTATGGTGTGACTACCACGCACACCAGGGGTATGGCGTGACTATCACCCGAACCATGGGTTTGGTGTGACCACCACCCATGCCAAGGGTATGTTGTGATCTCCACCTAACCATGGGTATGGTGTGACTATCGTTCACACGATGGGTATGGTGTGACTACCACCCACACCATGGGTATGATGTGACTACCACTTACACCATGCATATGATGTGACTACCACCCACTCAATGGGTATGGTGCGACTACCACCATTACCATGGGTATGGTGTGATTACCACCCACACTATGTGTATGGTGTGACTTCCACTCACACCATGGGTATGGTGTGACTACCATCCTAACCATTAGTATGGTGACTACCACCCACACAACGGTTATGTTGTTACCACCACCAACACCATAGATATGTTGTGAACACCACACACACCATGGGAATATTGTGAATACCACACACACACCATGGGTATATTGTGAATACCACCCACACCATGGATATGCTGTGACCACAACCCACACTATTGGCATGTTGTGACCAGCTCCCACACCATAGGTATGTTGTGATCACCCACACCATGGGTATGTTGTGACCAGCACCCACACCATAGGTGTGTTGTGACCAGCACCTACACCATGGGTATATGGTGCATAATGAAGGTATTGAACTAAACTCTTGGTGTCTCTGCCACCGTTATCATTTACTCTGAGACTCTTTGGACGTACTCTTCAATGTATAGATCAGTATTTCCACCTACTCCACAAAGAAAAAAATCAGCTTAATAAACCGGAATCGTGCGAGTATCGGAGTCCCATACTTGAACATGCAGGTTATCGTGCCTTCTAAAAACCTGTGTAAAAATGACCGCTAATTCATGATTATTTCCCTTCATTCCTTCATAAGCCGTTCAACAGCTTCCTTGGAATAAGTTATCTAATCAGCAATAGTGTCCCAATTCAATCATAGCAATAAATGCTATGCTTGAATTTTTACTTAGTCTTTGAGAAACAACATTTTCTTCCAGTGGTTCATCAATACCAACTTGAGTTTGAGATACTTAACCTGTTTCAAGCATTTATTTGGGTAAATAAAGACTTGTTCTGCAGTCACAGAAGTAGAGTTATTAAGTGTTGTTTGTGTCAAGTAAGGATTCGCCAGGATCACTTTCCTCAAGTAAAGCGCCTAATTAAAGGTATTTTAGCTAGATAACGTACCTGGAGGAGTCTACCTGGGGGTGTTCCGGGGGTCAACGCCCCCGCGGACCAGTCCTTGATCTTTCCTAGGTTGATTGTTTGGTTCAAAACTAAAACTTTACATAATATAAAATTAACATAAGTTCAGTATGCTATTTTCAATTGCTGCTCGGCCTACTGAGTGTTTAATGTTTTTTATAAAATCTGGAGACGCTGGGTATCGATCCCCGTACCTCTCGCATGCTAAGCGAGCGCTCTACCATCTGAGCTACATCCCCATGATTGGAGGTGCCGGGGATCGAACCCGGGACCTTTCACATGCAAAGCGAACGCTCTGCCACTGAGCTACACTCCCTTAGCAATAAAAGAGTGCGATTATGTACTTGCAGTTATTTCGTTGAGCTTTCAAGTTTTGTGCCTTAATTCTGGGATTCGCATCAACTTCTTGTGTGCTGACTGCTTGTTGACTTATAATGTGATCCACGATCTCTTCCTCTTTGAGGTTGTTGAACTGTAGTCTTACGCTTTAGTAACACCAATTGACTTTTTTGGATTATCCGAAGTCATTTCCACTAGTATGATAATTTTACTCATGAGTATTTGTGACTAAATTAAAATACTAACTTTGCATTCAGTTTTCACGTGTCCTAGTTCTGCTTCTGCTCGTGGTGGTCAGTCTATGTTTAATAAGTTTTTTAGGTACAGGTTCATAGGAGTATAATTATCACATGTAGTAACATGTGTAAATTAGCTAGGATAATTAAAAAAAAAAGTCAAAGTGACTTATTCCAGTACCTGGAGTCTACCTCGAGGGTATTCAGTATTCCTTGGACCAGCGCCCCCGCGGACCGGTTCATGATTAGGCTTCCGATGGATCAGGGCCTGATCAACGAGGTTGTTACTACTGGCCGCACTTACTCCAACTTACGAACCACAGCCCGGCAGATCCTGCATTGACTTTAGGCATCTGTCCATCTCCCTCTTGAAGACAACCAGGGATCTATTCGTAAGTCCACTTATTGCTGGTAGAAGGCTGTTGAAGAGTCTTGGGCCCCGGACACTTATTATGTTTTCTCTTAGTGCAGTAATTGCGCCCTTACCATTTACTATGGATATGTTGCATCGCCTGCCAAGCCGTTTGATTTCGTAGGGAGTGATTTCTGTGTGCAGATAATGGATTCATTCCCTCTAGAACCTTGCAGGTGAAGATTATAATGTATCTCACTCGCCTGAGCTCCAGTGACATGTGTCAACATATTTAAAATTTATTCTGGCGTAGTGTGGCACTTCAGTGGTAACCAGATATAAATATGTACATTACTACTGTTTCATTTTTTAGCTACCAAAATTTGCGGACCATTATGTGACTCTGTAATCTTTAAATTTTCACCCACACCATGGGTATGTTGTGAGCACTACCTGCACCATGGGTATGTTGCGACCACCAAGGACACCATGGATTTGTTGTGACCACCATCTACACCATGTATATGTTGTGACCACCCACACTATGGATATATTGTTACCACCCACATCATGGGTATGTTGTGACCACCAAGGACACCATGGATTTGTTGTGACCACCACCCACACAATGCATATGTTGTGACCACCCACACTATGGATATATTGTTACCACCCACATCATGGGTATGTTGTGACCACCACCCACACCATGGGAATGTTGTGACCATCCACACTATGGATATGTTGTCACCACCACCCACACCATGGATATGTTGTGACCACCACCCACACCATGGGTTTATTGTGACCACCTTCCACACCATGGGTATGTTGAGACGACACATACCATGGATATGTTGATACCATTACCCACACCATGGATATGTTGTGATCACCACCCACACCATGGGTTTATTGTCACCACCACCCACACCATGGGTTTATTGTCACCACCACCCACACCATGGGTATGTTGTGACCACCACCCACACCATGGGTATGTTGTGACGACCACCCACACCATGGATATGTTGTGATCACCACCCACACCATGGGTTTATTGTCACCACCACTCACACCATGGGTTTATTGTCACCACCACCCACACCATGGGTATGTTGTGACCACCACCCACACCATGGGTATGTTTTGACCACCACCCACACCATGGGTATGTTGTGACCACCACCCACACCATGGATATGTTGTGACCACCACCCATACTATGGTTATGTTGTTACCACCACCCATACTTTGGGCATGTTCTGACCACCACCCACACCATGGGTATGTTGTGACCACCACCCACACCATAGATATGTTGTTACCACCACCCACACCATGGGTATGTGTTGACCACCCACACGATGGGTATGTGTTTACCACCCACACCATGGGTATGCTGTGATCACCAACTACACCATGGGTATGTGTTGACCAATCACTTCATGGGTATGTTGTGACCACAAACCACACCATGGAAATGTTACCACAACCCACACCTTGGGTATGTTGTGACCACCACCCACAGTATGGGTATATTTTGACCACCCACATCATAGGCATGTTGTGACCACCAGACACACCATGGGTATGGTGTGACCACCACCCACACCATGAGTATGTTTTAACCATCACCCACACCGTGGGTACGTTGTGACCACCAACCACACCATGGATATGATGTTACCACCACCCACACCATGGGTATGTTGCGACCACCAAGGACACTTTGGGTTTGTTGTGACCACCACCCACACCATGGATATGTTGTCACCACCACCCACACCAAGGATATGTTGTGACCACCAAGCACACCATGGCTATGTTGTTATCACCACCCACACCATGGATATGTAGTTACCACCACCCACACCATGGGTATGTTGTTACCACCACCCACACCATAAGTATGTTGTGACCACAAACCATACCATGGATATGTTGTTACCACCACGCATACTATGGGCATGTTCTGACCACCACCCACACCATGGTTATGTTGTGACCACGACCCACACCATGGTTATGTTGTGATCACCACCCAAACCATGGATATGTTGTGACCACAACCCACACCATGGAAATGTTACCACAACCCACACCATGGGTATGGTGTGAGCACTACCCACACCATGGGTATGTTGTTACCACCAAACACACCATGGGGATGTGTTGACCATCCACACAATGGGTATGTTGTGACCACCAACCACACCATGGAAATGTTACCACAACCCACACCATGGGTATGTTCTGACCACCACCTACACCATGGATATATTGTGACAACCCGCATCATGGGTATGTTGTGACCACCACCCACATCATGGGTATGTCGTGACCACCCACACCATGGGTATGTTGTGACCACCCACACTATGGATATGTTGTGACCTCCACCCACACCATGGGTATGTTGTGACCACCACCCACATCATGAGTATATGGTGCATAATGAAGATATTAAACTAAACTGTTGGTGTCTCTGCCACCGTTATCATTTACTCTGAGACTCTTCTGGAGATATTCTTCAATGTACACATGAATATTTCCACATGTTCCACAATCATCCTCACCTGCCAAAGAAAAAAATCAGCTTATTAAACTGGAATCGTGCGACCTTCAGAGTCCCATACTTAAACATTCCAATTTTGGTATTTTCCAATGCCCTCTGGGAAAATGACCTCTAGCTAATGATTATTTTCCTTCATTCTTTCATTTGCTGTTCAACAGCTTCCTTGGAATAAGTTATTATATCATCAATAGTGTCGCAATTGAAGCCTTGCAATAAATGCAGATCTCTTGAATTTTCACTTAATCTTTGAGAAATATTTCCTTCTTGTGGTCCATCAATACCAACTTGAGTGTGTGATACTTAACCTGATTCAAGCACATATTTGGGTGTTTGTTATTTAACCTGTTGAAAGCCTTTATTTGAGTATGTGGTATTTAACCTCGTTGAAGCCTTTCCTTGGGTGAGCCGTTATTTAAGTTGTTTCAATATGGCAGTACTTGGCTCCTTCAACACCACCATCAACGAGCTATTCGCCTTGAACAGCATGCCATTGTTTGAATTTCCAGCCTCTCCACCATCTGCCGATATTCTTAAATTTACGAAAGACTTAACCTCCTCCTCTGCTTCTCCAATAACTCCTCTGTCTGTACCAACTAGTGACGTCACTCCAACGACAACCAATGAGAAGCCTCCACCTCCATCACTTCCCACTGACACCAACCAATCAGAGACCTTTCCACCAGCAACAGCTTCCTATTCGTCCACTACAGCCAACATTGAATCTACAACACCTTTATCACCGCATCCCAAGAGTTACACATATGCCAACAACACCATCTTATGTGTCTCGACTTGATACAATTCAAGCTGATGAAGATGATTCTTTTTATCCATGGAATGGAATCACTTTCTACACCACATCTCACTATGCTCAAAATATGCTGTTATCTAAACTACACAGTCACCTTACCAAAAAGACAGTCAAGTTTACCGTCGATCCCTCTTTCAAAGGAGCTGGTATCATTACACTTTCATCTGTACTAAAGCATATTCAAGATAACTCTAAGATTTCCGGCAATCAACACCTGTTAACACGTCTCATGATCATCCCGATCCATCGATTCAAACGCATTGCGAAAGGAGCTGAAATCAACAAGAATGAAGTTATGGCAAAACAACGACATAATTCCATGAACTGACCAATCAAAGATGAGCTCCTACCTTGTCGCCTTCAGACACCTATCAACAGCAAGTCTCAATTTCTTCCATCAAGCGAGATGCAGTCAGCACCTGCAGAGTTCCAGTGCCTTCTACATCTTCTTCGTCAGTGTTTCTCACGGCTTAGCAGTTGGGTCTAGTACTGACTCTTCTCTCTTCGACTCAAGACATTCCTCACACCGTCTATTCTTCGACGTATACCCATTTTTCTCTCGCCCCTTGCGGTTCTTACCTGTGAGTCCTCATTCATTCATTCCTTCAAGTTGTTTCAAGTCTTTATTTGGGAGTGTAGTATTTAATCTGTTTAAAATTTATATGGGTAAATAAAGCTTGTTTTGGAGTCACATTAGCAGAATTATTATCTTAAGTGTTGTATGTGTCACCTGAGGATTCGTCAGTATCACTTTTCTCAAGTAAAGTGGTGAACTAAAGGAACTTTTTTAGCTGGGTAGGTTGGTTGTTTATGAAGTTCTGTTGCAAAATTAAAATTCTACTTATTATAAATTAGCATATCTTCAGTAAACCATTTTCAATTGATGGTCGGCCTCATGAGTGCTTAATATTTTTGTAAATTATGGAGATGCGGGGAATCGATCCCCGTACCTCTCGCATGCTAAGCGAGCCCTCTACCATCTGAGCTACATCCCCGTGACTGGAAGTGCCGGGATCGAACCCAGGACCTTTCGCATGCACAGGAAACGCTTTAACTCTGAACTACCCTCCCTTAGCAATAACAGTGTGCGATTATCTGCTTGAAGTTATTTTTTTCAGCTTTCACATTTTGTGCTTTAATTATGGGATTCGCATCAACTTCTTGTGTGCTGACTGGTGTGTTGATTTATAATGTGATGCACGATCTCTACCTCTGTGAGGTTGTAGAACTGTAGTCTTACGCTTCCAGGACACCAATGGAAATAAGACACTGACTTTTTTTGGGTTATCCTACGTAATTTACACTATGTATGATAGCTGTACTTATGTGTACCTGAGCCTAAATAAACTGATTTTGCATTCAATTGTCACGTGTCCTGGATCTAGTTTCATCTTGCTGGTCAGTCTATGTTTACTAAGCTATTTAGGTGGTACATTTAAGAATAACTATCATTCATAGCAACATATGTGTAAATTAGCTAGGATAACCCAAAGAAAGTCCAACTTATTTCCACTGATGTCCCTTTATTTAGTCTTCTGAATCTCCTGCGAGTGTCAAAATATCAAATATTTCCTGCGGCGTAGTGTGGCACTTCACTGGTAACCAGATATTAATATGTTCATTACTATAGTAAGTTTTCTCGCTGTCAAACTTTGCGTTCCATTATGCGCCTCTTTTTGCTTTAAATTTCGTCCCACACCATGGGTATGGAGTGACTACCACGCACCCCAGGGGTATGGCGTGACTATCACCCGAACCATGGGTTTGGTGTCACCACCACTCATGCCCAGGGTATGTTGTGATCTCCACCTCACCATGGGTATGGTGTGACTATCACCCTCACGATGGGTATGATGTGACTACCACTTACACCATGTGTATGATGTGACTACCACCCACTCAATGGGTATGGTGCGACTACCACCATTACCATGGGTATAGTGTGACTACCAACCGCACTATGTATATGGTGTGACTTCCACTCACACCATGGGTATGATGTGATTACCATCCTAACCATTAGTATGGTGACTACAACCCACACAACGGTTATGTTGCTACCACCAACAACACCATAGATATGTTGTGAACACCACACACACCATGGGTATATTGTGAATACCACACACACACCATGGGTATATTGTGAATACCAACCACACCATGGGTATGTTGTGACCACCACCCACACCATGAGTATGTTGTGACCACAACCCATACCTTGGATATGTTGTTATCTCCACCCATACTATGGGCATGTTCTGACCACCACCCACACCATGGGTATGTTGTGACCACCACCCAAACCATGGATATGTTGTGACCACAGCCCACACCATGGAAATGTTACCACAACCCACACCATTGGTATTGTGTGAGCACTACCCACACCATGAGTATGTTGTTTCCATCAACCACACCATGGGGATGTGTTGAACATCCACACCATGGGTAAGTTGTGACCACCAACCACACCATGGAAATGTTACCACAACCCACACCATGGGTAAGTTTTAACCACCACCTACACCATGGATATATTGTGACAACCCACATCGTGGGTATGTTGTGACCACCACCCACATCATGGGTATGTTGTGACCACCACCCACACCATGGGTATGTTGTGACCACCCACACTATGGATATGTTGTGACCACCACCCGCACCATGGGTATGTTGTGACCACCACCCACATCATGAGTATATGGTGCATAATGAAGATATTAAACTAAACTGTTGGTGTCTATGCCACCGTTATCATTTACTCTGAGACTCTTCTGGAGATATTCTTCAATGTACACATGAATATTTCCACATGTTCCACAATCATCCTCACCTGCCAAAGAAAAAAATCAGTTTATTAAACTGGAATCGTGCGACCTTCAGAGTCCCATACTTAAACATTCCAATTTTGGTATTTTCCAATGCCCTCTGGGAAAATGACCTCTAGCTAATGATTATTTTCCTTCATTCTTTCATTTGCTGTTCAACAGCTTCCTTGGAATAAGTTATTATATCATCAATAGTGTCGCAATTGAAGCATTGCAATAAATGCAGATCTCTTGAATTTTCACTTAATCTTTGAGAGATATTTCCTTCCTATTGTCCATTAATACCAACTTGAGTGTGTGATACTTAACCTGATTCAAGCACATATTTGGGTGTTTGTTATTTAACCTATTGAAAGCCTTTATTTGAGTATGTGGTATTTAACATCGTTGAAGCCTTTCCTTGGGTGAGCCGTTATTTAAGTTGATTCAATATGGCAGTACCTGGCTCCTTCAACACCACCATCAACGAGCTCTTCGCCTTGAACAGCATGCCATTGTTTGAATTTCCAGCCTCTCCACGATCTGCCGATATTCTTAAATTTACGAAAGACTTAACCTCCTCCTCTGCTTCTCCAATAACTCCTCCGTCTCTACCAACTAGTGACGTCACTCCAACGACAACCAATGAGAAGCCTCCACCTCCATCACTTCCTACTGACACCAACCAATCAGAGACCTTTCCACCAGCAACAGCTTCCTATTCGTTCACTACAGCCAACATTGAATCTACACCACCTTTGTCACCGCATGCCAAGAGTTACACATATGCCAACAACACCATCTTATGAATCTCGACTTGCTGATGAAGTTGATTCTTTTTATCCATGGAATGGAATCACTTTCTACACCACAGCTCACTATGCTCAATATATGCTGTTATCTAAACTACACAGTCATCTTACCAAAAAGACAGTCAAGTTTACCATCGATCCCTCTTTCAAAGGAGCTGGTATCATTACACTTTCATCTGTACTAAAGCATATTCAAGATAACTCTAAGATTTCCTGCAATCAACACCTGTTAACACGTCTCATGATCATCCCGATCCATCGATTCAAACGCATTGCGAAAGGAGCTGAAATCAACAAGAATGAAGTTATGGCAAAACAACGACATAATTCCATGAACTGACCAATCAAAGATGAGCTCCTCCCTTGTCGCCTTCAGACACCTATCAACAGCAAGTCTCAATTTCTTCCATCAAGCGAGATGCAGTCAGCACCTGCAGAGTTCCAGTGCCTTCTACATCTTCTTCGTCAGTGTTTCTCACGGCTTAGCAGTTTGGTCTAGTACTGACTCTTCTCTCTTCGACTCAAGACATTCTTCACACCATCTATTCTTCGACGTGTACCCACTTTCCCATCGCCCCTTGCGGTCCTTACCTGTGAGTTCTCATTCATTCATTCATTCAAGTTGTTTCAAGTCTTCATTATTGAGTGTGGTATTTAACCTGTTTTAAATTTATATGGGTAAATAAAGCTTGTTTTGGAGCCACATTAGCAGAATTATTATCTTAAGTGTTGTATGTGTCACCTGAGGATTCGTCAGTATCACTTTTCTCAAGTAAAGTGGTGAACTAAAGGAACTTTTTTAGCTGGGAAAGTTGGTTGTTTGGGTAGTTCTGGTGCAAAATTAAAATTCTACTTATTATAAATTAGCATATCTTCAGTAAACCATTTTCAATTGATGGTCGGCCTCATGAGTCCTTAATATTTTTGTAAATTATGGAGATGTGGGGTATCGATCCCCGTACCTCTCGCATGCTAAGCGAGCGCTCTACCATCTGAGCTACATCCCCATGACTGAAAGTGCCGGGGATCGAACCCGGGACCTTTCGCATGCACAGGAAACTCTTTAACTCTGAACTACACTCCCTTAGCAATAACAGTGTGCGATTATCTGCTTGAAGTTATTTTTTTGAGCTTTCACATTTTGTGCTTTAATTATGGGATTCGCATCAACTTCTTGTGTGCTGACTGTTGTGTTGATTTATAATGTGATGCACGATCTCTACCTCTGTGAGGTTGTGGAACTGTAGTCTTACACTTCCAGGACACCAATGGAAATAAGACACTGACTTTTTATGGGTTATCCTACGTAATTTACACTATGTATGATAGCTGTACTTATGTGTACCTGAGCCTAAATAAACTGATTTTGCATTCAATTGTCACGTGTCGTGGATCTAGTTTCATCTTGCTGGTCAGTCTATGTTTAGTAAGCTATTTAGGTGGTACATTTAAGAATAACTGTCATTCATAGCAACATATGTGTAAATTAGCTAGGATAACCCAAAGAAAGTCCAACTTATTTCCACTGATGTCCCTTTATTTAGTCTTCTGAATCTCCTGCATGTGTCAAAATATCAAATATTTCCTGCGGCGTAGTGTGGCACTTCACTGGTAACCAGATATTAATATGTTCATTACTATAGTAAGTTTTCTCGCTGTCAAACTTTGCGTTCCATTATGCGCCTCTATTTGCTTTAAATTTCGTCCCACACCATGGGTATGTTTAGACCACCACCTACACCATGGATATATTGTGACAACCCACATCATGGGTATGTTGTGACCACCACCCACACCATGGGTATGTTGTGACCACCCACACTATGGATATGTTGTGACCACCACCCGCACCATGGGTATGTTGTGACCACCACCCACATCATGAGTATATGGTGCATAATGAAGATATTAAACTAAACTGTTGGTGTCTATGCCACCGTTATCATTTACTCTGAGACTCTTCTGGAGATATTCTTCAATGTACACATGAATATTTCCACATGTTCCACAATCATCCTCACCTGCCAAAGAAAAAAATCAGTTTATTAAACTGGAATCGTGCGACCTTCAGAGTCCCATACTTAAACATTCCAATTTTGGTATTTTCCAATGCCCTCTGGGAAAATGACCTCTAGCTAATGATTATTTTCCTTCATTCTTTCATTTGCTGTTCAACAGCTTCCTTGGAATAAGTTATTCTATCATCAATAGTGTCGCAATTGAAGCATTGCAATAAATGCAGATCTCTTGAATTTTCACTTAATCTTTGAGAAATATTTCCTTCTTGTGGTCCATCAATACCAACTTGAGTGTGTGATACTTAACCTGATTCAAGCACATATTTGGGTGTTTGTTATTTAACCTATTGAAAGCCTTTATTTGAGTATGTGGTATTTAACATCGTTGAAGCCTTTCCTTGGGTGAGCCGTTATTTAAATTGTTTCAATATGGCAGTACCTGGCTCCGTCAACACCACCATCAACGAGCTCTTCGCCTTGAACAGAAACAATATTTTCTTCCAGTGGTTCATCAATACCAACTTGAGTTTGAAATACTTAACCTGTTTCAAGCATTTATTTGGGTAAATAAAGATTTGTTCTGCAGTCACAGAAGCAGAGTTATTAAGTGTTGTGTGTGTCAAGTAAGGATTCGCCAGGATCACTTTCCTCAGGTAAAGCGGCTAGTTAAAGGTAATTTTTAGCAAGATAACCTACCTGGAGGAGTCTACCTAGGGGTGTTCCGGGGGTCTACGCCCCTGCGGCCCAGTCCTTGATCTTTCCTAGGTTGATTGTTTGGTTCAAAATTAAAATCTTACATAATATAAAATTAACATAAGTTCAGTATGCCATTTTCAATTGATACTCGGCTTTCTGAGTGTTTAATGTTTTTTTTTTTATAAAATCTGGAGATGCGGGGCATCAATCCCCGTACCTCTCGCATGCTAAGCGAGCGCTCTACCATCTGAGCTACATCCCCATGATTGGAGGTGCCGGGAATCGAACCCGGGACCTTTCACATGCAAAACGAACGCTCTACCACTGAGTTACACTCCCTTAGCAATAACAGAGTGCGATTATCTACTTGAAGTCACTTTGCTGAGCTTTCATATTTTGTGCCTTAATTCTGGGATTCGCATCAACTTCTTGTGTGCTGACTGCTTGTTGACTTATAATGTGATCCACGATCTCGACCTCTTTGAGGTTGTTGAACTGTAGTCTTAAGCTTCAGTAACACCAATTGACTTTTTCGGATTATCCGAAGTCATTTCCACTAGTATGATAATTTTACTAATGAGTATTTGTGCCTAAATTAAAATACTAACTTTGCATTCAGTTTTCACGTGTCCTAGTTCTGCTTCTGCTGGTGGTGGTCAGTCTATGTTTACTAAGTTTTTTAGGTACAGGTTCATAGGAGTATAATTATCACATGTATTAGCATGAGTAAATTAGCTAGGATAATTAAAAAAAAAGTCAAAGTGACTTATTCCACTACCTGGAGTCTACCTGGAGGGTATTCCATATTCCGGGGACCAAAGCCCCCGCGGACCAGTTCATGACTAGGCCTCCTGTGGATCATGGCCTGGTCAACGAGGCTGTTACTGCTGGCCGCACTTACTTCAACTTACGAACCACAGCCCGGCAGATCCTGCATTGACTTTAGGCATCTGTCTATCTCCCTCTTGAAGATAATCAGGGATCTATTCGTAAGTCCACTTATTGCTGGTAGAAGGCTGTTGAACAGTCATAGACCCCGGACACTTATTATGTTTTCTCTTAGTGTACTAATGGCGCCCCTACTATTCACTGGGGATATGTTGCATCGCCTGCCAAGCCGTTTGCTTTCGTAGGGAGTGATTTCTGTGTGCAAATAAACGATTCATTCCCACTAGAACCCTGCAGGTGAAGATCATGATGTATCTCACTCGCCTGAGCTCCAGTGACATGTGTCAACATATTTAAAATTTCCTCTGCCATAGTGTGGCACTTCAGTGGTAACCAGATATAAATATGTACATTACCACTGTTTCATTTTTTAGCTACCAAAATTTGCGGACCTTTATGTGACTCTGTAATCTTTAAATTTTCACCCACACCAAGGGTATGTTGTGAGTACTACCCAAACCCCTTGGTATTGGGTGACTACCACCCACATCATGGGTATGTGGTGACAATAATCTACACCACGGGTATGTTGTGAGAACTACCCACACCATGGGTATGATGCAACCACCAACGACACCATGGGTTTGTTGTGACCTCCACCCACACCATGGATTTGTTGTGACATCCACCCACACCATGGATTTGTTGTGACCACCAACCACACCATGGGTTTATTGTGACCACCAACCACACCATGAAAATGTTACCACAACGCACACCAGGGGTATGTTGTGACCACCACCCACATAATGGATATATTGTGACCACCCACAGCATGGGTATGTTCTGACCACCACCCACACCATGGGTATGTTGTGACCACCACCCACACCATAGATATGTTATAACCACCACCCACACCATGGGTATGTTGTGACCACCACCCACACCATGTATATGTTGTTACCTCCTCCCACGCCATGGGTATGTGTTGACCACCCACACGATGGGTATGTGTTTACCACCCACACCATGAGTATGTTGTGACCACCAACCGCACCATGGGTATGTGTTTACCAACCACATCATGGGTATGTTGTGACCACCAACCACACCATGGAAATGTTACCACAACCCACACCATGGGCATGTTGTGACCACCACCAACAACATGGATATATTGTGACCACACACATCATAGGTATGTTGTGACCACCAACCACACGATGGGTATGGTGTGACCACCACCCACACCATGAGTATGTTTTGACCACCACCCACACCGTGGGTACGTTGTGACCACCACCCACACTATGGATATGTTGTGACCACCACCCACATCATGGGCATGTTGTGACCACCACCCACACCATGGATATGATGTTACCCCCTCCCAGACCATGGATATGTTCTGACCACCACCCACACCATGGGTTTATTGTGACCACCAACCACACAATAGAAATGTTACCACAACGCACACCAGGGGTATGTTGTGACCACCACCCACACCATTGATACATTGTGACCACCCATAGCATGGGTATGTTGTGACCACCACACACACCATGGGTATGTTGTTACCACCACCCTCACTATTCGCATGTTGTGACCGCCCACACCATGGATATGTTGTGACCACCACCCACACCATGGAAATGTTACCACAACCCACACCATGTTTATGTTTTGAGCACTACCCACACCATGGGTATGTTGCGACCACCAAGGACGCCATGGGTTTGTTGTGACCACCGCCACCCACACCATGGATATGTTGTTACCACCACCCACACCATGGATATGTTGTGACCACCACCCACACATGGATATGTTGCTACCACCACCCACACCATGGATATGTAGGTATCACCACCCACACCATGGGTATGTTGTGACCACCAACCACACCATGAGTATGTTGTGACCACAACCCATACCATGGATATGTTGTTACCACCACCCATATTATGGGCATGTTCCGACCACCACCCACACCATGGGTATGTTGTGACCACCCACACCATTGGTAAGTTGTGAGCACCACCCACTCCATGGATATGTTGTGACCACAACCAACACCATGGAAATGTTACCACTACCCACACCATGCGTATGGTGTGAGCACTACCCTCACCATGGGTATGTTTTTACCAATAACCACACCATGGGGATGTGTTGATCACCCACACAATGGATATGTTGTGACCACCAACCACACCATGGAAATGTTACCACAACCCACACCATGGGTGTGTTGTGACCACCACCCACATCATGGGTATGTTGTGACCACCACCCACACCATGGGTATGTTGTGACCACCCACACTATTGATATGTTGTGACCACCACCCGCACCATGGGTATGTTGTGACCACCACCCACACCATGGGTATGTTGTGACCACCACCCACACCATGGGTATGTTGTGACCACCACCCACATCATGAGTATATGGTGCATAATGAAGATATTAAACTAAACTGTTGGTGTCTATGCCACCGTTATCATTTACTCTGAGACTCTTCTGGAGATATTCTTCAATGTACACATGAATATTTCCACATGTTCCACAATCATCCTCACCTGCCAAAGAAAACAATCAGCTTATTAAACTGGAATAGTGCGACCTTCGGAGTCCCATACTTAAACATTCCAATTTTTATATTTTCCAATGCCCTCTGGGAAAATGACCTCTTGCTAATTATTATTTCCCTTCGTTGATTCATTTGCTGTTCAACAGCTTCCTTGGAATAAGTTATTCTATCATCAATTGTGTCGCAATTGAAGCAGTGCAATAAATGCAGATCTCTTGAATTTTCACTTAATCTTTGAGAAATATTTCCTTCTTGTGGTCCATCAATATCAACTTGAGTGTGTGATACTTAACCTGATTCAAGCACATATTTGGGTGTTTGTTATTTAACCTATTGAAAGCCTTTATTTGAGTATGTGGTATTTAACATCGTTGAAGCCTTTCTTTGGGTGAGCCGTTATTTAAGTTGTTTCAGTATTGCAGTACCTGGCTCATTCAACACCACCATCAACGGGGTATTCGCCTGGAACAGCATGGCATCCTTTAAATTTGCAGCCTCTCCACCATCTGCCGATATTCTTAAATTTACGAAAGACTTAACCTCCTCCTCTGCTTCTCCAATAACTCCTCCGTCTCTACCAACTAGTGACGTCACTCCAACGACAACCAATGAGAAGCCTGTACCTCCATCTCTTCCCACTGAAACAAACCAATCAGAGACCTTGCCACCAGCAACAGCTTCCTATTCGTCCACTGCAGCCAACATTGAATCTACACCACCTTCATCACCGCATGCCAAGAGTTACACATATGCCAACAACACCATCTTATGAATCTCGACATAATGCAGTTCAAGCTGATGAAGTTGATTCTTTTTATCCATGGAATGGAATCACTTTCTACACCACAGCTCACTATGCTCAAAATATGCTGTTATCTAAACTACACAGTCACCTTACCAAAAAGACAGTCAAGTTTACCATCGATCCCTCTTTCAAAGGAGCTGGTATTACACTTTCATCTGTACTAAAGCATATTCAAGATAACTCTAAGATTTCTGGCAATCAACACCTTTTAAAACACGTTCAATGATAAACCCCGACCCAACATTCAAACGCATTGTGAATGGAGCTGAAATCAACAAGAATGAAGTTATGGCAAAACAACGATATAATTCCATGAACTGACCAATCAAAGATGAGCTCCTTCCTTGTCGCCGACAGACACCTATCACCAGCAAGTCTCAATTTCTTCCATCAAGCGAGATGCAGTCAGCACCTGCAGAGTTCCAAGTGCCTTCTGCTTTCGTCTTCGTTAGTGTTTCTTCCGGCTTAGCAGTTGGGTCTAGTACTAAATCTTCTCTCTTCGACTCAAGGGACATTCTTCACACCTCTATTCTTCGACGTGTACCCACTTTCCACTCGACCCTTGCGGTCCTTCCTGTGATTTCATTCATTCATCATTCAAGTTGTTTAAAGTCTTCATTATTGAGTGTGGTATTTAACCTGTTTTAAATTTATATGGGTAAATAAAGCTTGTTTTGGAGTCACATTAGCAGAATTATTATCTTAAGTGTTGTATGTGTCACCTGAGGATTCGTCAGTATCACTTTTCTCAAGTAAAGTGGTGAACTAAAGGAAATTTTTTTGCTGGGTAGGTTGGTTGTTTGGGTAGTTCTGGTGCAAAATTAAAATTCTACTTATTATAAATTAGCATATCTTCAGTAAACCATTTTCAATTGATGATCGGCCTCATGAGTCCTTAATATTTTTGTAAATTATGGAGATGCGGGGTATCGATCCCCGTACCTCTCGCATGCTAAGCGAGCGCTCTACCATCTGAGCTACATCCCCGTGACTGGAAGTGCCGGGGATCGAACCCGGGACCTTTCACATGCAAAGCGAACGCTCTACCACTGAGCTACACTCCCTTAGCAATAACAGTGTGCGATTATCTACTTGAAGTTATTTTGTTGAGCTTTCAAGTTTTGTGCCTTAATTCTGGGATTCGCATCAACTTCTTGTGTGCTGACTGCTGTGTTGACTTATAATGTGATCCACGATCTCTACCTCTTTGAGGTTGTTGAACTGTAGTCTTACGCTTCAGTAACACCAATTGAATTTTTCGGATTATCCGAAGTCATTTCCACTAGTATGATAATTTTACTAATGAGTATTTATGCCTAAATTAACTTACTAACTTTGCATTCAGTTTTCACGTGTCCTAGTTCTGCTTCTGCTCGTGGTGGTCAGTCTATGTTTACTAAGTTTTTTAGGTACAGGTTCATAGGAGTATAATTATCACATGTATTAGCATGAGTAAATTAGCTAGGATAATTAAAAAAAAAAGTCAAAGTGACTTATTCCACTACCTTTAGTCTACATGGAGGGTATTCCGTATTCCGGGGACCAACGCCCCCTCGGACCGGGTCATGACTAGGCCTCCTGTGGATCATGGCCTGATCCACGAGGCTGTTACTGCTGGCCGCACTTCAACTTATGAACCACAGCCCAGCAGATCCTGCATTGACTTTAGGCATCTGTCTATCTCCCTCTTGAAGATAATCAGGGATCTATTCGTAAGTCCACTTGTTGCTGGTAGAAGGCTGTTGAACAGTCTTGAACCCCGGACACTTATTATGTTTTCTCTTAGTGTACTAAAGGCGCCCCTACTATTCACTGGGGATATGTTGCATCGTCTGCCAAGCCGTTTGCTTTCGTAGGGAGTGATTTCTGTGTGCAGATAAACGATTCATTCCCACTAGAACTTTGCAGGTGAAGATTATGATGTATCTCACTCGCCTGAGCTCCAGTGACTACATATGTCAACATATATAAAATTTCCTCTGCCATAGTGTGGCACTTCAGTGGTAACCAGATATGAATATGTACATTACCACTCTTTCATTTTTTAGCTACCAAAATTTGCGGATCATTATGTGACTCTGTAATCTTTAAATTTTCACCCACACCAATGGTATGTTGTGACTACTACCCAAACCCCTTGCTATTGGGTGACTACCACCCACATCATGGGTATGTGGTGACAACAATCTACACCATGGGTATGTTGTGAGCACTACCCACACCATGGGTGTGTTGTGAGCACTTCCCACACCATGGGTATGATGCCACCACCAAATGACGCCATGGGTTTGTTGTGACCTCCACCCACACCATGGATTTGTTGTGACCACCACCCACACCATGGATATGTTGTTACTACCACCCACAACATGGATATGTTCTGACCACCAACCACTCCAGGGGTTAATTGTGACCACGAACCACACCAGGGAAATGTTACCACAACCCACTGCATGGGTATGTTGTGACCACCACCCACATAATGGATATATTGTGACCACCCACAGCATGGGAATGTTGTGACCACCACCCACACCATTGGTATGTTGTTACCACCACCCATACTATGGGCATGTTGTGACCATCCACACAATGGATACGTTGTGACAACTAACCACACCATGGAAATGTTGCCACAACCCATACCATGGGTATGTTGTGACCACCACCCACACCATGGATATATTGTGACTATCCTCACCATGGATATGTTGTAACCACCACCCACACCATGGGTATGTTGTGACCACCCACACCATGGATATGTTGTGACCGCCACCCACATCATGGGTATGTTGCGACCACCACACACACCATGGGTATATAGTGCATAATGAAGATATTAAACTATACTTGGTGTCTCTGCCACCGTTATCATTTACTCTGAGACTCTTCTGGAGATATTCTTCAATGTACAGATCAATATTTCCACCTGTTCCACAATCATCCTCACCTGCCAAAGAAAAAAATCAGCTTATTAAACTGGAATCGTGCGACCATCGGAGTCCCGTAATTAAACATTGGAAAATGACCTCTTGCTAATTATTATTTCCCTTCGTTGATTCATTTGCTGTTCAACAGCTTCCTTGGAATAAGTTATTCTATCATCAATAGTGTCACAATTGAAGCATTGCAATAAATTCAGATCTCTTGAATTTTCACTTAATCTTTGAGAAATAATATTTCCTTCCTGTGGTCCATCAATATCAACTTGAGTGTGTGATACTTAACCTGATTCAAGCACATATTTTTGTGTTTGTTATTTAACCTATTGAAAGCCTTTGTTTGAGTATGTGGTATTTAACATCGTTGAAGCCTTTCCTTGGGTGAGCTGTTATTTAAGTTGTTTCAATATGGCAGTACCTGGCTCCTTCAACACCACCATTTACGAGCTATTCGCCTTGAACAGCTTGCCATCGTTTGAATTTCCAACCTCTCCACCATCTGTCGATATTCTTAAATTTACGAAAGACTTAGACGCCACCTCTGCTTCTCCAGTAGCTCCTCCGTCTCTACCAACTAGTGATGTCACTCCAACAACAACCAATGAGAAGCCTCTACCTCCATCTCTTCCCACTGAAACCAACCAATCAGAGACCTTTCCACCAGCAACAGCTTCCTATTCATCCACTGCAGCCAACATTGAATCTACACCCCCACCTTCATCAACGCATGCCAAGAGTTACATATATGCCAACAACACCATCTTGTGACTCTCGACATGATACAATTCAAGCTGATGAAGTTGATTCTTTTCATCCATGGAATGGAATCACTTTCTACACCACAGCTCACTATGCTCAAAATATGCTGTTATCTGAACTACACAGTCACCTTACAAAAAAGACAGTCAAGTTTACCATCGATCCCTTTTTCAAAGGAGCTGATATCATTACACATTCATCTGTACTAAAGCAAATTCAAGATAACTCTAAGATTTCTGGCAATCAACACCTGTTAACACGTCTCATGATCATCCCGACCCAACAATTCAAACGCATTGTGAATGGAGCTGAAATCAACAAGAATGAAGTTATGGCAAAACAACGATATAATTCCATGAACTGACCAATCAAAGATGAGCTCCTTCCTTGTCGCCGACAGACACCTATCACCAGCAAGTCTCAATTTCTTCCATCAAGCGAGATGCAGTCAGCACCTGCAGAGTTCAAGTGCCTTCTGCATCGTCTTCGTTAGTGTTTCTTCCGGCTTAGCAGTTGGGTCTAGTACTGACTCTTCTCTCTTCGACTCAAGACATTCTTCACACCATCTATTCTTCGACGTGTACCCACTTTCCACTCGACCCTTGCGGTCCTTACCTGTGAGTTCTCATTCATTCATTCATTCAAGTTGTTTCAAGTCTTCATTATTGAGTGTGGTATTTAACCTGTTTTAAATTTATATGGGTAAATAAAGCTTGTTTTGGAGTCACATTAGCAGAATTATTATCTTAAGTGTTGTATGTGTCACCTGAGGATTCGTCAGTATCACTTTTCTCAAGTAAAGTGGTGAACTAAAGGAACTTTTTTAGCTGGGTAGGTTGGTTGTTTGGGTAGTTCTGGTGCAAAATTAAAATTCTACTTATTATAAATTAGCATATCTTCAGTAAACCATTTTCAATTGATGGTCGGCCTCATGAGTCCTTAATATTTTTGTAAATTATGGAGATGCGGGGTATCGATCCCCGTACCTCTCGCATGCTAAGCGAGCGCTCTACCATCTGAGCTACATCCCCGTGACTGGAGGTGCCGGGGATCGAACCCGGGACCTTTCACATGCAAAGCGAACGCTCTACCACTGAGCTACACTCCCTTAGCAATAACAGTGTGCGATTATCTACTTGAAGTTATTTTGTTGAGCTTTCAAGTTTTGTGCCTTAATTCTGGGATTCGCATCAACTTCTTGTGTGCTGACTGCTGTGTTGACTTATAATGTGATCCACGATCTCTACCTCTTTGAGGTTGTTGAACTGTAGTCTTACGCTTCAGTAACACCAATTGAATTTTTCGGATTATCCGAAGTCATTTCCACTAGTATGATAATTTTACTAATGAGTATTTATGCCTAAATTAACTTACTAACTTTGCATTCAGTTTTCACGTGTCCTAGTTCTGCTTCTGCTCGTGGTGGTCAGTCTATGTTTACTAAGTTTTTTAGGTACAGGTTCATAGGAGTATAATTATCACATGTATTAGCATGAGTAAATTAGCTAGGATAATTAAAAAAAAAGTCAAAGTGACTTATTCCACTACCTTTAGTCTACATGGAGGGTATTCCGTATTCCGGGGACCAACGCCCCCTCGGACCGGGTCATGACTAGGCCTCCTGTGGATCATGGCCTGATCCACGAGGCTGTTACTGCTGGCCGCACTTCAACTTATGAACCACAGCCCAGCAGATCCTGCATTGACTTTAGGCATCTGTCTATCTCCCTCTTGAAGATAATCAGGGATCTATTCGTAAGTCCACTTGTTGCTGGTAGAAGGCTGTTGAACAGTCTTGAACCCCGGACACTTATTATGTTTTCTCTTAGTGTACTAAAGGCGCCCCTACTATTCACTGGGGATATGTTGCATCGCCTGCCAAGCCGTTTGCTTTCGTAGGGAGTGATTTCTGTGTGCAGATAAACGATTCATTCCCACTAGAACTTTGCAGGTGAAGATTATGATGTATCTCACTCGCCTGAGCTCCAGTGACTACATATGTCAACATATATAAAATTTCCTCTGCCATAGTGTGGCACTTCAGTGCTAACCAGATATGAATATGTACATTACCACTCTTTCATTTTTTAGCTACCAAAATTTGCGGATCATTATGTGACTCTGTAATCTTTAAATTTTCACCCACACCAATGGTATGTTGTGACTACTACCCAAACCCCTTGCTATTGGGTGACTACCACCCACATCATGGGTATGTGGTGACAACAATCTACACCATGGGTATGTTGTGAGCACTACCCACACCATGGGTGTGTTGTGAGCACTTCCCACACCATGGGTATGATGCCACCACCAATGACGCCATGGGTTTGTTGTGACCTCCACCCACACCATGGATTTGTTGTGACCACCACCCACACCATGGATATGTTGTTACTACCACCCACAACATGGATATGTTCTGACCACCAACCACTGCAGGGGTTAATTGTGACCACGAACCACACCAGGGAAATGTTACCACAACCCACTGCATGGGTATGTTGTGACCACCACCCACATAATGGATATATTGTGACCACCCACAGCATGGGAATGTTGTGACCACCACCCACACCATTGGTATGTTGTTACCACCACCCATACTATGGGCATGTTGTGACCATCCACATAATGGATACGTTGTGACAACTAACCACACCATGGAAATGTTGCCACAACCCATACCATGGGTATGTTGTGACCAACACCCACACCATGGATATATTGTGACTATCCTCACCATGGATATGTTGTAACCACCACCCACACCATGGGTATGTTGTGACCACCCACACCATGGATATGTTGTGACCGCCACCCACATCATGGGTATGTTGCGACCACCACACACACCATGGGTATATAGTGCATAATGAAGATATTAAACTATACTTGGTGTCTCTGCCACCGTTATCATTTACTCTGAGACTCTTTGGAGATATTCTTCAATGTACAGATCAATATTTCCACCTGTTCCACAATCATCCTCACCTGCCAAAGAAAAAAATCAGCTTATTAAACTGGAATCGTGCGACCATCGGAGTCCCGTAATTAAACATTGGAAAATGACCTCTTGCTAATTATTATTTCCCTTCGTTGATTCATTTGCTGTTTCCTTGGAATAAGTTATTCTATCATCAATAGTGTCACAAAATTTAAGCATTGCAATAAATGCAGATCTCTTGAATTTTCACTTAATCTTTGAGAAATAATATTTCCTTCCTGTGGTCCATCAATATCAACTTGAGTGTGTGATACTTAACCTGATTCAAGCACATATTTTTGTGTTTGTTATTTAACTATTGAAAGCCTTTGTTTGAGTATGTGGTATTTAAACATCGTTGAAGCCTTTCCTTGGGTGAGCTGTTATTTAAGTTGTTTCAATATGGCAGTACCTGGCTCCTTCAACACCACCCTTAACGAGCTATTGCCTTGAACAGCTTGCCATCGTTTGAATTTCCAACCTCTCCACCATCTGTCGATATTCTTAAATTTACGAAAGACTTAGACGCCACCTCTGCTTCTCCAGTAACTCCCTCCGTCTCTACCAACTAGTGATGTCACTCCAACAACAACCAATGAGAAGCCTCTACCTCCATCTCTTCCCACTGAAACCAACCAATCAGAGACCTTTCCACCAGCAACAGCTTCCTATTCATCCACTGCAGCCAACATTGAATCTACACCTCCACCTTCATCAACGCATGCCAAGAGTTACATATATGCCAACAACTCCATCTTGTGACTCTCGACATGATACAATTCAAGCTGATGAAGTTGATTCTTTTCATCCATGGAATGGAATCACTTTCTACACCACAGCTCACTATGCTCAAAATATGCTGTTATCTGAACTACACAGTCACCTTACAAAAAAGACAGTCAAGTTTACCATCGATCCCTTTTCAAAGGAGCTGATATCATTACACATTCATCTGTACTAAAGCAAATTCAAGATAACTCTAAGATTTCTGGCAATCAACACCTGTTAACACGTCTCATGATCATCCCGACCCAACAATTCAAACGCATTGTGAATGGAGCTGAAATCAACAAGAATGAAGTTATGGCAAAACAACGATATAATTCCATGAACTGACCAATCAAAGATGAGCTCCTTCCTTGTCGCCGACAGACACCTATCACCAGCAAGTCTCAATTTCTTCCATCAAGCGAGATGCAGTCAGCACCTGCAGAGTTCAAGTGCCTTCTGCATCGTCTTCGTTAGTGTTTCTTCCGGCTTAGCAGTTGGGTCTAGTACTGACTCTTCTCTCTTCGACTCAAGACATTCTTCACACCATCTATTCTTCGACGTGTACCCACTTTCCACTCGACCCTTGCGGTCCTTACCTGTGAGTTCTCATTCATTCATTCATTCAAGTTGTTTCAAGTCTTCATTATTGAGTGTGGTATTTAACCTGTTTTAAATTTATATGGGTAAATAAAGCTTGTTTTGGAGTCACATTAGCAGAATTATTATCTTAAGTGTTGTATGTGTCACCTGAGGATTCGTCAGTATCACTTTTCTCAAGTAAAGTGGTGAACTAAAGGAACTTTTTTAGCTGGGTAGGTTGGTTGTTTGGGTAGTTCTGGTGCAAAATTAAAATTCTACTTATTATAAATTAGCATATCTTCAGTAAACCATTTTCAATTGATGATCGGCCTCATGAGTCCTTAATATTTTTGTAAATTATGGAGATGCGGGGTATCGATCCCCGTACCTCTCGCATGCTAAGCGAGCGCTCTACCATCTGAGCTACATCCCCGTGACTGGAGGTGCCGGGGATCGAACCCGGGACCTTTCACATGCAAAGCGAACGCTCTACCACTGAGCTACACTCCCTTAGCAATAACAGTGTGCGATTATCTACTTGAAGTTATTTTGTTGAGCTTTCAAGTTTTGTGCCTTAATTCTGGGATTCGCATCAACTTCTTGTGTGCTGACTGCTGTGTTGACTTATAATGTGATCCACGATCTCTACCTCTTTGAGGTTGTTGAACTGTAGTCTTACGCTTCAGTAACACCAATTGAATTTTTCGGATTATCCGAAGTCATTTCCACTAGTATGATAATTTTACTAATGAGTATTTATGCCTAAATTAACTTACTAACTTTGCATTCAGTTTTCACGTGTCCTAGTTCTGCTTCTGCTCGTGGTGGTCAGTCTATGTTTACTAAGTTTTTTAGGTACAGGTTCATAGGAGTATAATTATCACATGTATTAGCATGAGTAAATTAGCTAGGATAATTAAAAAAAAAGTCAAAGTGACTTATTCCACTACCTTTAGTCTACATGGAGGGTATTCCGTATTCCGGGGACCAACGCCCCCTCGGACCGGGTCATGACTAGGCCTCCTGTGGATCATGGCCTGATCCACGAGGCTGTTACTGCTGGCCGCACTTCAACTTATGAACCACAGCCCAGCAGATCCTGCATTGACTTTAGGCATCTGTCTATCTCCCTCTTGAAGATAATCAGGGATCTATTCGTAAGTCCACTTGTTGCTGGTAGAAGGCTGTTGAACAGTCTTGAACCCCGGACACTTATTATGTTTTCTCTTAGTGTACTAAAGGCGCCCTACTATTCACTGGGATATGTTGCATCGTCTGCCAAGCCGTTTGCTTTCGTAGGGAGTGATTTCTGTGTGCAGATAAACGATTCATTCCCACTAGAACTTTGCAGGTGAAGATTATGATGTATCTCACTCGCCTGAGCTCCAGTGACTACATATGTCAACATATATAAAATTTCCTCTGCCATAGTGTGGCACTTCAGTGCTAACCAGATATGAATATGTACATTACCACTCTTTCATTTTTTAGCTACCAAAATTTGCGGATCATTATGTGACTCTGTAATCTTTAAATTTTCACCCACACCAATGGTATGTTGTGACTACTACCCAAACCCCTTGCTATTGGGTGACTACCACCCACATCATGGGTATGTGGTGACAACAATCTACACCATGGGTATGTTGTGAGCACTACCCACACCATGGGTGTGTTGTGAGCACTTCCCACACCATGGGTATGATGCCACCACCAATGACGCCATGGGTTTGTTGTGACCTCCACCCACACCATGGATTTGTTGTGACCACCACCCACACCATGGATATGTTGTTACTACCACCCACAACATGGATATGTTCTGACCACCAACCACTCCAGGGGTTAATTGTGACCACGAACCACACCAGGGAAATGTTACCACAACCCACTGCATGGGTATGTTGTGACCACCACCCACATAATGGATATATTGTGACCACCCACAGCATGGGAATGTTGTGACCACCACCCACACCATTGGTATGTTGTTACCACCACCCATACTATGGGCATGTTGTGACCATCCACACAATGGATACGTTGTGACAACTAACCACACCATGGAAATGTTGCCACAACCCATACCATGGGTATGTTGTGACCACCACCCACACCATGGATATATTGTGACTATCCTCACCATGGATATGTTGTAACCACCACCCACACCATGGGTATGTTGTGACCACCCACACCATGGATATGTTGTGACCGCCACCACATCATGGGTATGTTGCGACCACCACACACACCATGGGTATATAGTGCATAATGAAGATATTAAACTATACTTGGTGTCTCTGCCACCGTTATCATTTACTCTGAGACTCTTCTGGAGATATTCTTCAATGTACAGATCAATATTTCCACCTGTTCCACAATCATCCTCACCTGCCAAAGAAAAAAATCAGCTTATTAAACTGGAATCGTGCGACCATCGGAGTCCCGTAATTAAACATTGGAAAATGACCTCTTGCTAATTATTATTTCCCTTCGTTGATTCATTTGCTGTTTCCTTGGAATAAGTTATTCTATCATCAATAGTGTCACAATTGAAGCATTGCAATAAATGCAGATCTCTTGAATTTTCACTTAATCTTTGAGAAATAATATTTCCTTCCTGTGGTCCATCAATATCAACTTGAGTGTGTGATACTTAACCTGATTCAAGCACATATTTTTGTGTTTGTTATTTAACCTATTGAAAGCCTTTGTTTGAGTATGTGGTATTTAACATCGTTGAAGCCTTTCCTTGGGTGAGCTGTTATTTAAGTTGTTTCAATATGGCAGTACCTGGCTCCTTCAACACCACCATTAACGAGCTATTCGCCTTGAACAGCTTGCCATCGTTTGAATTTCCAACCTCTCCACCATCTGTCGATATTCTTAAATTTACGAAAGACTTAGACGCCACCTCTGCTTCTCCAGTAACTCCTCCGTCTCTACCAACTAGTGATGTCACTCCAACAACAACCAATGAGAAGCCTCTACCTCCATCTCTTCCCACTGAAACCAACCAATCAGAGACCTTTCCACCAGCAACAGCTTCCTATTCATCCACTGCAGCCAACATTGAATCTACACCTCCACCTTCATCAACGCATGCCAAGAGTTACATATATGCCAACAACTCCATCTTGTGACTCTCGACATGATACAATTCAAGCTGATGAAGTTGATTCTTTTCATCCATGGAATGGAATCACTTTCTACACCACAGCTCACTATGCTCAAAATATGCTGTTATCTGAACTAAACAGTCACCTTACAAAAAAGACAGTCAAGTTTACCATCGATCCCTGTTTCAAAGGAGCTGATATCATTACACATTCATCTGTACTAAAGCAAATTCAAGATAACTCTAAGATTTCTGGCAATCAACACCTGTTAACACGTCTCATGATCATCCCGACCCAACAATTTAAACGTATTGTGAATGGAGCTGAAATCAACAAGAATGAAGTTATGGCAAAACAACGACATAATTCCATGAACTGACCAATCAAAGATGAGCTCCTTCCTTGTCGCCGACAGACACCTATCACCAGCAAGTCTCAATTTCTTCCATCAAGCGAGATGCAGTCAGCACCTGCAGAGTTCAAGTGCCTTCTGCATCGTCTTCGTTAGTGTTTCTTCCGGCTTAGCAGTTGGGTCTAGTACTGACTCTTCTCTCTTCGACTCAAGACATTCTTCACACCATCTATTCTTCGACGTGTACCCACTTTCCACTCGACCCTTGCGGTCCTTACCTGTGAGTTCTCATTCATTCATTCATTCAAGTTGTTTCAAGTCTTCATTATTGAGTGTGGTATTTAACCTTTTTAAATTTATATGGGTAAATAAAGCTTGTTTTGGAGTCACATTAGCAGAATTATTATCTTAAGTGTTGTATGTGTCACCTGAGATTCGTCAGTATCACTTTTCTCAAGTAAAGTGGTGAACTAAAGGAACTTTTTTAGCTGGGAAAGTTGGTTGTTTGGGTAGTTCTGGTGCAAAATTAAAATTCTACTTATTATAAATTAGCATATCTTCAGTAAACCATTTTCAATTGATGGTCGGCCTCATGAGTCCTTAATATTTTTGTAAATTATGGAGATGCGGGGTATCGATCCCCGTACCTCTCGCATGCTAAGCGAGCGCTCTACCATCTGAGCTACATCCCCGTGACTGGAAGTGCCGGGGATCGAACCCGGGACCTTTCGCATGCACAGGAAACGCTTTACCTCTGAACTACCCTCCCTTAGCAATAACAGTGTGCGATTATCTACTTGAAGTTATTTTTTTGAGCTTTCACATTTTGTGTTTTAATTCTGGGATCCGCATCAGTTTATTGTGTGCTGACTGTTGTTTTGATTTATAATGTGATCCACGATCTCTACCTCTGTGAGGTTGTGGAACTCTAGTCTTACGTTTCCAGGACACCAACGGAAATAAGACACTTTGACTTTTTTGGGTTATCCTACGTAATTTACACTATTTATAATAACTGCACTTATGTGTACATGAGCCCGGTGGCCTGGTGGCTAAAGCTCCCGCTTCACACACGGAGGGCCCGGGTTCGATTCCCGACGGGTGGAAACATTTCGACACGTTTCCTTACACCTGTTGTCCTGTTCACCTAGCAGCAAATAGGTACCTGGGTGTTAGTCGACTGGTGTGGGCCCCAATGGAAATAAGTTAGACAGTCCTCGATGACGCACTGACTTTCTTGGGTTATCCTGGGTGGCTAACCCTCCAGGGTTAAAAATCCGAGCGAAATCTTATCTTATCTTATCTTAGCCTAAATAAACTGATTTTGCGTTCAATTGTCACGTGTCCTGGATCTGGTTTCCTCTTGCTGGTCAGTCTATGTTTACTAAGCTATTTAGGTGGTACATTTAAGAATAACTATCATTCATAGCAACATATGTGTAAATTAGCTAGGATAACCCAAAGAAAGTCAGACTTATTTCCACTGATGTCCCTTTATTTAGTCTTCTGAGTCTCCTGCGAGTTTCAAAATATCAAATATTTCCTGCGGCGTAGTGTGGCACTTCACTGGTAACCAGATATTAATATGTTCATTACTATAGTAAGTTTTCTCGCTGTCAAACTTTGCGTTCCATTATGCGCCTCTGTTTGCTTTAAATTTCCTCCCACACCATCGGTATGATGTGACTACCACCCACACCATGGGTATGGTGTGACTACCACCCAAATCATGGGTTTGGTGTGACTACCACCCGCGCCAAGGGTATGTTGTGACCTCCACCCACACCATGGGTATGGTGTGACTGCCACCCACACGATGGGTATGGTGTGACTACCACCCGCACGATGGGTATGGTGTGACTACCACCCACACTATGTGTATGGTGTGACTTCCACTCACACCATGGGTATGGTGTGACTACCATCCTAACCATTATTATGGTTTAACTAGCACCCACACAACGGGTATGTTGTTACCACCATTCACACCATAGATATGTTGTGAACACCACACACACCATAGATATAGTGTGAATACCACACACTCCATGGGTATATTGTGAATACTACCCACACTATGGATATGCTGTGACCACCACCCACACTATGGGTATGTTGTGACCAGCTCCCACACCATAGGTATGCTGTGATCACCCACACCATGGGTATGTTGTGACCAGCACCCACACCATAGGTGTGTTGTGACCAGCACCCACACAATGCGTATAGTGTGTATAATGAAGGTATTAAACTAAACTCTTGGTGTCTCTGCCACCGTTATCATTTACTCTGAGACTCTTTGGACGTATTCTTTAATGTACAGATCAGTATTTCCACCTATTCCACAAAGAAAAATAATCAGCTTAATAAACTGGAATCGTGCGAGTATCGGAGTCCCGTACTTGAACATGCAGGTTATCGTACCTTCTAATAACCTGTGTAAAAATGACCGCTAATTCATGATTATTTCCCTTCATTCCTTCATTAGCCGTTCAACAGCTTCCTTGGAATAAGTTATCTGCTCAGCAATAGTGTCCCAATTCAAGCAATGCAATAAATGAAAATCTCATGAGTTTTCATTTAATCTTAGAAAAACAATATTTTCTTCCAGTGGTTCATCAATACCAACTTGAGTTTGAGATACTTAACCTGTTTCAAGCATTTATTTGGGTAAATAAAGACTTGTTCTGCAGTCACAGAAGCAGAGTTATTAAGTGTTGTGTGTGTCAAGTAAGGATTCGCCAGGATCACTTTCCTCAAGTAAAACGGCTAATTAAAGGTAATTTTTAGCTAGATAACCTTCCTGGAGGAGTCTACCTGGTGGTGTTCCGGGGGTCAACGCCCCCGCGGACCAGTCCTTGATCTTTCCTAGGTTGGTTGTTTGGTGCAAAATTAAAATTTTACATAATATAAAATTAACATAGGTTCAGTATGCCATTTTCAATTGATGCTCGGCCTACTGAGTGTTTAATGTTTTTTTTATAAAATCTGGAGATGCAGGGTATCGATCCCCGTACCTCTCGCATGCTAAGCGAGCGCTCTACCATCTGAGCTACATCCCCATGACTGGAGGTGCCGGGGATCGAACCCGGGACCTTTCACATGCAAAGCGAACGCTCTAAGACTGAGCTACACCCCTTTAGCAATAAGAATACGCGATTATCTACTTGAAGTTATTTTGCTGAGCTTTCGCGTTTTGTGCCTTAATTTTGGGATTCGCATCAGCTTCTTGTGTGCTGACTGCTTGTTGACTTATAATGTGATCCACGGTTGTCTACCTCTTTGAGGTTGTTGAACTGTAGTCTTACGCTTCAGTAACACCAATTGACTTTTTCGGATTATCCGAAGTCATTTCCACTAGTATGATAATTTTACTCATGAGTATTTATTCCTAAATTAACTTACTAACTTTGCATTCAGTTTTCACGTGTCTTAGTTCTGCTTCTGCTCGTGGTGGTCAGTCTATGTTTACTAAGTTTTATAGGTACAGGTTCATAAGAGTATAATTTTCACATGTAGTAGCATGTGATAATTATCTCGACATGATACAATTCAAGCTGATGAAGTTGATTCTTTTTGTCCATGGAATGGAATCACTTTCTACAGCGCAGCTCACTATGCTCAAGATATGCTGTTATTTGAACTACACAGTCACCTTACCAACAAGACAGTCAAGTTTGCCATCGATCACTCAAAGCAGCTGGTATCAATACACTTTCATCTATATTAAAGCATATTCAAGATAACTCTGAGATTCCCTGCAATCAACCCCTGTTAACACGTTTCATTATCATCCCGACCCAACGATTCAAACGCATTGTGAATGGAGCTGTAATCAACAAGAATGAAGTTATGGTAAAACAACGACATAATTCGAAGTGAACACCAACTCCATGAACTGACCAATCAATGATGAGCTCCTCCCTTGCCGCCTTCAGACACCTATCGCCAGCAAGTCTCAATTTCTTCCATCAAGCGAGATGCAGTCAGCACCTGCAGAGTTCGTGTGCCTTCTACTTCGTCTTCGTCAGTGTTTTTCCCGGCTTAGCAGTTGTGTTTAGTACTGACTCTTCTCTCTTCGACTCGAGACATCCCTCTCCCCATCTATTCTTCGAAGTATACCCACTTCTCCCTCGCCACTTGCAGTCATTACCTGTGAGTCCATATTCATTCATTCAAGTTGTTTCAAGTCTTTATTTGGGAGTGTGGTATTTAACCTGTTTCAAATTTATATGGGTAAATAAAGTTGTTCTATAGTCACATTAGCAGAATTATCTTAAGTGTTGTATGTGTCACCTGAGGATTCGTCAGTATCACTTTTCTCAAGTAAAGTGGTGAACTAAAGGAACTTTTTTAGCTGGGTAGGTTGGTTGTTTGGGTAGTTCTGGTGCAAAATTAAAATTCTACTTATTATAAATTAGCATATCTTCAGTAAACCATTTTCAATTGATATTCGGCCTCATGAGTGCTTAATATTTTTGTAAATTATGGAGATGCGGGGTATCGATCCCCGTACCTCTCGCATGCTAAGCGAGCGCCTTCTGAACTACATCCCCGTGACTCGAAGTGCCGGGGATCGAACGCGGGACCTTTCGCATGCACAGCGAACGCTTTACCTCTGAACTAAACTCCCTTAGCAATAACAGTGCTCTCTAAAGGGTTAATTCTGGGATTCGCATCAACTTCTTGTGTGCTGACTGCTGTGTTGATTTATAATGTGATGCACGATCTCTACCTCTGTGAGGTTGTAGAACTGTAGTCTTACGCTTCCAGGACACCAATGGAAATAAGACACTTTGACTTTTTTTTGGGTTATCCTACGTAATTTACACTATGTATTATAACTGTACTTATGTGTACCTGAGCCTAAATAAACTGATTTTGCATTCAATTGTCACGTGTCCTGGATCTGGTTTCCTCTTGCTGGTCAGTCTATGTTGTTTAGGTGGTACATATAAAAATAATTATCATTCTTAGCAACATATGTGTAAATTAGCTAGGATAACCCAAAGAAAGTCAGATTTATTTCCACTGATGTCCCTTTGTTTAGTTTTCTGTGTCTCCTGTATGTGTCAACATATCAAATATTTCCTTGGGCGTAGTGTGGTACTTCACTGGTAACCAGATATTAATATGTTCATTACTATTGTAAGTTTTCTCGCTCTCAAAACTTTGCGTTCCATTATGCGCCTCTGTAATCTTTAAATTTCCACCCACACAATGGGTATGTTGTGACTACCACCCACAACATGGGTATGTTGGGACTACCACCCACTCTATGGGTATGTTTTGAGAACCACCCACGCGATGGGTATGTTGTGACCACCACCAACACCTTGGGTATGGTGTGACTACCACTCACGCAAAGGGTATGTTGTGACCACCACTAACACCTTGCGTATGGTGTGACTACCACCCACAAAATGGGTATGTTGTGACAACCACCCACACCATGGGTGTGTTGTGACCACCACCCACACCATGGGTATGGTGTGACTACCACTCACACCATGTGTATGATGTGACTACCACCCACACCATGGGTATGCTGCGACTACCACCCACACTGTGGGTATAGTGGGACTTCCACTCACACCATGGGTATGGTGTGACTACCACCCTAACCAATAGTATGGTGTGACTGCCACCCACACCATGGGTGTGTTGTTACCACCACCCACACCATAAGTATGTTGTGACCACCACCCACACCATGGGTATGTTGTGATCAGCACCCACACCATGGGTATATGGTGCATAATGTAGGTATTAAACTATACTTGGTGTCTCTGCCACCTTTATCATTTACTCTGAGACTCTTTGGACGTATTCTTCAATGTACAGATCAGTATTTCCACCTATTCCACAAAGAAAAAAAATCAGCTTAATGAACTGGAATCCTGCGAACATCGGAGTCCCATACTTGAACATGCAGGTTATCGTACCTTCTAATAACCTGTGTAAAAATGACCGATAATTCATGATTATTTCCTTTCATTCTATCATTAGCCATTCAACAGCTTCCTCGGAATAAGTTATCTGCTCAGTAATAGTGTCCCAATTCAAGCATAGCAATAAATGCAGATCTCATGAATTTTTACTTAATCTTTGAGAAACAATATTTTCTTCCAGTGGTTCATCAATACCAACTTGAGTTTGAGATACTTAACCTGTTTCAAGCATTTATTTGGGTAAATAAAAATTTGTTCTGCAATCACAGAAGCAGAGTTATTATCTTAAGTGTTGTGTGGGTGAAGTAAGGATTCGCCAGCAACACTATCATCTAGTAAAGCGGCTAATTAAAGGGAATTTTTAGCTAGATGAACTACCTGGAGGAGTCTACCTGAGCGTGTTCCGGGGGTCAACGCCCCTGCGGCCCAGTCCTTGATCTTTCCTAGGTTGGTTGTTTGGTGCAAAATTAAAATTTTACTTAATATAAAATTAACATAGGTTCAGTATGCTATTTTCAATTGATGCTCGGCCTCCTGAGTGTTTAATGTTTTTTATAAAATCTGGAGATGCGGGGTATCGATCCCCGTACCTCTCGCATGCTAAGCGAGCGCTCTACCATCTGAGCTACATCCCCGTGACTGGAAGTGCTGGGGATCGAACCCGGGACCTTTCACATGCAAAGCCAACGCTCTACCACTGAGCTACACTCCCTTAGCAATAACAGAGTGCGATTATCTACTTGAAGTTATTTTGCTGAGCTTCCACATTTTGTGCTTTAATTCTGAGATTCGCATCAACTTCTTGTGTGCTGACTGCTTGTTGACTTATAATGTGATCCACGATCTCTACCTCTGTGAGGTTGTTGAACTATAGTCTTACGCTTCAGTAACAACAATTGACTTTTTGGGATTTTCCGGAGTAATTGGCACTAGTATGATAATTTTGCTCATGAGTATTTGTGCCTAAATTCTCTTATTCACTTTGCATTCAGTTTTCACGTGTCCTAGTTCTGCTTCTGCTCGTTATGGTCAGTCTATGTTTACTAAGTTTTTTAGGTACAGGTTCATAGGAGTATAATTATCACATGTAGTAACATATGTGTAAATTAGCTAGGATAATTGAAAAAAAGTCAAAGTGACTTATTCCACTACCTGGAGTCTACCTGGAGGGTATTCCGTATTCCGGGGACCAACGCCCCCGCGGACCGGTTGATGACCAGGCCTCCTTTGGATCAGGGCCTTTTCAACGACGTTGTTACTGCTGGCCGCACTCACTCCAACTTACGAACCACAGCCTGGCTGATCCGGCAGTGACTTTAGGTATATATCTATCTCCCTCTTGAAGACATTCAGGGATCTATTCCTAAGTCCCTTTATTGCTGGTAGGAGGCTGTTGAACAGTTTTGGGCCCCGGACACTTACTATGTTTTCTCTTAGTGTACTAATGGCGCTCCTACTTTGCACTGGGGATATGTTGCAACGCCTGCCAAGTCGCTTGCTTTCGTAGGGAGTGATTTCTGTGTGCAAATGAAGGGATCATTAAATCCAGAACATTGCAAGTGAAGATTATGATGTATCTCACTCGCCTGAGCTCCACAGAGTACATGTGTGTCAACATATTTGAAATTTATTCTGGCGTAGTGTGGCACTTCAGTGGTAACCAGATATAAATATGTACATTACTACTGTTTCATTTTTTAGTTACCAAAATTTGCGGCCCATTATGTGTTTCTGTAATCTTTAAATTTTCACCCACACCAAGGGTATGTTGTGACTACCACCCACACCATGGGTATGCTGTGACCAACACCCACACCATGGGTATGTTTGATTATCCACACTATGGTTATGTTGTGACCACCCACACCGTGGGTGAGTTGTGACCACCACCCACACCATGGGTATGGTGTGAGCACAACCCACACCATCGATATGTGCTGACTACCACCCACACAATGGGTATAATGTGACCACCACCCACAACGTGGGTATGTTATGACCCCAATCGACATTATGGGTATGCTGTGACCACCAACCACACCATATGTATGTTGTGACTACCACACAATGGGTATGGGGTGGCTACAACCCAGACAATGGGTATGTTGTGACCACCTGCCACACCATGGGTATGTTGCGAGGACCACCCTCACCATGGGTATGTTGTCACCACCACCCACACCATGGGTACGTCGTGACCACCCACAACATGGGCATAAGCTGCATGATGAAGATATTAACTAAACTGTTGGTGTGTCTACCACCGTTATCATTTACTCTGAGGCTCTTCTGGAGGTATTCTACAGTGTACAGATTAATATTTCCACCTGTTCCGCAATTATCCTCACCTGCCAAAGAAAAAATCAGTTTATTAAAGTGGAATGGTTCGTGCATCGGAGTCCCATACTTGAACTTTCCAGTTTTGGTATTTTCCAATACCTTCTGGAAATACGACCTCAGCTAATGATTATTTCCGTTCATTCTTTCACTTGCCGTTCAACAGCTTCCTTGGAATAAATTATCCGATCAGCAATAGTGTCCCAGTTCAATCATTGCAATAAATGGAGATCTCATGAATTTTCACTTAAGGTTTGAGAAACAATATTTTCTTCCTGTGATCCATCGTTACCAACTTGAGTGTGTGATACTTAACCCGTTTCAAGCATTTATTTGGGTAAATAAAGACTTGTTCTGCAGTCACAGAAGCAGAGTTATTAAGTGTTGTGTGTGTCACCTAAGGATTCGCCAGCATCACCTACCTGGAGGAGTCTACCTGGTGGTGGTCCGGGGGTCAACGCCCCCGCGGACCAGTCCTTGACCTTTCTTAGGTTGGTTGTTGGATGCAAAATTAAAATTTTACATAATATAAAATTAGCACAGCTTCAGTAAACCATTTTCAATTGATGCTCGGCCTCCTGAGTACTTAATCTTTTTATAAAATCTGGAGATGCAGGGTATCGATCCTCGTACCTCTCGCATGCTAAGCGAGCGCTCTACCATCTGAGCTACATCCCCGTGACTGGAGGTGCCGGGGATCGAACCCGGGACCTTTCACATGCAAAGCGAACGCTCTACCACTGAGCTACACTCCCTTAGCAATAACAGTGTGCGAGTATCTACTTGAAGTTATTTTGCTGAGCTTTCACATTTTGTGCCTTAATTCTGGGATTCGCATCAGCTTCTTGTGTGCTGACTGCTTGTTGACTTATAATGGGATCCACGATCTCTACCTTTGTGAGGTTGTAGAACAACAATTGTAACAACAATTGACTTTTTTGGATTTTCCGAAGTAATTTCCACTCGTATGATAATTTTACTCATGTGTACCTGTGCCTAAATTAACTTACTAACTTTGCATTCTTCAGTTTTCACGTGTCCTATTTCTGGTTCTGCTCGTGGTGGTCAGTCTGTTTACTAATTTTTTTAGCTACAGGTGCATATAAATATAATTATCACACGAAGTAACATGAATGTATGTTTAAATTAGATAGGATAATTATAAAAAAAGTCTAACGAAGTTGCCTATTCTACTACCTGGAGTCTACCTGGAGGGTATTCCGTATTCCGGGGACCAACGCCCCCGCGGACCAGTTGATGACCAGGCCTCCTGTGGATCAGGGCCTTATCAACGAGGTTGTTACTGCTGGCCGCACTTACTCCAACGTACGAGCCACAGTCCGGCTGATCCTGCAGTGACTTTAGATATCTGTCCATCTCCCTCTTGAAGACAATCAGGGATCTATTGGTAATTTCCCTTATGGCTGGTGGGAGGCTGTTGAACAGTCTTGTGTCCCGGACACTTATTGTGTTTTATTTTAGTGTAGTAATGACCCCCCTACTTTTCATTGGGAGTATGTTGCATCGGCTGCCAAGTCGTTTGCTTTTGTAAGGAGTGATTTCTGTGTGCAGATAAAGGGATCAGTCCCTGCGGAATCTTCCAGGTGAAGATTATGATGTATCTTTCTCGCCTGCGCTCCACTGAGTACATGTGTCAATATATTTAAAATTTCCTCTGCTGTAGTGTGGCACTTCAGTGGTAACCAGATATAAATATGTACGTTACCACTGTTACATTTTTTAGCTACCAAACTTTGCTGTCCATTATGTGACTGTAATTTCCACCCACACCAAGGGTATGTTGTGACTACTACCCACACCATGGGCATTGGGTGACTGCCTCCCACATCATGGGTATATGGTGACTACCACCCACACAATTGGTATTGGATGGCTACCACCCACACCATAAGTATGTGGTGGCTACCTCCCTCACCATAGGTTTCTGGATGACTACCACCCACACCTTGGGTACGTGGTGACCACCACCCATATCATGGGTATGTTGTGAGCACTATCCACACCATGGGTATGTTGCGACCACCAACCACACCATGGTTTTGTTGTGACCACCACCCACATCTGGAGACCTGGAGTTTACCTGGAGAGAGTTCCGGGGGTCAACGCCCCCGCGGCCCGGTCTTTGACCAGGCCTCATGGTGGATCAGAGCCTGATCAACCAGGCTGTTACTGCTGGCTGCACTCATTCCAACGTACGAGCCACAGCCCGGCTGGTCAGTTACCGACTTCAGGTGCATATCCAATGCCTGCTTGAAGACAGCCAGGGGTGTGTATGTGCGTATAATGTTCGCCAGGACCGTAGTCCTGGCACGGGTCTCAATCTTGCGATACCCGTCTCTGGCTCCCGAGGGAGAAAGGTTTCTACAATGATGCGACGTATGCTGCTCAAGCACTCTTTTGATCAGTTCAACTGGTGCATCCCATAAGCGACAGCACTATATGTACTCCTAACTGTTGACACTAGCGAGGAGGAAATGTCGTTATCACGGGTAAAATAGCTTGTCTGGTTCGTTGACTCCATGGTACAGTAGTGTGGCCGCAGTCATCTCTGCGTCCTCTTCGGGAGGGAATATCAGTCCTAGTTGCCTGCGGAGTGTCTCAGTAACTTCGCACTCCAGAAGATAGTGTGTTAGGGGCCGCTGGACAACGTGCTGACAGTATTGGCACATCTCCTCCTCAGCCTTGTCTACCATCATCTTGGCTGTGGGAAATGTTATTGCTGTTCTTGCTGCTGAACAGCGGTTTAGTGCCGATGAAGGTAGCGTAGGTAGCAATGATACGGCCGTGGACTAGATTGGCTTTAATCGGGTAGGAGTGAGTACACAACGGGCAGTGTGAGGAAGTGACCGCAAGCCAGTCCGTGGAGGGGGGAGAACTTGTGTACGGCAGGTCGGTCCAGGCGGGAGTGAGAGAGGGTGGACTGTGTGTCCCACCGACCTAGGTAGGCCTACAGAGGGCAGCACTGAATGCCGCGAAATATGAACTAGTCAGAGCAGACGGCTAGGCTGTGTGCTCTGCCAGTACAGGCTGTCTACAGAAAGTCCAAACGAAGCCGATTGATGGCGATACACTGCGCTCTGGACCAGCTTCTATCATATGGAGGGGTTCTCCCTGAGTCGCTGCTCGGTACCACTGTTGAGATGGGGTATCACTTAAGACCTCCCCCATAAGTTTCATGGCTCTGGCAGCCACTAGTTTGGTCGGCCAGGGGTGTATTTGTAATCCCGTCATTTATGGTGGGAGGCAGTTGAACAATCTCGGGCCCCTGACACTAATTGTACTGTCTTTTAACGTGCTAGTGACATCCCTGCTTTTCATTGGGGGATGTTGCATCGTCTGTGAGGGAAAAGTTCAATAGATAGGAGTAGCGAGGGAGTATATAGTAACAATAGTTTCATTGCCGGCTACTTGTTAAGGTAGGGTAAGTCAAGCTCCCGTTATTCTCGCCTTTTTTCCCCCTCCCCGAAAGTGATAGTTTGCTTGCCGGCTACTTGTTAAGGTAGGGTCAGTCTAGCTCTCGCTATTCCTTCCCCTCCTTCTTCCCCCCCCCCGAAAGGTGACGTGTGGGGCTCCGGTCCAAACAGTAATCATTAGACTCACAGCTCCCAGCACTACTGTAAGTACATGCCTGCCTTGTATTCTAGTGGATTTATTGGTTGAAAGCTTCACTTTTGACCAATAATAAACTTAATCCTTTCAGTCTTGCTCTAAGTTGACTGTTGTAATAATCACCACATCTTTTAGGTATTGTACTTAACATGGAGAGTGATTTCTTAAGCAGTGGGTAACCTATCTTTCCAGCTTGGATGACAGAGAGGGTCACCTGCCAATCAACGAGTTGAACTGATGGAGATGGACTAACGTCCTGAGACTTCCCCTTTTTGGATTTAATTACCTGTGCACCTGTATGAAATTGCAGGACGTAACCCCTCATCATTGCAGCGGTAAAGAACCTGCTTTCCTGTCAAGGCTATACTGTGAAGAACTTAGCCAGTGGGTTGTAACCAACACCTGGGACCCCCCCCCCCATCATCGGCAACGGCTACGATTTCAACAAGCAGTGTCACCAACACCAGACACCCAAGTTTTATATTAGCGTTGAATTCAGTTATTTGTATTTTTCATTTTTTATTTTCTTTAATGTAGGATTAATATTTCATATTTAAGTGTTTTATATTTTATATTTTCTATATAATAAAGTGTTTATGTTTGTCTGTTATTATTTCTTTTCTATTCATTAATTTTCCTGAGGAGGAGCAAGCCTTGGTAATACTGACTGAAGTTGTTACAGGGCTGAGTAAGCCTTCACAAGTGGCGACCTTGCCAGGATCAACTCTACTGAATCAATTTAAAACTCCATTCGAATCTCCATTGGACTTCAACGCCGCATACCACAGAGGTTCCCACAGCCATGAGTAATCTTCCTTGGAAGGACTACAGACCCCTAGGTTTTTTAAAAAGATTTGGTGATTGTTATAGTTCAATTTATTGAAAGTCAAGTAAAGGGAGGAATACTATTTAAATTCTGCCATCTATTTTTGGTGTGGTTGAAAACTTTTGAGGATAGCTTTTGGGACCCGGTTTTCAGTGACAATTTTTTTTCATTGAGTCTTTATTTTAAAAGGAACTGTATAGGACACCTTGATTTGTTGGTGAGAGTTTGGGGGTAAAGGGGACCCCTTTCTACTTACTGTTTCTCGGACCCGGCTAGAACCCTTCTTTTTTAATTTAATATATTGTTTAAAATTGAAGCAGGGTTTAAAGCCTTGGTTTACAGTTTGAGGGAGCGGGAAATTTGAACCCCCCGTTTTTTTTAAAACACCGTTTCTTTCCCTGTATTTAAGTTATTTTGAAAGTGGGGAAAATACCTTTTTGGAAAAAAGCTGGAAGTAGTTGGGAAATAACGGGAAAAAATTTTAGAATCTTTATTAGTGCTGATCCGGAAAGATTGAAAGAGAGAGAATTGAGGGAGAATGACGTTAGAAAGGGAAAAGAGAAAGAAAAGGTGAGAGGGAGATCGAAAGGAAAAGGAAAAAGGGAGAAAGAGAACATTGAAAGAGAAGAAAAAAAGGGAAAGGAGAGAGAGAAATTGAGAGAAAAAAATTCCAAAAAAGCCGAAAGAGGAGAGAAGAAAAAAAGGAGGTGATGTTGATGTGAGGAGAGAGTGGTACGTGAAGAACAAGTTAAAATAAGAGAATTGGGAAAGAGCAAAGGTAGAGAATGTGAGGAAAGGCTAAATGCTGGGAACGGCTAAAAATGAGAACTTGAGGAAAAGAGAAAAGGATAGAGAAGTTGGGGGAAAAAAGCTAGAGAACGTGGGAAAAACAGAAACATGAGTTAATAGGAGGAAAAGGATCAAAAGCCAAAAAATTCGCCTTGAATTAGGAATAAAAAGTTAACTCTTACACAAAAAACATTAGGGGAAAGGGAAATTTAAAATATGCAGTAGGCACTTTTTCCAAAAACCCCAAATTTTCCCCCCTTCACGGGGGGAAAGACATAACTTCATACAATCAGGTTTAAAAATACCGCACCCTCTGTGATGGCCTCTGACACCTGGGTACTAGGTTGGAATTTATTTTCCCGGTCCCGCTTAAATTTTCTTGCAATTTTGTCCAGGTATTATATGAAATTATAACCTATGAAGAAGGCAACCCTTAAAGCATCCAAAATCCCTAATTCTTACGGGAAAAGATTTCAGGTATGCCCCTTTTTCAGCCTGGCCAGAATTTTTCAGCAGTTAAGGTAAACTCTTTCGTTTGTTCGACTTTTGGATAGAGAGTTCAGGAATTGATCACAGTTATGATCTTTGAGCTTCATGGTTGGGGCCCAGTTCCTGAATCTCTTCCTCCAGATGAACTTCTTTAGAAAAGTAACCTGATTAAAGCTGAGGAAGTTGCTGAAGCTGCTGCGTTGTGGGTCCAATTTAAAAAGACCTAAAGGGTCAAACCCTAAGGGAAAGGGTTCATCAGCCTTTAAAAAATCAAAGCCTTAGTGGAAAGTAAAAATGACTTCTTTTTTTTGTTTGTCATTTGGGGGTGTTTTTGGGAATAAGTCCAGTTGTCCCAACAAGGTCCCAAAAATTGGAAAGTTTTTAAAGACTGTGTTTACCAAGCACCTTCTGTTCGGAACGTAATGGACTTAGTATTACCATTTTAGAGCACTGGTTTTCCATGTATAGTCATTTTTGTAAACTGTTCCCTAAACCCTTTAAAGAAAATCTTCTTGCTATACTTTCAGGGGTCTTGGGGGTCGGCTTTTTCCTCCATCCATTGTTAATTGGTCTAAATGGTTCCAGGTTGGTCTGAAGCCCTATAGCTCATCGCTTCTGCTCCGTTCTAATAGGTTTTGTAAAAGTGCATTCTTCTTTGAGGTTGACCCCTTTTTCACCGAAGGGCCTTTTGTGTTTCAGATCCCCTTTTTGTAGGTTTAGAGAAGCCCCCCGAAAGTTAGATAGGGAAAATTCGTGTTTGGGAAATTTATGCGGGATTAAAAACCAGTGACGTGGGACGTGTATTACCAGTGGTGCGTGTACTTATGGGGGTGGTGTCTTGCTCTGTGAAGACCTGTTTTTGGGGTCTTGTGAAACTGAACCAGGATGCCCCCTCTTGAGCCTTTACCGCAGTGGAGAAGGTCAGAGTTGCTAAATGGGTACGGCGATTAACGGGGGAACAAAAGGGGTTGTGAATCCCCCTGTTGTGAGTCCCCAGGTTTAAAGGGGGGGCTTGGTCAGTGGGCCCGGGAACATTGGGAAACCAAATGAAAATTAAGAAAACGGTTGGAGAGGCAGAAAAAGGAAACCAGAAAAATTTCCCTGGAAACTTCCCAAATATTTTCGGTGCTACCGACGAAAGTGGTGTTCTACTGGGGGAATGCCCCAAGGCACCCAAAGGAAAAATTGGCAGAGTGAGTGAGACATCCCAGAAACCCCCAAAGAAGACCTCGGAACTCATGACGAATTCTAAAGTGGGTAATGCTATGGCGTGTGAGCGACTATGGGCACCTAGGACGCGCCCAAAGGGGGTAAAAACATTGTTGTTGTTGGGGTTTTTAAAAATTGGACAGGGGAGGGCATTCTGTTTGAAGGGGTAGGAGTGGAGGCAGAGAGTGGTTTTCCTGGGGGGTGGGTGAAAGGTATTTTTACGTTGGTGAATCTGAGAGGTAAAGGGAGCAATCCTATTATCTGTCTCAGTGTGGAGGCAACGATGTTGGCAGGTAGGAGTGGGATGTTGAGGTTTTGTCGCAAAGAGATATTGGAAGAAGGGGGGGAACCGCTATGGGATTTTTCCAAGGAGAGGAGTTGGAAATGAATGGGTTTTCCAGAGCAATTTGGGTCTTTGCTGGCGGACAAATACTGTAAGGAAAAGCGGTAACATTCTTGACAACTGGGACCCTTCTATGGCAGAAAAGACTGTATGCCAGGGGTGGGGTTCATTGTCTAGGTGTGGGGTGGGGCACTGGCCAAAGCAGTGGGGGGCTGTTAGGTCTTTAAAATAGGAAAGTTAGTGGTATGGGTTTTTGGGGGGAAAAATGTGAAGTCGCGGGTGTAACTGAGTCAAGGAGAAAAAGTAATGGCAAAAAGAGGAGGAAATTGGAAAGCCAGTGGCACTAATTTCAATGACGTAATAGGGGTTTGTGGAAAAAAAGAAAGGAGCAGGAAAGGGGAAAAAGGGTGGAGGGCATTAAAAATTTATACACAAATAGCGCAGTGTAGGAATAAGTGGCGAGTTTGGGTAGTTGCATTTCGGTAACTGATGTTTTCCCTTTCTGAGACGTGGTTTTTTAAAAAAGTCGGGCATGCCTGCAGAATGTCACATTAGGGTTTTAATTGTTCCCAGTAAATAGAAGTTGGGGAAGGGGGGGGGGGGGTGGTTGTATGTCCGAGATCGTTGATGTGAAAAAAGGTTTAAGTCTGAAGTAAACATACAGAGTCTGTTTGGATAAAATTTTTAGAGGGGCATGAAAAATTTAAAATTTTAGGTGTGATATCCCGCCCCCCAAATTTAGAAAGGGCCAGGGGGAGACTACTATGGGAGAAATTTTTTGGGCCACAAGGCACGAAAATGTAGTGTTCTAGGAGACTTTAATTTTAGTCATATTGATTGGGATTTTCTTGTGGGAATTTGAATCATACGTTTCTTAAAGGGGTTTCAGGATTTTTTTTTGAAGCAGTTTGGACAAAACCCTAAAAGGGGGGTAAAAAACCTGCTTGATTGTTCTGGCAAACAAAAATTTCCCTTGTTAAAAATTTTAGAATTTTCAGAGGAAGGGTGCTGCGACCAAATCAATTACATGTAAAATTGAAGGGAAAGTATGATAGTAGGGAAACTCGTAACAGTCCCAGATTTCGCTTAGCGATTACGAGGGGCTTAGACAACATTTCATCGTTGACGGGGGGAAACGAAAGAGCTTCAATATGACATTTTTTAAACAAATACATTGCTCAAAGAACGTTTACCCCTTAAGGAAGTGATCAAATAGAAGGACCCAAATGGATGTAAAAGCTGAAATATTACTGGGATAAGAAAGGGGAATTTAAGGCGTCTCAAAGAGGCGAGGGTTCTTTGATCAGTATTTGAATTAAGGGGACTTTAAAAAGGGGATAAGAAAAGCTAAAAGGGTATGAAATTAATTTTGTGGGATTCAAAAAAACCCCAAAAAATTTTTTTCCGGTATATAAAACAAAAGTCAGGATAAGATAGGTCCCTTAAAAATAATATGGGCATCTTTGCAAAGAAAGAAATGTGATCGATTTTAAAAAATTTTTTTCTCTCGGTTTTTACACAGGAAGACATAATTTTTTCCGGAAATTAAATTTTTATAGTGGGAGAAGAAGAAAAAATTAGTAAATCACAGTCATAGTGAAATGGTTGTGAAGCAGAAGCCCGATGAAGCAAAATAAGTCACCGGGTCCTGATGAGGTTTTTTAAAGGGGTTTAAGGAATGCAAAATGGAGTTGGAACCATTAACTAATATTTTTAATTTACTTTAAAAACGGGGTTAGTGTCTGTATGTGGAAAGATGGCTAAGTAATTCTATTTTTAAAAAGGGGACAAGCGTTCCCGTCAAATTACCCCCCAAAAAGCGCCCTCAATTGTAGGAAAAATTATTTGAGAAATTATAGTGAGATTATAAGAACCCAATTCGAAAAGCATAGCTTGTTAATGATCTCGATGGATTACAGGGGCCGGTCTTGGTTTAAAAATTTTATTAACTTTTTTCAGAAAATTTTTGAGGTGTTCCCAAACGATAAAGAATTTGTTTTTACTTAGATTTTTGTGGGCATTTGATAGGTTCCCCCCAAAAGACGTTGAAGAAAACCCGCTAGGGCTTGGGGGAAGGGGTTGCTCTGGGATGAATCTGGTCACAGAAGGGAAAGCAGAGAGTGCCCAAAAAGGGGTTTTAAATCCGAGTGGGGGTCAATAACAAGTGGCTTTCCCACGGGGATCGTCTTGGGCCCGTTGTTGTTAAAATTATCAATGATCTTGATAAAGGAAATTACTAGGATATGAGAAAAATTTCGCGATGACACAAAGATAGGAGGAAAATTTGGATTAAAAACGTGATTTTGGGGAAACTTCGGGAGGATTTAGACAAACTCTATTTTGGTCAGAAAAGGGGAGATGCATTTAATGTGATAAGGGAAAGGTTTTGAAGTTTGGGGTGCCCAAAACCTAGTACTTATAAGTTAAAAAATGTAGAACTTAACCATCAGATTACGAAAGGACTTGGGGGTTATGGAAAGAGAAACCCTTTAAAACCCAAGCAGCAATCCCTAAGCGTAGTAAAAAGGCAAAATAGATTATGGGTTTTATATCAAGAATTTGTAAGCAACAAAAGTCCAGGGGTTTTACTGCAGTTTATACTCTTGTAAGGCCTCCCTAGATTAGCAGCTCAATTTGGGTTTCCCCAAATTACAGAATGGCATAAATTCGTTAGAAAACTTCGCGTAGGATGACAAAAAATTAAATACATAGCTTGAAATCTTCTTATGAAGAAGATTGGACTCTTAAGTTAATTCATTGTTAGCGAAGAAGAGGGGAGTTGATCGAAATTTTTAAAAGGGGAAAGACAGGTATAATTTAAAGGGGTATTAAAAGGTCTTGAGGATATCTCCCAAAGGAGAACCCGAGTAAGGATTTAAGTAGATAAGTTTAATTTGGAAGGAAAATAGGAAAGTAGGGGTTTGGAAATGGGTAGTAGATGAGTGGAACGTCTACCTTTTGGGTTTTTTTGAGGCTAGGCTTTGGGTAGTTTCAAATTTGGGTTGGATAAATAATGAGTGGGAGGGGTTTGGGTTTTGGGGGTGGGACTTTAATCGTGCTTTTTTCTTGGTAGCTTTAAAAATTGGGTTGGCAAATGTTTTTTTTAGGGGATGAATTGTAAAGGACCGCTAGAGGGGCCAAAAGGTGTGCGTGCCCTCCTTTTTATGTTCTTTACTCCGAAAGCGAGGTAGTGGTCACGGGTTTTCACTTTTTAGATAAAAGTGAAATATCACTTCCATACCAAAAAATGTTTTTGACTGGGTCAGACCAAAAACCCCAGATTTCCTACTGTCCTTCTTTGATTTTCCCGATTTTAAAGCTTTAGATTATCGAAGGCCCCTTTTTGTCAATTTAAAACGTAATTGCCCTTCTCTTCGAATTGCCATAAGGCTAAAAAAAATCAAGTTTCCAAGGAAAAATTTTCATATAAATTTAAATATAAAAAGGTGTTGTCAAGTAGTTTCAAATAAATTAAAGTGGAGACTTTCCATCTTAGTTGTTCCAAGTCAATGCAGAGAGATTTTTTCTTAAAAGGGTATGCCCTGCCGGGGCCCGGGAAATTTTCTGCATCGTAAACCTTAAATAAAATTAGGGAAACCTTTTTTTGGGCCCAAAAAATGTCTCAGATGTCAACCTGTTGTAGATCATGAAAAAGTTTGCCAATGTCATCCTCCCGGGTACCAGGCGAACCCTATGGTCAAAATGCCGTCTTTACTGTCCCTTTGAAAGATATATTGCATCTTTGGTCCTTTATCACCACTTTCATCTGGGGGGAAATAGATATATTTTAAACTTAGTTGTTATGCTTCGGTTTCCTAAAACCCTGCCCTCAAAGCCAAAACTACTACAGAGGGGGCGAAGCCCTTTTGTCCATTTTCCCAGGTGGGACCTGAAATTTTGTCTGCCCGTGGGGCACAATTCACATCTGCTTAATGCAACATTATACCAATTCTGGGAGTAAAGCCTCTTTTCACCACCCCTTCATCCCGCGTAATGGGAGGTTGAGCGCCAGCTTTCGATTTCAAGTCTTTTTAAAGGGGAAATTTGTCCCTTAAACCCAAGGAGTGACATCGTTTACCTACCCTGGCTTTTTTTTGCCTGAGGGAATTTCCCAGTGCCCTTTTTGGGGGTTTTCCCTTTTGAACTTTCTTGGTAGACAGGCCGAGGCCCATTGCCATCCTTCAGTTATGGCCCAATGAGGGAGGAAAATGCTGAGGTTCAGTTTTTCCCTTTTTTCCCCTTGCCTTAGATAAAAACTTGGGAGACCTCGACATATTTTCAAAAAACCTTGTTGTCAATGGACAGTACAAAAAACTATTTTGTTTCCAAAAAGTAGAGAAGTTTTAAAGTAGGAATGAAGTTTTGTACTTTTCCCTTCAAGTCAAAAAAATTTTAGCATCGGAAGGTCCATTTTAAAGTATTAAAAATTTGGGGAAAAAGTTGACTACCTATAGAAGTCAAGGGAAGCCAAAAATTTTATCATATAAACATCCTTAAAAAATTTCGAAGAAACTCGGTTAACGCTTAAAAACTTTGCTTAAATTTTTCCCACGAACTTGATACGACAACGAAGAATGTAAGGTGTGTGTAATTGAAACCCCTAACTTAGACATAATGAAGAATACATGATTGGGGACTTTGACCACTCGGACGAACCAACTTAATATTAATGAATCTTTGGGGGCCTAAAGGGCTGAATCTTCAAAGTGTGATAAATTTTTGATTTCTTTACGATATTCCAGGGGTTTCCCCACGGGAGTCCAAAGATTGACTTAGTGAGGACAATCCCATCAAAAGAAAATGATACCCCGTTCCGTTCACCTTGGGATGCATTTGCCCGGGGGTAGACAAATTTTAAAATAAAGTCATTGAACCCTTAGCATCTTCAATTTTTACCATTTTTTTATGGTTTAGAAGGGGGATAAAATTATATAGACTTGTATTGACTTCAGAGGCCCTTTTCATAAATGGGGGGATGTGAGCTATGCCCCTTAAAAGATGCGATTACACAAATTTTTGATCTTCCCTTTTTTTAAAATTTTTATTGCGCAGGATATCTCAAGAATGTAGACCTTCTTTTAAGCAGTACACCCCTTTTCCTAAAACCCCAAAGGGCTGATTTTAATTAGAACTATGCCTTCGGTTTTTGGTAATGCCTGTGCTACCCACGTGAGATGATGAAAAAAGGTCTTGGGTAATTGCCAAAATTTTTGTTTATTTTGTAACATTTACGAATGACATCCCCGTGGGGGGAACATATCCCAAAAATTAAAATCAGTTTTTCGTAGGTTTTACTCCATGGCCTCATGCCCAAGCAGAAGAAGCTTCCTTGGGTTTAAAAAGATTAGATTCTTGGACTGATACTTTTAATAACTTTTGCGCCCTCCCCAAAAAGATCAAAGCTTTATTAGAATTTAAATTCCCCAAACCAAGAAGCTCATGCGTTGCTTTTTTGGGTTTTGTAAATTTTTTGCCGGTTTATCCCGAACCCTTATGACTTAAGGCATCTTATCCAACTTCCTTAAAAAATCTGTGAAGGAACCCCTTGAACTTTCCGAGTAGTCGGGAAAAGTTTATGAGATAAAAGTATTTTTCGAAAGCCTATACTTAAGTTTCCGTATTAAAAAAAATATTGCTTAAAAACGATGCCCCCAATTTCGGCTTAGGTGCGGTGATACTACAATTTTCCCGATGGTACTCCCTTTCCCCGTATGCTTCCTAAACCTGAAACTCCTTCCCCCAGAAATGAGATCTCCACCATAGAAAAGGAATGTTTGGCCCTTGGTGGGGTATCCCAAAATTAAATTTTTTTTTGCTGGGAAAGAATTCATTTTAGAAGGACCACAAACTTTTGTATACTGAAAATTTTAAGGGAACCAAAATCGCCCCCTTGAGGGAAATTGGCCCTCCAAGTTTTTAAATTCATTTGTGATTTTCAGTGGTTCGTCCCCTTATTTCTCTGAGGGGTTTAAGTCGTGACAGTCAGTAGATTTTTTGCCTTTCGTGAATCATTTTTTAGAAAATTTTTTCCCCGCCTATTTTTTTATACTAATTGATATAAGTTTGGTTGAGGGAGTGTGGGGAAAGTTCAAAAGAAGGAGTAGCGGGGATATATAGTAACAATGTTTTTATTGCCGGCATTGTTAAGGGGGGTAAGCAAGCTCCCCCTATTTCCCCCCTTTTTTCCCCCCCCCCCCGAAAGTGATGTTTGTTTGGCAGGGTCGTTGTCCGCTATCCCCTTTCCCCCTTTTTCCCCCCCCCCCGATAGGTGAGGTGGGGTCCAGTCCAAAAGTAATCACTGATCACAGTCCAGCACACTGTAAGTACATGCCGCCTTGTTTTCTATGGATTTATTGGCTGAACGTTCATTTTTGACCAAAAAAAAATTAGTCCTTTCAGTCTTGCCTAAGTTGATGTTGTAAAAATCACCAATCTTTTAGGTTTTACTTATATGGGAGTGATTTCTTAAGCAGTGGGTAACCTGTTATCTTTCAGCTTTTGGGTGCAGAGAGGGTCACCCGCCCAAAAAACGAGTTTTAACTGATGGGGATGGACTAACGTCCCGAGATTCCCCTTTTTGGATTTAATTACCGGGGCCCGTATGAAAAGCAGGAGAACCCCCTCAGGCAGCAGTAAAGAAACCCGCTTTTCCCGCTCGGGGTAGAATTTCAAGGGGTTTCTATGAAGAATAGCCAGTGGGGTTTTAACCAACACTGCGCCCCCCCCCCTCACGGGAACGGCTCATTTCACAAGAGTGTCCTCCAAAAAACACCCCAAATTTTTATTAGCTTGAATTCAGTTATTTTTTTTTTATTTTTCATTTTCTTTTTAAAGTTGGATTAAATTTCATATTTAAGTTTTTTTATATTTTATATTTTTTATGTAAAAGTGTTTATGTTTGTCCCGTTTTTTTTCTTTTTTATTCATTAATTTTCTGAGGAGGAGCCACCTTTGGGAATCTGTTGAAATTGTTACAGGGCTGGTAAACCCTTTACACGTTGCCCATCTTTTGCTTCTGTTGTGAGGTTTTCGTGTGCAAGTTTTGGTAAAAGTCCCTTTTGGATTTTCCCGGGTATTAATCTGATCTCTCCCGCCGGTTCCCGGGAGTCAGGTCGGAACTTTTAAGCGCTCCCCCGTAAATTTAGGGTTTTATCCCGTTATGCGTGCCGTGAAAGGGCTCTGTAATTTGAGGTCAGCGTTTCACTGCCTTTTAAAGGTGCTGTTGTGGGCAGCAATTTTAGCCCAGATAAACAAGCGACCTGAAGAGTGTCATCGGGGGTTGGCATCCCTAGGTTTTAAGGTTTCTTATCATCCTGTATTTTTCTAGCAGTGTGTTGTACAATGTTATGGGCCTTGATGGTGAAGGGGGTTTTTGCTTATTTTGTGGGCCGGAAATTTGTTTTGTACTTGATGAATTTTTAATTTCCGTTTTACCATTCGGAATAATTGAAAATTTTTCATCGTTGAACTTATATTTTTTTCTCAGCCCATTGAAAAATATGGTTTTATGTCCCGCCTAAGCCTTGCAGGTCGCAATGGAGACACTGGCATGAGATTCGAGTGTCATTGTAAAGGAAGACCGGGGCGTGGTGACATCCTTGTTTATGTCAGATTGAGGGGTGAAACAAGATGGGGGAGCGGGGGTATGTGCCTTGGGAACAGGCTTTTCACCGTAGCCGCCTCAGACTTTATTTGTTTAAATACCTTTGTGTTCTGTTTTGAGGAAATTATAGTCCATCTACCAACTTTTCCTGTATTCCTTTTGCAGCTTTTGTGCGCTATTACGCCAGGTACACTTGTCGAAGGCTTTGCAAAAGTTGTATTATTACATCTGCTTTTTTTGTCTTTAGTCCCGGGCCTTGTCGTAGTGATCCAGTAGTTGGGACAGCGGGCGACCCGCTCTAAACCCCTGTTGCCCTGGGTTGTGTAATTGATGGGGTTTTTGTGGGTGGCGATCTTGCTTTTGGCCCTTTTAAAGATTTTATGTTTGGGGGGTGTTAGTGCTTCGGTCTGTAGTTCTTGCTATTGTTTTATGCCCCTTTTGGGAGGGTATGTCTGTTGTTTTTAGTAATGTGGGGCGACCCCCCCTGTCCCTGCTCCTTCCATGGTGGTAAAAGCACGTGGGGGATTCTTTGTTTTGTGAACACGGAGTTTCCCTGAGTCTGGCCCCGGGGGATGTGCATGGGCATGTCATTTATCGCTGTTCGAAGTCATTTGGCTTTTGGTAACATCGATAGGCTTGTGTTTACCAATTTTGTGTCTTCATGAAAAATTCATTTAGTCCTCGACTCTCAGTTGGTTAGCGGTTGCTAAAAATGATCATACTGGGCTTGAGTAGCTCACTCATTTCCTTGCTGCATTGTGTAGGACCCCTCTGTTTAAGTAAGGGCCCAATACGGGTGTTTTCTCGACTTTGATCGTATAAGAAAAAAAAATCCTTTGGGTTTCTTCGATTTATTTTTGGCTTTTGTTTTTCCCTCGATTCCGACTCCTATAAGTTCCTTGAGCTTGACTCACGAAATGTAATGACCAACTGCAACAAACATACCACGGGGGGGAAAGAACCCCTGGCTTTAAAGCGAGGGCTGGAGTTTCGAGACTCTTGATGCGGGGGGTTTTATTCCCCCCCCGTGGTATTTTTTTTTTTAGATTTCTTTGTTAAGTTCGTGTTTACTATTTTTTGCCAGTGTCTCCCCCACGCATTTCAGAATTTTTGGCTTCTTTTAGCCCCTCTGTTATTTTTTTCCGTGCCCGAAAGGGAGGCCCGTTTTTTATTTTAATCTCCTCTTTCTTAAAGGAATAACCTTGGCTAATCGGTGCCACCGAGTTAAAATTTTTCTAGGATAAGTTGGGGTCTTGGGTTTCTTGTCTATCTTCCCCGCTTATATGGTTAGGACTTGGTTTACTTGGTCCCTTTTTTGTGTTGTTATTGAAATTTAATTTGGGGGGCTCCCCCGTGAGTAATCTCATTTTGTCGGTCTGGGGCTCCGTGCATACATGTCTGAACCTCGATTATGTTGTGATTTGAGTATATTGTTTTTGATATGGTGACATTTCGTATCGGATCATCATTGTTAGTGAAGATGAGGTCTAGTGTATTCTCCAGTTGTGGATATGTTGTGAACACCACCCACACCATGGATTTTGTTGTGACCACCACCCACACCATGGGTTTGTTGTGACCACCACCCACACCAGGGGTTTGTTGTGACCACCACCCACACCATGGATATGTTACTACCTCCACCCACACCATGGATATGTTGTGTTCCACCACCCACACCATGGGTATGTTGCGGCCACCATCCACGCCATGGTTATGTTGCACCACCACACCACCGCAGGTATGTTGCTACCACCATCCACACCATGGGTAAGTTGTGACCACCTACATCATGGTTATGTTGTGACCACACCTACATCATGGTTATGTTGTGACCACCACCACCTACAGGATGGGTATGTTGTGGTCACCTCCCACACCATGTGTATGTTGCAACCAAAACCTACACTATGGGTATGTTGCAACCACCACCCACATCACGGGTAAGTTGTGACCACCACCCGCACCAAGGTTATGTTTTGACCACCACCAATATGATGGCTATATTAGTAGCACCACCCACATTATAGTTATGTTGTGTCTACCACCCACACCAAGGTTATGTTGTGACAAACACCCACACCATGGTTATGTTCTGACCACCAACCACACCAAGGTTATATTCTGACCACCACCCTCACGATGGGTATATTGTGGCCACCACCTGCACCATGGAAATGTTGCAACCACTACCCACACTTTGGGTATGTTGTGATCTCCACCCTCATACTGGATATGTTATTACCACCCCCCACACCATGGTTATGTTGTGACCACTACCCTCACCGTGGTTGTATTTTGACCACCACCCACATCATGGTTATGTTGTGACGACTACCCACATCATGGTTATGTTGTGACCACCCAATCCATGGGTGTGTTGTGACCACCACCCACACCATGGGTATGGTGTGACTACCACCCATACCATCGGTATGTTGTGACCACCACCTACACTATGGATATGGTGTGACTACCACCTATACCATGGGTATGTTGTGAGCATATACACCATTGGTATGTTGTGGCCAACACACACACACCATGGGAATGTTGCAACCACGACCCACACCATGGGTATGTTGTAACCACGACCCACACCATGGGTATGTTGCAACCACGACCCACACCATGGGTATGTTGCAACCACCACCGACACCATGGGTATGTTGCAACCACGACCACACCATGGGTATGTTGCAACCACGACCCACACCATGGGTATGTTGCAACCACGACCCACACCATGGGTATGTTGCAACCACGACCCACACCATGGGTATGTTGCAACCACGACCCACACCATGGGTATGTTGCAACCACGACCCACACCATGGGTATGTTGCAACCACGACCCACACCATGGGTATGTTGCAACCACGACCCACACCATGGGTATGTTGCAACCACGACCCACACCATGGGTATGTTGCAACCACCACCGACACCATGGGTATGTTGCAACCACGACCCACACCATGGGTATGTTGCAACCACGACCCACACCAGGGGTATGTTGCAACCACGACCCACACCATGGGTATGTTGCAACCACGACCCACACCATGGGTATGTTGCAACCACGACCCACACCATGGGTATGTTGCAACCACGACCCACACCATGGGTATGTTGCAACCACGACCCACACCATGGGTATGTTGCAACCACGACCCACACCATGGGTATGTTGCAACCACGACCCACACCATGGGTATGTTGCAACCACGACGCACACCAGGGGTTTATGTTGCAACCACGACCCACACCATGGGTATGTTGCAAACACCACCGACACCATGGGTATGTTGCAACCACGACCCACACCATGGGTATGTTGCAACCACGACCCACACCATGGGTATGTTACAACCACGACCCACACCATGGGTATGTTACAACCACGACCCACACCATGGGTATGTTGCAACCACGACCCACACCATGGGTATGTTGCAAACACCACCGACACCATGGGTATGTTACAACCACGACCCACACCATGGGTATGTTGCAACCACGACCCACACCATGGGTATGTTGCAAACACCACCGACACCATGGGTATGTTGCAACCACGACCCACACCATGGGTATATTGCAACCACGACCCACACCATGGGTATGTTACAACCACGACCCACACCATGGGTATGTTACAACCACGGCCCACACCATGGGTATGTTACAACCACGACCCACACCATGGGTATATTGCAACCACGACGCACACCATGGGTATGGAGTGCATTATTAAGATATTTCATAAACTGCTATTTTCTCTGCCACTTTCATCATTTACTGTGATCGTCTTCTGGAAGTATTGTTAATGTACAGATCAATATTTCCACCTGTTCCACAATCATCCTCACTTGCCAAAGAATAAGAATTTCGCCGAATTATGTTCGTATTGTCGGAATATGGTGATCACATTCAGGTTTTCGTATCTCCTAGTACCCTCTTGGAAAATGACCTCTTGTTCATGATTATTTTCCCTTATTCTTTCGTTTGGCGTTCAATAGCTTCCTTGGAATAAGTTTCCTGATCGGCCATAGTGTCCCAATTTAAGCATTGCTATAAATGCAAATCTCTTGAATTTTCACTTAATCTTTGAGAAACAATATTTTCTTCATGTGATCCATTAATACCAACTTGAATGTGTAATACTTAACCTGTTTCAAGCATTTATTTGGGTAAATAAATACTTGTTCTTCAGTCACAAAAGCAGCGTTATTATTTTAAGTGTTGTGTGTGTTATCTGTGGATTCGCCAGTTGGTTGTTTGGGCAGTTCTGGTGGAAAATTAAAATTGTACTCATTATAAATTTTCATAGCTTCAGTAAACCATTTTGAACTGATGCTCGGCCTCCTGAGTGCTTAGTCTTTTTATAAAATCTGGAGATGCGGGGTATCGATCCCCGTACCTCTCGCATGCTAAGCGAGCGCTCTACCATCTGAGCTACATCCCCATGACTGGAGGTGCCGGGGATCGAACCCGGGACCTTTCACACGCAAAGCGAACGCTCTACCACTGAGCTACACTCCCTTAGCAATAACAGTGTGCGATTTTCTACTTGAAGTTATTTTCTTGAGTTTTCACATTTTGCGCTTTAATTCTGGGATTCGCATCAACTTCTTGTGTGCTGACTGCTGTGTTGACTTATGTGATCCACGATCTCTACCTCTGTGAGGTTGTAGAACTGTTATCTAATGTTTCAACTACACCAATGGAAATCTCACTTTTTCCGACTTTTCTCGGATATCCGTTGTAATTTACACTATGTATGATAACTGTAGTTATGTGTACCTGTGTCTAAATAAACTCACTGCATTCAGTTTCACGTGTCTTAGTTCTTGTTCTGGTCGTGGTGGTCAAGCTATGTTTTGTAAGTGATTTAGGTGCAGGTAAACTAAAGAACAATTGTCATATATAGGAACATGTGTAAATTAGTTAGGATAATCCAAATAAAGTCAAAGTGACTTATTTCCACAATGTCCCTTTGTTTATTCTTCTGAGTCTCCTGTATGTGTCAACATATTAAATATTTCCTCTGGCGTTGTGTGGCACTTCACTGGTAACCAGATATAAATATGTTCATTACCACTTTTAAATTTTTTATCTATGGCGATTTTGAGGCCCAGTCTCTGGCCCCATACAGTATGTAACAAAATTTTTGTTCCTGCCTAGTTTGTGTTATTTTCCAACTCCTTTTATGGCAAAACAATTAAAAATGCCCATTACTCCTTTTAAACTTTGCTTTTTGTGGCTTACAGTTTGAATTTATTACAAAAAAAATGGCTAAATTTCAATATTTTTTGCTAGTTTTTACATGAAAATAATAAAAAAAAATAATAAAATAAATAAAATTTATATAAAATAAAATTTACACACATTTTATTTTAAACTTTCTGAAACATGGTAGACTTAGGTCTCGAGACACCCCCAAAGGGGAGCCAAGGCCGGGTCACCACTACTTGGAAAAGACCCGGGCCGGGAGAATACCGGGGAATAAGAAGAAGAAAAAAAAAACAAAAATTTCAAAGCAAAAATGAGCATTTCTCCAAATTTGGAGCAGCAAAAATCACTTTTTCCCGTTTAAGCCCCCAAATGGTTTTCCCCTCTGTTTTTCATTTTTAAGATCCTTTATATCTGTGCCAAAAACCTTTTATCTTGGTGGAAGCGCTCCCCTTGCTCCTCTGAGTATGCTCCCATATTCTCCTTGAAATTGTCAAGATTATTATCAAGGATATGGACCTTAAGGGACGTCCTACAGGCCATCTGACCATAGTTTTTTTACCAAGGTCTCAGCAAGTTCCACATAATTATGAGCCTTGTTGTTGCCCAGAAAGCCCTGCTACAGCAACAAAACTCTCCCATGCTTCCTTTTCCTTCTCTGTGAGCTTCTTTGGAAATTCTGAGCGCTCCATGATTTTCCTGACTTGTGGTCAATGAAGAGTCTCCATTCATCTGGATTGCATGCAATTCCAGTTGCATAAAACAGGCCTGATACATCATTACAGTAGGACAATCTTTCTTCATTAGTAAAGAAGCTTGAAAAATGTTGGTTACGTTTTCCTTGGCTTGTCACTTGCACACTTTCATCCACCAAGTCCCACTCCTTGAGCCTTGAAATTAAAAGCTCAGCATTTGACTTTGTCAAACCAATATCTCTGATAAGGTCACTGAAGTCTGGTGTGGGTAGTAAGGATTCCTCTCAACAACTGCATCTGTGAGATCATAGTCTTGTTCACCGTACTCCTCATTTTCTGATTTGCTGATTTCTTCTGATGGTTGACTTCTTTCTGGAGGTGTAGGTACAGGAAGATCAACACTGTGTGGTACTGGTGCAATAGAAGAGAAGAAGCTCTGGATAATAAATAGTAGGTGCATTTTTCCCAGTTCGGTGTTTGGAAGGATCCACCAGACAGAAGCAACAGTTGGTTGAGTGATCAGTGGGTTCATGTCATATTCTAGGAACAGCAAACTTCCTGGCATTTTATTTTTTCCTCTATTCCATCCTGTAAAAGAACAAAAGAATTAGTTTCTGTTACATACATTTCATTTAAAAAAATGTTGCTATTCAAGATTTTACCTTTCACATAACTAGTGACTTTATTACCTTCCAATGTTTTCTTACGATGTTGACAAGCAACATGAGATGGCCAGGTCTTGTCTTGGTGCCCAACTGGCATGACATAATATGGTTTTTTTTTTAGATGCTGTTACAGAGAACTTCTTTGCTCTTGTCTTAATGAACTGAACACATTGTTACCAGTCCGGGTTTATTTTGTGCTTGTAAGCTTTTTTCCGGGTAAAGAGTATAAGATCGCTTCTTCGTAACAAGACGTTGGATTACAAGCGGGACTTTAGAAAGTCTTCAGAGTATCACAGGTTTAATCCATTTAGGAGACAAAATCTAACATGTAAAGTATTTACGATCTTTAATATAAAATATTTAGGACAATACTTTCTTTTCTTCTCTCTTATTAATTTATATGACAGGAGCTATATACAGAAAGTACAAGTTTACGATTGACTTCGTAAACAACTTAAGGTATATGAATTTACATACATGATAATTATACTAGAAAATTCACATTATCCTTATCCTGGTAAATCTAATAATACAGTTCAACCGTGATCCAAAAGATCCTAAGCTCGGGTAATGAGTCAAGAAAAACTCTAAAGCCAACAACAGAAGAAATTAACGAAAGCAACTATACATCTTTCTATAGAACTCCGAGTCTTTAAACACAATACTGGTATGACGCTTTAAGCCTTAGCAGACTTAAAACCAATATGAAGACCTGTGTCTTACAGCGAAAGAAAGTCTACAAGACACTTCTTGTGAGACAACCCAGTATAACAAGAGTCATGGAAGACTCTGTCCTTTAAAGATCTTTGAGACTTCTATGAGACCACTCAAGAAGAGAGAGATGTTTTTCCAGCTCAAGGCTGAACCAGACTGCCTGATCACACGTTCTCCAACCCAAACGTCAGGTAAGGGTCACGTGACTCACGTGATTGTGATGGCTGGACCACTAAAACTCATACAGTTGTTGGCAAGACGGTTCCCTACCGTCAATAGTTATTTTCTTTATTTAACCAAGGAAACATCCTACCTATAATACTTAGCTAATTATAATAAATATAATGATGATGATGAACAGATAATATATCGCCGACCATCTTCATTTTAGCTATTTAATGACGATACTGGAGATATAATATTAAGTGAATGTTTCATTACAGTTTGCAATGTTCAAAATAAAACACTGAGCCCTACAGTGTGCACAACACACACACACACACACACACACACACACACGCACACACACCACACACACACACACACACACACACACACACACACACACCACACACACACACACACACACACACACACACACATATATATATATATATATATATATATATATATATATATATATATATATATATATATCAGAATCCATCTAGAGAATAATTGCAGCCTCTTGATGCCATTTCACTTCTTCTGATGTGTCGTCTCACGTAGCCAGAGCTGAACTGACTGGTGGTTTGTAAGCTCCTGTTTTCATATTAGCCAAGCAAAACCCTAGAACATAATAGTTTTATGTAAATCTTTCTTGACAGTGTTCCAGAAGTGTCCTGACCAAAAAAACAAAGTTCTGGGATCAAAATTGTATTTTTTAAATTTGTTTAGTTATAAAGAGTTGGGAAATGATGATTATTTCCCAGGAACACCACACAAGTGAAATTTTGTTATATAGTGTTACGTACTACAGTACTCTTTAAATTTCCACCCACACCATGGGTATGTGGAGACTATCACCCACACCATGGGTACGGTTTGATTACCACCCACAGGATGGGCATGGTGTAACCACCACCAACACTATGGGTATGTGGTGACTACCACCCACAACATGGGTATGGGGTGACTACCACCCACCCCATGGGTATGGTGTGACCACTACCCACACCATGGGTATGTTGTGACCACCACCCACATCATGGGTACAAGGTGCATAATGAAGATATTAAACTAAACTGCTGGAGTCTCTGCCACCGTTATCATTTATTCTGAGACTCTTCTGGAGATATTCTTCAATGTATAGATCAATATTTCCACCTGTTCCAAAATCATTCTCACCTACCAAAGAAAAAAATATCATCTTATTAAACTGGAATCATGCGAGCATCGGAGTCCCAGACTTGAACATTCAGGTTTTCGTACCTTCTAATACCCTCTGTAAAAATGACCGCTAATTCGTGATTAATTCCCTCCATTCTTTCATTTGCTGTTCAACAGCTTCCTTGGAATAAGTTATCTGATCAGCAATAGTGTCCCAATTGAAGCATTGCAACAAATGCAGATGTCTTGAGTTTTCACTTAATCTTTGAGAAACAATATTTTCTTCCAGTGGTTCATCAATACCAACTTGAGTTTGTGATACTTAACCTGTTTCAAGCATTTATTTGGGTAAATAAATATTTGTTCTTCAGTCACAGAAGCAGAGTTATTATCTTAAGTGTTGTGTGTGTTACCTGTGGATTCGCCAGCGTGACTTAGGATAACTTAGGTTGGTTGTTTGGGTAGTTCTGGTGCAAAATTAAAATTGTACGCATTTTAAATTAGCACAGCTTCAGTAAACCATTTTCAATTGTTGCTCAGCCTCCTGAGTGCTTAATCTTTTTTTTAAATCTGGAGATGCAGGGTATCGATCCTCGTACCTCTCGCATGCTAAGCGAGCGCTCTACCATCTGAGCTACATCCCCGTGACTGGAGGTGCAGGGGATCGAACCCGGGACCTTTCACAGGCAAAGCGAGCGCTCTACCACTGAGCTACACTCCCTTAGCAATAACAGTGTGCGATTATCTACTTGAAGTTATTTTGTTGAGCTTTCACATTTTGTATTTTAATTCTGGGGTTCACATCAACTTCTCGTGTGCTGACTGTTGTGTTGATTTATAATGTGATGCACGATCTCTACCTCTGTGAGGTTGTAGAACTGTAGTCTTGCGCTTCAAGGACACCAATAGAAATAAGTCACTCTGACTTTTATGGTATTTCCTATGTAATTTACAGTATGTATGATAACTGTACTGATGTGTACCAGTGCCTAAATATACTCACTTTGCATTCAGTTTCACCTGTCTTAGCTCAGGTTCTGCTCGTGCTGGTCAATCTGTGTTTAGTTAGTTATTTAGGTACAGGTAAACAAACGTATAATTATCACACATAGTAACATATGTGTAAATCGTCTAGGGTAACAAAAAAGAAAGTCAGACAAAGACACTTTTTCCACTGGTGTCCCTTTGTTTATTCTTCTGAGTCTCCTGCATGTGTCGGTACATCAAATATTTCCTCTGGCGTAGTGTGGCACTTCACTGGTAACCAGATATAAATATGTTCATTACCACTGTAAATTTTTTAGCTATGACAATTTTGTGGCCCATTCACTGAACCCATTATGTTCCACTTTACTCATTAAATTTCCACCCACACTATGATTAATGTGATGACTACCACCCACTCCATGGGTAAGGGGTGACCACCGCCCTCAACATGGGTTGAGGTGACTTCCGCTGATACCATGGAAATGAGGGAACTACCACCCACACCAGGGATGTTGGGTGACCAGCACCTACACGATGGGTGTGGTGTGATGAAATCCCACTTCTTGGGTATAGGGTGAGTCCCACTCCATCCATGGATTTATGGTGACTATCACCCACACAATGGGTATGAGGTGCATAATAAAAGTATTAACCTACACTGCTATTGTCTGGCACTCTCATCATGTACTCTGAGGCTCTTCTGGAGGTATTCTTCTACGTACAGATCAGTATTTCCATCTGTTCCATAAACGTTCTTATCTGCAAAGAAAAAGAAATTCAGATTATTAAACTGGTACCTTGCGAACATACGAATCCCATAACTGAACGTTCCAGTTTTCGTATTTTCCAGCACCTTCTGGAAAAATGATCTCTAGTTATTGATTATTTCCCTTCATTCTTTCTCTTGCAGTTCAACAGCTTCCTTGGAATAAGTTATCTGATCAGCATTAGTGGCCCAATTCAAGCATTGCAATAAATACAGATATCTTGAATTTTCACTAAATCTTTGAGAAACAATATTTTCTTCCGGTGGTCCATCAGTACCAACTTGAGTGTGTGGTATTTAACCTGTTTCAAGCATTTATTTGGGTAAATAAAGCTTGTTCTGCAGTTACAGAAGGAGAATTATATTAAGTGTTGTGTGTGTTACCAGTGGATTCGCCAGCATCACTTCCCTCAAGTAAAGAGCTTAACAAAAGGGATTCTTTTTTTAGCTGGATAACTTAGGTTGGTTGTTTGGGTAGTTCTGGTGCAAAATTAAAATTCTACTCATTATAAATTAGCATAGCTTCATTAAACCATTTTCAACTGATACTCGGCCTCCTGAGTGCTTAATCTTTTTATAAAATCTAGAGATATGGGGTATCGATCCCCGTACCTCTCGCATGCTAAGCGAGCCCTCTACCATCTGTGCTACATGCCCATGACTGGAGGTGCAGGGGATCGAACCTGGGACCTTTCACATTCAAAGCGAACGCTCTACCACTGTACTACACTCCCTTAGCAATAACAGTGTGCGATTATCTACTTGAAGTTATTTTGCTGAGCTTTCACATTTTGTGTTTTAATTCTGGGGTTCACATCAACTTCTTGTGTGCTGACTGTTGTGTTGACTTATAATGTGATCCACGATCTTTACATCCGTGAGGTTATACAACTGTAAACTGTAGTGTTACGCTTCAAGGACACCAATGCAAATAAGTCATTTTGACTTTTTTGGGTTATCCTATGAAATTTACGCTATGTATTATAACTGTACTTATGTGTACCTGTGCCTAAATAAACTTAATTTGCATTCACTTGCCACATGTCCTAGTTCTGGTTTCCTCTTGCTGGCCAGTCTATGTTTACAAAGTTATTTAGGTGGTACATATGAGAATAATTATTATACATAACAACATTCTCCCTGTGGAAGTGGAACAGAATTCTTCCTCCGTAAGCCAAGCGTGTCTTAAGAGGCGACTAAAATGCCGGGAGCAAGGGGCTAGTAACCCATTCTCCGGTATACATTACTCGAGTTAAAACGAGAAGGTTTTTTTTTTTGGGCCACCCTGCCTCTGTGGGATATGGTCAGTTTGTTGAAAGAAAGAAAGAACATAGCAACATATGTGTAAATTAGCTAGGATAACCCAAAGAAAGTCAAAGTGACTTATTTCCACTGATGTCACTTTGTTTATTCTTCTGAGTCTCCTGCATGTGTCAACATATTAAATATTTCTCCCGGCGTAGTGTGGCACTTCACTGGGAACCAGAAATAAATATGTTCATTACCAATGTAAATTTTAAACTATAAAAACTTTGCGGCACAGTCCCTGAACAAATTGTGTTCCTCTGTAATCTTCAGATAACCACCCACACTGTGGGTATGTGACTACCACTCACACCATTGGTATTATGTGACTGCCACTCACACCATCGGTGTTGTGTGACTGCTACTCACCCCACTGGAATTGGGTAACTACCTGCCACTCCATGGGTATGTGATTACCATTCACAACATGGGTATGGTGTGACTTCCACCTACACCATGGGTATAGAGTGACCACTCACACCTTGGGTATGGGGATGACCACCACCCACGCCATGGGTATGGGTTGACCATGACCCACAACATAGATATGGAGTGCATAATTAAGATATTAGAATAAACTGATATTTTCTCTGCCACTGTCATCATTTACTCTGAAACTCTTCTGGAGGTACTGTTGAATGTACAGATCAATATTTCCACCTGTTCCACAATCATCCTCACCTGCCAAAGAATAAGAATTTCACCGTATTACGTTCGTATTGTCGGAACATGATGGTCACAGACTTGAACATTCAGGTTTTCGTATCTTCTAATACCCTCTTGAAAAATAACCTCTAGTTCATGATTATTTCCCTTCATTCTTTCATTTGCCGTTCAACAGCTTCCTTGGAACAAGTTATCTGATCAGCAACAGTGTCCCAATTTAAGCAGTGCAATAAATTCAGATATCTTGAATTATCACTTAATCTTTGAGAAACAATATTTTCTTCCAGTGGTCCATCAATACCAACTTGAGTGTGGGATACTTAACGTATTTTAAGCATTTATTTGGGTAAATAAATACTAGTTCTTCAGTCACAGAAGCAGAGTTATTATCTTAAGTGTTGTGTGTGTCACCCGAGGATTCGCCACCTCACTTTCCTCAAGTAAAGCGATTAAGTAAAGGATTTTTTTTTTTATAGCTGGATAACCTAGGTTGGTTGTTTGGGTAGTTCTTGTGCAAAATTAAAATTCTACGTATTATAAATGAGCATAGCTTCATTTAACCATTTTCAACTGATGCTCTGCCTCCTCATTGCTCAATCTTTTTTATAAAATCTGGAGATGCGGCGTATCGATCCCCGTACCTCTCGCATGCAAAGCGAACGCCCTACGACTGAGCTACACTGCCTTGTCAATAACAGTGTGCGATTTTCTACTTGAAGTTATTTTGTTGAGCCCTCGTATTTTGTGCTTTAATTCTGGGATTCGCATCAGCGTCTTGTGTGCTGACTGATGTGTTAATTTATAATGTGATCCACGAACCTCTACCTCTATGAGGTTGTAGAACTGTAGCCTAACGTTTGAAGGACACAAACAGAAATGTCACTTGGTCCGATTTTTTCCGATATCCTTTGTAAATTACACTATGTATGATAACTGTACTTATGTGAACCAGTGCCTAAATAAACTTACTTTGCACTCAGTTTCACGTGTCTTAGCTCAGGCTCTGCTCGTGCTGGTCAGTCTATGTTTAGTGAGTTATTTAGGTACAGGTAAACAAACGTATAATTTTCATACATAGTAACATATGTATAAATTACCTAGGATAACAAAAAAGAAAGTTAAACAAAGAGACTTATTCTACTGATGTCCCTTTGTTTATTCTTGTGAGTCTCCTGCATGTGTCAACATGTCAGATATTTCCTCTGGCGTAGTGTGGCACATCACTGGTAACCAGATATAAATATGATGAAAACTGAGGCACATGTGCATCATCTGGGTATCTTTATTATAGACGATTCGCCATCCAGTGGCTTCATCAATACAGATTCAAGGATATAATTTGAAGACAGTGGAACTATATACAAAAGATGAGGTAATGGATTTAAGTTGGATAAATTTAGATTTAGAAAGGACATAGGTAAGTACTGGTTTTCTAACAGAATTGTAGATGCGTGGAACAGTCTTCCCAGTGGGGTGATAGAGGCTAGGACCTTAGGTAGCTTTAAGAAGAGACTGGACAAATATATGAGTGGGAGGGGCTGGGTTTGATTGGGTTAAGGGGTACGGGAGTTATTTCTTGAGTAGCTATAGGTAGATGTCGTTTTGATAAGGACCTGCCTCGTATGGGCCAGTAGGCCTTCTGCAGTGTTCCTACATTCTTATGTTCTTATGTTCTTAATCAGTACCTCAGCCTTGGATCGCTCTTTTCACCAGCTCCAAGGCTGAGGGACTGATCACCTCACCTTTTGCATATAGCTCTACTTTCTTCAAATTATGTCCTAGAATTTGTATTGATAAAGCCACTGGATGGCGATACGTCTACAATCAAGATACCCAGATGTTGCACATGTGTCTCAGCTTTCTTCTTGTCGGTACTGTATACGATTCTTATACAGATATAAATATGTTCATTGCCACTGTAAATTTTTTAGCTATGACAATTTTGTGGCCCATTCACTGGACCCATTATATACCTCTGTATTCTTTAAAATTTCCACCCAAACCATGGGTATGTGATGACTACCACCCGCACCATGAGTATGGGGTGACCACCGCCCTCAATATGGGTTGAGGTGACTACCGCCTATTCCATGGGTATGAGGTAACTACCTCCCACACCAAGGATATGGGGTGACCAGCACCTACACTATGGGTGTGGTGTGATGAAATCCCACTCCTTGGGTATGGGGTGAGTACCACTCCATCCATGGATTTATGGTGACTATCACCCACACAATGGGTATGAGGTGCATAATAAAAATATTAACCAACACTGCTATTGTCTGTCACTCTCATCATGTACTCTGAGGCTCTTCCTGGAGGTATTCTTCTACGTACAGATCAGTATTTGCACCTGTTCTATAAACGTTCTTACCTGCAAAGAAAAAGAAATTCAGATTATTAAACTGGTATCTTGCGAACATACGAATCCCATAACTGAACATTCCAGTTTTCGTATTTTCCAGCACCTTCTGGAAAAATGACCTCTAGTTCAAGATTATTTCTCTTCATTCTTTTGCCGTTCAACAGATTCCTTGGAATAAGTTATCTGATCAGCAATAGTGTCCCAATTCAAACATTGCAATAAAAGCAGATCTTTTGAATTTTCACTTAATCTTTGAGAAACAATATTTTCTTCCAGTTGTCCATCAATACCACCCTGTTTCAAGTATTTATTTATGTGGTGTTTAACACGTTTTAAACTTTTTTTCGGTAAATAAAGACTTGTTCTGCAGTCACAGAAGCAGAGTTATTATCTTAAGAGTTGTGTGTGTGTCACCTGATGATTCACCAGCGTCACTTTTCTCAAGTAAAGTGGGTGGTTAACCCAAACAACCAACTTAGGTTGGTTGTTTGGGTAGTTCTGGTGCAAAATTAAAATTCTACGCATTATAAATTAGCATAGCTTCAGTAAACCATTTTCAATTGATGCTCAGCCTCCTGAGTGCTTATTTTTTTTTATAAAATCTGGAGACGCAGGGTATCGATCCCCGTACCTCTCGCATGGCAATATAAACACAAATGCAGTATAATGTGATCCTTTATTGACTACGTTTCGCCCACACAGTGGGCTTTTTCAAGTCACAAACAGAACTGAACCTCTCGCATGCTAAGCGAGCGCTCTACCATCTGAGCTACATCCCCGTGACTGGAGGTGCCGGGGATCGAACCCGGGACCTTTCTTATGCAAAGCGAACGCTCTACCACTGAGCAACAACCCTTCAGCAGTGTGCGATTATTTACTTGAAGTTATTTTGTTGAGATTTCACTATTTGTATTTTAATTCTGTGATTCGCATCAGCTTCTTTTGCGCTGTCTGCTGTGTTGAGTTATAATGTGATCCACGATCTTTACCCTCAACAACACCAATGGAAATAAGTCACTTTGGCTTTCTTGAGTTATCCTAAGTAATTTACTCTGGCAATTTTACTTATATGTACCAGTGCCTAAATAAGTTTGCTTTGCATTCTGTTTCACGTTGCTTAGCTCAGGTACTACTCGTGCTGGTCAGTCTATGTTTAGTAAGTTATTTAGGTACAGGTAAACTAAAGTGTAATTGTCATACACAGTAACGTACGTGTAAATTATCTAGAATAACCCAAAGAAAGTCAAAGTGACTTATATCCACTGATATCCCTTCGTTCATTCTTCTGAGTGTCCTGTATGTGTCAACATATCAAATATTTTCCCCGGCGTAGTGTGGTACTTCACTGGTGACCAGATATTAATATGTTCATTACCGCTGTAACTTTTTTAGTTGTCAGAACTTGACGACCCATTATGTGCCTCTGTAATCTTTAAATTTCCACCCACACCATGGGTATGTTGTGACTACCACCCACACCATGGGTATGTTGTGACTACCACCCACACCATGGGTATGGTGTGACCACCACCCACACCATGAGTATGTTGTGACCACCACTCACACCATGAGTATGTTGTGACCACCACTCACACCATGGGTATGTTTTGACCACCACCCACCCCATGTGTAGACAGCCTGTACTGTCTGCACAGACAGCCCATGCTGTCTGCCAGCTTAGTTCATATTTCGCGCCACTCAAGTGTTGCCCTCTGTAGCCAGGCCTCTCGGTGGCCACTTCAGCCTGCCTGGCCTTGCCATGTTCTCACTCACACAGCGGCCTAGCAGCAAGACACAAGGCCTCCCAGCTCTCTCTCGTGGGATGGCCCTGCCCGGGCCATGGGCACAAACACACAAGCCTGTGTACCCACCACGATTTAACAATAAAGTAAGAAGCCTCCGAAGAAGACTTATCATTTAACCACCCGCTTGCAGCACCTACCAAATAATCCTTTTCGTTATAAATGGTGGAAAGCGGTGGTTGCAGCAGTTGTGTTTGCCCTGAGAGAGGAAGGAAGAGGTATGAAGTCATCTTCACTTCATCACCCCATACAAGAAGCATCCGTCTCTCAACGAGTTATCCTGATGTCGTGTCTGCACTTTTGAGCATCCAGACACAGGTACAAGCAGGATCCAGCCGAAATTTGCCGAAATTCTCCGAGAATTGTAAGTGACCCCACGCTACAGAGTCCCACGCTGTTTCTCAAGTCACGTGTTCAGTGTCACTTGTATGTTGCTGCTGTTGTTGTTCAGCTCAGCACAGCTGTTTCAGCAAGACAGAGGTGAGTTTTGTGGTGATTTCTGCATCCAGTGTGAGTTTCTCCACGTGTTTTTTGGCGGGGGAGGAGGAGGGGAAAGGGGCTTTTTCCTCACCTTGCCCATGCTCGCCCTACTCACGCTCACCCGTCTACCATACACTCATCACTGCCCACTCCCTCTGCTGTGTTTTCTTCTGTTTGCCAGAGCTGTGTATCCGAGTGCCCGAGGCCACTCGAAGCTACGTGGATCAGCATGCCACGTAGAACACGACGCCACGTGGATCACGACGCCATGTGGGTGTGGGCGATGTCACTTGGATCTACCAGCCACGTGAGTTACCAGATGTCCCAGGCCTCATGCTGTGGTCTGCTGCCCGCATCACATTGACGTCACCGACGATGCTGCCCGACTTCATGACGTCACGATGTCTGCTGACGTCACCTCCACGATGTCTGCCTGACGTCACCTCGAGATGTCTGCTGTGACGTCATCATTGCCTGACATCACATGATTTCCCCATTGAGTGTTCAGTAATTATTTTAGTATTTGCGAGAAATTGAGAGAAAAAAATTCGTGTGTTAATTAATTCCTCTCAGTCAGTGTTCTCACATGTTAGTGTACCGTATGTACCGCGGGTGTGTTTTTAAAAATTTTCCATGTGCCAGTGAGGTCTGAGCCAGACCTAGTAGAAACCACTGTGCTAAGTCCACCCCGTGTGACCAGTACGTTTTGACAGCTGATGTCAAGTCAGCCCCCGAGTGACCGAGCCCTCTTGTACAGAAAGCTTTTAGCTCTTTCGCTCGTGAAGTTCTGCAGAATCGTACCTGCTATGATTCCCAACGAGATTTGTTTCACTTCACCTCCAGACCATTGGACTGCAGTTATATGTAGAAAAACAAGTCTGGGGATGCTTAGACTAACCTCTGCTATAACTCCAACTGCCGAGAGAATGATACTCGTCAAGCCGCAGTCAGCCCTGTCGGCAGGCGCTGTGTCAGCCTCGTGTCACAAGCTTCAGTGAGCAGCCTGCACAAAGAAGATGTCACTTTGACTGCTAGCTCGCTCACTGCAGTCTGGTGTATGATGTTATGACTCCCAGATGTTTCGCCCAGTCGTCTCTGCCACGACTTGCTCCACAACTCGCTCCACGCTCGCCGGCAGTGACAGCCCAGCGACAGTACCAGTCGAGAAGTGTCCTCCTGAGTCGCTTGCCAGAAGTCCCGCCCAGTTGCCGAGTTTTGTCGACGCCTCACTCGAGGGCACCAGCATGTGCCACAGGTTGAGTGAAAACCTGCAGCGACTCCTACGATGACTGCTTCACCCCGTTCCAGAGGAGACCGAACCTTTTACGTCACAGCTCAGCCACAGTGATGTCTCCTGTGTTGCAGTATCTGTCCAGACGCAGGAAGGCTTGCAGTGATGCCCTTCGACGCTCACTTGCCTATGACCACGAGTTTAGCACACCCCCCACATGTTTTTTTTCTTCCCTCCCTGTAGGAAGTTTTTTTTCCATGTCCATATGTATATATATGTTTTTATTTTGTGTTGTGTGCCCTGTTCCTACGAGAGAGAGACCGAGTTCCTTTTACCACCAGTATCGTCGCGCCCGGGACGACCGCGGTAGGTGGCCAAGCAAAATGTAGACAGCCTTTTCTGCCCTGCACAGATAGCCCATGCTGTCTGCCAGCTTAGTTCATATTTTGCGCCACTCAAGTGTTGCCCTCAGTAGTCAGGCCTCTCCATGGCCACTTCAACCTGCCTGGCCTTTGCCACGCTCTCACTCACACAGCGGCCTAGCAGCAAGACACAAGGCCTCCCAGCTCTCTCTCGTGGGATGGCCCTGCCCGGGCCATGGGTACAAACACACAAGCCTGTGTACCCACCACGACTTAACAATAAAGTAAGAAGCCTCCGAAGAAGACTTATCATTTAACCACCCGCTTACAGCACCTACCAAATAATCCTTTTCGTTATACATGGGTATGTTGTGACCACCACCCACACCATGAATTAGACACGTGTGCAACTCTTGGGTATCTTTATTGAGGAAACGTTTCACCACACAGTTGCTTCATCAGCCCATACAAAGGAGAATCTTGAAGAACAGGATAAGAATGAGGTAATCAGTCCCTCAACCTTGAGTCGATGTGGTCAGTCCATCAATCTTGAATAGAATACGGAATAAGTGCGGAGAAGGAGCTTTTAAACCGTAGGCAGGAGAGGTGCAGCAGTCGTAGATGGTGTCACATTTGCCCAATGTGGAAGTAGGTCGTGCCCAAGGGTTAGGCAAGCGAAGAATTCCCAAGTATTAAGATCCCAAGAAGTTGCAGTGTCTGTCAGGATTACAGATGAATGGTTCAGAGAACCGACACGTTGATAAATTAGACACATGTGCAAATCTTGGGTATCTTTATTGAGGAAACGTTTCGCCACACAGTGGCTTCATCAGTCTTGGGATTTTAATACTTGGGAATTCTTCGCTTGCCTAACCCTTGGGCACGGCCTACTTCCACATTGGACAAATGTGACACCACCTACGACTGCTGCACCTCTCCTGCCTACGGTTTAAAAGCTCCTTCTCCGCACTTATGCCGTATTCTATTCAAGATTGATGGACTGACCACATCGACTCAAGGTTGAGGGACTGATTACCTCATTATCCTCCTGTTCTTCAAGTTTCTCCTATGTATGGACTGATGAAGCCACTGTGTGGGGAAACGTTTCCTCAATAAAGATACTCAAGAGTTGCACATGTGTCTAATTTATCAACGTGTCGGTTCTCTGAACCATTCATCTGCACCCCATGGGTATAATGTGCATAATGAAGATATTAAACTAAACTGTTGGTGTGTCTGCCACCGTTATCATTTACTCTGAGACTCTTCTGGAGATATTCTTCAATGTGCACAACAATATTTCCACCTGTTCCACAATCATCCTCACCTGACAAAGAAAAAAAATCAGCTTATTAAACTGGAATCGTGCGACCATCGGAGTAACTTACCTTTGGAAAAGTAACTCTCTCGTACATGTTTATTACCCTTAATTCTTTCTATAAGCCGTTCAACAGCTTCCTTGAGGTAAGTTATATGATCAGCAATAGTGTCCCGCCTCTAGCCATGCAGTAAATGCAAATGTCTTGGATTTTCACTTAATCTTTGAGAAATAATATTTACTTCCAGTGTTTCGTCAATACCAACCTGAGTTGCTATGACGCTAAATAAAACAGATTTAATCTTCTCTGATCAGGTGAAGGTTCCAGTTCAACCACAACTCTTGATGTGAGACGATAATGAGCTTTATATCTACTTACATTAAGGACTGCTTCTCTGCTTTCGTATATGGCAACGCGGTTGTATTTCTTATCCCAATAAAAACCAGATCAATAACTCTTTACAACAACAGATTTCATATAAAACATAATTCTCACATTATCACGAAAAAATTTGCCGTCTGTCAGTTTTTTACACCTCAACTCTAATCTCTCTGCCTTTGTTAATGAGAAGCAGCAATAACGGAGAGGCAGAAGCCTCTTATGAGGGCGGTAGAATGTCACCAACAACTTTAAATAAAAAATAGCTAAATTTAATAAGACTGAAATTTCGTTACGATATATAATAAACCCTTGAGGGTCATTCAACTTTTATTTCTTTCAAATTAGGTCTAGTGCTTATGGACTAACTGAAGCACAAAGAGGTAAAAAAAAATTTTCTTATTTGGTACTAATCAGAGTTTACAAATCTAAAATTTACAACTTAACTGGTTTAACATTAATGTCTGATTTTTTTTAACAATAAACATGAGCAGTTTTTGCAATGGTTCAATGAAAGATAAATTTTCTGGAAAACAATGAAATATAATAAGCTAAGAAGAAAAATGCTTCCACTCTGATGTTTACGAGAGCACTTGTAGTGTTGCAGTAATAAACCAGCTTATTAGATATATGAACGTTATACAGTCAGTATAATTAAACACCTCAGGGTTAGCTGGATTAGTTGAACCCTGCGGCGGTGCCCTAGACCATTAAGAAATTTATTTGGTAAGTGACATAGCTTTGAAAGTTGGGCTTGGTGTGTGAGTGTCTATGCTTGTCATTTCAGTGACCTGAAGAGAACTTTCTACCCCAAAATGCACGAGGAGATGGCAGTACTAAGTGGCTGAGTAGTAATCAGGTATTATCTAATGAACAGGATTTCTATCAGCAGTACGAAACCAGGTCTACTACCACCCGACATTTCACTGGAAGGTTGAAGGCCTTCAGAAGTGACAAATAAAACGTCGAAAGAGACGGGAAGACTCAGGAGCAACAGAGGAGACGTCATAATCCTAGACCCCTGGTGAAGACGTCAGATCCCAGGACAGTGATAGAGACAGGACAACCGCAGCCAGATGGAACAGCGCCATCTGAGCAACCAATCAGAGCCTTGTACGAGATTGTGACGAACCAATTGCAAAACCAGGCTAACCAACGATGGCAGGAAGTGGATACAACTGCCTAACGATCGCTGGAGGTAGTTGTGGAAACAGACACGTACAGTTCATTACATTTTTTAACTACCTTCAAAGGTCGCTAAATAACCAGCAATATTTAAAATTTTCCAATTTCCTTCCCCAAAAAGGCAAGTTTGGAGCCCCACATGCCAAAACCAATCCAAACTTTTCTCCACGTAAGATTGAACAGCTTTCAAGGCAGAAAGTGCAGTAAGTTAGTTGTATGTAATCTTAGTGTACATAGCATTCAAACTTTTAACGATAGCACAGAAATGTTATAGACGTATCAATGTTATAGACGCATGTATATTAATTTGATTTAACTTAAGAAAACTAAATAAAGTCAAACACTGTGACTTATTACTGATCTAAAGAAACATTCTCCAATTATTTCACAGAACTATTTGATTAATAAAGCTGACACAAGATAACTTGCACAACCTAACATCAGGAGATTGGTTACTCTGAGGGAAACACATTAACACTAAAAATTTAAAGCCAACCAGAAGAAGCATTTTCCAGTTCTTGCACGGAATCCAAAACAATTTGTGCCTAAACAGCCTAAACCTGCGAAACGTTCCATCTATATCATACGATGCTGTATGATCCTTGTAGGTTTAGCTCTTCCATTTGATTATAATAATATACGAAGCATTAACCACTGAAGACTGATGCCATTCATATGTGTTATAGTTTAACCAGAGAACGTTAAATCTGTATGGGTCACGCAATGTCAGTAGAATGGGAGGAATTCAAATCCGATCCAGTAAAAGGGATGATAAGTCCAGTTCCTTGGATCAAGAGCCCCTCACCAGTCTCAAGGCAAAAAATTGCAATAAGGCAAATTAAGAATGTTACAATGACATCAACAAATTCCATTAAATATACCAATTAACTGCTAAAATGGAAACACCAGTTTTGAAATTCTGACACTGACCAGAGGCGCCAGCGTCTCAACCTCTCACACTGACCAGAGGCGCCTGTGTCTCCAACTCTCACACTGACCAGAGGCGCCTGTGTCTCCACCTCTCACACTGACCAGAGGCGCCTGTGTCTCCACCTCTCACACTGACCAGAGGCGCCAGCGTCTCAACCTCTCACACTGACCAGAGGCGCCTGTGTCTCCACCTCTCACACTGACCAGAGGCGCCTGTGTCTCCACCTCTCACACTGACCAGAGGCGCCTGTGTCTCCACCTCTCACACTGACCAGAGGCGCCTGTGTCTCCACCTCTCACACTGACCAGAGGCACCTGTGTCTCCACCTCTCACACTGACCAGAGGCGACTGTGTCTCCACCTCTCACACTGACCAGAGGCGCCAGCGTCTCCACCTCTCACACTGACCAGAGGCGCCTGTGTCTCCACCTCTCACACTGACCAGAGGCGCCTGTGTCTCCACCTCTCACACTGACCAGAGGCGCCTGTGTCTCCACCTCTCACACTGACCAGAGGCGCCTGTGTCTCCACCTCTCACACTGACCAGAGGCGCCTGTGTCTCCACCTCTCACAAATGAACCAGAGGCGCCTGTGCCTCTCACCTCCACACTGACCCGAGGCGCCTGTGTCTCCACCTCTCACACTCTGACCAGAGGCACCTGTGTCTCAACCCCCTCACACGACCAGAGGCCCTGTGTCTCCACCCTCTCACACGACCAGAGGCCCCCTGTGTCTCCACCTCTCACACTGACCAGAGGCGCCTGTGTCTCCACCTCTCACACTGACCAGAGGCGCCTGTGTTTCCACCTCTCACACACTGACCAGAGGCGCCTGTGTCTCCACCTCTCACACTGACCAGATGCGCCTATGTCTCCACCTCTCACACTGACCAGAGGCGCCTGCGTCTCCACCTCTCACACACTGACCAGAAGCGCCTATGTCTCCCCCTCTCACACTGGCCAGGGGCGCCTGTGTCTCCACCTGTCACACTGACCAGAGGCACCTGTGTCTCCACCTCTCACACTGACCACAGGCGCCTGTGTCTCCACCTCTCACACTGACCAGAGCCGCCTGTGTCTCCACCTCTCACACTGACCAGAGGCACCTTTGTCTCCACCTCTCACACTGACCAGAGGCGCCTGTGTCTCCACCTCTTACACTAAACAGAGGCGCCTCTGTCTCCACCTCTCACACTGACCAGAGGCGCCTGTGTCTCCAACTCTCACACACTGACCAGAGGCGCTTGTGTCTCCACCTCTCACACACTGAAAAGAAGCGCCTGTGTCTCCACCTTTCACACTGACCAGAGGCGCCTGTGTCCCCAGCTATCACACTAACCAGAGGCGCCTGTGTCTCCACCTCTCACACTGACCAGAGGCACCTGTGTCTCCACCTCTCACACTGACCAGAGGCGCCTGTGTCTCCACCTCTCACACTGACCAGAGGCGCCTGTGTCTCCACCTCTCACACTGACCAGAGGCACCTGTGTCTCCACCTCTCACACTGACCAGAGGCACCTGTGTCTCCACCTCTCACACTGACCACAGGCACCTGTGTCTCCACCTCTGACATGACCAGAGGCAAACCCGTGTCTCCACCTCTCACACTTACGAGAGGCACCTGTGTCTCCACCTCTCACACTGACCAGAGGCACCTGTGTCTCCACCTCTCACACTGACCAGAGGCACCTGTGTCTCCACCTCTCACACTGACCAGAGGCAAACCCGTGTCTCCACCTCTCACACTGACCAGAGGCAAACCCGTGTCTCCACCTCTCACACTGACCAGAGGCACCTGTGTCTCCACCTCTTTTCCAAACTGACCAGAGGCACCTGTGTCTCCACCTCTCACACTGACCAGAGGCACCTGTGTCTCCACCTCTCACACTGACCAGAGGCACCTGTGTCTCCACCTCTCACACTGACCAGAGACGCCTGTGTCTCCACCTCTCACACTGACCAGAGGCGCCGGTGTCTCCACCTCTCACACTGACCAGAGGCGCCTGTGTCTCCACCTCTCACACTGACCAGAGGCGCCTGTGTCTCCACCTCTCACACTGACCAGAGGCACCTGTGTCTCCACCTCTCACACTGACCAGAGGCATCTGTGTCTCCACCTCTCACACTGACCAGAGGCACCTTTTGTCTCCACCTCTCACAAATGACCAGAGGCACCTGTGTCTCCACCTCTCACACTGACCAGAGGCACCTGTGTCTCCACCTCTCACACTGACCAGAGGCACCTGTGTCTCCACCTCTCACACTGACCAGAGGCACCTGTGTCTCCACCTCTCACACTGACCAGAGGCACCTGTGTCTCCCACCCTCACACTGACCAGAAAGGGGCCTGTGTCTCCACCTCTCCACACTGACCAGAAAGGGGCCTGTGACTCCACCTCTCACACTGACCAGAGGCGCCTTGGGGTCTTTCCACCTCCACACTGACCAGAGGCGCCTGTGTCTCCACCTCTCACACTGACCAGAGGCACCTGTGTCTCCACCTCTCACACTGACCAGAGGCGCCTGTGTCTCCACCTCTCACACTGACCAGAGGCACCTGTGTCTCCACCTCTCACACTGACCAGAGGCACCTGTGTCTCCACCTCTCACACTGACCAGACAGGCACCTGTGTCTCCACCTCTCACACTGACCACAGGCACCTGTGTCTCCACCTCCCCACTGACCAGAGGCACCTGTGTCTCCACCTCTCCCACTGACCAGAGGCACCTGTGTCTCCACCTCTCACACTGACCAGAGGCACCTGTGTCTCCACCTCTCACACTGACCAGAGGCACCTGTGTCTCCACCTCCACACTGACCAGAGGCACCTGTGTCTCCACCTCTCCACTGACCAGAGGGACCTGTGTCTCCACCTCTCACACTGACCAGGGCACCTGTGTCTCCACCTCTCACACTGACCAGAGGCGCCTGTGTCTCCAAACCTCTCACACTGGGCCAGAGGCACCTGTGTCTCAACCTCTCACACTGACCAGAGGCGCCTGTGTCTCCACCTCTCACACTGACCAGAGGCACCTGTGTCTCCACCTTTCACACTGACCAGAGGCGCCGGTGTCTCCACCTCTCACACTGACCAGAGGCGCCTGTGTCTCCACCTCTCACACTGACCAGAGGCACCTGTGTATCCACCTCTCACACTGACCCCGAGGCACCTGTTCTCCACCTCTCACACTGACCAGAGGCACCTGTGTCCACCTCTCACACTGAACCCGAGGCACCTGTGTCTCCACCTCTCACACTGACCAGAGGCGCCTGTGTCTCCACCTCTCACACTGACCAAGGGATCTGTGTCCCCCACCTCTCACACTGACCAGAGGCACCTGTGTCTCCACCTCTCACACTGACAGAGGCATCTGTGTCTCCACCTCTCACACTGACCAGAGGCACCTGTGTCTCCACCTCTCACACTGACCAGAGGCACCTGTGTCTCCACCTCTCACACTGACCAGAGGGACCTGTGGCCCACCATCTCACACTGACCAGAGGCATCTGTGTCTCCACCTTTCACACTGACCAGAGGCACCTGTGTCTCCACCTCTCACACTGGACCAGAGGCATCTGTTCTCCACCTCTCACACTGACCAGAGGCACCTGTGTCTCCACCCCCCTCACACTGACCAGAGGCACCTGTGTCTCCACCTCTCACACTGACCAGAGGCACCTGTGTCTCCACCTCCTCACACTGACAAGAGGCACCTGGCTCCCACCTCTCACACTGACCAGAGGCGCCTGTGTCTCCACCCTCACACGGGTCAGAGGCATCTGTGTCTCCACCTCTCACAAATGACCAGGGGGCACCTGTTGTCTCCACCTCTCACACTGACCAGAGGCACCTGTGTCTCCACCTCTCACACTGACCAGAGGCACCTGTGTCTCCACCTCTCACACTGACCAGAGGCACCTGTGTCTCCACCTCTCACACTGACCAGAGGCACCTGTGTCTCCACCTCTCACACTGACCAGAGGCGCCTGTGTCTCCACCTCTCACACTGACCAGAGGCACCTGTGTCTCCACCTTTCACACTGACCAGAGGCGCCCCGGGGTCTCCACCTCTCACACTGACCAGAGGGGCCTGGGCTCCACCTCTCACACTGACCAGAGGCACCTGTGTCTCCACCTCTCACACTGACCAGAGGCACCTGTGTCCTCCCCCCTCTCACACTGACCAGAGCACCTGTGTCTCCATATCTCACACTGACCAGAGGCGCCTGTGTTTCCACCTCTCACACTGACCAAGGCATCTGTGTCTCCCCCCTCCTCACACTGACCAGAGGCACCTGTGTCTCCACCTCTCACACTGACCAAAGGCACCTGTGTCTCCACCTCTCACACTGACCAGAGGCGCCAGTGTCTCCACCTCTCACACTGACCAGAGGCATCTGTGTCTCCACCTCTCACACTGACCAGAGGCACCTGTGTCCCACCTCTCACACTGACCAGAAGGCATCTGTGTCTCCACCTCTCACACTGACCAGAGGCGCCTGTGTCTCCACCTCTCACACTGACCAGAGGCACCTGTGTCTCCACCTCTCACACTGACCAGAGGCACCTGTGTCTCCACCTCTCACACTGACCAGAGGCATTCTGTGTCTCCACCTCTCACACTGACCAGAGGCACCTGTGTCTCCACCTCTCACACTGACCAGAGGCATCTGTGTCTCCACCTCTCACACTGACCAGAGGCACCTGTGTCTCCACCTCTCACACTGACCAGGGGGCACCTGTTTTCTCCACCTCTCACACTGACCAGAGGCACCTGTGTCTCCACCTCTCACACTGACCAGAGGCACCTGTGTCTCCACCTCTCACACTGACCAGAGGCGCCTGTGTCTCCACCTCTCACACTGACCAGAGGCATCTGTGTCTCCACCTCTCACACTGACCAGAGGCGACTGTGTCTCCACCTCTCACACTGACCAGAGGCATCTGTGTCTCCACCTCTCACACTGACCAGAGGCACCTGTGTCTCCACCTCTCACACTGACCAGAGGCACCTGTGTCTCCACCTCTCACACTGACCAGAGGCACCTGTGTCTCCACCTCTCACACTGGGCCAGAGGGGCCTGTGTCTCCCCTCTCACCCCTGACCAGAGGCACCTGTGTCCTCCACCTTTCACACGACCAGAGGCCCCCGGTGTCTCCACCTCTCACACTGACCAGAGGCGCCTGTGTCTCCACCTCTCACACTGACCAGAGGCACCTGTGTCTCCACCTCTCACACTGACCAGAGGCACCTGTGTCTCCACCTCTCACACTGACCAGAGGCACCTGTGTCTCCACCTCTCACACTGACCAGAGGCGCCTGTGTCTCCACCTCTCCCCACTGACCAACATCTGTGTCTCCACCTCTCACACTGACCAGAGGCACCTGTGTCTCCACCTCTCACACTGACCAGAGGCACCTGTGTCTCCACCTCTCACACTGACCAGAGGCACCTGTGTCTCCACCTCTCACACTGACCAGAGGCGCCTGTGTCTCCACCTCTCACACTGACCAGAGGCGCCTGTGTCTCCACCTCTCACACTGACCAGAGGCGCCTGTGTCTCCACCTCTCACACTGACCAGAGGCGCCTGTGTCTCCACCTCTCACACTGCAACAACATTTTGGACTGACCTATATAACAATATACATATAAAATTGTATATGTAACATTGTGTATATAACATTGCGTATATAACATTGTGTATATAACGCATGTAAATACTCTCATGAGCAGTACCGAAGACACAGCCTTGAAAATTTGAAGCCTATAGATAAAGGCATTCTCGATTAATAAAAGAAAAATGGACAGAATGTTGGTGAGAATGTTGCGAAGAATAGGAAATTTTTCCCTCGTTAAACTTTAACAAAAAACCCTGGTAAATGTTTTTTTTTCAGATTACTTTTTTTTTATTTAGAATCTTTTTAAAAGTCTCTACAGTCCTGCAGGAAAAAAATGGCAATTTGGAAGCCTCACAACACAAAACTAATTAAAAATACTTGCTATTAAGATGAATCAGAATTTAGGGTTTCAAATCGATCAGAAGAGTCATTACTATTAATTACTTGGGAAGCAATTTGCATAATAGAATTGGAAGCTTGAAATTCTCACATCTGAAAGTAATTAACAAGCTGTGTTATAATAAAGCCCACCAATTGTAAAAGTTTGAAGACGATCAGAAAAGGCATTCCTCAGTAATTTATTTGTTTTCATCGCTTCCAAGATTTTTTTTAACAATTTTAGTGAAACTATTCTAAACTCATGAGTTATCCGACCCTTGTCGGTTTAGCGCTTTCTTTGATTATAATAATAATCATGAATTATCGTCTTCTAGAACTCCGTTAATAATATTATGAACTTAATGAGAAGAATCATTCTTTAGTTTTAGTATTAAAATTAAATACGGCTTTTTATTCAATAAAACTTACAAAACTTGGACTTATTGCAGCCGAGGGCTGCGTGAGTCTTGTGCTGTGGAAGCCGCACGAGTCGTCAAAATTTGAAGCCGATCAGATGACTCATTCCGCTGTTATAATCTCAATTTCAAAGATTATAATTATTTAATATTTCACTACATCAACAAATTTTCCAGCAAGTTGATGGAACTTAACAGGTTCTCCAGGAACTTAACAGGTTCTCCAGGAACTTAACAGGTTCTCCAGGAACTTAACAGGTTCTCCAGGAACTTAACAGGTTCTCCAGGAACTTAAAAAGGTTTTTCCAGAACTTAACAGGTTCTCCAGGAACTTAACAGGTTCTCCAGAACCTAAGAGACATCAACCATTAATATTGAAGCTGTTCAGAAGAATTAAGCTGAAAACTGTTTAACATGACTTAAAAGGAATAAAATTTTCACATTATTGTACAATTAAAACAGTCAGATTTGCTGCACCTACAATACTGAATTTCGCCCTCCACCGTTGTCGAATGTTCTGGTAATTTAATGAAGGTTTGAAGCTCCGTCACTTAGGATTGTGGACGTTATCCGAGTCATTCCATGAGGCTGGGAATGTGTTGACCAACTTTGCTCACAGGGCACGTCAACATGCCAACTGTTTCAAGAATCTGGGCCTCGTTACCATACAGAAGTGTTCAACATTTGAAGGTAAGATAAAGCCTTCTTGAATATTGAGCGAAGCAAAATCGAAAAGCTTGATGAAGAAAAAAGAAAGAGGAATCATGCAACTTCTAGTTCCTCCTTCCTGGTCACCCAACAATGTTCATCTCATGTCTGACACAGCAACATCTTGCGATCTTGAAACAGGGAATTCTTTTACCATTGCCTAACTTACAGGAACTGATTAAAGTTTTAGATTTTGCCACCGAACTGGATAGTTTATTGTGCACCCTATATCCATCTTCTGGGCTGTAGCGCAAGAGCATATGGATACACAAAAGGCCTAGGAACTAGGCCCCAGAAGGGCTAATAGGAGAACATCTGGATTTGTATCAACGGTTCGCATATCTGTTACAAGCAAATTTAGGAAATTTACTTAATATGTCTGGTATCTTATTTTCGTTAAAAAAATATTTTTAAATGTCAGAAAGGTCTATCTCTTTATTCTTCAATAAGTGGACAATTAGGCACATAGTGATCATAGGACTGGCCATATACTTTTCATTTAGTTTGAGCATCATCTGTGTGTCTCCCAAACTGCCAGAAGTGCTTGTCATCAAGCTTAAGCCTGTCCACTGCAACATCAGTCAGTCTGTTCACATTGTAAGTTGCTCCATAAACGTTCTTGTTATCATAGTGGGTTATAGATCTACTCAGGCTTCTAATTGCATTCCTATATCATTGTTTCAATATTTACTTCTCTCCTAATATTATTCTTAACATTAGACACAGATACACCAAAGTTATATTCTACAGTTTCCTTCAGGGTACTCTTCCTGTGTGGTGGAATTCATAACAATTGTGTATTAATTTCTTTTTCCCGGATTTTTGAGTATTTATGCCTGTATTCTTCAACAAGCATGTTAGATTCATTACGTGGGTCAAGAGACTTCAGTGCCATTAGGACGGTAAACTATTCAGTTTGCATTACAGAGGCCCAGTTGTTAATTTTTATGGCTAACTTAACAAAGTTCCTATTGTTCTTAACTAGGGAGGTGGCAGCAATAATAGATGCAGCCCTGCCAGAAGACTCCTGTTAAGATCCATCACGGCAAGTGTGCTCCAAAGTTCCTCAGAGAGACGAGTGAAAAACTCATTATAAAAACAAAGGACCACAGGGTGGCCAGTTTCCTCTTTCAGAGACTCAGTGTTGCGATCCAGAAGGGAAATGCCTGCAGCATTCTGGGCACGCGGCCCACCGCCGGGGAGCTGGACGAAGTATTCGAGATGTAGCTCTGAATTGTTATCCATGTTGCTCTACTCCATATGGTATGGTTGTCACAGTATTTTGTCTTTAAATAAACTCTACATTGAATATAGAATATAAATGGTAGTAGAAGAAAATATTCAAACAGCTTCAGGGAGAACTTTGAGTTTTCCCTGAAGCAAATTTATTCTTTTCTCTGAGGATGAGGGTCCCAAGCACAGTTCCAGAGGTGGTACCTCCGTATATATATATACATATATATATATATATATATATATATATATATATATATATATATATATATATATATATATATATATATATATATATATATATATATATATATATAACGTGAATAGCTATTTTATTGAATCGTCCTGTAAGTAAATTAGAGGTTTTATAATTTAGGTGGGTTGTCCCGTGTCAGAGAAGATGCTACCAGCAGTAACTAAGCTGCACTAACATTAAAAGATGTGTAATTTTTCTTACTCTCGTGACTCACACTGATAAGTACTGTAAACTGGGAACTTGTAAACCATATTGTTGCGCTGAATGACCCACTTATACCTACTTACATACACTCACATCTACTTGCACACACTCACATCCACTTATATACACTCATATTTACTTACATACACTCACATCTACTTACATACACTCACACGCACCTATATACACTCACACATACTTACATACACTCACATCTACTTACATACACTCACACCTACTTACATACACTCACACCTACTTACATACACTCACATCTACTTACATACACTCACACCTACTTACATACACTCACATCTACTTACACTCACACCCACTTATATACACTCACACCTACTCACATACACTCACATCTACTTATATACACTCACACCTACTTACATACACTCACACCTACTTACATACACTCACACCTACTTACATACACTCACATCTACTTACATACACTCATGCCTATTTACATACACGCACACCTACTTACATACACTCAAACCTAATTACATACAATGATACCTACCTACATACACTCATGCCTATACACATACACTCACAAGTACTTACATACACTAACACCTACTTACATACTCACATCTACTTACATGCACTCACACCTTCTTACATGCACTCACACCTTCTTACATACTCACTCCTACTTGCACTCACACTTCGTACACACACACTCACACCTACTTACACTCACACCTACATATATACACTCATACCTACCTACACTCACACCTACTTTCACTCACACCTGCTTACATACACTCACACCAACTTACATACACTCACACCTACTTGCACTCACACCTACTTATATACACTTACACCAACTTACACTCACACCAACTCACATACACTGACACCTACTTACACTCACACCCACTTACATAAACTGACACCTACTTGCACTCACACCTACGCACATGCACTCATACATACTTACATACACTCACACTAATTTACATACACTCACACCTACTTACATACACTCACACCTACTTATATACACTCATATCTACTTACACTCACACCTACTTACAAACACTCACACCTACTTACATGCACTCACATTTACTTACATGCACTCACACCTTCTTGCATACACTCACACCTATTTATATACACTCACACCTACTTACATGCACTCACACATACTTAAATTCACACCTACTTATATACACTCACACCCTCTTACATACAATCACACATACACTCACAATTACTTACATACACTCATGCCTACTTACGCTCACACCTACTTACATACACTCACTCCTACTTACATACACTCACACCTACTTACACTCACACCAACTTACATACACTCACACCGCTTGCACTCACACCTACTTACATATACTCACACCTACTTGCACTCACACCTACTTACATATACTCACAACTACTTACATACACTCACACCTACTTATATGCACTCACACCTACTTACACTAACTCCAGCTGACATACACTGACACCTACTTACACTCACACCATCCTACATAAACTGACACCTACTTGCACTCACACCTACTTACATGCACTCATACCTACTTACATGCACTCACACCAGTTTACATACACTCACACGTACTTACATACACTCACATCTACTTACACTCTCACCTACTTACATACACTCACACCTACTTATATACACTCACACCTACTCACACTTATTTCTACTTACATGCACTCACGCCTTCTTGCATACACTCACACCTACTTACACTCACACTAACTTACATACATTCACCCCTACTTATATACACTCACACCTTCTTACACTCACACATACTTACACTCACAGCTACTTACATACACTCATACCTACTTACGCTCATACCTACTTACACTCACATCTGCTTACATGCACTCACACCTATTTGAACTCACACACTACATACACTCACACCTACTTATATATACACACACACCTACTTACATACACTCACACCAACTTACATACACTCACACCTTATATACACTCACACCTACTTACACTCACACCAAATTACATACACTGCACCTACTTACACTCACCCCAACTTACGTACACTGACACCTACTTGCACTCACACCTACTTACATACACTCATACCTACATACATGCACTGTTACCTATTTACATACACTCACACCTACTTACAAAAACTCACTTCTACTTACGCTCACACCTACTTACAAAAACTCGCACCTACTTACACTCACACCTACTTACAAAAACTCACACCTACTTACATACACTGATACCTACTTACACTCACACCTACTTATACACTCACACCTACATACATACACTCGCACCTACTTACATGCACTCACACCAACTTACATATACTCACACCTACTTGTACTCGCACCTACTTACATACACTCACACCTACTTATGTACACTCACACCTACTTACACTAACTCCAACTGATATACACTGACACCTACTTACACTCACACCAAACCTACATAAACTGACACCCACTTGCACTCACACCTTCTTGCATACACTCACACGTACTTACACTCACACCTACTTACATACATTCACCCCTACTTATATACACTCACACCTTCTTACACTCACGTATACTTACACTCACAGCTACTTACATACACTTATACCTACTTAAGCTCACACCTACTTACTCACATCTGCTTACATACACTCACACCTATTTGAACTCACACCTACTTTGATGCACTCACACCTACCTACTTACACTCACACCTACTTACATACACTCACACCAACTTACACTCACACCTTATATACACTCACACCTACTTACACTCACACATACTTACATACACTGCACCTACTTACACTCACCCCAACTTACGTACACTGAAACCTACTTGCACTTACACCTACTTACATACACTCATACCTACGTACATGCACTCACACCTATTTACATACACTCAGGCCTACTTACAAAAACTCACACCTACTTACACTCAACCTACTTAAATTCACTCACAGCTATTTACACTGATACCTACTTACACTCACACCTACTTATGCACTCACACCTACATACATACACTCACACATACTTACAAACACTCGCACCTACTTACATACACTCGCACCTACTTACATGCACTCACACCTACTTACATACACTCATCTACTTACATACACTTATACCTGCTTTCATACACTAACACCTACTTACACTCACACCTTGCACTCACACCTACTAACACTCACACTAACTTACGTACACTCACACCTACTTAAACATGCTCACACCAACTTACCCTCACACCTACTTGCACTCACCCCTATTTGCATATACTCACACTCACTTACAAGCACATCTACTTACATACACTCATACCTGCTTTCATATAGTAACACCTACTCACACCTTGCACTCACACCTACTGACATACACTCACACGTCCTTACAAAAACGCACACCTATTTGCACTCACCCTACTTAAATTCGCTCACACTTACATACACTGACACCTACTTACACTGACACCTACTTATGCACTCACACCTATATACATACACTCACACCTACTTACACACACTTTCTTACACTCACACCTACTTACACTCACATCTACTTACATTCATTCACACCTACTTACATACACTCACACCTGCTTACAGTCACACTTACACTCACACCTACTTTCATTCACTCATACCTACGTACATACACTCACACATACTTACACTCACACCTACTTACACTCACTCTTACTTGTTCTTCCACTTACACTCACACCTACTTATGTACTACACTTTGTCTACCAGTGTACTACACCGTCTACAAGTGTGCCACACACTGTCTACAAATGTACTACACTGTCTACACGTGTACTCTGTCTTGAACTATACTACACTGTCTACAAGATACTACACTCTGTCTAGAAGTCTACTACACTGTCTACAAGTGTACTACACTGTTTACAAGTCTACTACACTGCCTACAAGTGTACTACACTGTCTACAATGTTCTACATTCTGTGTACAAGTATACTATACACCGTCTACAAGTGTACTACACTGTCTAGAAGTGTACTATACACTGTCTACAAGCGTACAACACACTGTCTACAAGTGTACTACACACTGTCTACAAGTGTACTACACACTGTCTACAAGTGTACTACACTGTCTAGAAGTGTACTATACACTGTCTACAAGCGTACAACACACTGTCTACAAGTGTACTACACTCTGTCTACAAGCGTACAACACTCTGTCTACAAGCGTACAACACACTGTCAACAAGAGTACAACACACTGTCTACAAGCGTACAACACACTGTCTACAAGAGTACAACACACTGTCTACAAGAGTACAACACACTGTCTACACGAGTACAACACACTGTCTACAAGCGTACAACACACTGTCTACAAGAGTACAACACACTGTCAACAAGAGTACAACACACTGTCTACAAGAGTACAACACACTGTCTACAAGCGTACAACACACTGTCAACAAGCGTACAACACACTGTCTACAAGCGTACAACACACTGTCTACAAGCGTACAACACACTGTCTGCAAGAGTACAACACACTGTCTACAAGAGTACAACACACTGTCAACAAGCGTACAACACACTGTCTACAAGAGTACAACACACTGTCTACAAGCGTACAACACACTGTCTACAAGTGTACTACACTGTCTACAAGTGTACAACACACTGTCTACAAGCGTACAACACACTGTCTACAAGCGCACAACACACTGTCTACAAGCGTACAACACACTGTCTACAAGCGTACAACACACTGTCTACAAGCGTACAACACACTGTCTACAAGTGTACTACACACTGTCTACAAGCGTACAACACACTGTCTAAAAGCGCACAACACACTGTCTACAAGCGCACAACACACTGTCTACAAGCGTACAACACACTGTCTACAAGCGTACAACACACTGTCTACAAGAGTACAACACACTGTCTACAAGAGTACAACACACTGTCTACAAGAGTACAACACACTGTCTACAAGAGTACAACACACTGTCTACAAGAGTACAACACACTGTCTACAAGAGTACAACACACTGTCTACAAGCGTACAACACACTGTCTACAAGCGTACAACACACTGTCTACAAGCGTACAACACACTGTCTACAAGCGTACAACACACTGTCTACAAGCGCACAACACACTGTCTACAAGAGTACAACACACTGTCTACAAGCGTACAACACACTGTCTACAAGCGTACAACACACTGTCTACAAGCGTACAACACACTGTCTACAAGCGTACAACACACTGTCTACAAGCGTACAACACACTGTCTACAAGCGTACAACACACTGTCTACAAGCGTACAACACACTGTCTACAAGCGTACAACACACTGTCTACAAGCGTACAACACACTGTCTACAAGCGTACAACACACTGTCTACAAGAGTACAACACACTGTCTACAAGAGTACAACACACTGTCTACAAGCGTACAACACACTGTCTACAAGCGTACAACACACTGTCTACAAGAGTACAACACACTGTCTACAAGCGTACAACACACTGTCTACAAGCGCACAACACACTATCTACAAACGCACAACACACTGTCTACAAGCGCACAACACACTGTCTACAAGAGTACAACACACTGTCTACAAGCGTACAACACACTGTCTACAAGCGTACAACACACTGTCTACAAGCGTACAACACAGTCTACAAGCGTACAACACACTGTCTACAAGCGTACAACACACTGTCTACAAGCGTACAACACACTGTCTACAAGCGTACAACACACTGTCTACAAGCGTACAACACAGTCTACAAGCGTACAACACACTGTCTACAAGCGTACAACACACTGTCTACAAGCGTACAACACACTGTCTACAAGCGCACAACACACTGTCTACAAACGCACAACACACTGTCTACAAGAGTACAACACACTGTCTACAAGCGTACAACACACTGTCTACAAGCGCACAACACACTATCTACAAACGCACAACACACTGTCTACAAGCGTACAACACACTGTCTACAAGCGTACAACACACTGTCTACAAGAGTACAACACACTGTCTACAAGAGTACAACACACTGTCTACAAGCGTACAACACACTGTCTACAAGTGTACAACACACTGTCTACAAGCGTACAACACACTGTCTACAAGCGTACAACACACTGTCTACAAGAGTACAACACACTGTCTACAAGCGTACAACACACTGTCTACAAGTGTACAACACACTGTCTACAAGTGTACAACACACTGTCTACAAGAGTACAACACACTGTCTACAAGAGTACAACACACTGTCTACAAGCGTACAACACACTGTCTACAAGTGTACAACACACTGTCTACAAGCGTACAACACACTGTCTACAAGCGTACAACACACTGTCTACAAGAGTACAACACACTGTCTACAAGAGTACAACTCACTGTCTACAAGCGTACAGCACACTGTCTACAAGCGTACAACACACTGTCTACAAGTGTACAACACACTGTCTACAAGTGTACAACACACTGTCTACAAGAGTACAACACACTGTCTACAAGCGTACAACACACTGTCTACAAGTGTACTACCATAGCTAACAAGATTAGAAAAAAGTCTACTTATTGTTTATGTAAATTCTGAAACCTCAGAAATGTTTTCAGTTTATTATAGACGACGATACAAGCGGCATTTACTCAATGTCATTAGAAAACAACTCGCTTGTATGGAGCGAATTGTAGTTCATTTATTTATTCCATTGTTATTTGTAAATAATTCTCTCCCGTGACGCTGCAAAACAATATTATTATTGTATTGCAAATTGAAAAAAGTTGTATATAAGTGTTCGAGACAGTGTTCAGAGAATGATGAACAACCTTTGAATAGTGAGACTCTGACTGTTGATTGTGTGGTGTGTTGATATACTCTCTGATGTGATGTGTTGGGTTAGTTTGTGAGAGAACACTGGCAGTGTGATGTTCTGGGTTAGTATGTGAGAGAACACTGGCAGTGTGATGTTCTGGGTTAGTATGTGAGAGAACACTGGCAGTGTGATGTGCTGGGTTAGTTTCTGAGAGAACACTGGCAGTGTGATGTTCTGGGTTAGTTTGTGAGCGAACACTGGCAGTGTGATGTTCTGGGTTAGTTTGTGAGAGAACACCGGCAGTGTGATGTTCTGGGTTAGTTTGTGAGAGAACACTGGCAGTGTGATGTTCTGGGTTAGTTTGTGAGCGAACACTGGCAGTGTGATGTTCTGGGTTAGTTTGTGAGAGAACACCGGCAGTGTGATGTTCTGGGTTAGTTTGTGAGAGAACACTGGCAGTGTGATGTTCTGGGTTAGTTTGTGAGAGAACACTGGCAGTGTGATGTTCTGGGTTAGTATGTGAGAGAACACTGGCAGTGTGATGTTCTGGGTTAGTATGTGAGAGAACACTGGCAGTGTGATGTTCTGGGTTAGTTTGTGAGAGAACACTGGCAGTGTGATGTTCTGGGTTAGTTTGTGAGAGAACACTGGCAGTGTGATGTTCTGGGTTAGTTTGTGAGAGAACACTGGCAGTGTGATGTTCTGGGTTAGTATGTGAGAGAACACTGGCAGTGTGATGTTCTGGGTTAGTATGTGAGAGAACACTGGCAGTGTGATGCTCTGGGTTAGTATGTGAGAGAACACTGGCAGTGTGATGTTCTGGGTTAGTTTGTGAGAGAAAACTGGCAGTGTGATATGCTGGGTTAGTATGTGAGAGAACACTGGCAGTGTGATGTTCTGGGTTAGTTTGTGAGAGAACACTGGCAGTGTGATGTTCTGGGTTAGTTTGTGAGAGAACACTGGCAGTGTGATGTACTGGGTTAGTATGTGAGAGAACACTGGCAGTGTGATGTTCTGGTTAGTATGTGAGAGAACACTGGCAGTGTGATGTTCTGGGTTAGTTTGTGAGAGAAAACTGGCAGCGTGATATGCTGGGTTAGTATGTGAGGGAACACTGGCAGTGTGATGTTCTGGGTTAGTTTGTGAGAGAAAACTGGCAGTGTGATATGCTGGGTTAGTATGTGAGGGAACACTGGCAGTGTGATGTTCTGGGTTAGTTTGTGAGAGAACACTGGCAGTGTGATGTTCTGGGTTAGTTTGTGAGAGAACACTGGCAGTGTGATGTACTGGGTTAATCTGGCAGCGTGATGTGCTGGGTTAGTCTGGCAGTGTGATATGCTGGGTTAGTCTGGCAGTGTGATGTACTGGGTTAGTATGTGAGAGAACACTGGCAGTGTGATGTACTGGGTTAATCTGGCAGCGTGATGTGCTGGATTAGTCTGGCAGTGTGATACGCTGGGTTAGTCTGGCAGTGTGATGTACTGGGTTAGTATGTGAAAGAACACTGGCAGTGTGATGTTCTGGGTTAGTTTGTGAGAGAACACTGGCAGTATGATGCTCTGGGTTAGTTTGTGAGAGAACACTAGCAGTGATATGCTGGGTTAGTTTGGCAGTATGATGTTCTGCGTTATGATGAGAGAGAACACCGACTCTGTAATGAGCTGGGTTAGTCTGACAGTGTAATAAGCTGGGTTAGTCTGGCAGTGTGATGTGCTGGGTTAATATGTGTGAGAACATTAGCAGTGTGATGTGCTGGGTTAGTCTGGCAGTGTGATGTGCTGAGTTAAGATGTGAGAGAACACTAGCAGTGGGATGTGCTTGGTTATTAATTGAGAGAACACTGACAGTATGATGTGCTGGGTTAGTTTTTGGGAGAACACTGGCAGTGTGATGTTCTGGGTTAGTTTGTGAGATAACACTGGCAGTGTGATGTTCTGGGTTAGTTTGTGAGAGAACACTGGCAACGTGATGTTCTGGGTTAGTTTGTGAGATAACACTGGCAGTGTGATGTTCTGGGTTAGTTTGTGAGAGAACACTGGCAACGTGATGTTCTGGGTTAGTTTGTGAGATAACACTGGCAGTGTGAGGTTCTGGGTTAAGATGTGAGAGAACACTGGCAGTGTGAAGTTCTAGGTTAAGATGTGAGAGAACACTGACAGTGTGATGTGCTGAGTTAGTATGTGAGAGAACACTGGAGTGTGATGTTCTAGGTTAAGATGTGAGAGAACACTGACAGTGTGATGTGCTGAGTTAGTATGTGAGAGAACACTGGCAGTGTGATGTGCTGGGTTAGTCTGTTAGAGAACACTGGCAGTGTGATGTGCTGGGTTAGTCTGTTAGAGAACACTGGCAGTGTGATGTCCTGGGTTAGTCTGTTAGAGAACACTGGCAGTGTGATGTGCTGGGTTAGTCTGTTAGAGAACACTGGCAATGTGATGTCCTGGGTTAGTCTGTTAGAGAACACTGGCAGTGTGATGTGCTGGGTTAGTCTGTTAGAGAACACTGGCAGTATGATGTCCTGGGTTAGTCTGTTAGAGAACACTGGCAGTGTGATGTGCTGGGTTAGTCTGTTAGAGAACACTGGCAGTGTGATGTCCTGGGTTAGTCTGTTAGAGAACACTGGCAGTGTGATGTGTTGGGTTAGTCTGTTAGAGAACACTCGCAGTGTGATGTCCTGGGTTAGTCTGTTAGAGAACACTGGCAGTGTGATGTGCTGGGTTAGTCTGTTAGAGAACACTGGCAGTGTGATGTGCTGGGTTAGTCTGTTAGAGAACACTGGCAGTGTGATGTCCTGGGTTAGTCTATTAGAGAACACTGGCAGTGTGATGTGCTGGGTTAGTCTGTTAGAGAACACTGGCAGTGTGATGTGCTGGGTTAGTCTGTTAGAGAACACTGGCAGTGTGATGTCCTGGGTTAGTCTGTTAGAGAACACTGGCAGTGTGATGTCCTGGGTTAGTCTGTTAAAGAACACTGGCAGTGTGATGTGCTGGGTTAGTCTGTTAGAGAACACTGACAGTGTGATGTGCTGGGTTAGTCTGTTAGAGAACACTGGCAGTGTGATGTGCTGGGTTAGTCTGTTAGAGAACACTGGCAGTGTGATGTCCTGGGTTAGTCTGTTAGAGAACACTGGCAGTGTGATGTCCTGGGTTAGTCTGTTAGAGAACACTGACAGTGTGATGTGCTGGGTTAGTCTGTTAGAGAACACTGGCAGTGTGATGTGCTGGGTTAGTCTGTTAGAGAACACTGGCAGTGTGATGTGCTGGGTTAGTCTGTTAGAGAACACTGACAGTGTGATGTGCTGGGTTAGTCTGTTAGAGAACACTGGCAGTGTGATGTGCTGGGTTAATAGAGTCTACGGTCACATTCCACGGTGGATAAAGATATGTCCTTATTGCAGCAAACACCCCAGAAGCTCTGATTTCTAAGAGTTCTAAGTTCTAAATTTTCAAAGTTCTTTGTTCTAAATGATCAGAGTTCCATGTTCAACATTTTCAGATTTCTAATTTCCCAATACCAAACAATGGGTTCCTTAGCAGCGTAGTGATCTTAACAGAGACAGCAAGGAGGAAGCAAGCAAGCAAGGTCACCGATCATGGGTATTGTGCAAGTTAGGTTAGGTTAGGTTAGGTTAAGTTAAGTTAAGTTAGCTTGAGTTAGGTAAGGTTTGATGGGAAACGGGACAAGTGTTTCCCGACGCGGGTATGAGTCATATGATGACCCACAGCTGGAGCTTTTGTTCATCTGACTGAGGCCTTCCGCTGGCTTACCAGTTCACGCCCTTTAAAAATTATGGTTACTCTTTCAACCATTTTTGCTGATTGAACAGGAATGGTATGATACCAAAATTTTGGTAGATACCAATACTCTAGCACATCCCTGGTATTGATATCTGCGTAAATGAAGGTTCCCACACGACACAGTGTTGTGCGAACTCTGGCCACACAAGTACGAGATTTTTTCAAATGATTTCTTTTCAAGGAATGTTAGTATCAGCTGCAGAAAAAAGTCTTCAACTACTTAACACATCGTATACAAACACCAGTAAATAATTTGGCGAAGTAATTTAAGGAGCAGGAGTTGCCTGCCCTGGAGACCCCACTCGGTGCCTGCCCTGGAGACCCCACTCGGTGCCTGCCCTGGAGACCCCACTCGGTGCCTGCCCTGGAGACCCCACTCGGTGCCTGCCCTGGAGACCCCACTCGGTGCCTGCCCTGGAGACCCCACTCGTGCCTGCCCTGGAGACCCCACTCGGTGCCTGCCCTGGAGACCCCACTCGGTGCCTGCCTTGGAGACCCCACTCGGTGCCTGCCCTGGAGACCCCACTCGGTGCTTGCCGTGGTGACTCTCACGAATTGCTTGTACTGGGGCCCCTTAGGAGTTGCTTGCAATGCGGCCCCTCACGAGTTCCTTGCCCCGGAGCCCCTACCCGGTGCTTGCCCTGGTGACACTCACGAGTTGCTTGTCCTGGGGCTCCTCACGAGCTGCTTGCCCTGGGGACCCCCACTAGTTGCACTGGAGGTCCACACAACTTTTAATCCCGTCCTTCCATTGAGAGCCATATTCGTTTGAAATTAGTTGACTAGCACATCAGCAGGGCAGCGAGATGACAGGCATCATCATCAGGGCAGCGAGATGACTGGCAGCATCATCAGGGCAGCGAGATGACAGGCATCATCATCAGGGCAGCGAGATGACTGGCAGCAGCATCAGGGCAGCGAGATGACAGGCAGCAGCATCAGGGCAGCGAGATGACTGGCAGCAGCATCAGGGCAGCGAGATGACTGGCAGCAGCATCAGGGCAGCGAGATGACTGGCAGCAGCATCAGGGTAGCGAGATGACTGGCAGCAGCATCAGGGCAGCGAGATGGCTGGCAGCATCATCAGGGCAGCGAGATGACAGGCAGCATCATCAGGGCAGCGAGATGACAGGCAGCAGCATCAGGGCAGCGAGATGACAGGTAGCAGCATCAGGGCAGCGAGATGGCTGGCATCATCATCAGGGCAGCGAGATGACAGGCAGCATCATCAGGGCAGCGAGATGACAGGCAGCAGCATCAGGGCAGCGAGATGACTGGCAGCATCAGCATCTTGCAAACTGCAAATCACATCTTGATGGAAAATTTTGTTGATTCCGTTGTTGAAAAAAATAAATTTTTAGGGCATTATTATTTCAGGGTATTATTGTTCAGGTAATTTTTTTCTGATTTAATTTATTTTGTCCAGAGTTAAATCTTTTCACGTAATGTTGCCAGTTGTTCATAATGGCCAAAGTAACAAAGAGTTCAGATTAAAATAAACGTAAGTGTATAAAACATTGGTCAGTGTAACATTTATTTTATGTCATGAAGGAAAACATTCACGTGACACATGGACAAAAAAAAATTGTTGCTGGCTTGAAAAATTTCTCTTCCAATTGCTGCGAGTCTAAGCGACTGCGTTTGTTCTGAAACGATAAATATTTCCTCAGAGTACGAGGTCAATAAGCTGACTCCTGATAACTAACATATCTCTGTGCCAGGGAAGTGCTTGTAATATGAACCTGTCTCGGGGTGAAGCTCGAGAAATATGTGACTGTTCACGGGTCTTCCTGTGATGAAGTTAATTACATTCGCATTTATTGCTGGCACATGTTGCTTCTGTGGGAAATATGAGGTGTAGCTCCTGTGTGTGTGTGTGTGTGTGTGTGTGTGTGTGTGTGTGTTGTGTGTGTGTGTGTGTGTGTGAGTGTGTGTGTGTGTGAGTGTGTGTGTGTGTGTGTTTGTGTGTGTGTGTGTGTGTGTGTTGTTTGTGTGTGTACTCACCTAGTTGTACTCACCTAGTTGTGGTTGCGGGGGTCGATTCACAGCTCCTGGCCCCGTCTCTTCACCTGGCCGCTATCCGGTCACTCTTTATGCTCCGTGAGCTTTATCATACCTCTTCTTAAAGCTATGTATGGATCCTGCCTCCACTACATTACTGCCCAGGCTATTCCACTTCCTGACAACTCTGTGACTGAAGAAATACCTCCTAACGTCCCTGTGGTTCATCTGAGTCTTCAGCTTCCAACTGTGACCCCTCGTTGCTGTGTCCCATCTCTGGAACATCCTGTCGCTGTCTACCTTGTCTATACCTCTCAGTATTTTATATGTCGTTATCATATCCCCCGAACTCTCCTGTCTTCCAGTGTCGTCAGGTCGATTTACCTTAACCTCTCCTCGTAGGACATACCCTTTAGCTCCGGGACTAGTCTTGTTGCAAACCTTTGCACTTTCTCTAGTTTCCTACATGCTTGGCTAGGTGAGGGTTCCAAACTGGCGCTGCATATTCCAATATGAGCCTAACGTACACAGTGTACAGGGTCCTGAATGACTCCTTATGTAGATATCGGGACGCTGTTCTTAGGTTTGCCAGGCGCCCATATGCTGCAACAGTTATTTGGTTGACGTGCGCCTCAGGAGATGTTCCCGATGTGTTACACTCACACAAAGATCCTTTACCTTGAGTGAGGTTTGTAGGCTCTGGCTACCCTAGACTGTACTCCGTCTATGGTCTTCTTTGCTCTTCCCCAATCTTCATGACCTTGCACTTGGTGGGGTTGAACTCCAGGAGCCAGTTTCTGGACCAGGCCTGCAATCTGTCCAAATCCCTCTGTACTTCTGCCTGGTCTTCGTCCGATTGAATTCTTCTCATCAACTTCACATCATCTGCAAACAGGGACACTTCGGAGTTTATTCCCTCCGTCATGTCGTTCACAAATACCAGAAACAGCACTGGCCCTAGGATTGATCCCTGTGGCACCCGGCTCGTTACCGGCGCTCACTCTGACACCTCGCCACGTACCATTACTCGTTGTTGTCTTCCTGACAGGTATTCCCTGATCCACTGTAGTGCCTTCCCTGTTATCCCTGCTTGGTCCTCCAGCTTCCGCATTAATTTCTTGTGCGGAACTGTGTCAAACGCCTTCTTACAGTCCCAGAAAATGCAATCTACCCACCCCTCTCTCTCTCCTGTCTTACTGCCGTCGCCCTGTCATAGAACTCCAGCAAGTTTGTGACGCAGGATTTCCTGTCCCTGAAACCGTGCTGGCTGTCGTTGATAAGCTCATTCCTTTCTAGGTGCTCCACCACTCTTCTGATAATTTTCTCTGTGACCTTGCATACTATACACGTCAGTGACACTGGTCTGTAGTTCACTGCTTCGTGTCTGTCTCCTTTTTTGAAAATTGGGATTACATTTGCTGTCTTCCATACTTCCGGTAGTCGTCCTGTTTCGATAGATGTGTTGAAGATAGTTGTTAGTGGTACACAAAGTGCCTCTGCTCCCTCTCTCAGGACCCATGGAAAGATGTTTTCCGGCCCTATTGCCTTTGAAGTGTCTAGCTCGCTTAGCAGCCTCTTCACTTCTTCCTTGGTTGTATGTGTTGTGTCCAGCACTTGATGGTGTATCCCACCTCTCTGCCTTTCTGGAGGCCCTTCTGTCTCCTCTGTGGACACTTCTTTGAATTTCCTATTGAGCTCCTCACATACGTCGCAGTCGTTTTTTTGTGATCTCCCCTCCTTCCTTCCTCAGCCTGATTACCTGGTCCTTGACTGTTGTATTCCTCCTGACGTTTCTGTACAACAGTTTTGGTTCAGATCTGGCTTTCGCTGGTATGTCATTCCCATATTGCCTTTGGGCCTCCCGTTTTACCTGTGCATATTCATTTCTGGCTCTACGACTGGTCTCCTTATTCTCCTGGGTTCTTTGCCTTCTGTACTTCTTCCATTCCCTAGCACACTTGGTTTTGGCCTCCCTGCTCCTTTGAGTGAACCACGGGCTCATCCTGGCTTTTACATTATTCCTGTTACCCTTAGGTACAAACCTCTCCTCAGCTTCCTTGCATACTGTTATCTCATATTCCATCATCTCGTCTACTGACTTCCCTGCCAGTTCTCTGTCCCACTGAACCCCGTTGAGGTAGTTCTTCATGCTTGCGTAGTCCCTTTCTTGTAGTTTGGCTCCATTCGTCCAACCTATCCTGCTTCCCCTCCACTTGTAACTCTACTATGTATTCGAAGCTTAAAACCACATAATCACTGGCCCCCAGGGGTCTTTCATATGTGATGTTCTCAATATCTGCACTACTCAAGGTGAATACTAGGCCCAGTCTCGCTGGTTCATCCTCTCCTCTCTCTCTGGTAGTGTCTCTCACATGTTGGTACATGAGATTTTCCAGTAGCACCTCTATCATCTTGGCCCTCATTTGGCTCCAAGTTCTCCCAATCGATTTCCTTGTGGTTGAAGTCACCCATGATCAGTAGCTTTGCCCTGCTCGCAGGAGCCCTTCTGGTCACTTCAGCTAGTGTATCAACCATCGCTCTATTACTCTCATCATACTCTTGCCTTGGCCTCCTGCTGTTCTGTGGTGGGTTATACATCACAACAATTACCACCTTGGGACCTCCAGACTGAAGCGTTAGTACTATGTAATCTCTTGCTTCTCTTCTGTCTCCTCTCTCCAGCTCATCAAAATCTCATTGGTTTTTGATCAGCAGTGCCACTCCTCCACCCCCTCTGTTCCCTCTGTCTTTCCTCAGGATCTGATATCCCGTTGGAAAGATGGCGTCTGTTATCATCTCTCTGAACTTGGTTTCAGTGAGGGCTATGATGTCCGGCAATGCCTCTTTGATTCTTTCGTGCTGCTCCTCCCACTTATTTGTTATTCCATCAGCGTTGGTGTACCATACCTTCAGTTTCCTCTCCAGCACTGTGCTTTGGGGATCTGAGGGTGGGGGGCCTGGCAGTGTACTACGGGATTCTACAGCGTAGTGTGGGGCGGGGGCTGTGGGTCTAGATTGTGATCTGTGTTGGGATAGCGTGATTGGTTGTGTGGTTGTGTGTGTGTGTGTGTGTGTGTGTATGTGTGTGTGTGTGTGTGTGTGTGTGTGTGTGTGTGTGGTGTGTGTGTACTCACCTAATTGTGGTTGCAGGGCTCGAGACTCGGCTCCTGTGTGTGTGTGTATGTGGTTGCAGGGGTGGATTTACAGCTCCTGGCCCATCCTCTCTGCTAGTCGCTACTAAGTTCACTTTCTTCCTGCTCCAAGATCCTTACTGTTCTTCTTCAAGCTATGTATGGACCTGCCTTCACTACTTCACTCTCCAGATTATGTGTGTGTGTGTGTAGTCACCTATTTGTAGCTGCAGGGGTCGAGTATTGGCTCTTGGTTCCACATTTCAACCTGCCTCTTTTCACTTCCTCCTAGCCTCGTGGGCTCTATCGTACCTTATCATACCTACTCTTAAAGCTGTGTATGGAGCCTTCACTCCACCACTTCTTCGTCAAAATCATTCCACTTCCTGGGTACCATGAGGCTGAAGAAATGCTCCCTGACATCCCTGTGGCTCATAACGCTTACCACTGTAATTATCCTCGTTACATATCTCTGTATTTTCTACAGTATTTTAACAGTTTTTTAGGTGTGGGTTTTATACTGGTGTTGAGTAATCCAACAAGAGCCTAACATATGTTGTATAAAATACCCGGAATGACTAGTGAGATTCTTGAATGTTATTCATAGATTTGTTAGAGAGGTTATTCGGATAATATGAGCCACGGGCGATATGCCAAGCAGTATGCTCACCCTCAGGTCTTTCTCTTTGAGTGAGATCTTCAACCTCTGTCCCCAGAATTTATATTCTGTGAATTGTCTTCTTACTTCTCCAGTCTTTACAACGTTTCAATTGCTAGGGTTGAACGCAAGCAACCACTTGTCTGACCATTCTTAAAGTCGGTTCAGATCCTATTGTAGCCTTTTCCTGTCCTCGTCTGTTAATAGTTTCTTCATCAGTTTTAAATCACCAGCAAACAGAGATACATCTGACTCAGTCCCATCTGGCGTGCCATTACCATTAACCAGAAACAACACTGGTCTTAATAATGGTTCTTGCGGCACCTCGCTTGTAACTCCTCCACTTCAGCATTACTTCCCGGATAATCACCCTTCGCTTCCTTTCCCTAAGGCTCTGTTTAATGCACCGTGCCATTCCTGCCTGCACCTCAAGTGTTTACCCATGTGGTGTGCTTACAGCTTTCCAGCAGTCTAACAAATGCAGTCCAGGAATACTTTTCTCACCTTTTCCACTTTTGTTATTTTGTGTTAGAACAACAGCCTGGCAAGTCATAATTTACCACTTGCGAACCCATGCTGGCTATTGCTTATGTTACCATTTATCTTCCTGTTCTTTAATATTTTTATCCTGATTATCTTCACCATTACCTTGCATGGTGTGCATGCAAGGTAATGGTGAAGATGTTTGTCTTTTTTTCATGAATACAGGGCTACATTAGCTGTCATCAAGAACTATGGCAACTTTCCCGTATCAGTTAGTGGTTCAGACAGTGCTTCTGTTCCCTCTCGCAGAATCTATAGTGACACCGCGTCAGATCACATTGCCTTCGATGTATCCAGTTATATCAGTTTTTTTTTTTTTTTTACATTTGCCGTGATATGTGTAAGACGTTCAGTATCCGTCGGTGTATTCTTCCCTCTAGGCTCTCTGGTACTGCCGCTGTTTCCACCGAGAGGTAAACTTTAAATAATTTATTCAGCTCACTGCAGACTTTTTACCATTTCTCGTGAGTTTTCTTCCTCTCTCCTTCACTCGGATTGCAGTATTTTACAGACCGGAGAGATGGGAAGAGGAGAGTTTTTTTTTGAGTTCAGTTGACGGGTACCACAGCACTGACACCAGCACTTGCAGGTAACCCAAAGCCTACCCTTGTTCATGACCTTGAACATATAAGGTGCACGATGGTTTTTGAGACATTTTTGGAAAAAAAAAGCGCACGTAATGTGCGGGAAAATACTGTACTTAGTCCTTTACCGTGACCTTTCTTCTAGTGTGGCTGTGGAGCAGTTTTGGTTCATACTTGGCCTTTGCTGCTATGTCAACAGAAGGCGGTCTCTCAACTTCTCTATGCTCGTCTCTCCTTCGCTGGCTGGAGTTCTTCCACACTCGTATGCTTGAGGAATTAAACACAACTGCAACATCTGGGTATCTATATCTGAAGACGTTTTGCCAACCAGTGGCTTTATCAACGTCTACAAATAAAGATACCCAGATGTTGCACATGTTTAATTCTGTGGAGAAAATTCTCCAGCAAAGGGGGTATCTCTCAGCTCTCTCAGCCCCCCTCAGCCCCCTGAGGGACTTAGCCCTCCTGGAAGGGGCTAGTGGACGCTTCCTTCTTTGCAAACAGCTTTATGAGGAACATATGTATCTACCATAGCATCACGAGGCACGCCTTCCTCTCCTTGCTAGAGTTCCTGATCAACTACACAAGGAGGAGGAGGAAAATTAAGGGAAAACCTGCACCCCACTTTATCTACAGTTTGAGGCTATTATGAATTTTAGTCTATAGCTAAATAACAAGAAACCTACCCTCTTGTATTGAATACTGTTGCAATCTGTAGCAAGGAAGAGATATAAAACTGAGTCCAGCATATTCCTTTGTGCGGACGATGAGCTGGAGGGCGACGAGGGCCGTAGGCCTTAAATTGCTTCAAGGAACGGGCGAGGCGTGTGTGTCACGAGGGTGTTGCCTCCTTATCGTTAAAAGACAAAGGAACAGTAGTGAGTAGTACATTCTTGACTCTTGTTCATTCTGACAATCTCAGGAAACTAGGAAAGTTAGACTTGTTCCCTTATATGAGTCAGGAAATTCGTGGTAGAACTAATCACGTAGTGTTTATTGCATCTCTGTGTTCTCCCTGCTGTGGATAATACCACGAAACTATGAACAAATGATGGTACTGAATGACGAAGTGAAACCGGTATTGCGAGTGATTGCTACGAACATTCCCGACTTAGTGGTGAACATTAATGCAACATTCCCCGAGACACTCAAGCCTTCAGTCAACTCACTGATATCGGCCTTATTGGCGCTGTCAGCGTCATAAGCTCACGTTACACGAACAAGGTAAGGCTTAATCTCACTTGTATCGCCAAAAAAAACCAGTCCTTGGGCAGACAACGTGATTAGGGCTGTCCTATTCGAGGTCGTAATTTGCGGGCTTTAAGCCCAAACCAAGTGAGTACCACTACACAATTCAGATGACAGTGAAATGCTGGATATACACTCCGGTGGGGCAAATTGTTTTCTAATAAAATTGTTAATCAACAGCCACTGTGGAATCTGGAGCGGCACCCAAAAGGGATGTCCAGGAGAGGCTGCTGGACATCAAGCTGATAACACATAAGTAACGATTGCTATATGTTTGTTTCATGCAGGAAAATGTACTTATCTAACCAGTTCTCCACAAATTCCTCATCTTGTCGGTATTGTATATCATTTATGAATACTTCTCTGTTGTCTCTCTCTGCATCTTTGGTTCAACCAAAGGCTTTCTTCTTCTTTATTTCCCATCTTCATTGAACGAAATTATTCTCTGCCTCCCGGCACTTTCCATCTGTGTGTACTCGCCTAATTGTTGTTGCAAGGATCGAGTCATAGCTCCTGGCAAGGGAATGATGTGTGTGTGTGTGAGTTACCATTTTTGTCAAAGGCACTTGTCGATAAGACACTTGGCCTGTTCGTTTTTTTTTTTTTTGTGTGTGTGTGTGTGTGCGTTAGTTATCATGTGTGTGTGTATTGTGATCTGGTATAGAGTGTGTGTGAAATGGGACCTGAGCTAGTGTGTGTGTGTGTGTAATGTGATTGAGCTAGTGTGTGTGTGTGGGTATTGTAATCTGTATATAGTGTGTATATTGTGATCTGGGCTGTGTGTGTGTGTATTGTGATCTGGGCTGTGTGTGTATTACACAATAACCCGCACATAAAAGAGAGAAGCTTACGACGACGTTTCGGTCCGACTTGGACCATTGACAAAGTCACACTAGTGTGACTTTGTGATCTAGGCTGTGTGTTGTGGCATTGTGATCTGGGCTGTGTGTGTGTGTGCATTGTGATCTGGGCTATGTGTGGTGTGCATTGTGATCTGGGCTGTGTGTGTGTGTGCATTGTGGATCTGGGCTATGTGTGTGTGTTGATTGTGATCTGGGCTGTGTGTGTGTGTGCATTGTGATCTGGGCTATGTGTGTGTGTGCATTGTGATCTGGGCTGTGGTGTGTGTGTATTGTGATCTGGGCTGTGTGTGTGTGAGTATTGATCTGGGCTGTGTGTGTGTGTGCATTGTGATCTGGGCTATGTGTGTGTGTGTGTATTGTGATCTGGGCTGTGTGTGTGTGTGTGCATTGTGATCTGGGCTATGTGTGTGTGTGCATTGTGATCTGGGCGTGTGTGTGTGCATTGTGACTGGGCTGTGTGTGTGTGGTGATGCATTGTGATCTGGGCTATGTGTGTGTGTGCATTGTGATCTGGGCGGTGTGTGTGTGCATTGTGATCTGGGCTGTGTGTGTGTGTATATTGTGATCTGGGCTGTGTGTGTGTGTGCATTGTGATATGGGCTATGTGTGTGTGTATTATGAGATCTGGGCTGGTGTGTGTGTATGTGATCTGGGCTATGTGTGTGTGTGTATTGTGATCTGGGCTGTGTGTGTGTATATTGAGATCTGGGCTGTGTGTGTGTATTGTGATCTGGGCTATGTGTGTGTGTGTATTGTGATCTGGGCTGTGTGTGTGTATATTGTGATCTGGGCTATGTGTGTGTGTGCATTGTGATATGGGCTATGTGTGTGTGTGCATTGTGATCTGGGCTGTGTGTGTGTGTATTGTGATCTGGGCTGTGTGTGTGTGCATTGTGATATGGGCTACGTGTGTGTGTGCATTGTGATCTGGGCTGTGTGTGTGTGCATTGTGATCTGGACTGTTGTGTGTGTGCATTGTGATCTGGGCTGTGTGTGTGCGCATTGTGATCTGGGCTGTGTGTGTGTGTATTGTGATCTGGGCGTGTGTGTGTGTGTGTGTGTATTGTGATCTGGGCTGTGTGTGTGTGTGTGTGTGTGTGTTGTGATCTGGGCTATGTGTGTGTGCATTGTGATCTGGGCTGTGTGTGTGTGTATTGTGATCTGGGCTGTGTGTGTGTGTGTGTGTATTGTGATCTGGGCTATGTGTGTGTGCGGTGCATTGTGATCTGGGCTGTGTGTGTGTGTGTGCATTGTGATCTGGGCTGTGTGTGTGTGTATTGTGATCTGGGCTACGTGTGTGTGCATGTGATCTGGGCTGTGTGTGTGTGTATTGTGATCTGGCTGTGTGTGTGTGTATTGTGATCTGGGCTGTGTGTGTGTGTGTGCGTGTGTGTGTGTGTATTGCGATCTGGGCTCTGTGTATGGTGCATTGTGATCTGGGCTGTGTGCTGTGTGCATTGTGATCTGGGCTGTGTGTGTGTATGTGTGTGTGTTTGTGTGTGTATTGCGATCTGGGCTCTGTGTGTGTGTATTGTGATCTGGGCTGTGTGTGTGTGCATTGTGATCTGGGCTGTGTGTGTGTGCATTGTGATCTGGGCTGTGTGTGTGTGTGTGTTGTGTGTGTGTATTGCGATCTGGGCTCTGTGTCTGTGTATTGTGATCTGGGCTATGTGTGGTGGTGTGTGTGTGTGTTAGTTACAATGTGGTGTGTGTGTGTGGTGTGTGTGTTGCGATCTGGGCGTGTGTGCGTTTATTGTGATCTGGGCTGTGTGTGTTTATGAGTGTGTGTGTGTGTGTGTGTGTTTGTATGTGTGTGTGTACTCACCTAGTTGTACTCACCTAGTTGTGGTTGTAGGGGTCGATTCACAGCTCCTGGCCCCGCCTCTTCACTGATCGCTTTTGGGTCACTCTCCCTGCACCATGAGGTTTATCATACCTATGCTTAAAGCTATGTATGGATCCTGCCTCCACTACATCGCTTCTCAAACTATTCCACTTCCTGACTACTCTGTGACTGAAGAAATACTTCCTAACATCCCTGTGATTCATCTGAGTCTTCAACTTCCAACTGTGTCCCCTTGTTGCTGTGTCCCATCTCTGGAACATTCTGTCTCTGTCCACCTTGTCAATTCCTCTCAGTATTTCATATGTCGTTATCATGTCCCCCCTATCTCTCCTGTCCTCCAGTGTCGTCAGGTCGTGTGTGTGTATGTGTGTGTGTGTGTGTGTGTGTGTGTGTGTGTGTACACAACAATGCAGGTGGGACCAGTGGGAATTTGTAATATCCTCAGTGTAGAGGACGGCAGCGTAGCTGCAATGTCCGTCGGGATTTGACGTGTTTGTGGATGAGTTGTAAGGGAATGACATGTGTGTGAGTGACGAGGAAGTGACGTATGTGTGAGTGGAGAGGAAGTGACGTGTGAGAGTGTTGAAGGAGTGACGTG
>NC_069408.1:5178291-5183291 GCF_026875155.1 Cherax quadricarinatus | reverse complement strand
AAATATTCCCTGATCCATTGTAGTGCCTTCCCTGTTATCCCTGCTTGGTCCTCCGTTTTTTTGCACTAATCTCTTTGAAATTGTTGTTAGGGTACACATAAAGCCTCGCCCCTCTCTCAGGACCCAGGGAGAGACGTTATCGCCCCATTCCCTTTTGAGGTATCTACTCACTCAAAAGCCTCTTCATTTTTCCTGGTTTGTGTGTACCGTGTCCAGCACCTGGTGATGTCCCAAAACCCTCGCCGTCCCTCTGGAGCCCCTTTCTGTCTCCTCTTAACCTTTTTTGAATCTTTTTTTGAGTTCCTCAATACTTCACGGTCATTTTTGTTGTCTCCCCCTTCCTTCCTTGCCTTTTACCTGGCCCTTTGACTTTTTGTTTTTCCCCTGATTGGCTGTTAAAACAGCTTGGGGTCAGATTTGGCTTTCGCTCTAGTCGTTTTCATATTGTCGTTGGGCCTCCCTTTTTATCTGTGCATTTTGTTTCGGCTCTACGGCTGCTCTCCTATTCTCCTGGGTCCTTTCCCTTCTATTTTTCTTCCTTTCCCCCTAGCGCAGGGGTTCACATTTGGGTACCATGGGCTCACCCGGGCTTTTTCATTATTCCTGTTTCCCTTGGTACAACCTCTCCCACCCTTTCACTTTGTTGCTACAATTCCATCACTCATTAACGGGCTTCCCCTGCAGTTCTTTTCCCCACTGAACCTCGTTCGGGGAAGTTCCTCTTTCCCCGTGTAGTCCTTTTTCCTGTATTTTTGGTTTCATTTGCCCTGGCCTTCCCTGCTTCCCCCCCCCACTTGTAGCTCTACGTGCATTCGAACTCAAAACCACATGATCGCTGCCCCAAGGGGCTTTCATATGTGTTTTTCCTAAATATTGCGCTGCTAAAGGGTGAATACTAAGTCCATTTTCTGGCTCACCCTCTCCTCTCTCTCTTGTAGTGTCCCTTACTGGGGTACATAAAGTTTTTCAAGTACCACCCCCATCATTTAGCCCCCCATTATCTTGGCCCCATTGCTAAAAGTTCCCCAAAAATCGATCTCTTGTGGTTAAAGTCACCATATCAGAGTTTTTCCCCTGCATGCATAGCTTTTTCTGGCCCACTGCAGCCATGTGTCAACCATCGCTCATTGCTCTCGTCAACTCATGCCCTGGTCTCCTGCTGTCGTGGGGGGTTATAATCACGCAATTATCCCCTTTGGGGGGGACCTCCAGAGTGAAGCGTTCCGCTATTAATCACTTTCTTCTCCGCTGTCTCCTCTCCCCGCTATCAAAACCCCTGGGTTTTGATCAGAGTGCCACCCCTCCACCCCACCTTTTCCTTTCTGTTTTTCCTCAGGATCGGGTATCCCATTGGAGGGATGGCATCTTTTTATCATACATGTAAGTTTGGTTTCGGAGCGCTATGAGCCGGTGATGTCTCTTTGACTTTTTTCGTGCCACCCCTCCCATTGTTTTTTATTCCATCAAGTTGGGGTACCAGTTTCAGTTTTTTTCCCAATATTTGGGTTTGGGGGGGCCTGGGGGGGAGACCGGAGCATACTGTGGGATTCTTGATTGGGGGTTTGGGTGGAAGCTGTGGGTATGGATTGTGTGTGTTTGGATGGTGGATAGGTTGGGGGGTTCTGAGGAAGTTTGTGTGTGCTTGCCCTTGCTTCCTGTTTGCTCTGACTGACTTTGCGGGTTAAATCCTTTTTTCCCTTTTCCTATCTCCTTTCGCTTTTTGTCATCTCCCTCACTGCTGTCTCTTGTTTGTGCTTTTCTCTGTCTAGGAACCTTCCTGCTCTTCCGGTTTTTCAACCTTGGTTTCTCTTGGGGGAAAACCTGTTCCTACTTTTTCTGTCCTGAAATCACTTGATCGTCTTTTTCTCCCTTCACGACCCCCCCTTTTTTCTAAAATTTACAATCTCGTCCATGTCTTCTCCCCATTTCCTGATATTTTCCCAATCTCCTTTCTTTTTTCCGCCGTTTTTCAGTGGTGTCTTTCCTCTCTCTCCCGAAGCCCAGGATAAACATGATTTTCCCCTTTCCTCCCCCCATTCCCTTTTCTCCCTCTGTACTCGGGTTCCTGTCGTATATGGTCATTTTCTCCCTTGTTTTTTTCCAGTGGCTTTTGGTACATGGTTGTGCCTCAGTTTCGACTTATCCCCCCTCTCTATCTGCACCCAGCGCTCTTTCCTTTTCCCCCCCTACCCTTCTTTGCAGGTGATTTGCCCTTTTAGCAAACTCTATTCCTTCCTTCCTTTCACCTCTCAGCTTATATCTGTTTCTCTGGTCACTGCCCCTGAATTTGTTTCACCCTGTTTCCCCTCAAACTCTGGGACCCTTACCCTTCACTGCAGTTTCGGCTTGGCCCCCCATTTCTTTTTCCCTTCCCACCCCTCTTTTCCCTTTTCGCAGAGACTTTTTTCTTCATTTTTCAGAAAGCTCCCCAAATTTTCTCTCCCTTTCTCCATCCTTTTTCCCCTTCCTCCCCCCTTCCTCCCTCCAATACCATGTCATTTTATCCCTGATTCTATGGGGGGGGCCCAACCTTTTTTTTTTTTTTTTTTTTTTTTTAGGAAAAGGAAAGAAGAAAAGAGAGAGAGGGGAGAGAGGAGAGAGAGAGGAAAAGAGAGGAGAGAGGGGAAAAGAGAGAAGGAGAGAAAAAGAGAGAGAGAAAAAAAAAAAAGAGGGGGGGGGAAAAGGGAGAAGGGGGAGAGAGGGGGAGTGAAAGGAAAAGGGGGGGAGAGGGAAAGGGGAGAAGGAGAGAAGGGGGAAAAGGAGGAGAAAGGGGAGAGAGTGAGAAAGAAAAAGAGGAGAGAGAGAAGGGAGAGAGAAAAGGGGAGAGAGAGAGAGAGAAAGAGAGAGAGAGGAAGAGAGAGAGAGAAGGGAAAAGAGAAAGGAGAAAAAGAGGAAGAGAGAGAGGGAAGGGGGGAAAAAGAGAGGAAAAGAGAGAGGAAAAGAAAAAGAGGAAGGGGGAGAGGAAAGGGAGGAAAAGAAGAAGGGAAAGGGAAAAGGAAAAAAGGGGAAAGAAAAGAGATAAAAGAGAGGAAGGGAGAGAAAGAGGGAAAAGAGAGGAGGAAGAAAGGGAAAAATAAAAAGAGAAGGGAGAGGAAAAAAAGAAAAAAGAGAAAAAAGAAAAAGAAGAAAAAAGGGAAAAAAAAGGGGGAAAGGGAAAAAAAAAAAAGGGGAGGGGGAAAGGGGGTTTTAAAATATTCACTAAAGGTTTTCCCTTAATGGTTGTTATGGTGGTTTGTAAGTTTTTCGTATAACAAATTTCTAAACAACCTGTTTTCCCCCTAATGTTGGTGTATTCGTTTATTTTAAAGTTTATTTTCCCCGTAGTTATTTTTTTTGTATGTCCCCCCTTTTTTTTGTATGTTTGTTTTTTTTGTTTTGGGGGTGTTGTTTGGGTGGGTGTGTGTTATTTTGTGTTTGGGGTGGTTTGTTTGGGTTTTTGTGGTTTTTTGTTGGGTTTTTGTTAACCAATTGTGGTTTTTTCGGCCAGTTTCCCCTTTCCCTGGGGAAATCCTCCCCCTTTCCCGGGTTCCCCGAGCTTTACTACCCTTTTAAATTTTGTCCATCTCCTTTTAGATATTCCCTTCAAAAAAACCGTGGTGGGTATTCCTAACACCCTTTTCCCATCTGATCTTCAGCTTCAATTGGACCCCTTTTTTGGTCCCATCTCTGGGAAATATCTGTCTTGTCTTTTTCCAAACCCGTGTTTTGTATGTCGTATCATGTCTCCCTGACCCTCCTGTCCTCCAGTGTCATCAACCGATTTCCGTTAACCTTTCTTAAGGACTTTCCCCCTTTATTTTGGGAAAACCACTTTGTTGCAAACCTTTGCATTTTCTCCAATTTTTTGACGTGTTTGCCCGGGTGTGGGTTCCAAACGTTTTGGTACCCCGTAGGGGCCGGGACTTACACAGTGAAAAAGTTTTAACGATCCTTCTGAAGTCCCGGGAACGCTTTTCTCGGTTTGCCAGGCCCCCTTGCTGCAAATTATTGGTTAATGTGTGCTTCTGGCGATGTACGGTTTTTATACCATCCTAGATCTTTCTCCTTGAGTGGGGTTTTGTAGTCTTTGGCCCCCTACCTATACTCGTCTGCGGTTTTTCTTTCCCCCTTCTCCAATCTCATGACTTTGCCTTTGGCGGGGTCCAGCCAGGGGACCACGCTCCCTCTTTTGTCTCTTTGAGACCTTTGGGTCCGCATCTATTTAATTCTCCTCATTAACCCCTATTGCAAACGGGCACTTTTGAGTCTACCCTTTTCCGTCATGTCGTTCACATATACCAAGAAACATGGTCCGGTGACCCCTGGGGACCCCGCTTTCACAGGCGCTCACTGCGATATTCATCAAGGACCTGACTCGCTGTTGCCTCCCTGTTAGGGATTCTTGATCCTTCCTGGTTTTGTGCCTGTTCCTCTAGCTTCTGTCTAAACTCTTTTGAGGAAAATGTACGAAGGGCCCTTTTTGAGTCCAAGAAAAACGCAATCAAACCCACCCTCCTTCTCATTTCTTGCTTCGTTACCTTTTCATAAAAACCCCTAGTAGGGTTTTTGACACAGGTTTGCTTCCATGAATCCGTATGGGGGTGTTTTAAGCTTGTTCCCCTCCAGGTCCCAACTTTTTCCTTATATTCTTTTCCCCTGACTTTTGCTACTGTTTTCAATTTAGTGACATGGGCTATAATTTTGTGCTTCTTTTGTCACCTTTCTTAAAGGTGGGGGCTTATTTCCCTTCTTCCTCTTCAGGTAGTTGTCCGTTTCTGGGAAGCGTTGAAGATTTTGGTTAGTGGCACACGTAGTGTCCCCGTCCCTCTCTAAGGGCCCTGGAAGATGTGTCTGGGCCACCGCATTTCGTTTTGTGTAATTCATCCAACACTTTTTGGGATTCCTTGTTTATGTACCCCCCTGTTTTGTCTTTCAGGTCCCTTCAGCCCCCCATTAAATACCCCCTGAAATCTCATGTTGAGTTCCTCGCATTTTTCTTGGTCGTTTTTGGAGTCCCCCCT
>NC_069408.1:5176741-5177791 GCF_026875155.1 Cherax quadricarinatus | reverse complement strand
AAACTCCACATTGAACAATGTGACACCGCCTATGACTGCTGACCTCTCCTACCAACGGTTTTTTAAAACTCCTTCTCCGCACGTTGCCGATTTTTTATTCAAGAATTATGGGCTCCACTCGATCAAAGGTTTAGGGGGTGATTACCTCATTTAAACCTTTCTTCAAAGATTCTCCTTTGTATGGGGGCTGATGAAACCCCGTGTGGCGAAACGTTTTCCCCAAAAAAGTTCCCAAGAGTTGACATTTTCTAATTTTCAACATGTCGGTTTTATGAAACAATCATTACAAAAACGCAGCTTTAAAAAATTAAAAAGGGAATAAAAAAATCGACGAGGGCGGGAATGAAAAATAAAGTGTAGCCGCAGCAAACTTGGGATTTTATGTCCAACATTGGAGAATTTTTATTCCTTTAAATTTAGGTTAATTTTTTGTTGACATCTTGTTACAGCTTCAACTTTTTGTGCGAGGATCAAGTGCCGGATGGTTCCTGGTAAGTTTACTTTATTGATACATTTTTTTGTTTATTAGTAAAATATAAACTTCAGGCAAAACTAATCTCTATCATAACTAAAAAAATACCATCTGCCGGGAAAATCAAAATTTTCCCCCACCCGGGGTTTTTTCCTGAACACAAAATCACGTAACTGTTACGTCCCCTAATTTCCCCAAAGTAAAAAATTTTTTATTTTCTTTTTGACTTTTTTTACTAAGAAATGATTTTCTGATTGGTTTAAAATTTTGACGCATTTTCTAAAATAATATGTTAAAACCCTAAATTTAGTCCCCGTTGCGCAAACTTTATATCTTTATCGAATAGTTAAAAAAAGTACTTGGAAACGTTTGGGAAACTCAATTACTGAAAATGCCTTTTTTTGATCGGCTTTAAATTTCAAAATCAGTGGGTTTTTTGTCAAATCTTTTGTCACTCACTTTAACTGTGTAAATTTAATTTCAGTTTTTATTATGCAAATTGTTTTCCAAGTAAAAACTGTGAATGTTTTCTGATGGGGTTCAAACGCGAAAGCGGTGGATCTTTAAAACCAAGTATT
>NC_069408.1:5164241-5174241 GCF_026875155.1 Cherax quadricarinatus | reverse complement strand
CTAATTTCTGGACGTGCTTGACCAGGTGTGGGTTCCATACTGTTGCTGCATACTCTAATATGTGCCTGACGTACACGGTGTGCAGCCTTGAACGATTCCTTACTAAACTGTCGAAACGTTATTGTTAGGTTTGCCAGGCGCCCACATGCTGCAGGGGTTATTTGGATGGTGTGTGGCTCAGGATACTCACCCCAAGATCATTTTCCTTGGGTAAGGTTTGCAGTCTTTGACACCCTAACCTGTACTTTGTCTGCGGTCTTCTCTGACCTTCCCCAATCTTCATGACTATGCACTTGGTGGGGTTAAACTCCAGAAGCCAGTTGCTGGACTAGGCATGCAGCCTGTCCGAATTCCTTTATAGTCCTACCTGATCCTCATCCGATTGAATTCTTCGCATTAGCTTCACATCGTCTATAAACAGGGACACACCTGAGTCTATCCCTTTCGTTTCGTTACGTCAATCACGTATACCAGAAACAGCACCGGTCCTAGGACTGACCCCTGAGGAACCCAACTCGTAACAGGCACCCACTCTGACACCTCGTCACGTGTGTGTGTGTGTGTGTGTGTGTGTGTGTGTGTGTGTGTGTGTGTGTGTGTGTTTGATGAGCAGTTTAGCATCAGACCATCTCACAAGATGGTTACGAGTGTCGTGGTGCATGACACCCGCATTATTAATACTGTGCGTTCTGCACGCATGCTGGTGCTCTCTCTCTCTCTCTCTCTCTCTCTCTCTATATATATATATATATATATATATATATATAAAATATATATATATATATATATATATATATATATATATATATATATATATATATATATAAGTAAATAATACCGATAAGAAGAAGAGTAAAATATATGGGTAACAGTTTGGCATCGTTGTTATTTAGCCTCTGCTCGTCAGCCTTTTTCAGTATTGATATTACAAGGTTGTACATGTGACACACTACATGGTTGTACATGTGACACACTACATGGTTGTACATGTGACACACTACATGGTTGTACATGTGACACACTACAAGGTTGTACATGTGACACACTACATGGTTGTACATGTACACACTACATGGTTTTGTACATGTGACACACTACATGGTTGTACATGTGACACACTACATGGTTGTACATTGACACACACATGGTTGTACAGTGACACACTACATGGTTGTACATGTGACACACTACAAGGTTGTACATGTGACACACTACTGGTTGTACATGTGACACACTACATGGTTGTACATGTGACACACTACATGGTTGGTAGTGGTGAGCATCAAAATTTGTTGGTGAAAGGGAGATGAGATAGCTATGTTGATGTTGTTATGCCCGGGAAAAAACCCGTGTTTGAGTTGGTGTTAGGAACACTGTACGTGAGACAGATGAAAAAAAAACTATTTTCCTTTCAGTATTAGAAAAAAGTAAACTGATTTATCTCTTCCTGTAGTTATTAACAATAAAAGAAGGAATTAAAATTAGCAGAATATTACCATTGATCTTCTAAGTATCCAGGGTTGTTACAACAGTGTTACTTTGATCTTCTAAGAATCCAGGGTTGTTACAACAGTGTTACATTGATGTTCTAAGTATCCAGGGTTGTTACAACAGTGTTACATTGATCTTCTAAGTATCCAGGGTTGTTAACAACAGTGTTACATTGATCTTCTAAAAATCCAGGGTTGTTACAACAGTTGTTACATTGATCTTCTAAGAATCCAGGGTTTTTTACAACAGTGTTACTTTGATCTTCAAAGAATCCAGGGTTGTTACAACAGTGTTACATTGATCTTCTAAGAATCCAGGGTTTTTTACAACAGTGTTACATTGATTTTTAAGAATAAAGGGGTTGTTAAAACCCAGTGTTACATTGATCTTCTAAGTATCCAGGGTTGTTACAACGGGTGTTACATTGATCTTCTAAGTATCCAGGGTTGTTACAACAGTGTTACATTGATCTTCTAAGAATCCAGGGTTGTTACAACAGTGTTACATTGATCTTTAAGAATCCAGGGTGGTTACAACATGTTTACATTGATTTCTAAGAATCCAGGGTTGTACAACATTTGTTACATTGATCTTCTAAGAATCCGGGTTGTTACAACAGTGTTACATTGATCTTTTAAGAATCAAGGGTTGTTACAACAGTGTTACATTGATCTTCTAAGTATCCAGGGTTGTTACAACAGTGTTACATTGATCTTCTAAGTATCCAGGGTTGTTACAACAGTGTTACATTGATCTTCTAAGAATCCAGGGTTGTTACAACAGTGTTACATTGATCTTCTAAGAATCCAGGGTTGTTACAACAGTGTTACATTGATCTTCTAAGAATCCGGGTTTTGTTACAACAGTGTTACATTGATCTTCTAAGAATCCAGGGTTGTTACAACAGTGTTACATTGATCTTCTAAGTATCCAGGGTTGTTACAACAGTGTTACATTGATCTTCTAAGAATCCAGGGTTGTTACAAAATGTTACATTGATCTTCTAAGTATCCAGGGTTGTTACAACAGTGTTACTTTGATCTTCTAAAATCCAGGGTTGTTACAACAGTGTTACATTGATCTTCTAAGTATCCGGGTTGTTACAACAGTGTTACATTGATCTTCTAAGAATCCGGGGTTTTGTTACAACAGTGTTACATTGATCTTCTAAGTATCCAGGGTTTACAACAGTGTTACATTGATCTTCTAAGAACCAGGGTTGTTACAACAGTGTTACATTGATCTTCTAAGAATCCGGGGTTGTTACAACAGTGTTACATTGATCTTCTAAGAATCCGGGGTTGTTACAACAGTGTTTACTTTGATCTTCTAAGAATCCAGGGTTGTTAAAAACAGTTTTTACATTGATCTTCTAAGAATCCAGGGTTGTTACAAAGTGTTACATTGATCTTTAAGTATCCGGGGTTTTGTTACAACAGTGTTACATTGATCTTCTAAGAATCCAGGTTGTTACAACAGTGTTACTTTGATCTTCTAAGTATCCGGGGTTTTGTTACAAACAGTGTTACATTGATTTCTAAGAATCCAGGGTTGTTACAACAGTGTTACATTGATCTTCTAAGTATCCAGGGTTGTTACAACAGTGTTACATTGATCTTCTAAGAATCCAGGGTTGTTACAACAGTGTTACATTGATCTTCTAAGAATCCAGGGTTGTTACAACAGTGTCATTGATCTTTTTAAAGAACCCTGGGGCTGCAGACCAAGTGTGCTTTAGTAAGAACACCACGAACGCTCCTTGGTTTTGTTCAGGCGTCTTGGTCTGACCCAGCAATGAACCAGGTCATTCTGGCTCTTGGTCTGACCCAGCAGTAAACCCGGGGTAAATTCGGGCGTCCTTGGTCTGACCCAGCAGTGAACGAGGTCGTTTCTGGCGTCTTGGTCGACCCAGCAGTGAACCAGGTCATTCTGGCGTCTTGGTCTGACCCAGCAGTGAACCAGGTCATTCTGGCGTCTTGGTCTGACCCAGCAGTGAACCAGGTCATTCTGGCGTCTTGGTCTACCTAGGGTGTAAACCAGGTCATTCTGGCGTCTTGGTCTGACCCAGGGTGAACCAGGTCATTCTGGCGTCTTGGTCTGACCCAGGGTGAACCAGGTCATTCTGGCGTTTTGGTCTGACCCAGGGTGAACCAGGTCATTCTGACGTCTTGGTCAGACCCAGAAGTGAACCAGGTCAATTCTGGCGTTTTGGGGTCAACCCAGAAGTGAACGAGGTCATTGGGCGTCTTGGTCTGACCCAGAAGTGAACGAGGTCATTCTGGCGTCTTGGTCTGACCCAGCAGTGAACCAGGTCATTCTGGCGTCTTGGTCTGATCCAGGGTGAACCAGGTCATTCTGGCGTCTTGGTCTGACCCAGAAGTGAACGAGGTCTTCTGGCGCCTTGGTCTGACCCAGAAGTGAACGAGGTCATTCTGGCGTCTTGGTCTGACCCAGCAGTGAACCAGATCATTCTGGTGTCTTGGTCTGACCCAGCAGTGAACCAGGTCATTCTGGCCTCTTGGTTGACCCAGAAGTAAACCAGGTCTTTTCTGGCGTCTTGGTCGACTCAGCAGTGAACCAGGTCATTCTGGTGTCTTGGTCTGACCCGCAGTGAACCAGGTCATTCTGGCGTTTTGGGTTCTGACTCAGCAGTGAACCCAGGTCATTCTGGCGTCTTGGTCTGACCCAGCAGTGAACCAGATCATTCTGGCGTCTTGGTCTGACTCAGCAGTGAACCAGGTCATTCTGGCGTCTTGGTCTGACCCAGCAGTGAACCAGGTCATTCTGGCGTCTTGGTCTGACCCAGCAGTGAACCAGATCATTCTGGCGCTTGGTCTGACTCAGCAGTGAACCAGGTCATTCTGGCGTTTTGGGTCTGACCCAGCAGTGAACCAGGTCATTCGGCGTCTTGGTCTGATCAGCAGTGAACCAGGTCATTCTGGCGTCTTGGTCTGACCCAGCAGTGAACCAGGTCATTCTGGCGTCTTGGTCTGACCCAGGGTGAACCAGGTCATTCTGGCATCTTGGTCTGACCCAGCAGTGAACCAGGTCATTCTGGCGTCTTGGTCTGACCCAGCAGTGAACCAGGTCATTCTGGCATCTTGGTCTGAGCCAGCAGTGAACCAGGTCATTCTGGCGTCTTGGTCTGACCCCGCAGTGAACCAGGTATTCTGGCGTCTTGGTCTCCCCCCCAAGGGGGAACCAGGTCATTCTGGCGTCTTGGTCTGACCCAAGGTGAACCAGGTCATTCTGGCGTCTTGGTCTGACCCAGCAGTGAACCAGGTCATTCTGGCGTCTTGGTCTGACCCAGCAGTGAACCAGGTCATTCTGGCGTTTTGGGTTTTGACCCAGCAGTGAACCAGGTCATTCTGGCGTCTTGGTCTGACCCAGCAGTGAACCAGGTCATTCTGGCGTCTTGGTCTGACCCAGCAGTGAACGAGGTCATTCTGGCGTCTTGGTCTGACCCAGCAGTGAACCAGGTCATTCTGGCGTCTTGGTCTGACCCAGCAGTGAACCAGGTCATTCTGGCGTCTTGGTCTGACCTAGGGTGAACCAGGTCATTCTGGCGTCTTGGTCTGACCCAGGGTGAACCAGGTCATTCTGGCGTCTTGGTCTGACCCAGGGTGAACCAGGTCATTCTGACGTCTTGGTCAGACCCAGAAGTGAACCAGGTCATTCTGGCGTCTTGGTCTAACCCAGAAGTGAACGAGGTCATTCTGGCGTCTTGGTCTGACCCAGAAGTGAACGAGGTCATTCTGGCGTCTTGGTTGCCCCAAAGAAAGTGAACCAGGTCATTCTGGCGTCTTGGTCTGATCCAAGGTGAACCAGGTCATTCTGGCGTCTTGGTCTGACCCAGAAGTGAACGAGGTCATTCTGGCGCCTTGGTCTGACCCAGAAGTGAACGAGGTCATTCTGGCGTCTTGGTCTGACCCAGCAGTGAACCAGATCATTCTGGTGTCTTGGTCTGACCCAGCAGTGAACCAGGTCATTCTGGCCTCTTGGTCTGACCCAGAAGTGAACCAGGTCATTCTGGCGTCTTGGTCTGACTCAGCAGTGAACCAGGTCATTCTGGTGTCTTGGTCTGACCCAGCAGTGAACCAGGTCATTCTGGCGTCTTGGTCTGACTCAGCAGTGAACCAGGTCATTCTGGCGTCTTGGTCTGACCCAGCAGTGGAACCCAAATCATTCTGGCGTCTGGTCTGACTCAGCAGTGAACCAGGTCATTCTGGCGCTTGGTCTGACCCAGAAAGTGAACCCAGATCATTCTGGCGTCTTGGTCTGACTCAGCAGTGAACCAGGTCATTCTGGCGTCTTGGTCTGACCCAGCAGTGAACCAGGTCATTCTGGCGTCTTGGTCTGACTCAGCAGTGAACCAGGTCATTCTGGCGTCTTGGTCTGACCCAGCAGTGAACCAGGTCATTCTGGCGTCTTGGTCTGACCCAGGGTGAACCAGGTCATTCTGGCATCTTGGTCTGACCCACCCAGTGAACCAGGTCATTCTGGCTCTTGGTCTGACCCAGGGTGAACCAGGTCATTCTGGCGTCTTGGTCTGACCCAGCAGTGAACCAGGTCATTCTGGCGTCTTGGTCTGACCCCGCAGTGAACCAGGTCATTCTGGCGTCTTGGTCTGACCCAAGGTGAACCAGGTCATTCTGGCGTCTTGGTCTGACCCAAGGTGAACCGGGTCATTCTGCCGTCTTGGTTGACCCAGCATTTGAACCAGTCATTCTGGCGTCTTGGTCTGACCCCGCAGTGAACCAGGCATTCTGGCTCTTGGTCTGACCCAAGGTGAACCAGGTCATTCTGGCGTCTTGGTCTGACCCAGGGTGAACCAGGTCATTCTGGCGTCTTGGTCTGACCCAGCAGTGAACCAGGTCATTCTGGCGTCTTGGTCTGACCCAGGGTGAACCAGGTCATTCTGGCGTCTTGGTCTGACCCAGCAGTGAACCAGGTCATTCTGGCGTCTTGGTCTGACCCAGGGGGAACCAGGTCATTCGGGGCGTCTTGGTCTGACCCAGCAGTGAACCAGGTCATTCTGGCGTCTTGGTCTGACCCAGGGTGAACCAGGTCATTCTGGCGTCTTGGTCTGACCCAGCAGTGAACCAGGTCATTCTGGCGTCTTGGTCTGACCCAGGGTGAACCAGGTCATTCTGGCGTCTTGGTCTGACCCAGGGTGAACCAGGTCATTCTGGCGTCTTGGTCTGACCCAGCAGTGAACCAGGTCATTCTGGCGTCTTGGTCTGACCCAGCAGTGAACCAGGTCATTCTGGCGTCTTGGTCTGACCCAGGGTGAACCAGGTCATTCTGGTCTGCGGGTTTACGGTGGACTTTAACAATCTCTTTAACAATTGAGACATTAAAAATTAAAGTGGAAATTATTTCTTAGCTGCAATATGTCTAGCGAATATAAATGCCTAGTAAAACTATAAATATACATACATCAAGGATCTAAGCTAATTTTAGACTAATCATGTATTTTCGTATGTTACTGCAGGCGTCTTAATAATTGTTGGAGTTACAGTAAATTCTGAGAGAGTCAGAAGGTAGAGTATTAACCTACGTGAAGCTATGACGCGAGACAAAGACAGCCAGCAGGGACAGTCAAAGACAGCCAGTAGGGACAGTCAAAGACAGCCAGCAGGGACAGTCAAAGACAGCCAGTAGGGACAGTCATAGACAGCCAGTAGGGACAGTCAAAGACAGCCAGTAGGGACAGTCAAAGACAGCCAGCAGGGACAGTCAAAGACAGCCAGTAGGGGGCAGTCAAAGGCGCCAGCAGGGACAGTCAAAGACAGCCAGTAGAGACAGTCATAGACAGCCAGTAGGGACAGTCAAAGACAGCCAGTAGGGACAGTCAAAGACAGCCAGTAGGGACAGTCATAGACAGCCAGTAGGGACAGTCAAAGACAGCCAGTAGGGACAGTCAAAGACAGCCAGTAGGGACAGTCAAAGACAGCCAGTAGGGACAGTCATAGACAGCCAGTAGGGACAGTCACAGACAGCCAGTATGGACAGTCAAAGACAGCCAGTAGGGACAGTCAAAGACAGCCATTAGGGACAGTCATAGACAGCCAGTAGGGACAGTCAAAGACAGCCAGTAGGGACAGTCAAAGACAGCCAGTAGGGACAGTCAAAGACAGCCAGTAGGGACAGTCAAAGACAGCCAGTAGGGACAGCATAGACAGCCCCGTAGGGACAAATCAAAGACAGCCAGTAGGGACAGTCAAAAAACAGCCAGTAGGGACAGTCAAAGACAGCCAAGGGACAGTCATAGACAGCAGTAGGGACAGTCCAGACAGCCAGTAGGGACAGTCATAGGCAGCCAGTAGGGACAGTCAAAGACAGCCAGTATGGGGCAGTCAAAGACAGCCATAGGGACAGTCAAGACAGCCATTAGGGACAGTCATAGACAGCCAGTAGGGACAGTCAAAGACAACCAGTAGGGACAGTCAAAGACAGCCAGTAGGGACAGTCAAAGACAGCCAGTAGGGACAGTCAAAGACAGCCAGTAGGGACAAAGACAGCCAGTAGGGACAGTCAAAGACTGCCAGTAGGGATAAAGACGGCCAGCAGAGACAAAGACGGCCAGTGGGCACAGTCGAAAATAACTAGTAGGGACAGAAAAAAAAACAGCCAGTAGAGACAAAGAAAAAGACAGTGAGTGAGGAGAGAAAGACAAAGAGAGCAGAGTCAGGCAGGCAGACGTGGGTGATAGGTATCCGGTCACAGTACATAGCTGGCTACCAGGGACGGTGGCCAGGCTCACTTCATGACGTCACACACTGAGACGGCCAGTCGGAGGTAAGAGCCTCATGAAATCACACACTGAGATGACCAATCGGAGGCAAGAACCTCATGACGTCACACACTGAGACGGCCAGTCGGAGGTAAGAGCCTCATGAAATCACACACTGAGATGACCAATCGGAGGCAAGAACCTCATGACGTCACACACTAAGATGACCAATCGAAGACAAGAACCTCATGACGTCATGAAATATATAAATGAAAAGTTTCTTAATTAAATAGAATAAATTTAGATTTAGGCCAGAGTGTACACGAGCCAGGATCTATGACACATACATTACCTATTGATAGTTTAGCTAACTCCGTAGTTTTCTAAAATAAAATCTATGGCAGTATGGGGGGGGGAGTCAGAGCGAGAAATATATGTTAGGTAAAAAGGACACAAATGCAACTAATGCGACATTTTTACTGTGGCAACGTTTCGCTCTCTAGGAGCTTTGTTAAGTCTTCACGAACAATACAGAGATAAATGGTTCAGAGAACCGACACGTTGATAAATTAGACACATGTGCAGCTCTTGGGTATCTTTACTGAGGAAACGTTTCGCCACACAGTAGCTTCATCAGTCCATACAAAGGAGAATCGTGAAGAACAGGAAGAGAATGAGGTAGTCAGTCCCTGAACCTTGAGTCGATGTGGTCACTCCATCAATCTTGAATAGATTGATGGACTGACAACATCGACTCAAGGTTGAGAGACTGGAGAGTAAATCTGGAAATCTGGAGAGAGTTCCGGGGGTCAACGCCCCCGCGGCCCGGTCTGTGACCAGGCCTCATAGTGGAAAAGGGCCTGATCAACCAGGCTGTTACTGCTGGCTGCACGCAATCCAACGTACGACCCACAGCCCAGCTGTTCAGGTACTGACTTTAGGTGTCCGTCCAGTGCCTGCTTGAAGACAGCCAGGGGTCTATTGGTAATCCCCCTTATGTATGCTGGGAGGCAGTTGAACAGTCTTGGGCCCCTGACACTTATTGTGTTGTCTCTTAGCGTGCTAGTGACACCCCTGCTTTTCATTGGGGGGATGTTGCATCGTCTGCCGAGTCTTTTACTTTCATCGGGAGTGATTTTCGTGTGCAAGTTTGGTACTAGTCCCTCTAGGATTTTCCAGGTGTATATAATCAAGTATCTCTCCCGCCTGTATTCAAGGGGAGTATGTAGACAGCCTGTACTGTCTGCACAGACAGCCCATGCTGTCTGCCAGCTTAGTTCATGTTTCGCGCCACTCAGGTGCTGCCCTCTGGGCCTGTCCAGGTCTGTGGGAAGCTGGCCCCACACACTCTCACTCTGGCGACACCCTTCACTCAGTCAAGAAGTGTCCACTTCTCTCTCCCTCGTGGGCATGGCCCTCCTGGGCCATGGGCACAACACACAAGCCTGTGTACCCACCACGGCTTAACAATAAAGCAAGAAGCCTCCGAAGACGTATCATTTAACCACCCGCTACCAGAACACCAAATAATCTCGTTAAAAGTACAGGCTCAGGAACTTCAAGCGCTCCCAGTAATTGAGGTGTTTTATCTCCGTTATGCGCTCCGTGAAGGTTCTCTGTACATTTTCTAGGTCAGCAATTTCACCTGCCTTGAAAGGTGCTGTTAGTGTGCAGCATTATTCCAGCTTAGATAGAACAAGTGACCTGAAGAGTGTCATCATGGGCTTGGCATTGCTAGTTTTGAAGGTTCTCATTATCCATCCTGTCATTTTT
>NC_069408.1:5149241-5159241 GCF_026875155.1 Cherax quadricarinatus | reverse complement strand
AGTAATCAGAGTATCTGAAAGAAAGATAATGTTTATAAATACTGCAGAGTACATAGATACAGTACATAAAACACTGCGCTGCGCAACTCACTAATACAGACATATTCCAAAATTTCAATTGCAAATGCTGTAGGCTGGACCTCAACCAGTCAACTTCATATTTGGCACTGAATCTAAGATGTATATAAGGAACAATGCCTGAAGAGTGCAACTTGGATCAAAATTTCAATGCTTACTATTGTGCTCCCAATATCTATCCTATGGATGGTAGTACAAGAGTAGATGGATAAACTAAAAGCCTAGGCTTAGTGTAAATAGGTATATATCATGCAGTAATTCCTAACTAAATTGAAGGAGCGTGCGAGGGAAAAAAATATAAAAACGGCCGGTGCATTTTATCTGCCATTATCACAATACTAAGTGAACACTGAATCACATCGAAGTGGCAAGAAGATGGCAGCCAGACGCCGCAAGACAATAAAAAGACAGCAACCAGATGACACCTGCCACAGACTACAACACTGTCCTATCTGTCTCACTAAGGGATAAGGCCACTTTAACTTCCTCTGGAAGCTAAGGCGCCTGAACTACAGGAAAAACGCTCTTTAAATACAATTAGTTTCATCAGTAGAATGTGCGAAACATTAAGAGAAGGACTAACAGTGTTGACACTGATCAATGGATCACTGGGTCACTCCATCCTCCATTAGCATAAACTCAGAGTGGGAACTGATGCTTGACGCTTACTATTGACGGTCATTAACCCCGCTGATACTGATTTTTGAGGCAAATATCTGGTCGACACCAGACCTAGCGCCACATTAATGTAGGATGTAATTGCATAGCATCACATTAATGCTACTAATATTACCATAAATTCTGCATTAATTATATAGTAACAGTTTCATAATATTTTGTTCACAAAAGTCTGCCATACAACAGTCTTCAAAAACAATAATTACAATAATTTCTTTACTAATAAAATAATGCGGACCTGGAGAATATACAGAAAACTCTCACTTCACGTTGTAAATATAATGAAGTACCTAAATTACTGGGAACGGTTGAAGTCCTTGACTTGTACTTCTTGGAATGCAGGCGAGAAAGATACATGATAATATACACTTGGAAAATCTTAGAGGGAGTAGTCCCACATCTGCCAACACAAAATCACTCCTTAAGATTGCCAAAAGATTCGGCAGGTGGTGCAGCAACATCCTCCTATTGAAAAACAGGGGCGCTAAGAGACAATCAAAAAGTGTCAGGGGCCCAAGACTGTTCGACTGCCTCCGAGCACACATAAGGAGGATTACCAATAGACCCCTGACTGTCTTCAGAATGAGCAGGACGGCCACCTAAAGTCAGTTGCCGACTAGCGGGCTGTGACTCCTACGTTAGTTTACGTGCGGCCAGCAGTAACAGCCTGGTTGATCAGGCTCTGATCCACCGGCTGCCTAGTCATGGACACGGCCGCTAGGGCGCTGACCCCAGAACCCCCTCCCCTCCAGGTATGGAATGACGTTTTTATTGTACACTGGATATGTGGTGTAACTGGCAGCATCACATATATCATTCCCAGATTTTGTTTACATATAATAACAGGAGACAGAGACTCCTCTGACTGACTCCACAGTTTCATGGCTCATATATCCTGCTTATGAGGTTGATATTTTTAATAGTGGGTAGTTGCCATTTTGAATTAATGTCGAAATAACGTAGTATGTTTTTACATCATTGTGTTATTATGTTTTGATACAGGTGAGGGGTTCTTGATCCAAGGAGCTGGATTGCTTGGTAAGTTCTTGTGTGTAGATTTCATTTCGCTACTTTTAATCGTGAAATAGTATGACATTATTTTACCTTATTGTGTTATTTTGCCTTGATGCAGGTGAGGGGATCTTGATCCAAGGAACAGAACTTTTCCTTCCCGTCCTTGGATCGAATCTGAATGCCTCCCATTCCACAGGAACTGAATGACCCATACTGGTTTATCCTTTTCTGATGATCAAATGAAACAATTGTGAAGAGCTCTCGAGAGTAATGGAACAGAAATTACTAACTCAATAGTCATCTATTCTGCGTCACACACGTCGTTCTACTATTTTTTTTCCATTGTATAAAAATTTCAGATTCCTGTAATTTCTTTGACCTGCAACGACTGAGAAACTGTCAGCAAATGTTCCACCTTGTGCATCGTCGGTGCTGAACCAAACATTCCTTGGCTTTATGATGTGTAGATACATAATGTGTTGGAGTCTGTGTAATAAGAAGAGAATGCTTCTTCTGGTCGGTTTTAAACTTATAGTGCTGATGTATTTTCCTCAATGGAAGCTTTGACTGATTTCAAGTTGTGTAAGTTTTGGGGGAGTTTTATTAATTAAATAGATTTCTGTAAGAAAACTGGAAATGATCAGAAAAGAATCACGATGCTGTTTTTTTTTCTGAGATATCGTAGGTCAAATCTAGACATTGTACATTATATATTCATTGCCCCTCGCAGAAACAAGTGAAAGTATGTGCAAGGAACTATCAGCTACAGATACCTCATAACGTTAGTAGCTTACTAGACAGGTTTCTCGTGGCATCGAGCACACCAGTGAGCCTCAAGCATAGTCTCCAGCTGTATCATTCTCCTGCTGTTATGTTCTGGCCTCCCTACCTATATTATACTCAATGCTCCTCCCAGAAACAAGCGAAAGTATACATAAAAATATTGCAGCCAACAGAATTAAAACCAGATCAGCAGCTCTCCACGAGTACAGTTAGGTTCCAACCCGACACTTTATGCCACTCGAACAACAGATGCCGTATAACGTTTAGGTAGTCTGCATATATTTTAGCTTGTTTCTGTATAGTGCATTGAATATAGTATTCTCTCGTGCATAATATACATAACATCGGTGTATCCTCGAGATCATCGTAAAATATGTGTATAAATTACCTTAAGTTTTAATGAAGCATAATTGCTTTAACGTAAATAGATTTTGGCCTGTGTACTAATTACTGAGTGACTCATCCACATGACTTCGTCCTTCAACGATGGTAACTTGATAACAGAAATTTTGATCCGCTTCAAATTTAATGCAGTGTTGTATTTTAGCAAATTGGTCCCTCTGAGATAACGGCAAAATGCTTTTTATTTTGACGTCAAAGCTGTTGTTTGTTAGCAGAAGGTTTGAATTAGTTTTGGGCTGCGTTGTCATATTTTACCATTTTTATTGAAATTGGGATACTAGTAACTGTGAAAACCTGAGAATATCAAATCTGATTCGCTTCGAATCTTCAATATTAACACTTACATGTATTAGAAACCCCTGCCACACTGCACTAATCTTCTTCCCGTACATTGACGTACATGGGGCGGGGTTATACAATACTTGGATACCTTTCTCGGATCGCCCAGCGGCTGAAATACATCTAGTTTCTAATTAGGTGTTGATGGATGAGCTGTTGATGTAAGAAATACCAAGGCATAATTGGTTGCTTAATTCTTATTAAAGTTTACCGACTTCACTAAGGTCATTAAAGTTGCATGTAACTTGTTAACTCCTGTTACAATAAAAAATATATATCATTGGTCCTAGAACACCTGACCGTACAATGTACCAGATGATAGTGCAGTTAAAGATGAGGGATATACACAGGAAGATATATTGTGGTTCAACTTATATTCCCACTACTAAAACATATACAAAGTTATGAGCACTATATGCAATGTTTACAGACCAGTGAATAGAGTTTGGAGAGAGTAAGTATGATAGCGATCTCACTGCTACACCTATACCACACCCATACACACAGATCTGGCATAATACAAGTTAGCTAGGGAGCAGGTAAGGAGGTCTCACAATCTGGGCTTCTCCTCTATGGAAGGTAACTTCATCTAAGCTTTGAAACATCAGACAGTACCAGCACTTAGCCACCCTCAACCAGACTGGTGCACACATGCAGCGACCACCCGTGGCAGAGGCTACAATGACATGCAGGAAAATAGTTGTGTGTGAAGCACGGTGAGCATAAGAGCAGTGCCTCTAAATAGAAAGCTTAATTAAACGAGCTGCATCTACCAAAGATCCCAGCCAGTTGCACTCTGCACATGTCACAACCACCGGTCTGGAATACTAAATCCATAAACTTGGGATTAATTTGGGTAAACTTTTACTTTATATACATTCAGCGATACATACTTCTCGGGGGAATATTCTAATGACTTTGAAATTTCTTGCTCTTACTTTTATTATAATATTATATATATATATATATATTATATATATATATATATATATTATATATATATATATATATATATATATATATCCACTGCCTTGTCAGTGGACGGGTTTATAAAGGATGAGGTTAACCATAGAAATGATGAAGAAAAAAAAAGGTGAGTGGTGCTTTAAGTATGTAAGAGAGTATAGTGGTACCAACACTCTTATGTAAGAACATAAGAAAGAAGGAACACTGCAGCAGGCCTACTGGCCCATGAGAGACCGTCCAAGGCACCTCCCCGGCTTAAACCAATGATCCACCTAGTCAGGTCAGGTCACATCCACTTAAGAAAGGAGCACGGCATCAGAACTATTAGCACAAGCTAGTCAAGTCCACCTCACACCCACCCACACCCACTCACGTATTTATCCAACCAGTTTTTAAAACTGCACAATGTCTTAGCTTCTATGATGGTTTAAAACCATGGTTGTGAGTCCTGTCTAGGCTACATATTTTTAGCACGCTATTTATATTCCCTTTATTTATTCCTGTTTCTTTTTATTTATACTCCTCAGTCATATCCCCCCCTAATTCTACGCCTTTCTAGAGAGTGCTGATTCAGGGCCCTCAGTCTATCCTCATAGAGAAGATTTCTGATAAGTGGGATCAACTTTGTCATCCTCCTTTGTAAGTTTTCCAGAGCATTTATATCCATTCTGTAATACGGTGACCAGAACTGAGAGCACATAATCTAAATGAGGCCTAACCAAGTATAGAGTTTGAAGAACAACCTGAGGACTTCTATTATTTATACTTCTTGATATGTAGCCAAGGATTCTTTTAGCTTTACTGCGAACACTTATGCACTGTTGTCTTGGTTTTAGATTACTGCTAACCAGAACTCCCAAATCCTTTTCGAAATCAGTAATATTAATATCTACATTTGTGAGGGAAATGCTGGTAATAAATGGGGTTATGGTTGTTCAGACACCCAGGAACCATCTAGCGGGCTGAGGCCAAACTCCAGTTCCTGGTTGTCCGATTTGCTTTAATTTCAACTCCTGGAGTGGGTTAAAGTCTGGAGAATCACTTCACCTCCACTCATCTCCTGATGAGGTAAGGTGATCTACCAAGAGTATTTCTGTTCATTGTTTCTGATTTTCCTGGTTACCAGTAATGCCATTGAAGTTGAATACCACCCTCTGTCTTCAATGTTATTTTCTATATTGTCAGCTCTGCTGCGGGCCTAGTCAACCAGGGTAGACGCTAGGAAATTGGAGCAAGATCCTTGTCTACTGGACGTAGTGGGACATTACGACTACTCTTCTCTGAAATCTTAATTGTGATGCTACAACCATGTGGTGTAGGTTATCCTGGGTGGCGGTGTTCGTACAGTATTCTTGAAAATCCTGTCACCATCCTGTCCCAACATCATACTGGAACCACAACGGCCAATCTTTATTTTTATATAATTATAATTAAAAGCCTTAGAAAATTATCTTCATGATTATTCCTAGAGTCATTCATTTATTTATTTTTCCATTCTTGCAGTTCAGGCGGAAGGCGTTCCCATGATAACATTACTTAGTTTATATATGGCATGGTTATTTTCTTGTCCAGTGTTTAGAACTTTGCATTTGTCTATATTAAACTACATCTGCCACTTCTCCGACCACTGCATCAGTCTATTCAAATAATCCTGGAGTGCTCTAATGTCCTCATTAGAATGAATTGGACGGTTTATTTTGGTGTCATCAGCAAACTTGCTTATGTAGTTATTTATTCCCTCATCTATGTCGTTTATGTAGACTGTGAACAACAAAGGGCCCAACACTGACCCCTGTGGAACACCGCTTGTGACGTGCCCCACTTTGATTTCTCCCCATTGATGCGAACTCTCTGCTGCCTATTTGTCAACCACTCCTCTACCAAGGAAAAAATTCCTCCTATTCCGCGTGGCCTTAATTTTCCTCAATAGCCTCTGGTGTGGAACTCTATCAGAAGTCTTACTGAAGTCAATATACACAATATCATATTCATTACCATGATCTACCTCCTCAAATACCTTGGTGAAAAAAGTTAGTAAATTCGTAAGACAGGAACGCCCCTTCGTAAAACCGTGCTGAGATTCAATTATCAATTTATGCCTTTCAAGATGGCTACGAATTGTCTCGGTAATTATTGATTCCATAAATTTTCCCACTATGGAGGTAAGGCTTATTGGTCTATAGTTCGAAGCTAAGGACCTGTCACCTGCCTTGTAAATAGGTATTACATATGCTCTTTTCCACTTTTCTGGCACTATGCCAGTTTGTAGTAATGTAGATTAGCCAAAGGTATGCTAAGTTCCTCTTTACATTCCTTTAAAACCCTTGCACACAGTTCATCAGGGCCTGGGGATTTGTTAGATTTTAATTTCTCAATTTGTCTAAAGACCATGCCACTAGTTACTCTAATCGTACATAGTTTATCGTTCTGTTCTACATAATTTATCATTTCTGGAATTTCGCTAGTATCTTCCTGCGTAAAAACTGAAAGGAAGTAGGTATTGAAAAGCTCACACACATCCTTATCACTGTCAGTGATCTGACCTGAGTTACTTTTGAGTTGGCCAGTCTGGTCCCTAATCTTACCTCCATATACCTGAAAGAAAACTTTTGGGTTAGTCTTCGAATCCATTGCCACTTTAGCCTCTTTTAGCTTTTCTTATTCCCTTTTTTATGTCTCTTTAATTGAACATATTGATTTCTTAACTGGCAATTCTCTCTTTTGATACGCATATATATGTCTGTTTTAATCTATTGTTTATCCATTTGTGATCATTTTTGGTTGATCTAAATTCCCTACTTGGAACGTATGTTACACACAGTCTGGGTAGCTAGAACTATGCTCTGAAAACTATCATATTGGCAACCAACACCTCCTACCTAATCCAAAGTCAGGTCATTCCAATTTAGCCCACCCAGGTATTTTCTCAGTCCCCTTGAAGTCAGCCAAGTGGAAGTCTGGGACAGAGACTTGATTGCAGTTATCTGGGTAACTGCATGATATATTGAAACTTGTGATTTGTGATCGCTTTCTGCAAGCTCATCATTAACCTCAAGATCATTAATTAGTGATTCTTGTTGGCAAGAACCAAGACAGGCAGAATGTTTTTCTCTAGTTGGTTCTGTCGCAAACTGTTCTAAAAAGCAATCTTGAATTGTATCAAGAAAGTCACTGGACACAAAGATTTTCTTTCATATTGTTTCAACCAATTTGTCTGAAGTTAAAATCTCCCATTAACACAACATTTCATATCTTCGCCCCCGAAAAGGTTGGAGGGAGGGTAAAGGAGGTTTTGTGGCCGAGGGGCTTGGACTTCCAGCAAGCTTGCGTGAGCATGTTAGGAGCGAATGGAGACGAATGGCTTTAGGACTGGCAAGCTGTTGGATTGTGAGCAAGGTAATATTTAGTGAAGGGATTCAGGGAAACCGGTTAGCCGGACTTGAGTCCTGGAAATGGAAGTACAATGCCTGCACTTTAAAGGCACTTTAAATGGCACCTTGATCGCCACACTCACACTGTCCATAAAATATTTTAAATCCCCCGGCTTTCTTCATCGGCAGTCACCCTGTTCCTCCTAATCAGTTACATTTGCATGTAGATAAAGTACACGAAACACAAGACAATATATATATATATTATATATATATATATTAAAATATATATTATATATTCTGTGTATTATTTTTGTGGGTATTGATATTTTGTCTTGTGTTTCGTGTACTTTATCTACATGCAGATGTAACTGATCAGGAGGAACAGGTGACTGCCGATGAAGAAAGCCAGGGGATTTAAAATATTTTATGACAGTGTGAGTGTGGCGATCAAGGTGCCATTTATACCGAGTTATAATTAATGTTGTTAATGCTGTTAAAGAGGTACCAACGATTAGGGAAGACACAAGCCGCACCATCACAGGATACATGAACTCGGAGCTGTGTTTCTCTCAGTGTATGTATCCTGAGAGCTTACTTCAGTGTTTATTGAAGTTTTCTTTTGCAGGGTTTTTGATCCTAGTGCAATCTGTAAGCTTTAAACCCCATTAACCCAAACCCCCACTACCACACCCCAGCATCCCCCCACACCCCAGCATCCCACCCACCACAGCATCACACCACAGCATCCCACCACACCACAACATCCACCCACACCACACACCTCACACCACAGAATCCCACCACACTCTCACACCATATCATGATACCACACCACACTAAACCGTCACACCACACCATACCACTCCACCAAATCACACAACCACACCACACTACAGCACACTCCATAGTATACCATAACACCACACCATGCCACCCCATCAGTACGCTGAGGTCAGTGGTCACGTGTGGTCATACATGCCTAAGCTCTTGGGAGTTAGCGTGGGGTGTTACCAAGCACCATGACTTGTTGTAGTGTTTTAGATCTCAGGTTCAAGTGTTTTAAGAAGGAGATTCTACTTCTTCAGAGGAAAATAGGAAGCTGAAGCTTCGCATAGATGAGTTTGGGAGCGAGTGTGAGAAGGATTAGCTGGTAAGGAAGGAATGGTCACCAGCAGTGATAGTGGCAGCCGCTTTAAGTGACAAGTGGTTCACAGTTCAGGAAGAAGGAAGATGAGGGAGTTTTAAAAGAGAAGATGTGAAAGGGATGAATCGATTCTCTGTTCTCCAAGACGAATGTACTTCAGTGGTTAGTGAGGATGAAGGTACCACTGATTCCCTGCTAATCAAGGTAAAATATTTTTAAAAGTAGGCGATTCTCAGGTAAGATATATGGACCGTGCATTTTGTAACAGAGACAGAAAGGTCAGACAAGAGGTGTGTCTTCCTGGAGCTGGTGTTGGTGACATAGTCAGCAGGTTGGATAATATTATGGCAGGTAATGGGAACAAGCCCCTTGTCTGTCTTAGTGGGTGGGGGGGTAATGGACATAGGGAAGGGCAAGAGAGGAGCTGCTGGAAAATACAGGTCAGCCAAAAAAGTAGTAGGTCTGGGGAAAGGATCCCAGTCATATGTAGAATTTTCCCCTAAAAAGGGGAGTGGGCAATGGATGGATGTCCAATTTTTTATAAATTTCTGGCTAGAAGGTACTGCAAGTAACGTGCAATCCCCTTTATTTATAACTGGGACCTATTCTTTAGCAAACGTGATTGTAGCAAGGGATGGGGTTCATTCTCTGGGGATGGAGTGGTTGATTAGCCAAATTAATTGAGGGGTAATTTATGACTTTTTAGGAAATTTTAAAATGATAAAATTTTAGAGGGATGGGTTTTTGGGAAAAAAATCAGGCTGCAGATTAGGGGTTTAAAAACAGCAGTTATTGCCGGGATACCTACGGATTTGTTTAAAGACAAAATTCAAAAAAAAATATTTTAATAACTAAAGTTTTGGAAAAGGCAAAACAATTGATCAATAAACAAAAAGAGATTGAGGGCACGAGGACTAGCCCTTAAGGTTTACTACACAAATAGTAGGAGTTAAGAAAAAGATAGATGGCTAAGATTTTTGCAAGTGTAGGTCTATAGTAAATTTTTGGATAACAGATACCGGTTCAACCTAAAAAATGAGAAATGCCTTTTGAATGCAACATTCAGTTTTATAAAATTACCTTTATGGGTCAACAGAAAGGGGGTGGGGTGGCGATGTATGTCGGGAAAGAAAAATTTAAATTGTTGTCTTGACATGATTAAGTTTTGAAAAATCGAACACAGAAACTGTTTGGTTACAGGCCCCAAACCTGATGGGAGTGC
>NC_069408.1:5092751-5148741 GCF_026875155.1 Cherax quadricarinatus | reverse complement strand
TATATTGATTTGAATTTTAATTTTGCACCAAACAACCAACCTAGGCTTGGCCAAGGACACGGCCGCGGGGGCGCTGACCCCCGGAACACCTCCAGGCAGACTCCTCCAGGTAGGTTATCTAGCTAAAAATTACCTTCAATTAAACGCTTTACTTGAGGAAAGTGATCCTGGTGAATCCTTACTTGACACACACAACACTAAGCTAATAACTCTGCGTCTGTGACTGCAGAACAAGTCTTTATTTACCCAATTATTTACCCACGTAAAAATCTTTTTTTGTATACTTGTGTTGCCCTCAAGTGTTAGGGTGATACATCCTTCAAACACACACACACACACACACTTACAACAACGCAATATCTAATAATAATAGAGATCTCCAGTGAATACTAGAAAGGACTGCCCTTCTAGCATCCAGCCTGTTACTGGGTTTTTGTAACAAGTAGTCAGTATCCTGGTTCAATTATCCATTAGAATTTAGTAAGAATCAATTAGTGCTTCAGGATTACACTGGTAGGCTACTAACTAAAGAAATTAAAATTTAATATGTTTATTAATAACAATAAAGTTGTCTAGGCGTATAATATCTAAGTAAATTAAAGTAATCAATTGAATATAATATAGGATACAAGTTGCTACACTTCTCTCGTGTACAGTAGTATTGTGCTGAAGGCACATATCACATCTTTATGGCTTTTAAGTACCGTCTGGTACATTGTTAGCATTTAATAACATAGTACAAATATATACAAGCAAGTTTGTGTGTATGTGTGTAAGTGCTCTAAGTAGTTTGCTATGTCTCAAGAGTTGACTAGACTTAACTAGTGACTGACTAAAAGTCCTCACATAAACTAACTTCTTGACCAACTTGGCAATCAGAACAGCTTGCTTGAACAATAAAGCGGCTGTTAAGCCGAACAGCAATATAACAAGCAACAGCAACACAGAATCAGGAACAAGGAGATAATATAAGTAGGGACCATCTGCAGATCCTCCACAAAAGTCACAAAACTCCTGTACTACTGAATCTAAGTTCAGTATTAGAAAATCCTCGACTGTGACGGTACACAGATACCAGTACAAATTAGGTCAGAAGCTACAGCTCAGGACCTGAGTTTCTCAGAATGTCTATGAGACACACAACCTCAGTACAACGTCGAAAATCACTAAGTCTAGGCCATGCCTTGTAACCAGAGTTACACAGAACCAAAAACAAGAAAGTGACAGAGACGATCTTCCAACAAGCGCCCGCAAGGGAGAGCTAGAGAGGCCGTCTTGTTGGAAGCAACGTCAAACAGACACAGGCCAGCTAGACTCTCTCTCCAGGTGAGGTGTGATCACCCTACCCTGATCACGTGACTCTCCGTGCACTGCTGCTGCCCAGCAACAAAAGCAGAGTGAAAATTACAGTAGTTAGACAATGCTGTCAGCTACTTAACACTGGAACTATGAGCACTGAATATATAAATATTACATCCTACCTAATAACATAACTAAGTCAAATAATAATATAGAGCAATATATTTACGATTTAGCTAATATCACAAATATAAGCAATATAAAATTATATGAACAGGTAATATACACTATATACATTGTGACCCATTCAGGGGTCGTAATACCCCCCCCCCCAGCACGTCAAACGGTCGCACTAGGAGTTGCGTTAGTGTCTTTCACAAGATTACTGTGATTACTCATGCCACTTTAATAACACGATTTAATATAAAAAAAAATCAGTCACTCTTGTGCCAAGCACTTCTTACATTTTACAGTGTCTATTTTACTATAAGTTACGCCCCTCGTACTAGGGCAGTATACATCATATCGTATATCTTCATACTCGTGGTTATGTATGTGGAAAATTGCATTTATCTGAATGTAACTAATTATGTACATAACAGTAAATGATAACAAAGATAACTATTATTTATCAATGTTACATAGACAAGTAGAAATTTGGGACACCTAGGTCGCAAAAAAATGTCCCCCTTCGATACCTACCACTGTCATATCCACAAGTTGCTCTGGACCTATTAATTAAATGAAATATACGTACACCAGGAATACTGGTAAATATATAAATTTGTGGACTGTATATTAAAAAATGATTATATATAAATTAACATATACATAACAGAAGGAAAATATATCTTAATATCACTCACCAATTTGACTGGATATTAAGTTGTATCATGCTCAGAAAAACCTCACTATAACTAAATTTATGAAACACTGGCCAGAAATTATACACAAATCTAGAGAGCTTATCTGAGGTTCCTGGAGCTGTCTTGTCCAGTCGTCTGATATCTCAAGTTATGCAGGAATGCACATCCAACAATTTCGCCTCCTATTTGAGAGGTGTCAATCCAATTTTAACCTCTAGAGCACGAAAAATTCTTCCCATTATATTAACGTTGTATCCAATTCAAAACCAAGATGGCGAGTCACATCTGCGCAGACGCAGGCTTTCCGTTTTCTATGACATAAATATTATTAAATACAGTATGGTCATCTATTTACATATAAATACTGAATTTCTGGAAAATATATACAGTATTTTCCACAATGTACATCAGTGTAGAGACAGGATAGCATAGACAAGCATGACACGTTGAGGCTCGATCATAGTAGTGTAGACTGTATATTAGAATAGCAGTCTTGTGCGATAGACAGGAGACGGCATCCCACTCTTAAGTAGTGGTAGTGGAATGCGAGGCAGTATGGACATGTGGGTATGAGAAAACTTGAGTGCAGTAACTTATTAAGGCGTGTAGAGAGGGGGGTGACTGCGGCAGGACTGTATTCCGCCACTCAGTAAGTAACATCGCCCACACAACACTCTACACTCTCAACTTCTGTCTCCAACTATCTCCTTCTCACACCAACATATATCACCACTACTGTGAATATATAAATAGAATAATTAGACATGAGTATACATAGTTAACATGGGCTTGATAGATTACGTTACTTTACTGAATTTGATGTAGCAAGTAACATAAGGTATTCGGGCATAAAATTAGGTTAATTTAAATGTAACAATGATAATTAAGGATGTGACAGAGCATCAGCAATTACATTACAATGACCACTGATATGTTGTATACTAATAGAGTAAGGCTGGATTCTGAGAGCCCACCTCATGATCCTAGCATTTTTATTCTTCATTGTATTTATGTAGGTGAGTGGATTGTGGTCTGAAAAAAATGTTAATTTTAAATGGGGAAGTGCCCAGATACACGTCAAAATGTTCCAAGAACACCGCAAGAGCTAGAGCCTCTTTCTCAATAGTGGCATTTTTCTAGTGTCGTTTGAGCTTAGATGAATGGTAACATATAGGATGGAGAATGTCAATGGATGTTGACTGTTGGAGCAGCACAGCACCCACTGCATAACCACTCGCATCTATATGTAAAAAGAAGGGAAGATTGAAATTAGGACTCCTCCAAACAGGAGCAGAGGAAAGCAGATGCTTCAACCTTGTAAATGATTTTGAACAATCCCTAGTCCAGATGAACTGAACTTTGCTACTAGTAAGCTCAGTAAGAGGTGTAGGTGGAAGTGTGTCTGCTGGCTTGCCTGTCACTTGACACACGTGGCAACGGTGCAAATGATCAGCTACTGTTTCCTTCTTTTTTGGCCAAGTAAAATGTTTTGCCAGTTTACCGAGTGTCTTCTTGACACCCAGATGTCTCTCTGGATATTGTAGTAAAATCAAGGGGCTTGTTCACGAAATGTAACTGGTAAATACGAGAAGCTTGATGTGGTGGAAACACTATCAGCTGCAACTTAAGTATTTTTCTCCATCAACCCATTACAAAAATGAAACATTTTCGGATCTTTTGCTTCACTATCGTAACTGCTATACTCTCAGTCTTTCCCCAGTGAGATAACAAATGATCCTTGTTTTAAATATCATGGTTAGAAATTTACGTCAGTTGTGTCCTGACTGGGTTGTGCCCGGGGGGGTCAGTGTTAATGATCCGGGTGCAGAGCTCACTAACAAAAATTTTCAACCCAATCATTGCATCCACTAACTCAACAGGAACAAGGATGGTTGTTTTATCTTGACTAGCTTAGTAATTGCACGAGAGGAAAAAAAATAGGCTTCTCTCACAAGCTTCAAGGGCTAATTATCATCAGTGTTATTATCAATCACAAGTGGTTTCCCTTACATACCCCAGCATGAGGATACGTTCGCTTAAAACAAGTCCCTGCCCTGAGGGGAAAAATACCCCACGGGTTTCCCCCGGAAATAAAACCCAGAAAATAGTTGTTTCAATGTAAATTTTGTGCGAGTTTTTATAACACCCCCACCTGGTTCTAGCAAAACATCTATCTTGGAATAGTACTCAGTTATGGGCAGTACATTTCTCTCAAAACGTGAGATACTCCCAGTGTTCTGAAAGTAATTATCTCGATTGATTCTAAAGGTCTTTCCCTCTCGATAAGTAAGGCCCATCGCTGAACGAATCTTTTCCGTCAATACACTTTCAAATGTATATCTATTCGAGAATATTATTAAAACAATGGATCAAGGTTTTACAGGATTTTGGTGCCTTTGTTGCAGGAAGAGGTACATTTTGAGGGGGGGCGCCGCGCACGACCACTTCTCGTATCTTTTTTAAAATTATAGCTACTCTTAGCTTGTCATTTTCGTTACAATAGGTAATTTAAACTTTCTTTTCTCAATATCAGATTTCTGTCTAACCCCAGAGACAGATTCGGATTGGGGGTTTTTTCCTGGTAAAGTCGAATTACGTAGCGGTACATCGGTCAGCACTGAAGCTGATTTGGGGTTGCCAACTTCTAGACAACTTTTAGTTCCCTTTTTTCTCTCTGTTTGACAACAAGTTTGTAAAAATTCGAATATTGCTAATGCTGCAGTTTCCAGAATATCCGAGGCATATGATCAATCATTCTTGTATGAGCGGAACAGTTGTTAAAACTCTTCGGTATAAAAAAACTGAACAACTGCATTTTATTGATTAGAGCTCTACACCCCCTCTAAAATGAAATTTTTTTTTTCCCATGAGCAAACTCTAACAAGTTTGATCTTGTTTTGAAAACGTACAAAATGCAGGTTGATAATTACGGGTAACAATAATTGGCCCATCCCACAACACATTTTCCAGCCAAACACACTTACCAGACACAATACATTGACCAGACCACAAACATTTTGGCCCAGACCACAGCACATTCCCCCAAACCCCAATCACTTGACCCAGACCACAACTCACTTGATCCAGACCACAACACATTTGGGACCCAACCAAAACCACTTGCGCAGACCACAACACTTGGCCCCAACCAAAACACACTTCACCCAACCACAAACTCCTTACCCAACCCCAGCTACTTGACCCGCCCAAAACAACTTGATCAGACCACAACCCCTTTGACGAGACCCAACACACTTGCCCCAACCCAAAACTCATTGCCCCAGACCACAACTCAGACCCAACCTAAACACATTGACCCAGACCACAACACCTGCCCCAGCCAAAACAAACTTGCCCCAGACCACAACACACTTACCCAGACCACAACAATTTGCCCCAGACCACAACACATTGTTCCAGCCCCACTTTTTTCACTTGACCCAGCCACAACCACTTCACCCAGATCACAAACCTTGTTCCAGCCCCCAAACCTTGTTCCCCCCAAAAACCCTTCCCGACCACAACACACTTCACCCAGACCACAACACATTGTTCCGCCCCAAAACAACTTCCCCCAGACCACAACACGTTGACCAAACAACAACCATTGTTCCAACCAAACACCCCCTTACCCAGACCCAACAACTTTTTCCAGACCACAAACACTTCCCCGCCCACAACACAGTTGACCAAAAAACAACACACTTTTTTTTTCCAGACCAAACACCTTCCCCCCAGCCCACAACACACTTCACCCCAACCAAAAACACACTTCCCAACCCACAAACACTTGTTCAGCCCAAACACATTTGACAAGATTTTAAGTGCTCCTCAATAAAGATGTCTTTGTTTTATGAACTTGAAATATCAGAATATGTACCTGGAAATTTTCACTTATTTTGAGAAATGCATTACCAGCTAATTAAAAAGGTTTTTACGAACTTAGAAAGACAGCTCATCGCCTGCCAGCCCCCCCTGCAGAGGGGGTCTTGAGAACTGTCGAAGTCATCTCTCAACGGGCTTTTAAAGGTTAAATTTTTGTAAGATTTAAATTACCCCTGGGGGGGTGTTATGTCGCATTTCATTCACTGATTGGAAAAAATTACATACTTGTTTGGACTCAAAAGTCCGCACCTCACTGCCGACTATGGGTTTGATTAAAAAACCCTTGAACTAAGAACTGCGCATCCCCCGTACTCAAAAAATTTCGTAACTACCTTCTCTTGTAGCGTGAGCTATGTTTTTTTCACACCTTCGACAGATATCGGTGATTGATAGAAGCTAAATGTCCTTTGTCCACGTTTCTGTCAAAGTTTACGCAAAAGGTACACTTGTTCCCACAAGTTTTATCTTTTTTGTTCACATTTATCACTAAAGAATGATCACACTTCTCTTAAAGTGTTTATTGGGCTTTGAGTACTTTGTTCACACTAACGCCAGTCGTTCTTTGTTGGTTTCCCTGGCGCAGTGTCACTCTCAGTAAGTCAAAAAAGAAATCGAAGACGCCCAGCACCCCCGCCTTTACTGCCCCTTGCACAAAGGAAAAGCTGACTAGTATTTTTGCTCCTTCCCACTCCCTCGATAAAGCAAAAGCAAAGGGTTAAAATCTTGCTGTCTTAAGGATAGACAACACGTCCACTATCTTTAAGGGTAATAAAGTGGGGCAGGATTTTCCTTAATTGTCCTGCTAAAGTAAGAGATGTACTGCTCTTATTAAAATACACTCGAAACACGGGGCTGCAAGGGCGCGGTCGTTTGACCAGTCCCATACTCATATGCATTGTATCAATTACTCGCGGTAGCAGAAAAAACAAATGCTTGCCCCTTCTAGGGGCGGGGCCCCCTCAGGGCTGAAAGGGCTGAAAGGGCTAAAGGGGGGCTGATACCCCCCCTGGAGAAAATTTTTTCCACACTGGGGGCGGGGGAGGTTCGTGCGGGATTTTTCACCCTTAAACATTAATTTAAATTTTTCACTTTCCACCTGGCCCTTGTCTTTTTTGAAAAGCTTTATCGGGTGGTTTTGGGAATCACTATTTTGTTTCAACACTGTGTAATTCTAACGGCATAGTTTATTTATTTCCCCTTTTATTCACTACCCCTTTTGCTTAAAACATCAACGTCCGAGTTCCCATTTGAAATCAGGTAATGGTCACAATTTTTCCAAATGGCCCTTGGGACCTGGACCATCATTTTCAATAATCACTATGTCACCCGGTCTAAGGCTTTTGATTTTCAGGGGCACAGCTCCGTAGAAGTGTTCTCCAAGAGGTGAGATAGTCTTCTCGCCAATTTTTCCCAACGTTCAAACACTTTTTTTTAAAGGGGTTTGAAATTTTTGTCGAGTTTCTCAGGGTTTGAATTTAAGTAAGATCCTCTATGATTTCTTTTTCATTCATGGGGGAAAAAAGGTTCAAGCCTTCTCCCTGGAGTAAAAGAGATGGACTTAACACTTTTTAAATTTCCAGATCATCGGGGAAATAAATTTGAGGTCTGTTGTTGACTCCTTTTTCTATTTTTTCCCCAACGTAGGAATTTTCTAAGTCTATTCATGCGATGAAGACCTTCCTTAAACAAGTTTTACAATGGTCATTCTTTCAAAAAATCCCCGTGCCTGGGGAATTTAGGAGGAATTATCTCCAACAACAACTCGTTGATTTACATCTGTTGTATTGGTTTTATCAAAAATCTTGCTTATATAAGCGCACCCCAAAAAAAGTTTGTTGATTTTGAAATCATCAGTTGGGGCATGCCTTTTTGGTGAAATTTTGAAAAATTTGATAAAGGTTTTAGCGAATGTCAGTGGCTACTTTAGATGTATGCTCTAGTTGTAGCCATGAACAAATAGATGTACACCGGATGGGGGAAATTTGTCATGTTTTTGGTTAAAATTATTGGTCCCGTGAAACTACACCTGTCACCAAAAAGGTGGGTTGAAAAAAATCTTTAAGGGGGGATAGGAGGTGGACCGGATACTGACATCCCGGGATATTAGTGACACAATAATACAGTCCCTTTTTGTTTTTCACACTTTGTCGACCTTGAGGTATCCCGTAGGGTTGTCTATAGACAAGGGGTAGCACCCACCATGTAACACGTTTTGGGGGTTTGACAAACTTTTGTTACCAATGATTCTTGGGGATAATATTGGATGTATGGGTTCTTTTGGTAGTGAAAATTATGAATTCTTTTTGACATCTTATAAACTTTTCTGAGTAGAGATAAAACTAAAGAATTTTAACAGATGGGTTTCTCTGGGGGTTTATTTGTGTTTTCCCGAAATTTAATTTTGTAGAGAAAAGTCTTTCCGTATTAGTTTCACCCGTATTTTTTTGGGTTCAAGACATTCTAATCATTTTATTCTTTTAATGAAATTTAAAGACAAGAGCTGTAAAATCTTAAGGTTTACCCCAAAAATGATTTTTAGTCCATCAAGACTTTTTCTGGTGTCTCAGTTATTTACACAAATTATTTTGCTTGTTCAAGCAGACTGTTTTTCTGGATAATTGAGCTTTTTGTGGAAACCTTGTTTTCATTAGGAGCCCCTTTGGTCCGTGGGCCCTAATTTATTTCCACAAAATTTTTTGAGTGGAACCAAAAGTGCAAATGTCAACTGGATTTCTTGGTTTTGAGCGTGGAGAAAAAGATAAACTCTTGCATCCTTTTTTTTGCCTCTGTTCTGTACTAGCCAATTAAAACTTTTATTTCTTACCATGGAGAACTGCTTTATTTTCACCCGATCCGGTTTTCAATGTGAGATGATAAAGTACTTTTTTTGAGATAGACACTAGTTTTGTACCTACAAAGGTCTGTCAGTTCCAAATTTGGGGGACGTTCTGACCTAATGGGTTTACCCTCCTTTGAAAAATTTTTGTCTTCCTTCAGCTTACTAATGAAGCTACAGCGCCTAACCTCTGGTTTACGCATCCAGAACACTTATGTGATTTTTCCCTCTTTAAACCCATTTGTCTGGGGAAAATTTAAAATTTATGAAGTTGTTTAAACTCCCTTTGGGTATTTCATCTCATGCTCGATATTTTAGGGAAGTTCTATCCCCTCCCAATTTTTAGCTTCCTGCGTTTGCATAACATTTTACCCTTTATGGTAATTTTGGGGAGAACCAAGGTCAAAACTTGTGTACCTTGACAGTAAAAATGTTTAGTGAGTGTCTATGATTTATTTTTTTATCTTTTTTTAGATCGAAGTATCTTCCCGTGTGTTTCCAATTAAGTCCCGCATATTGTTGCAATCGGGTTTTAGCTTCAGGGGAAACTTTCCTTAAAGTTCCCTTAATTGCATTGAATTTTTTATTCCAATCCTTAGGGCTATTTGCTTCTTCATTTCCCTTTTTAGCTTCTTGTTAAGATTTCAAAACCCTCTTTTTTAAGTACCTTAAATTTTTCCCCAAGAAACTTTTCTTAAGATTCTTTGAAGGGGATTTGATTTTTTCAAATGTGTATTTAGAGTAGCTTTTAGTAAGAAGGGAGGATGTTGCACCAAAAAAATTGATTTGAAACTATAAATTTTCACAGGACTTTGAGGATCATGTATTTTAGGCCCAAGAATCGAGTATAATCTCTATCTATTTCTTTAGTCCCCACCTTAAAAGCTTGGGAAAATTTAGCCGGTTTAGGCATATGGGTTGTGCGAAATTTATAAAACTTCCAAGTTTCAGTTTGGAGGGGCCCGGGCATCAACAGTCATTAAGACTTGTACTCTTTTTTTGCACGGCGCTGCAATTAAATACAACAGTAGTGGGTGGTTTCAGAATCTTTTCCGACCCATGGGAGGGGAAAAATGACGTTTGTCTTCAACTTCTTGACTATTTCCTCAAGAATTTTTTGTCCAAATGTTTTGTATGATTTTTATCTACAGTAGACGGACTTCCTGACTCATTTTTGGCTTTCATTTTTCCCAAAAACCATGCGTAGTTGTAGGAGATGTGGTGGATTTTAAATTTTCATGGTAACCTAACCAAAATACTGTCCGTCTTTATATTTGCAGTGTCCAAATATTGGTTATAAGTCTGAACTTTGTGGGCTTGGTTTATTTAAATCAATACCTATCGCATCTAAATCCCACAACTTATCAAACTGGTACATTCATTTCTTCCAGTAATGATAATTTATGCTGTGGTACATGATCGCGGTTAATCTCGTAACTAGTACTTTTCCACTGAAATCAATATCAGCTTCTTTCCCCACTTTGAGCGGGAATGGAACCACATATCATGTGCCTCTGCTGTTTTTAGCAAGTGAACATAGTTTACTTACTATATATTTGCACAAAACAGTGGTTAAATAATCACTTCCAATGATTAAATCAATTGGGACTAATAGTGTCCGTTTGCATGTCAGGACAGGCTAACTTGACCTTAGCTGCTTTCAGTGCTGCAACTGTTTCTTTTAATCCAGTGGTTCCCAAAGTGGGGGTAAATTCCCCCTGGGGGTAATTAACCATTTTTGGGGGGGTAATGGATGGGTGACAGAAAAAAGTTATGAATTCTGAAAATCAAGAAAACAATGCGGTACCGTTATGAGGATTATTGTTAAACTTTGTCTTAGTATATAAAGTTGTAACAGTAAACCTATGATAAGTAAGTAATAAAGTTAAACCAATAACTAAAAACATCAAATCTAATATACAGGATTAGAAAAGAAGAAAATAGATCGCTAAGTGTGTGGGAAACCCAAAAGTATTTTGACAAGTATGCTTAAGGACAAATAGGGTCACTCAGTAGCCCCAGATCGACCTGTCCAGATGCGTCATCATTCCTGAGGATGCCTCTATTTCACACTGTCAGTTTATCTGTGAGCTCAGCCGAGGTAGACATAAGCTTGTGGTATGAAGCCAAGAATTCCTAAAAAATTGCTTAAGTATGCACTCCATCATCCCACTGATGTTTCTTGCATCTTTGGTATTAGTCATTAGAGATGCACATTATCAAAATACAATAAATAAAAGAAAATATCTCAAGTGTTTTAATTTAGCCATATATATTAATAATAACAACATTTTGTGAAAGGGGTAACATGCTTTAAGTGGCATGTTAATTGGGGTAACAAGCTGGGAAAAGTTTGGGAAACCACTGTTTTAATCCTGGATCTGCTCAGACTTAGGCAAATCATCTACTACCACAGCTTCTACTGTCTTTTTCCTGTTTCCTAGCCCAACAGTGATTCTGGCTAGGTCATATGTCAGTTTACCAGATATTGTGAAAAAACCAGCTATATCTAATTTATTTTTGGCATTAGGGTTGTTTATTCAGTTTCTGCAGCACGGTTCTTCTTATGAAGGACCTTGTGAGCCTTGATCAAATATGTGTTAGCACATTGGTTTTGTGTAATTTATTAGTACTCAACTCGAGCTATCGGGAGAGCAGTTGCTTTAAACTTATTCTCACATTTAATTGCTGTTGCTTGTTGACTTCCTGATTCTGTGAAGTACTTCTGCTGTTCAGCAAAAAGTATTTTGGACATAATGTTATGATGCTAACCTTGCTTTAAAACACTTTTCAGTGAGCATTTACTTCCCTAGTGGTCACCTAAACGCTTGATGCCCTTTTCAGTTGATGTTTACGTGCCTCAATTGATGTGTATTGACTACAATATGCAGGCCCAATTGTTCCATCACAAAGTAACATTTGGAGTACGTTATGTATGCTGTCTGTTTACTGTCTTTGTATTCACAGCTTGATATAAATCCTATATGAGGATTTCCATTCTGTGGTTTAGTGGAGTAGATATACTCTTTTTTATGAGTTGAAGGTTTATTATCATGGATTTGATGGATATTTTCATCTTGTCTCGTTGCTTGCATGCATGAACTTATTTTGTTTGTAACCATTGATATTTTCATCACAAGTGAAATAGGTTTATTGAACATAAATATTTAATCGTTCAATAGTTTGTGGTGACAATTATCTTGTACAATACACTGATAAACCAATCACATTGGCTTAGGTTTTTTTTTTTTTTTTTTTACATATTAGCACCTAGAGAATCTGAGGACTATTGTCGTGATTCTAAACGCCTGTAGCTCTGAAAAACAATGTTTGGGTGGCTTCAAGCTTTGATATTAAGACTGCATGTCTACTCTTAGCCTTGTCAGCATCGAAGTAATAGTTGCTAAGACAGTAATGCTATTTTGATATTACTTTAACACCGGAAATGACTTATCAGTTCATAGGGTTTCTCCCTTCAAAGACGTTTAAGATAATTAAAACTTAGCAATCTCTCTATGTCAGTTCGTGGAATTTACTATGGATTGAAAACCACTAATGAATTCTTCATAATTATGACTTGGAAAAATAGGTAATGGACAATGTTAGATAAGCTGTGGTAATGGGACACTTCTTGTCTGTTAAGGTATAACAGGTGTTTGACCACTAGTTACAGTAGGTCTCTGTGACAGAGGTTTGCGGCAGATAGCTGTATTCCTGTCCACTTAATTGTTGATTACTAAAAGTATCCAAAACATTTTTAATTTCATTTATTTTCATAATGTGTATAGTCTGAATTAATAATTTTCGGACGTTGTGCAAGTAATTCAAATTTGACTCAAGAATCATCAAATCTATGTTTTGTATCATGAGTTAATCTTACAGATGAAATTAGAATTTTCTAATTGTTAATCTTAGTCTGTAAGACTGAAACTGAGTTTTCAAACAAGCAATTTTAATGGTATACGAATTCTAGCACCTCACTTAGTGTGTTTAAAAAACACTGTACTGTATAAACAGCTGAGTTTGTGTTATGCTTAAGTCAGCAATAATCAGTCAGACACTAATGACCCTCTAAGCTTAACCTCAGGGTCAAGACCATGAAGGTACAGAGTACACATGGCTGGTGTTTATGGCCTTCAGTTTGCTGTGTCGGCCTGACCACGATGATTAATCCTAAATAACGATGCTATACACTTCATTCACTATACATATAATGTCACTGTATAACTGTAAATCACCACTTGAATATTACTTACACATATATAAAATGTAACTGTTAATTATATATTTGAAAGCTTACACTTTTATGTATAAGTTCCTTTAATATAAAGGCTAGATCTATAAGAACAAATTTAACAAAATCTTGTCTCTTTAATTTCTGTCTATACATTATAAAAACTATGTGTATATACAGAAGGTACAATAACCGGAAACATCACTTGGTTGTTGTTGTCTTAGTAAGGCACCTAAATCTGTTATCGAGTTTAGGAGCAGTGGTGCCGGGTGCAATCCCCGTTTTCTTGTTGGAGTGATGTCACCCAGCTCACCGTTTTCTTTGGGTGACCGCTGGGTGAGCGCCCCGTCGTTTCGTTGGTGCCCGATCTCTGTGATTGAGTATGGAGGGGACTCATTACACTGATTTATATTGTAAAACACTAGTTTTACAGTCTTTTTTTCGAGGACTTGGCTTGTAGGTTATTTGTACACTGTGTACAACATTATTTGGACCACAGTGAGGCCTTTATCGGTTCGAAAGGACCAATATGATGAGAAATGGCATTACCAGTTAAGTTAAAAGAGTTTTTACGTAACTTAGAAAGACAGCTCATCCTGCAAAGCCGCCACTGCAGACGAGGTCTTGAGAAGCTGTGAAGTATCTTCAACGGGCTGTAAAGAGTATAATTTGTAAGACTATAAAATTACCCCTAGGGGGTGTTATGTCAGCATATTTCATTCACAGATTGCTGACAAATACATACTTGTTGGACTCAAAAGTCGCACCTCACTGGACTATAGGTTGATTACAAACTCCTTACTACTCCAGAACTGCGCAGTCCCTGTACTACAAGAAATTCGTAACCTACCTTGCTATTGTAGCGTGCAGCTATGGAGTTCTTCACACCTTCGCAGATTTCGGTGACTGGATAGAGGCTGAATGGTCCTTGGATGTCCACGTCTTCCATAGTCGAAGAATACGCACACTGTACACTAGTTCCACAAGATTTGTCTTTATTGTTCACAATCTTATCACTAAAGAAGCTGATCAACTTCTCTTAAGTGTTGTGATGTGGTTTTATGAGATACTTTGTTCACACAACGCACGGATCGTCTTTGTTGGTTATATGGCGTCAGTGCTCACTTCTCTCAGTAGAGTCAAATGTATCTGAAGACGCACAGCACCCCACGCCGTTACTCGCCCTTGCCCATTCCTCGAGAACCAAAGCAGATGTTTAAAATCTTGCTGTCTTAAGGCATAGACAACAATGTCCACTATCTTTACTATAGTATAAAGTGGGAGCAGGATTCCTTAATTGTCCTGCTAAAAGTAAGAGATGTACTGTCTCTTATTAAAAATACACTCTGCAACACTGGGACTGCAAGGAGCAGCGGTCGCTTGACCACGTCCCATATATACTGCATTGGCTATCAATTTAAACCTTTTTTTTCGCCTGTACGCAGTAAACAGGTATGCTTATGCCCCTTCTGTGAGGGCTGGGCCCTCAGGGCTGAAGGGTGAAAGGGGTCTGAAGGGGGCTGATACCTCTCATGGAGTAAATTTCTCACACTTGCATAGTAAAAAGAAAATCTGAATGAAGACGATCTAGGAGTATTTTTAATTAAACAAACTGAATTACAGAACTATGATTTCCTTATGGAAACATATGAGGGTTTACTGAGTTAGTAAAGTTGACATATTTTTAATGAATAAAATGGAAACTAAGGGACTATGCCCTGTAAGAAAAATAAGAAAGAAGGAACACTGCAGTCAAGTCTACTGACCATGCGAAGCTGGTTGGTCCATGTCCTCCCCTGGATTAGCCCAATGGGACCCACTTGTCGGGTACTTCCACACTTAAGAAGGAGCAACGGCATCAGTTTTGCTATACAAGCGAGTCAGGCACTCACACCCACCCAACCCACACGTGTATTTATCCAACCTATTTTTAAAGACTACAAACCGTCTTGGCTCGATGACTGTACTCGGGAGTTTGTCCCAATCAGACACATATGTAACCAAAACAAACAGTGCTTTCCTATATTCTTCCTGATCTGAATTTTTCAACTTGAAACCATTGCTGCGAGTCCGGTCTTGGCTGGGAAATTTTCAGCACGTATTTACATCCCTTATTTTTCTGTTTTACAGTTATACACTCGATGGGGTTCATCTTTCAGGGGATGGAGTGGTTGCAGTAGCCAGTTCGGATTGAGGGATTATTGATGATTTGTCTAGGATTTAAACTGATAGAGTATAGAGGTATGGAGTGTTATGAAAACAATCAGGCTGCAGTATTAGGGTTTGGAAAACAGCTGATATTACAAGATACTCAGGATATGTTTTAAAGACAATATTCAAGTTAAAGTCTGCTAGTAAGGCAAAACAATTGATCAACAACAGAGAGAATAGTAGAGGGCAAACGAGTGACTAGCTCCCTAAGGTTTACTATACAATAGTAGGAGTCTATGAAATAAGATAGATGAGTGAAGATACTTGCAAGTGCAGGTTAAATAGATATTAATGGTACAACAGAGACCTGGTTTAACTGAAAGATAGAGAAATGCCTTCTCTGAATGAAAAAACATACAGTTTTAAAACTATTCACCACTGATAGGGTCAAACAGGAAGGGTGGTGGAGTGGCGGATGTATGTCAGAGATGATTTAAATTGTCTTCGGACTTGATATAAGATTAGAAAACATCGTCGATCACAAGAATTGTTTGGCTAGTTTTTCGAGGGTCGTGAAAGTTAATTTTGGGTGTGATTTTAGGCCCCCTAATTTGATTTTCGATAGGAAGTCAGTTAATTTCTTATGGGACGAATTCATATGGTATCTAGATTATAAAATGTTGTATTATGGGAAATTTTTAACTTAGACAAATTTCAGAACCATCGAACAGGAAATCTTGAGGTCACAAGTGACTTTCTTGATACAGTTCAGGATTGCTTTCGAACAGTTTGTGACAAACAACTAGAGGAACAATCTGCTTGATTGGTTCTGCCAACAAAAGAATCACTATTTAATAATCTTGAGGTTAATGATGAGTTGGGGAAAGTGATCCAATCACTTAATTTCAATATATCATGGAATTACCCAGATAACTGCAATCAAATCTCTGTCCCTGACTTTCGCTTGGCCGATTTCATGGGACTGAGAAATTACCTGGGTGGGCTAAATTGCAATGTCCTGATTATGGGTCAGGGAGGAGATCTTGGTTGCCAATATGACGTTTTTCAGAGCATAGTTCTAGCTGCCCAAACAACTTTCGTTCCAAGTAGGGAAATTAGATCTAACAAAAATGATTCCAAATGGATGAACAATAGATTAAAATATCTCATTGGTCAAAAGAGAGGCATATATAGGTGTATCAATAGAGGGGATAGGCAGTTAAGAAATCAATGTATTCAATTAAAGAGAGAAATAAAAAAAGGGAATAAGAAAAGCAAAAAGGGATTATGAGGCTAGGTTGCAATGGATTCGAAGACTAACTCAAAAGGGTTCTTTCAGGTATACAGAAGTAAGATTAGGGACAAGATAGGCCCACTTAAGAGAAACTCTGGTCAGATCACTGACAGTGATAAGGATATGTGTAAAATTTTCAATACTTACTTCCTCTCAGTTTTTACTGAGGAAAATACTACCGAAATTCCTGAAATAATAGATTATGTAAACCTTACAATAATAAATTATGCACGATTGCAAATAGAGAAATTAAAACCTAATAAATCCCCAGGCCTGATGAACTGTTTGCAAGGGTGTTAAAGGAATGTAAAGAGGAACTGAGCATACGTTTGGCTAATCTTTTCAACATATCACTACAAACTGGGCATAGTGCATGACAGGTAGAAAATGGCAAATGTAATACCTATTTACAAGGCAGGTGACAGGTCCTTAGCTTTGAACTATAGACCAACAAGCCTTACTTCCATAGTGGGAAAATTTATGGATTCAATAATTGCCGAAGCAATTCGTAGCCATCTTGATAGGCATAAATTGATAAATGAATCTCAACACGGTTTTACAAAGGGGCGTTCCTGTCTTATAATTTACTAACTTTTTTCACTAAGGTATTTGAGGAGGTAGACCATGGTAATGATATTGTGCATATGGACTTCAGTAAGACTTTCGATAGAGTTCCACATCAGAGATTTTTGAGGAAACTTAAGGCACACGGAATAGGATGAAAAAAAATTTCCTGGGTAGAGGCATGGCTGACAAATAGGCAGCAGAGAGTTTGCATAAATGGGGAGAAATCAGAATGGGGGCATGTCACAAGCGGTGTTCCACAGGGGTCAGTGTTGGGCCCATTGTTGTTCACAATTTACATAAACTACATAGATGAGGGAATAAGGAAATTTTCTGATGACACCAAAATAGGCCGGCCAATTCATTCTAATGAGGACACTAGAGCACTCCAGGATGATTTGAATAGACTGATGCAATGGTCAGAGAAGTGGCAGATGAAGTTTAATATAGACAAATGCAAAGTTCTGAATATTGGACAGGAAAATAACCATGCTACATATAAACTAAAAAATGTAGATTTTAATACTAGTGATTGTGAAAAGGATTTAGGAGTTCTGGTTAGCAATAATCTAAAACCAAGACAACAGTGCATTAGTGTTCGCAATAAAGCTAACAGAATCCTTGGCTTCATATCTAGAAGTATAAATAATAGAAGTCGTCAGGTTGGTCTTCAACTTTATATATCCTTGGTTAGGCCTCATTTAGACTATGCTGCACAGTTCTGGTCACCGTATTACAGAATGGATATAAATGCTCTGGAAAACGTACAAAGAAGGACGACTAAGTTGATCCCATGTATCAGACATCTCCCCTAAGAGGATAGACTGAAGGCCCTGAATCTGCACTTTCTCGAAAGGCGTAGAATTAGGGGGAATATGATCGAGGTGTATAAATGGAAAACAGGAATAAATAAAGTGGATGTAAATAGCATGCTGAAAATTTCCAGCCAAGACAGGACTCACGGCAATGATTTCAATTTGGAAAAATTCAGATTCAGGACGCACTGGTTTGGTAATAGAGTTGTGGATGAGTGGAACAAACTCCCGAATACAGTTATAGAGGCTAAGACGTTGTGTAGTTTTAAAAATAGGTTAGATAAATACATGAGTGGGTGTGGGTGGGTGTGAGTTAGACTTGGCTAGCTTGTGCTACTAGGTCTGATGCCTTGCTCCTTCCTTAAGTGGAAGTGACCTGACTGGGTGGGTCATTGGACTAATCCGGGGGTGGGGGGATATGGACCTGCTTTGCATGGGTCAGTAGGCCTGCTGCAGTGTTCCTTCTTTCTTATTGCCCACTCCCTTTCTAAGCAAGATGCTACATATGATTGGGATCCCTCCCTTAGACCTGACTACTTCTATGGCTGTCCTGTATTTATCCAGCAGCTCCTGTCTCCTGCCCTTCCCAATTTCACTACCCCCATCACTAAGACAGATAATGGGCTTTTTTGCATTACCTGACATATTATCCAACCTGCTGACTATGTAACCAACAAACCAGATCCTGAGAGGCACACCCTCTGTCTGACCTTTCTATCTCTGTTACAAAAGCATGGTCCATATATCTTACCTGATAATCTCCTACAATTATAATATTCTTACCTTGATTAACATGTGTTTCAGTGGTACCTTCAACCTCAATGACTGCTGAAGTACACTCGACCTGGAGAACAGAGAATCGATTTCCTACCTTCGCATCTTCTGTTAACCTTATTTATCTTCCTTCTTCCTGAACTGTGAACCACTTGCCACTTAAAGCGGCTGCCACTCTCACTGCTGGTGACCATTTCCTCCTTACCAGCTAAATCCATCTCACACTCCCAAACCCATCTTTGCGAAGCTTCAGTCTCCTATTTTCCTCCTCAAGAAGTAGAACCTCCTTCTTCAACACTTGAACTTGAGATTCTAAAACACTACAAGAAGCCAAAGTGCTTGGTAACAGCCCACGCTAACTCCCAAGAGCTTTGGCAGATTCACGAAATCGTAATGACACGATTGCTTAGGCAGGTATGACCACACGTGACCACTGACCTCAGCGTACTGACCATACTGAGCGTACTGTATTTACATTTTTACTATCTTCCGGCAAATATTGAGCTTGGAAAATAATGCTGATTCAAAGGTACATATAATGATGTCCATGGACAATATAATGATGTATATGGGCAATATAATGAGGAATATGGGCAATATAATTATGTATATGGGCAATTTAATAATATATATGGACAATATAATGATGTATATGGGCAATATAATGATGTATATGGGCAATATAATGATGTATATGGGCAATATAATGATGTATATGGACAATATAATGATGAATATGGGCAATATAATGATGAATATGGGCAATATAATGTATATGGACAATAAAATAATGTATATGGACAATATAACGATGTATATGGACAATATAATAATGTATAAGGACAATACATTGTTGTACATGGACAATATAATGAACACATCGTTCTTCCAGCACAGGGTGCAGCAACTGCCTTATTTATCATGAATCTTACCAATATTTAGTTCATAAATTAATCTCAGGTTGTTCCAGCAGAAGGTGAAGCACCTGCATCTTGTCTCATCCCTGTAATTACCTCTAAAACATAGGTGGTAAATATTACTTTATCTTCACCACATAGTCTTAACACATAAGATACATTCTTGGTGGTGCTGTATTGTCTAGGGTTTCATGTGAAGTCCATTTTTCTCTGTCTAAAGCACAAAGCTCCTCGTACACCATGAAAAACTTACCCTGTCGTGATAAGACATATGTGCATGAGTTACGTATTCGAAGCTTCTCGCCTACACAGGCTTCTTTTGAATACAGAGGAGGGTGATGGACTGATTACATCGTCACTGCATCTGTACTGTAACCGCTGTCGCCTTTGTATCGACTGAAGAAACCTACTGTGTAGGCGAAACGTTTCGCAATACTGACACCCAACTGTTGCACAAGTGTCTTTCTTATCAACTTGCTGGTGTTGTTGTATACCATTGTCACGTTGATACATGTCCTGTCTTGTCTGTGTTGCAAAGATTTTATCAAGAAACATCTCAGGTACAATGTGGAGTAAACCTTGCGACACGTATCAGTTATCATTCCCAGATAACATCTGCGTGTGGACCTGTGTTGCTTATGTAATAATCTTTCACAACCATTAAAAACTGTATTTTAACGAAGAAAACTGTAAACCTTACACTGGACAACTTAAGATTACCACTTTCATGACATAACAACAACGTTGTTCACAGGAACAGCGTTGCAAAACAACATCCAGCCTTTGCTACGTTTGTAATGTTTATATTGAATACAAAACGTATTTTATAGTTTTATTACTGTGTTTTATTCTACTTTGTGTATTCCTGACTCACCTCTGAGTCTCCTGACTGTTCTATGCTCACCTCGTCTAAGCTTAATTAAGTTAGCCACTTGCAAGTGGCATGTAGAACAGTGATAATGTTGACCGATAATTAACCCAGGAAAGCTCAAGGAAGCTCTAGAAGTTCAAGGAAATTTAAGGAAGCTCAAGGGAGTTCGAGGAAGCTCAAGGAAGTTCAAAGAAGCTCAAGGAAGCTCCAAAAAGCACAAGGAAGTTCAAGGAAGCGTAAGGAAGGTCAAGGAAGCTCAAGCAAGCTCAAGGAAAGCTCAAAGAAGCTCAAGCAAAGCTCAAGAAAGCTCAAGAAAGCTCAAGGAAGCTCAAGGAAAATTAAGGAAAGCTCAAGAAAAAATCAAGAAAAATCAAGAAAGCTCAAAGAAGCTTAAGGAAACTCAAGAAAGCTAGAGGAAAGCTCAAGAAAGCTCAAAGAAGCTCAAGAAAGCTCAAGGAAGCTCCAAAAAGCTCAAGTAAAGCTCAAGGAACTTTAAGAAAGCTCAAGGAAGCTCAAGAAAGTTCAAGAAAAGCTCAAGGAAGCTCAAAGCTCAAGGAAGTTCAAGGAAACTCAAGGAAAGCTCAAAAAAGGTTAAGAAAGATTAAGAAAGCTCAAGGAAGCTCAAGGAAGCTCAAAAAAGCTGAAGGAGCTCAAGGAGGCTCAAGAAAGCTGAAGGAGCTCAAGGAGGCTCAAGAAAGGTGAAGGAGCTCAAGGAAGCTCAAGAAAGCTGAAGGAGCTCAAGGAGGCTCAAGAAAGCTGAAGGAGCTCAATGAGGCTCAAGAAAGCTGAAGGAGCTCAATGAGGATCAAGAAAGCTGAAGGAGCTCAATGAGGCTCAAGAAAGCTGAATGAGCTCAATGAGGCTCAAGAAAGCTGAAGGAGCTCAATGAGGCTCAAGAAAGCTGAAGGAGCTCAATGAGGCTCAAGAAAGCTGAAGGAGCTCAATGAGGCTCAAGAAAGCTGATGGAGCTCAATGAGGCTCAAGAAAGCTGAAGGAGCTCAATGAGGCTCAAGAAAGCTGAAGGAGCTCAAGGAGGCTCAAGAAAGCTGAAGGAGCTCAATGAGGCTCAAGAAAGCTGATGGAGCTCAATGAGGCTCAACAAAGCTGAAGGAGCTCAAGGAGGCTCAAGAAAGCTGAAGGAGCTCATGGAGGCTCAAGAAAGCTGAAGGAGCTCAAGGAGGCTCAAGAAAACTGAAGGAGCTCAAGGAGACTCAAGAAAGCTGAAGGAACTCAAGGAGGCTCAAGAAAGCTGAAGGAACTCAATGAGGCTCAAGAAAGCTGAAGGAGCTCAATGAGGCTCAAGAAAGCTGAAGGAGCTCAAGGAGGCTCAAGAAAGCTGAAGGAGCTCAAGGAGGCTCAAGAATGCTGAAGGAGCTCAAAGAGCTCAAGAAAGCTGAAGGGACTCAAGGAGGCTCAAGAAAGCGAAGGAGCTCATGAGGCTCAAGAAAGCTGAAGGAGCTCAAGTGAGGCTCAAGAAACTGAAGGAGCTCAAGGAGGCTCAAGAAAGCTGAAGGAGCTCAAGAGGCTCAAGAAAGCTGAAGGAGCTCAATGAGGCTCAAGAAAGCTGAAGGAGCTCAAGGAGGCTCAAGAAGCTGAAGGAGCTCAATGAGGCTCAAGAAAGCTGAAGGAGCTCAAGGAGGCTCAAGAAAGCTGAAGGAGCTCAAGGAGGCTCAAGAAAGCTGAAGGAGCTCAAGGAGGCTCAAGAAAGCTGAAGGAGCTCAATGAGGCTCAAGAAAGCTGAAGGAGCTCAATGAGGCTCAAGAAAGCTGAAGGAGCTCAATGAGGCTCAAGAAAGCTGAAGGAGCTCATGGAGGCTCAAGAAAGCTGAAGGAGCTCAATGAGGCTCAAGAAAACTGAAGGAGCTCAAGGAGACTCAAGAAAGCTGAAGGAGCTCAAGGAGGCTCAAGAAAGCTGAAGGAACTCAATGAGGCTCAAGAAAGCTGAAGGAGCTCAATGAGGCTCAAGAAAGCTGAAGGAGCTCAAGGAGGCTCAAGAAAGCTGAAGGAGCTCAAGGAGGCTCAAGAAAGCTGAAGGAGCTCAAGGAGGCTCAAGAAAGCTGAAGGAGCTCAAGGAGGCTCAAGAAAGCTGAAGGAGCTCAAGGAGGCTCAAGAAAGCTGAGGAGCTCAAGGAGCTCAAGAAAGCTGAAGGAGCTCAAGGAGGCTCAAGAAAGCTGAAGGAGCTCAATGAGGCTCAAGAAAGCTGAAGGAGCTCAATGAGGCTCAAGAAAGCTGAAGGAGCTCAATGAGGCTCAAGAAAGCTGAAGGAGCTCAATGAGGCTCAAGAAAGCTGAAGGAGCTCAATGAGGCTCAAGAAAGCTGAAGGAGCTCAAGGAGGCTCAAGAAAGCTGAAGGAGCTCAAGGAGGCTCAAGAAAGCTGAAGGAGCTCAAGGAGGCTCAAGAAAGCTGAAGGAGCTCAAGGAGGCTCAAGAAAGCTGAAGGAGCTCCAAGGAGGCTCAAGAAAGCTGAAGGAGCTCAATGAGGCTCAAGAAAGCTGAAGGAGCTCAAGGAGGCTCAAGAAAGCTGAAGGAGCTCAATGAGGCTCAAGAAAGCTGAAGGAGCTCAATGAGGCTCAAGAAAGCTGAAGGAGCTCAAGGAGGCTCAAGAAAGCTGAAGGAGCTCAATGAGGCTCAAGAAAGCTGAAGGAGCTCAATGAGGCTCAAGAAAGCTGAAGGAGTTCAATGAGGCTCAAGAAAGCTGAAGGAGCTCAAGGAGGCTCAAGAAAGCTGAAGGAGCTCAAGGAGGCTCAAGAAAGCTGAAGGAGCTCAATGAGGCTCAAGAAAGCTGAAGGAGCTCAAGGAGGCTCAAGAAAGCTGAAGGAGCTCAAGGAGGCTCAAGAAAGCTGAAGGAGCTCAAGGAGGCTCAAGAAAGCTGAAGGAGCTCAAGGAGGCCCAAGAAAGCTGAAGGAGCTCAAGGAGGCTCAAGAAAGCTGAAGGAGCTCAAGGAGGCTCAAGAAAGCTGAAGGAGCTCAATGAGGCTCAAGAAAGCTGAAGGAGCTCAAGGAGGCTCAAGAAAGCTGAGGAGCTCAAGGAGGCTCAAGAAAGCTGAAGGAGCTCAAGGAGGCTCAAGAAAGCTGAAGGAGCTCAATGAGGCTCAAGAAAGCTGAAGGAGCTCAATGAGGCTCAAGAAAGCTGAAGGAGCTCAATGAGGCTCAAGAAAGCTGAAGGAGCTCAAGGAGGCTCAAGAAAGCTGAAGGAGCTCAGGAGGCTCAAGAAAACTGAAGGAGCTCAAGGAGGCTCAAGAAAGCTGAAGGAGCTCAAGGAGGCTCAAGAAAGCTGAAGGAGCTCAGTGAGGCTCAAGAAAGCTGAAGGAGCTCAATGAGGCTCAAGAAAGCTGAAGGAGCTCAAGGAGGCTCAAGAAAGCTGAAGGAGCTCAAGGAGGCTCAAGAAAGCTGAAGGAGCTCAAGGAGGCTCAAGAAAGCTGAAGGAGCTCAAGGAGGCTCAAGAAAGCTGAAGGAGCTCAAGGAGGCTCAAGAAAGCTGAAGGAGCTCAAGGAGGCTCAATGAATACTGAAGGAGCTCAAGGAGGCTCAAGAAAGCTGAAGGAGCTCAATGAGGCTCAAGAAAGCTGAAGGAGCTCAATGAGGCTCAAGAAAGCTGAGGAGCTCAATGAGGCTCAGAAAGCTGAAGGAGCTCAATGAGGCTCAAGAAAGCTGAAGGAGCTCAATGAGGCTCAAGAAAGCTGAAGGAGCTCAAGGAGGCTCAAGAAAGCTGAAGGAGCTCAAGGAGGTTCAAGAAAGCTGAAGGAGCTCAAGGAGGCTCAAGAAAGCTGAAGGAGCTCAAGGAGGCTCAAGAAAGCTGAAGGAGCTCAAGGAGGCTCAAGAAAGCTGAAGGAGCTCAATGAGGCTCAAGGAAGCTGAAGGAGCTCAAGGAGGCTCAAGAAAGCTGAAGGAGCTCAATGAGGCTCAAGAAAGCTGAAGGAGCTCAATGAGGCTCAAGAAAGCTGAAGGAGCTCAAGGAAGCTCAAGAAAGCCGAAGGAGCTCAATGAGGATCAAGAAAGCCGAAGGAGCTCAATGAGGATCAAGAAAGCTGAAGGAGTTCAATGAGGGTCAAGAAAGCTGAAGGAGCTCAAGGAGGCTCAAGAAAGCTGAAGGAGCTCAAGGAGGCTCAAGAAGCTGAAGGAGCTCAAGGAGCTCAAGAAAGCTGAAGGAGTCAAGAGGCTCAAGAAAGCTGAAGGAGCTCAAGGAGGCTCAAGAAAGCTGAAGGAGCTCAAGGAGGCTCAAGAAAGCTGAAGGACTCAAGGAGGCTCAAGAAAGCTGAAGGAGCTCAATGAGGCTCAAGAAAGCTGAAGGAGCTCAATGAGGCTCAAGAAAGCTGAAGGAGCTCAAGGAGGCTCAAGAAAGCTGAAGGAGCTCAATGAGGCTCAAGAAAGCTGAAGGAGCTCAAGGAGGCTCAAGAAAGCTGAAGGAGCTCAAGGAGGCTCAGAAATCTGAAGAGCTCAAGGAGGCTCAAGAAAGCTGAAGGAGCTCAAGGAGGCTCAAAAGCTGAAGGAGCTCAAGGAGGCTCAAGAAAGCGAAGGAGCTCAATGAGGCTCAAGAAAGCTGAAGGAGCTCAAGGAGGCTCAAGAAAGCTGAAGGAGCTCAAGGAGGCTCAAGAAAGCTGAAGGAGCTCAATGAGGCTCAAGAAAGCTGAAGGAGCTCAAGGAGGCTCAAGAAAGCCAGCCTCTGACATGCGTGTCCACTTTACAAACTTTAAAAATTCACCTGTGTACTATATACGTTTGTAAAAATAAAAAAAATTGTAAAAATATATTAGTGACTGTGATTATGTCATCTATTTCATTCTTGTATTATTTACACAATGTCTTGTATTATTTACACAATGTCTTGTATTATTTACACAATGTCTTGTATTATTTACACAATGTCTTGTATTATTTACACAATGTCTTGTATTATTTACACAATGTCTTGTATTATTTACACAATGTCTTGTATTATTTACACAATGTCTTGTATTTTTTTACACAATGTCTTGCATTATTTACACAATGTCTTGTATTATTTACACAATGTCTTGTATTATTTACACAATGTCTTGTATTATTTACACAATGTCTTGTATTATTTACACAATGTCTTGTATTACTTACACAATGTCTTGTATTATTTACGCCATGTCTTGTATAATTTACACCATGTCTTGTACTATTTACACCATGTCTTGTATTATTTACACCATGTCTTGTATTATTTACACCATGTCTTGTATTATTTACACTATGTCTTGTATTATTTACACTGTCTTGCATTATTTACACTGTCTTGCATTATTTACGCTGTGTTGTATTATTTACGCAATGTCTAGTATTATTTACACAATGTCTAGTATTATTTACACAATGTCTAGTATTATTTACACAATGTATTGTATTATTTAAACAATGTCTTGCATTATTTACACAATGTCTTGTATTATTTACACAATGTCTTGTATTATTTACACCATGTCTAGTATTATTTACACTAGTATTTACACTGTCTGGTATTATTTACACTGTACTGTATTATTTACGCTGAATTGTATTATTTACACAATGTCTAGTATTTACACAATGTCTAGTATTATTTACACAATGTCTTGTATTATTTACACAATGTCTTGTATTATGTGCACCATGTCTAGTATTATTTACACAGTCTTGTATTATTTACACCGTCTAGTATTATTTACACAATGTCTTGTATTATGTGCACCATGTCTAGTATTATTTACACTGTCTTGTATTATTTACACCGTCTTGTATTATTTACACTGTCTAATATTTACACTGTCTTGTATTATTTACACTGTCTTGTATTATTTACACCGTCTAGTATTATTTACACTGTCTTGTATTATTTACACTGTCTTGTATTGTTTACACTGTCTTGTATTATTTACACCGTCTAGTATTATTTACACTGTCTTGTATTATTTACACCGTCTTGTATTATTTACACCGTCTTGTATCATTTACACTGTCTAGTATTATTTACGCTGACTTGTATTATTTACACAATGTCTAGTATTATTTACACAATGTCTGGTATTATTTACACAATGTCTTGTATTATATACACCATGTCTAGTATTATTTACACCGTCTAGTATTATTTACACTGTCTAGTATTATTTACACCGTCTAGTATTATTTACACCGTCTAGTATTATTTACACCGTCTTGCATTATTTACACCGTCTTGTATTATTTAAAACTGTCTAGTATTATTTACACTGTCTAGTATTATTTACACTGTCTTGTATTATTTACACTGTCTAGTATTATTTACACTGTCTTGTATTATTTACACCGTCTTGTATTATTTAAAACTGTCTAGTATTATTTACACTGTCTAGTATTATTTACACTGTCTAGTATTATTTACACCGTCTAGTATTATTTACACTGTCTTGTATTATTTTCACTGTCTAGTATTATTAACACCGTCTTGTATTATTTACACTGTCTAGTATTATTTACACTGTCTTGTATTATTTACACTGTCTTGTATTATTTACACTGTCTTGTATTATTTAAAACTGTCTTGCATTATTTACACCGTCTTGTATTATTTACACTGTCTAGTATTATTTACACTGTCTTGTATTATTTACACTATCTAGTATTATTTACACTGTCTTGTGTTATTTACACTGTCTTGTATTATTTACACTGTCTTGTATTATTTAAAACTGTCTTGCATTATTTACACCGTCTTGTATTGTTTACACTGTCTAGTATTATTTACACTGTCTTGGGTGGCCTGGTGGCTAAAGCTCCCGCTTCACACACGGAGGGCCCGGGTTCGATTCCCGGCGGGTGGAAACATTTCGACACGTTTCCTTACACCTGTTGTCCTGTTCACCTAGCAGCAAATAGGTACCTGGGTGTTAGTCGACTGGTGTGGTTCGCATCCTGGGGGACAAGATTAAGGACCACAATGGAAATAAGTTAGACAGTCCTCGATGACGCACTGACTTTCTTGGGTTATCCTGGGTGGCTAACCCTCCGGGGTTAAAAATCCGAACGAAATCTCTCTTCTTGTATTATTTACACCGTCTTGTATTATTTTCACTGTCTGGTATTATTTACACTGTCTAGTATTATTTACACTGTCTTGTATTATTTACACCGTCTTGTATTATTTACACCGTCTTGTATTATTTACACTATCTAGTATTATTTACGCTGACTTGTATTATTTACACAATGTCTAGTATTATTTACACAATGTCTGGTATTATTTACACAATGTCTGGTATTATTTACACAATGTCTTGTATTATATACACCATGTCTAGTATTATTTACACTGTCTTGTATTATTTACACTGTTTTGTATTATTTACACTGTCTAGTATTATTTACACTGTCTTGTATTATTTACACTGCCTTGTATTATTTACACTGTCTTGTATTATTTACACTGTCTTGTATTATTTACACTGTCTTGTATTATTTACACTGTCTAGTATTATTTACACTGTCTTGTATTATTTACACTGTCTTGTATTATTTACACTGTCTTGTATTATTTACCCTGTCTTGTATTATTTACCCTGTCTTGTATTATTTACCCTGTCTTGTATTATTTACACTGTCTTGTATTATTTACACTGTCTTGTATTATTTTACCCTGTCTTGTATTTTTTTTACACTGTCTTGTATTATTTACACGTCTTGTATTATTTACACTGTCCCTTTTATTATTTACCCTGTCCTTGTATTATTTACACTGTCTTGTATTATTTACACCGTCTAGTATTATTTACACCGTCTAGTATTATTTACACAATGTCTTGTATTATTTACACTGTCTTGTATTATTTACACTGTCTAGTATTATTTACACTGTCTGGTATTATTTACACTGTCTAGTATTATTTACACTGTCTTGTATTATTTACACTGTCTTGTATTATTTACACAATGTCTTGTATTATTTACCCTGTCTTGTATTATTTACACTGTCTTGTATTATTTACACCGTCTTGTATTATTTACACCGTCTAGTATTATTTACACCGTCTAGTATTATTTACACAATGTCTTGTATTATTTACACCGTCTTGTATTATTTACACCGTCTTGTATTATTTACACTGTCTAGTATTATTTACACAATGTCTTGTATTATTTACACTGTCTTGTATTATTTACACTGTCTAGTATTATTTACACTGTCTGGTATTATTTACACTGTCTAGTATTATTTACTCCGTCTTGTATTATTTACACCGTCTTGTATTATTTACACTGTCTTGTATTATTTACACAATGTCTTGCATTATTTACACTGTCTTGTATTATTTACACTGTCTAGTATTATTTACACCGTCTTGTATTATTTACACCGTCTTGTATTATTTACACCGTCTTGTATTATTTACACAATGTCTTGTATTATTTACACTGTCTTGTATTATTTACACCGTCTAGTATTATTTACACAATGTCTTGTATTATTTACACTGTCTTGTATTATTTACACTGTCTTGTATTATTTACACCGTCTAGTATTATTTACACAATGTCTTGTATTATTTACACTGTCTTGTATTATTACACTGTCTTGTATTATTTACACTGTCTTGTATTATTTACACCGTCTAGTATTATTTACACAATGTCTTGTATTATTTACACTGTCTTGTATTATTTACCCTGTCTTGTATTATTTACACAATGTCTTGTATTATTTACACCGTCTATATTATTTACACAATGTCTTGTATTATTTACACTGTCTTGTATTATTTACACTGTCTTGTATTATTTACTCTGTCTTGTATTATTTACACTGTCTTGTATTATTTACACCGTCTAGTATTATTTACACAATGTCTTGTATTATTTACACTGTCTTGTATTATTTACACTGTCTTGTATTATTTACACTGTCTTGTATTATTTACACCGTCTAGTATTATTTACACAATGTCTTGTATTATTTACACTGTCTTGTATTATTTACACCGTCTAGTATTATTTACACAATGTCTTGTATTATTTACACCGTCTAGTATTATTTACACAATGTCTTGTATTATTTACACAATGTCTTGTATTATTTACACCGTCTAGTATTATTTACACAATGTCTTGTATTATTTACCAGGGAAGGAAATAAAAGAGTTAACTGGTATAGTTCGTCTTACATCGCTTCATTAAATTCTTCAAACTTCTTAAGATTGATTTATCAAAGTTGAAAAATCAGTCAATATTAAAGTGTAACAAATGACCTGTTTGAAAGGCCGATCAAGACGGTGTGAGTGTTGATGTGTCCTCTCTGGGGGTGAGTGTCCTCGCGGGGGGTGAGTGCCCTCGCTGGGGGTGAGTGTCCTCGCGGGGGGTGAGTGTCCTCGCTGGGGGTGAGTGTCCTCGCGGGGGTGAGTGTCCTCGCTGGGGTGAGTGTCCTCGCTGGGGGTGAGTGTCCTCGCTGGGGGTGAGTGTCCTCGCTGGGGGTGAGTGTCCTCGCTGGGGGTGAGTGTCCTCGCTGGGGGTGAGTGTCCTCGCGGGGGGTGAGTGTCCTCGCTGGGGTGAGTGTCCTCGCTGGGGGTGAGTGTCCTCGCTGGGGGTGAGTGTCCTCGCTGGGGGTGAGTGTCCTCGCTGGGGGTGTCCTCGCTGGGGTGTCCCTCGCGGGGGGTGAGTGTCCTCGCTGGGGGTGAGTGTCCTCGCTGGGGGTGAGTGTCCTCGCTGGGGGTGAGTGTCCTCGCTGGGGTGAGTGTCCTCGCTGGGGTGAGTGTCCTCGCTGGGGTGAGTGTCCTCGCTGGGGGTGAGTGTCCTCGCTGGGGGTGAGTGTCCTCGCTGGGGGTGAGTGTCCTCGCTGGGGGTGAGTGTCCTCGCTGGGGGTGTCCTCGCTGGGGGTGTCCTCGCGGGGGTGAGTGTCCTCGCTGGGGTGAGTGTCCTCGCGGGGGTGAGTGTCCTCGCTGGGGGTGAGTGTCCTCGCTGGGGGTGAGTGTCCTCGCTGGGGTGTCCTCGCTGGGGGTGTCCTCGCGGGGGGTGAGTGTCCTCGCGGGGGGTGAGTGTCCTCGCGGGGGGTGAGTGTCCTCGCTGGGGGTGAGTGTCCTCGCTGGGGGTGAGTGTCCTCGCTGGGGGTGAGTGTCCTCGCTGGGGGTGTCCTCGCTGGGGTGTCCTCGGGGGGGGTGAGTGTCCTCGCTGGGGGTGAGTGTCCTCGCGGGGGGTGAGTGTCCTCGCTGGGGTGAGTGTCCTCGCTGGGGGTGAGTGTCCTCGCTGGGTGTCCTCGCTGGGGGTGTCCTCGCGGGGGTGAGTGTCCTCGCTGGGGGTGAGTGTCCTCGCGGGGGGTGAGTGTTCTCGCTGGGGGTGTCCTCGTGGGGGGTGAGTGTCCTCGCTGGGGTGATGTCCTCGCTGGGGGTGTCCTCGTGGGGGTGAGTGTCCTCGCTGGGGGTGAGTGTCCTCGCTGGGGGTGTCCTCGTGGGGGTGAGTGTCCTCGGGGGGGGTGAGTGTCTTTGCGGGGGTGAGTGTCCTCGCGGATGGTGAGTGTCCTCGCGGGAGGTGAATGTCCTCGCGGTTGACGAGTGTCCCCGCGGGGGTGAATGTCCTCGCGGATGGTGAGTGTCCTCGAGGGTGGTGAGTGTCCTCGCAAGGGTGAGTGTCCTCGCGAGGACACGGTAGTGTGGTGGTGTAGTGTGTTATGGTATGTTGCAGTGTGGTAATGTTGTGGTGTGATGTTGTGTGATATAGTGTGGTGCATAATGGTATGGTTGTGTGGTGGTGTGGTAGTGTAGTGGTGTGATGTGTGGTAATTTGGTGGTGTGTTGTGATGTGGTGTGGTTGTGTTGTGGTGAGATAGTTTGGAGGTGTGTTGTGGTAGTGTGTTGTAGTGTAGTATTGTGGTGTGGTGTTAGTTTATTAATGTAGTGTTGTGGTGTATTGTGGTGGGGTGGCGTGGGTGGCGTGGGGTGGCGTGGGTGGCGTGGGGTGGCGTGGGGTGGTGTGGTGTGGTGTAGCTGTAATGTAGTGCTGAAGTGGTATGGTGGTGTAGCGTGGTGTTGCGGTAGTGTGCTGGAATGTGGTGTTGTGGTGTGGTGCTGTGTTGTGTTGCGGTGTGATGGTTATGGTGGTGTGGGGAGCTGGAGTAATATGAGGGTGTGGTGGCTTGGTGTGAGGGGTGTAGTGTAGTTGTGTGGTGTATTGTAGTATGGTGGTGTTGTGTTGGTTTGATAGTGTAGTGGTGTGGTGTATTAAGAACATAAGAACATAAGAAAGAAGGAACACTGCAACAGGCCTACTGACCCATGCGGAGCAGGTCCATGTCCCCACCCGGATAAGCCCAATGACCCACCCTGTCTGGTCCCCTAAACTCAAGGATGGGGCACGGCACCAGACCCAGCAGCACAAGCTAGTCAGGTCCAACTCACACCCAACTCACACCCAACTCATATCCCCCCTAATTCTACGCCTTTCTAGAGAGTGCAGACTCAGGGCCGTCAGTCTATCCTCATAGGGAAGATTTCTGATACATGGGATCATCTTTGTCATCCTCCTCTGTACGTTTTCCAGAGCATTTATATCCATTCTGCAATACGGTGACCAGAACTGAGCAGCATAATCTAAATGAGGCCTAACCAAGGATATATAGAGTTGAAGAACAACCTGAGGACTTCTATTATTTATACTTTTAGTTATGAAGCCAAGAATTCTGTTAGCTTTATTGCGAACACTAATGCACTGTTGTCTTGGTTTTAGATTATTGCTAACTAGAACTCCTAAATCCTTTTCGCAATCAGTAGTATTAAGATCTACATTATTTAGTTTATATGTGGCATGGTTATTTAACTGTCTAACATTTAGAACTTTGCATTTGTCAATATTAAACTGCATCTGCCACTTCTCCGACCATTGCACCAGTCTATTCAAATCATCCTGGAGTGCTCTAGTGTCCTCATTAGAATGAATTGGCCGGCCTATTTTCGTGTCATCAGTAAATTTGCTTATGTCGCTATTTATTCCCTCACCTATGTCGTTTATGTAAATTGTGAACAATAACGGGCCCAACACTGACCCCTGAGGAACACCGCTTGTGACGTGCCCCCATTCTGATTTCTCACCATTTATGCAAACTCTCTGCTGTCTATTTGTCAGCCATGCCTCTACCCAGGAAAAAAATTCTCCTATTCCGTGTGCCTTAAGTTTCCTCAATAGCCTCTGATGTGGAACTCTATCGAAAGCCTTACTGAAGTCCATATACACAATATCATATACATTACCATGATCTACCTCCTCAAATACCTTAGTGAAAAAAGTTAGTAAATTCGTAAGATAGGAACGCCCCTTTGTAAAACCGTGTTGAGATTTATTAATCAATCTGAGCCTGTCAAGATGGCTACAAATTGCTTCGGCAATTATTGATTCCATAAATTTCCCCACTATGGAGGTAAGGCTTATTGGTCTATAGTTTGAAGCCAAGGACCTGTCACCTGCCTTGTAAATAGGTATTACATTTGCCATTTTCCACTTATCAGGCACTATGCCAGTTTGTAGTGATATGTTAAAAAGATTAGCCAAGGGTATGCTAAGTTCCTCTTTACATTCCTTTAACACTCTTGCAAACAGTTCATCAGGGCCTGGGGATTTGTTAGGTTTTAGTTTCTGTATTTGTCTGAGGACCATGTCACTAGTTACCGCAATCGTACATAGATTATGTAGAACAGGATGATAATAAACTATTATTTCAGGAATATCGCTAGTATTTTCCTGGGTGAAAACTGAGAGGAAGTAGGTATTTAGAATTTCACACATATCCTTATCACTGTCAGTGATCTGACCAGAGTTACTCTTAAGTGGGTCAATCTTGTCCCTAATCTTACTTCTGTATACCTGAAAGAACCCTTTTAGGTTAGTCTTCGAATCCCTTGCGACCTTAGCCTCATAATCCCTTTTTCCTTTTCTTATTCCTTTCTTTATTTCTCTCTTTAATTAAATATATTGATTTCTTAACTGCCCATCCCCTCTTTTAATACGCCTATATATGCCTCTCTTGTGACCAGTGAGATGTTTTAATCTATTGTTCATCCATTTGGGATCATTTTTGTTAGATCTTATTTCCCTACTCGGAACAAAAGTTGTCTGGGCAACTAGAACTATGCTCTGAAAAACGTCATATTGGCAACCAAGATCACCTACCTGACCCATAGTCAGGACATCCCAATTTAGCCCACCCAGGTAATTTTTCAGTCCCATGAAGTCGGCCAAGCGAAAATCTGGGACAGAGATTTGATTGCAGTTATCTGGGTAATTCCATGATATATTGAAATTAAGTGATTTGTGATCACTTTCCCCAAGCTCATCATTAACCTCAAGATTATTAATTAGTGAATCTTTGTTGGCAAGAACCAAGTCAAGCAGATTGTTGCCTCTAGTTGGTTCTGTCACAACCTGTTCTAAAAAGCAATCCTGAACCGTATCAAGAAAGTCACTAGACTCAAGATTTCCTGTCATATTGTTCCAGTCAATTTGTCTAAAGTTAAAATCTCCCATTATCACAACATTTTCATATCTAGATGCCTTATGAATTTCGTCCCATAACAGCTTACTGCCCTCCCTATCAAGGTTTGGGGGCCTGTAACCAAACAGATTCTGTGTTCGATGTTTCTAATATTATATCATGTCTAAGACAACAATTTAAATTTTCTCCGACATACATCGCCACACCACCACACTTCCTGTTGACCCTATCAGTGTGGAATAGTTTATAAAACTGTATGTTGCATTCAGAAGGCATTTCTCTATCTTTTAGGTTGAACCAGGTATCTGTTATACCAATAATATCTATAGTACCTACACTTGCAAGTAATCTTAGCTCATCTATCTTATTTCTTAGACTCCTACTATTTGTGTAGTAAACCTTAAGGGAGCTAGTCACTCGTTGCCCTCTACTATCTCTATTTGTTTATTGATCAATTGATTTGCCATTACCAGCAACTTTATTAAAATATTCTTATTTTGAATATTGTCTTTTAAACATATCCGTGAGGTATCCCGGTAATAACTGCTGTTTTTAACCCTAATGCTGCAGCCTGATTGTTTCCCACAAACACCCATACCTCTATAATCTATCAGTTTAAATTCCTAGACAAGTCATCAATTACCCTCTCAATTGAATTGGCTAATGCAACCACTCCATCCCCAGAGAGATGAACCCCATCCCTTGCATACATATCACGTTTGCCAAAGAATAGGTCCCAGTTATCAATAAATGGGATTGCAAGTTCCTTGCAGTACCTGTCTAGCCAGCAATTTATACCAATTGCCCTAGACATCCATCCATTGCCCACTCCCTTTCTAGGCAAAATGCTACATATGACTGGGATCCCTCCCTTAGACCTAACTACTTCTATGGCTGACCTGTATTTATCCAGCAGCTCCTCTCTCCTGCCCTTCCCTATGTCATTACCCCCAGCACTAAGACAGATAATGGGCTTGTTCCCATTACCTGCCATAATATTATCCAACCTGCTGACTATGTCACCAACACCAGCTCCAGGAAGACACACTCTCTGTCTGACCTTTCTGTCTCTGTTACAAAATGCACGGTCCATATATCTTACCTGAGAATCGCCTACTATTAAAATATTCTTACCTTGATTAGCAGGGGAATCAGTGGTACCTTCATCCTCACTAACCACTGAAGTACATTCGTCTTGGAGAACAGAGAATCGATTTCATACCTTCACATCTTCTCTATTAACTCCCCTCATCTTCCTTCTTCCTGAACTGTGAACCACTTGTCACTTAAAGCGGCTGCCACTATCACTGCTGGTGACCATTCCTTCCTTACCAGCTAAATCCTTCTCACACTCGCTCCCAAACTCATCTATGCGAAGCTTCAGCTTCCTATTTTCCTCCTGAAGAAGTAGAATCTCCTTCTTCAACACTTGAACCTGAGATTCTAAAACACTACAACAAGCCATGGTGCTTGGTAACACCCCACGCTAACTCCCAAGAGCTTAGGCAGGTATGACCACACGTGACCACTGACCTCAGCGTACTGATGGGGTGGCATGGTGTGGTGTTATGGTATACTATGGAGTGTGCTGTAGTGTGGTGTGGTTGTGTGATTTGGTGGAGTGGTATGGTGTGGTGTGACGGTTTAGTGTGGTGTGGTATCATGATATGGTGTGAGAGTGTGGTGGGATTCTGTGGTGTGAGGTGTGTGGTGTGGTGGGATGTTGTGGTGTGGTGGGATGCTGTGGTGTGATGCTGTGGTGTGGTGGGATGCTGTGGTGTGGTGGGATGCTGTGGTGTGGTAGTGTGGGTTGGTTAATGGGGTTTAAAGCTTACAGATTGCACTAGGATCATTAAACCTGCACAAGAAAACTTCAATAAACACTGAAGTAAGCTCTCAGGATACATACACTGAGAGAAACACAGCTCCGAGTTCATGTATCCTGTGATGGTGCGGCTTGTGTCTTCCCTATCGTTGGTACCTCTTTAACAGCATTAACAACATTAATTATAACTCGGTATAAATGGCACCTTGATCGCCACACTCACACTGTCCATAAAATATTTTAAATCCCCTGGCTTTCTTCATCGGCAGTCACCCTGTTCCTCCTGACTCAGTTACATCTGCATGTAGATAAAGTACACGAAACACAAGACAAAATATCAATACCCACAAAAATAATACACAGACTATATATATATATATATATATATATATATATATATATATATATATTATCATATATATATATATATATATATGTTTGCTGAACACTGTCTCTTGGAGATTCTGAAGAGAAGCTGCAGAGATTGGTGGATGAATTTGGAAGGGTGTGCAAAGGAAAAAATTAAAGGTGAATACAGGAAAGAGTAAGGTTATGAGATAACAAAAAGATTAGGTGATGAAAGATTGGATATCAGATTGGAGGGAGAGAGTATGGAGGAGGTGAATGTATTCAGATATTTGGGAGTGGACGTGTCAGCGATGGGTCTATGAACAGATGAGGTGAATCATAGAATTGATGAGGGAAAAAGAGTGAGTGGTGCACTTAGGAGTCTGTGGAGACAAAGAACTTTGTCCTTGGAGGCAAAGAGGGGAATGTATGAGAGTATAGTTTTACCAACGCTCTTATATGGGTGTGAAGCGTGGGTGATGAATGTTGCAGCGAGGAGAAGGCTGGAGGCAGTGGAGATGTCATGTCTGAGGGCAATGTGTGGTGTGAATATAATGCAGAGAATTCGTAGTTTGGAAGTTAGGAGGAGGTGCGGGATTACCAAAACTGTTGTCCAGAGGGCTGAGGAAGGGTTGTTGAGGTGGTTCGGACATGTAGAGAGAATGGAGCGAAACAGAATGACTTCAAGAGTGTATCAGTCTGTAGTGGAAGGAAGGCGGGGTAGGGGTCGGCCTAGGAAGGGTTGGAGGGAGGGGGTAAAGGAGGTTTTGTGTGCGAGGGGCTTGGACTTCCAGCAGGCATGCGTGAGCGTGTTTGATAGGAGTGAATGGAGACAAATGGTTTTTAATACTTGACGTGCTGTTGGAGTGTGAGCAAAGTAACATTTATGAAGGGATTCAGGGAAACCGGCAGGCCGGACTTGAGTCCTGGAGATGGGAAGTACAGTGCCTGCACTCTGAAGGAGGGGTGTTAATGTTGCAGTTTAAAAACTGTAGTGTAAAGCACCCTTCTGGCAAGACAGTGATGGAGCGAATGATGGTGAAAGTTTTTCTTTTTCGGGCCACCCTGCCTTGGTGGGAATCGGCCAGTGTGATAATAATAATAAAATAATATATATATATATATATATATATATATATATATATATATATATATATATATATATATATATATTGTCTTGTGTTTCGTGTACTTTATCTACATGCAAATGTAACTGATTCAGGAGGAACAGGGTGACTGCCGATGAAGAAAGCCAGGGGATTTAAAATATTTTATGGACAGTGTGAGTGTGGCGATCAAGGTGCCATTTAAAGTGCCTTTAAAGTGCAGGCATTGTACTTCCCATTTCCAGGACTCAAGTCCGGCTAACCGGTTTCCCTGAATCCCTTCACTAAATATTACCTTGCTCACAATCCAACAGCTTGCCAGGTCCTAAAAGCCATTCGTCTCCATTCGCTCCTAACATGCTCACGCAAGCTTGCTGGAAGTCCAAGCCCCTCGGCCACAAAACCTCCTTTACCCCTCCCTCCAACCTTTTCGGGGGCGAAGATATGAAAATGTTGTGTTAATGGGAGATTTTAACTTCAGACAAATTGGTTGAAACAATATGAAAGAAAATCTTGTGTCCAGTGACTTTCTTGATACAATTCAAGATTGCTTTTTAGAACAGTTTGCGACAGAACCAACTAGAGAAAACATTCTGCCTGTCTTGGTTCTTGCCAACAAGAAATCACTAATTAATGATCTTGAGGTTAATGATGAGCTTGCAGAAAGCGATCACAAATCACAAGTTTCAATATATCATGCAGTTACCCAGATAACTGCAATCAAGTCTCTGTCCCAGACTTCCACTTGGCTGACTTCATGGGACTGAGAAAATACCTGGGTGGGCTAAATTGGAATGACCTGACTTTGGATTAGGTAGGAGGTGTTGGTTGCCAATATGATAGTTTTCAGAGCATAGTTCTAGCTACCCAGACTGTGTGTAACATACGTTCCAAGTAGGGAATTTAGATCAACCAAAAATGATCACAAATGGATAAACAATAGATTAAAACAGACATATATATGCGTATCAAAAGAGAGAATGGCCAGTTAAGAAATCAATATATTCGATTAAAGAGACATAAAAAAGGGAATAAGAAAAGCTAAAAGAGGCTAAAGTGGCAATGGATTCGAAGACTAACCCAAAAGTTTTCTTTCAGGTATATGGAGGTAAGATTAGGGACCAGACTGGCCAACTCAAAAGTAACTCAGGTCAGATCACTGACAGTGATAAGGATGTGTGTGAGCTTTTCAATACCTACTTCCTTTCAGTTTTTAAGCAGGAAGATACTAGCGAAATTCCAGAAATGATAAATTATGTAGAACAGAACAATAAACTATGTACGATTAGAGTAACTAGTGGCATGGTCTTTAGACAAATTAAGAAATTAAAATCGAACAAATCCCCAGGCCCTGATGAACTGTGTGCAAGGGTTTTAAAGGAATGTAAAGAGGAACTTAGCATACCTTTGGCTAATCTTTAACACATTACTACAAACTGCCATAGTGCCAGAAAAGTGGAAAAGAGCATATGTAACACCAATTTACAAGGCAGGTGACAGGTCCTTAGCTTCGAACTATAGACCAATAAGCCTTACCTCCAGAGTGGAAAAATTTATGGAATCAATAATTGCCGAGACAATTCGTAGCCATCTTGAAAGGCATAAATTGATTATTGAATCTCAGCACGGTTTTACGAAGGGACGTTCCTGCTTTACGAATTTACTAACTTTTTTCACCAAGGTATTTGAGGAGGTAGATCATGGTAATTAATATGATATTGTGTATATTGACTTCAGTAAGACTTCTGATAGAGTTCCACATTAGAGGCTATTGAGGAAAATTAAGGCCAAGCGGAATAGGAGAAATTTTTTCCTTGGTAGAGGAGTGGTTGACAAATAGGCAGCAGAGAGGTCGCATCAATGGGGAGAAATCAAAGTGGGGCACGTCACAAGCGGTGTTCCACAGGGGTCAGTGTTGGGCCCTTTGTTGTTCACAGTCTACATAAACGACATAGATGAGGGAATAAATAACTACATAAGCAAGTTTGCTGATGACACCAAAATAAGCCGTCCAATTCATTCTAATGAGGACATTAGAGCACTCCAGGATTATTTGAATAGACTGATGCAATGGTCGGAGAAGTGGCAGATGTAGTTTAATATAGACAAATGCATAGTTCTAAACACTGGACAAGAAAATAACCATGCCACATATAAACTAAGTAATGTTATCATGGGATCGCCTTCCGCCTGAACTACAAGAATGGAAAAATAAATAAATGAATGACTCTAGGAATAATCATGAAGATAATTTTCTAAGGCTTTTAATTATAATTATATAAAAATAAAGATTGGCCGTTGTGGTTCCAGTTCTACCCCGCTGTTCTCCGTAACCTATTACTCATCCATCTCCCTTTTGCCACCTGATGCCCTCGCTTCCTTCCTGCCCTGCAGCGCTGTATAGTCCTTGTGGCTTAGCGCTTCTTTTTGATTATAATAATAATGTGGTTCCAGTATGATGTTGGGACAGGATGGTGACAGGATTTTCAAGAATACTGTACGAACACCGCCACCCAGGATAACCTACACCACATGGTTGTAGCATCACAATTAAGATTTCAGAGAAGAGTAGTCGTAATGTCCCACTACGTCCAGTAGACAAGGATCTTGCTCCAATTTCCTAGCGTCTACCCTGGTTGACTAGGCCCGCAGCAGAGCTGACAATATAGAAAATAACATTGAAGACAGAGGGTGGTATTCAACTTCAATGGCATTACTGGTAACCAGGAAAATCAGAAACAATGAACAGAAATACTCTTGGTAGATCACCTTACCTCATCAGGAGATGAGTGGAGGTGAAGTGATTCTCCAGACTTTAACACACACCAGGAGTTGAAATTAAAGCAAATCGGACAACCAGGAACTGGAGTTTGGCCTCAGCCCGCTAGATGGTTCCTGGGTGTCTGAACAACCATAACCCCATTTATTACCAGCATTTCCCTCACAAATGTAGATATTAATATTACTGATTTCGAAAAGGATTTGGGAGTTCTGGTTAGCAGTAATCTAAAACCAAGACAACAGTGCATAAGTGTTCGCAGTAAAGCTAAAAGAATCCTTGGCTACATATCAAGAAGTATAAATAATAGAAGTCCTCAGGTTGTTCTTCAACTCTATCCTTGGTTAGGCCTCATTTAGATTATGCTGCACAGTTCTGGTCACCGTATTACAGAATGGATATAAATGCACTGGAAAACTTACAAAGGAGGATGACAAAGTTGATCCCACTTATCAGAAATCTTCTCTATGAGGATAGACTGAGGACCCTGAATCAGCACTCTCTAGAAAGGCGTAGAATTAGGGGGGATATGACTGAGGAGTATAAATAAAAAGAAACAGGAATAAATAAAGGGAATATAAATAGCGTGCTAAAAATATGTAGCCTAGACAGGACTCACAACCATGGTTTTAAACCATCATAGAAGCTAAGACATTGTGCAGTTTTAAAAACTGGTTGGATAAATACGTGAGTGGGTGTGGGTGGGTGTGAGGTGGACTTGACTAGCTTGTGCTAATAGTTCTGATGCCGTGCTCCTTTCTTAAGTGGATGTGACCTGACCTGACTAGGTGGGTCATTGGTTTAAGCCGGGAGGTGCCTTGGACCGGTCTCTCATGGGCCAGTAGGCCTGCTGCAGTGTTCCTTCTTTCTTATGTTCTTACATAAGAGTGTTGGTACCACTATACTCTCTTACATACTTAACCCACCACTCACCTTTTTTTTTCTTCGTCATTTCTATGGTTAACCTCATCCTTTATAAACCCGTCCACTGACAAGGCAGTGGATATATATATATATATATATATATATATATATATATATATATATATATATATATATTATATATATATATATATATTATATATATATATATATTATTAATAAAAGTAAGAGCAAGAAATTTCAAAGTCATTAGAATATTCCCCGAGAAGTATGTATCGCTGAATGTATATAAAGTAAAAGTTTACCCAAATTAATCCCAAGTTTATGGATTTAAGTATTCCAGACCGGTGGTTGTGACATGTGCAGAGTGCAACTGGCTGGGATCTTTGGTAGATCCAGCTCGTTTAATTAAGCTTTCTATTTAGAGGCACTGCTCTTATGCTCACCGTGCTTCACACACAACTATTTTCCTGCATGTCATTGTAGCCTCTGCCACGGGTGGTCACTGCATGTGTGCACCAGTCTGGTTGAGGGTGGCTAAGTGCTGGTACTGTCTGATGTTTCAAAGCTTAGATGAAGTTACCTTCCATAGAGGAGAAGCCCAGATTGTGAGACCTCCTTACCTGCTCCCTAGCTAACTTGTATTATGCCAGATATGTGTGTATGGGTGTGGTATAGGTGTAGCAGTGAGATCGCTATCATACTTACTCTCTCCAAACTCTATTCGCTGGTCTGTAAACATTGCATATAGTGCTCATAACTTTGTATATGTTTTAGTAGTGGGAATATAAGTTGAACCACAATATATCTTCCTGTGTATATCCGTCATCTTTGACTGCACTATCAGCTGGTACATTGTACGGTCAGGTGTTGTAGGACTAATGAATATATATTTTTTATTGTAACAGGAGTTAACAAGTTACATGCAACTTTAATGACCTTAGTGAAGTCGGTAAACTTTAATAAGAATTAAGCAACCAATTATGCCTTGGTATTTCTTACATCAACAGCTCATCCATCAACACCTAATTAGAAACTAGATGTATTTCAGCCGCTGGGCGATCCGAGAAAGGTATCCAAGTATTGTATAACCCCGCCCCATGTACGTCAATGCACGGGAAGAAGATTAGTGCAGTGTGGCAGGGGTTTCTAATACATGTAAGTGTTAATATTGAAGATTCGAAGCGAATCAGATTTGATATTCTCAGGTTTTCACAGTTACTAGTATCCCAATTTCAATAAAAATAGTAAAATATGACAAACGCAGCCCAAAACTAATTCAAACCTTCTGCTAACAAACAACAGCTTTGACGTCAAAATAAAAAAGCATTTTGCCGTTATCTCAGAGGGACCAATTTGCTAAAATACAACACTGCATTAAATTTGAAGCGGATCAAAATTTCTGTTATCAAGTTACCATCGTTGAAGGACGAAGTCATGTGGATGAGTCACTCAGTAATTAGTACACAGGCCAAAATCTATTTACGTTAAAGCAATTATGCTTCATTAAAACTTAAGGTATTTATACACATATTTTACGATGATCTCGAGGATACACCGATGTTATGTATATTATGCACGAGAGATACTATATTCAATGCACTATACAGAAACAAGCTAAAATATATGCAGACTACCTAACGTTATACGGCATCTGTAGTCGAGTGGCATAAAGTGTCGGGTTGGAACCTAACTGTACTCGTGGAGAGCTGCTGATCTGGGTTTGAATTCTGTTGGCTGCGATATTTTTATGTATACTTTCGCTTGTTTCTGGGAGGAGCATTGAGTATAATATGGCTAGGGAGGCCAGAACATAAGAGCAGGAGAATGATATAGCTGGAGACTATGCTTGAGGCTCACTGGTGTGCTCGATGCCACGAGAAACCTGTCTAGTAAGCTACCTAACGTTATGAGGTATCTGTAGCTGATAGTTCCTTGCACATACTTTCACTTGTTTCTGCGAGGGGCAATGAATATATAATGTACAATGTCTAGATTTGACCTACGATATCTCAGAAAAAAAAACAGCATCGTGATTCTTTTCTGATCATTTCCAGTTTTCTTACAGAAATCTATTTAATTAATAAAACTCCCCCAAAACTTACACAACTTGAAATCAGTCAAAGCTTCCATTGAGGAAAATACATCAGCACTATAAGTTTAAAACCGACCAGAAGAAGCATTCTCTTCTTATTACACAGACTCCAACACATTATGTATCTACACATCATAAAGCCAAGGAATGTTTGGTTCAGCACCGACGATGCACAAGGTGGAACATTTGCTGACAGTTTCTCAGTCGTTGCAGGTCAAAGAAATTACAGGAATCTGAAATTTTTATACAATGGAAAAAAAATAGTAGAACGACGTGTGTGACGCAGAATAGATGACTATTGAGTTAGTAATTACGGTTCCATTACTCTCGAGAGCTCTTCACAATTGTTTCATTTGATCATCAGAAAAGGATAAACCAGTATGGGTCATTCAGTTCCTGTGGAATGGGAGGAATTCAGATTCGATCCAAGGACGGGAAGGAAAAGTTCTGTTCCTTGGATCAAGATCCCCTCACCTGCATCAAGGCAAAATAACACAATAAGGTAAAATAATGTCATACTATTTCACGATTAAAAGTAGCGAAATGAAATCTACACACAAGAACTTACCAAGCAATCCAGCTCCTTGGATCAAGAACCCCTCACCTGTATCAAAACATAATAACACAATGATGTAAAACAATACTACGTTATTTCGACATTAATTTCAAAAATGGCAACTACCCACTATTAAAAATATCAACCTCATAAGCAGGATATATGAGCCATGAAACTGTGGAGTCAGTCAGAGGAGTCTCTGTCTCCTGTTATTATATGTAAACAAAATCTGGAATGATATATGTGATGCTGCCAGTTACACCACATATTCCAGTGTACAATAAAAACGTCATTCCATACCTGGAGGGGAGGGGGTTCTGGGGTCAGCGCCCTAGCGGCCGTGTCCATGACTAGGCAGCACGGTGGATCAGAGCCTGATCAACCAGGCTGTTACTGCTGGCCGCACGTAAACTAACGTAGGAGTCACAGCCCGGCTAGTCGGCAACTGACTTTAGGTGGCCGTCCTGCTCATTCTTGAAGACAGTCAGGGGTCTATTGGTAATCCTCCTCATGTGTGCTCGGAGGCAGTCGAACAGTCTTGGGCCCCTGACACTTTTTGAATTGTCTCTTAGCGCCCCTGTTTTTCAATAGGAGGATGTTGCACCACCTGCCGAATCTTTTGCAATCTTAAGGAGTGATTTTGGTGTGCAGATGTGGGACTACTCCCTCTAAGATTTTCCAAGTGTATATTATCATGTATCTTTCTCGCCTGCATTCCAAGAAGTACAAGTCAAGGACTTCAACCGTTCCCAGTAATTTAGGTACTTCATTATATTTACACGTGAAGTGAGAGTTTTCTGTATATTCTCCAGGTCCGCATTATTTTATTAGTAAAGAAATTATTGTAATTATTGTTTTTTGAAGACTGTTGTATGGGCAGACTTTGTGAACAAAATATTATGAAACTGTTACTATATAATTAATGCAGAATTTATGGTAATATTAGTAGCATTAATTAGTAGCAATTACATCCTACATTAATGTGGCGCTAGGTCTGGTGTCGACCAGATATTTGCCTCAAAAATCAGTATCAGCGGGGTTAATGACCGTCAATAATAAGCGTCAAGCATCAGTTCCCACTCTGAGTTTATGCTAATGGAGGATGGAGTGACCCAGTGATCCATTGATCAGTGTCAACACTGTTAGTCCTTCTCTTAATGTTTCGCACATTCTACTGATGAAACTAATTGTATTTAAAGAACGTTTTTCCTGTAGTTCAGGCGCCTTAGCTTCCAGAGGAAGTTAAAGTGGCCTTATCCCTTAGTGAGACAGATAGGACAGTGTTGTAGTCTGTGGCAGGTGTCATCTGGTTGCTGTCTTTTTATTGTCTTGCGGCGTCTGGCTGCCATCTTCTTGCCACTTCGATGTGATTCAGTGTTCACTTAGTATTGTGATAATGGCAGATAAAATGCACCGGCGTTTTTATATTTTTTTCCCTCGCACGCTCCTTCAATTTAGTTAGGAATTACTGCATGATATATACCTATTTACACTAAACCTAGGCTTTTAATTTATCCATCTACTCTTGTACTACCATCCATAGGATAGATATTGGGAGCACAATAGTAAGCATTGAAATTTTGATCCAAGTTGCACTCTTCAGGCATTGTTCCTTATATACATCTTAGATTCAGTGCCAAATATGAAGTTGACTGGTTGAGGTCCAGCCTACAGCATTTGCAATTGAAATTTTGGAATATGTCTGTATTACTGAGTAGCGCAGCGCAGTGTTTTATGTACTGTATCAATGTACTCTGCAGTATTTATAAACATTAACTTTCTTTCAGATACTCTGATTACTTATATACTTTGCTGCTGAGATGGCTACAATGTCAACGAGGAGAGCCACACAACATTCATTGTTTGGCCATGACAATGTTCTTCCAATGAACAAACTTCCGTCCAAAGGTGATATAAATGTGATGAAGGAAAGTTTACTGATGTTTCAGTGATTATCAAGATAACAGCTAAGGATTGTTCTGAACTATGGCAGAAATTAATTGGAGACAGAAAGACTCTTCCTATTCTCAGCCAGAAAACTATTGAGGAAAGACTGAGAAAATTGCACAGTAGAGAAATAGAACCTAATAAGAACAGTGTCTCCAAAATAGTTACATTTCAGGAAGAAATGAACGAGTTGTTTGATATGTGTAGTTGTTTCTGTCCTGCTGCCTCCTGTCAAGATGTAGGCTGCAAAATACAAGACAGTGACAGATGCCACCTGGCCTATAATTGTGATGTGAATGTTTCTAAACGTGAGGTGCCATTTTGGGCTGTTTTCTACCACTATGACGGTAAGCTAAGTTGCCCTGAGCATTGGAGAGGTCCCATTGGCAAGCAAATCAAGGATCCTCTGTCTGAGCTGTCAGTTGTTGCTTTCCAGCCAGTCAATTTCACCGATTTTCTTGCTTTGAATGACAAGGTGTCAGAGGATCTGTCCTGGGACCAGAAATACTTGTATAGGATTTGCAAAGGAGTGATCACAGGTGTGGTTGATCATGACTTGGCTGCTCTTGAACCATGTCCACCGTGTGTATCAAGGTGGAAGAGAGTCGTCATTATGATTTTAAAGTTCAGTGCTCTAGTGTGGTTTCACATCAAGCTTATGATGTCACACACGGTCCAAAGAACGTCTTCCAGTCACTGCAATTTATGAGACAATCAGAAAGTGAATATGGGGACTGTCTAAAGAATTTCGTCTTTGCTCACACGGATCTTGGTATGTGCGCTGATGATTGACTTGACTGTGGAGACAAAGTAGTCTCAATGGACAAGAAAAAATTAGAGAAAGAATCAGCAGAGATTCAGGTGAGGATGGGAGAAGTACTGCTGTTGCTTCTGCGAGGACTTGTTAATCTAATGATGATAAGGATGACAGTGAAGATAAAGAGTATAACACTTGGTTCATATTGTCAACTCAAGAAGTAGTGATTTCCCAAAACTAAAAAGTGGCAAGCAAAGTTCTTTCATTCCATGATTGACTGGAAAGACTGAACTCAAACTGAGCCTCCCCTGTCATTGTTCTCTATCGACCAACAGGTTTGAAAAAATATTGAGACCTCTCACTGGAGTTACCCAAAGTGCCAAAACAGCACCTCTAAGCTGTTGTGAGGGATAAAATTGATGGACTGACGCTTAACCACTGAAGTGCTGGACAGAAGGCAAGCATTGGAATATATAAGAAAGAATATTTCCAGGAAAAGTGATGCCACAAAGGGGGCAGTAAGCAATAGCAAATGAAATTACGCCGATAACGTTAACATCCCATATATAAAAATCTTTGAAAGGGTTCCTAGAAAGCAAGATCGCCACCCATCTAGTTACCAATCATTTACACACTAGGGCGAAACAAGGGTTTAGAGCAGGTCGCTACTGTCTGTCCCTACTACTGGACCCACTACGATAGGTCCTAGATGCACTAGGAAGACAAAAAGATTGAGATGTAATATACACAGACTTGTGAAAAATTCCTTCGACAAGTGTAACCATGGCATAATAGCCACAAAAATGCGTGTTAACAGGAATAACATGAAAAGTTGGTGATGGATCTATAATTTCCTCACAAACAGAAACACAGGAGTAGTAGAGTAGTCATCAGAGTCAAGTCTGAGGCGGCTACGGTTGAAAAGCTCTGTTCCACAAGGCACAGTACTCGCTCCCATCTTGTTCCTCATCCTCATATCTGTTATAGACAGAGGATGTAAACCACAACACCGTGTCTTCTTTGCAGATGACGCCCGATTCTTGCATAGGACAGTCTCTTCCATTGCAGTACCACTGCAAGGCTCCAGGCGGGGACATCAACCAAAATCTTCAATGGCTGCAGAAAACAAATGAAGTTCACGATGAGAAAATTAAAATTACTCCGTATGGTAAACATTGAGGATATTAAACTTCATCAGAGTAAAAAACAAATTTGCCACAAAATAGAGCAAAAAGCTAAGTCAAAGACCTGGGAGTGATCTTGTCGGAGGATCTCACCTTCAAGGACCATAACATTGTATCAAATGCATCTGCTAGAAAAATGACAGGATGGATAATGAAGAACCTTCAAAACTAGCCAATGCCCAAGCCCATGATGACACTCTTCAGGTCATTTGTTCTATCTAAGCTGGAATAATGCTTGCCACACTAAAGGCACCTTTTCTAGGCAGGTTGAATTGCTGACCTAGAAAATGTTCAGAGAAACTTACGGCGCGCATAACGGAGATAAAAAAACCTCAAAACTGGGGAGCACTTTGAAAGTTCCTGAGCTGTACTTTTAAAATAGATTATGTGGTGTTCTGGTAGCGGGTGGTTAAATGATACGTTTCGGAGGTTCTTGCTTTATTGTTAAAGCCGTGGTGGGTACACAGGCTGTGTGTTGTGCCATGGCCCAAAGGAGGGGCCAGCCCACGAGGGAGAGAGAAGTGGGCTCTCTTGAATGAGTGAAGGGTGTCGCCAGAGCTGAGAGTGTGTGGGGCCAGTTCCCACAGACTGGACTGGCCCAGAGGGCCAGCAACTGAGATGCGCGGAAACATGAACTAAAGCTGGCAGGAACAGCATGGGCTGTCTGTGCAGACAGTACAGGCTGTCTACATACTCCCTTGAATACAGGCGGAGAGATACTTGGATTTATATACAACCTTGAAAATCCTAGAGGGATAGTACCAAACTGCACACGAAAATACTCACGATGAAAGTAAAAGGACTCGGGCAGTCGATCCGCTCACAATCCCCCCAATGGAAAAGCAGGGGTGGTCACTAGCACGCTAAGAGACAACACAATAGTGTCAGGGGACCCCAAGACTGTTCAACTGCCTCCCGATTACTAAGGGGGATTACCACTTTAGGACCCTGGCTGTCTTCAAGCAGGCACTGGACGACGACAACTAAAGTCAGTTACCTGAACAGCTGGGCTGTGGGTAGTACGTTGGATTGCGTGCAGCCAGCAGTAACAGCTGGTTGATCAGGCCTTTTCCACATGAGGCCTGGTTCACAGACCGGGCGCGGGGGCGTTGACCCGGAACTCTCTCCAGATTTCCAGATTTACTCTCCAGTCTCTCAACCTTTGAGGTCGATGTGTCAGTCCATCAATCTATTCAAGATTGATGGAGGTGACCACATCGACTCAAGGTTCAGGGACTGACTACCTCATTCTCTTCCTGTTTTCACGATTCTACTTTGTATGGACTGATGAAGCTACTGTGTGGCGAAACGTTTCCTCAATAAAGATACCAAGAGCTGCCTGTGTCTAATTTATCAACGTGTCGGTTTCTGAACTTTTATATCTGTATTGTTCGTGAAGACTTACCAAAGCTCCTAGAGAGCGAAACGTTGCCACAGTAAAAATGTCGCATTAGTGAATTTGTGTCCTTTATACCCTAAAAACATATCTTTTCTCGCTCTGACTCCCCCCCCATACTGCCATAGATTTTATTTTAGAAAAAACTACGGGAGTTAGCTCTAAACTATCAATAGGTAATGTTGTGTCATAGATCCTGGCTCACGTGTTACACTCTGGCCTAAATCTAAATTTATTTCTAATTTAATTAAGAAAACTTTCATTTATATATTTCATGACGTCTATGAGGTTCTGTCTCCCGATTGGTCATCTTAGTGTGTGCCGTCATGAGGTTCTTGCCTCCGATTGGTCATTCAGTGTGTGATTTTCATGAGGCTCTTACCTCGACTGGCCGTCTCAGTGTGTGACGTAATTGAGGCTTTCTTGCCTCCGATTGGTCATCTCAGTGTGTGATTTCATGTGGCTCTTCCTCCGACTGGCCGATTCTCAGTGTGTGGACGTCATGAGGTAGCTCTGGCCACCCGTCCTGGTAGCCAGCTATGTACTGTGACCGACGATACTATCACCACGTCTGCCTTGCCCGACTCTGCTCTCTTTGTCTTCCTCTCCTCACTCACTGTCTTTTCTTTTCTTCAGATGTCTCTACTGCTGTTTTTTTCTGTTCCCTATAGTTATTTCGACTGTGCCACTGGCCGTCTTTGCCTGTCTTTGTCTTGCTGGCGTCCTTTATCCCTACTGGCAGTCTTTGACTGTCCATATGGCTGTCTTTGTCCCCCCATACTGCTTGTCTTTGACTGTCCTACTTGCTGTCTTTGACTGTCACTATGGCTGTCTTTGACTGTCCCTATTGGCTGTCTTTGACTGTCCCTTTACTGGCTGCTCTATGGCTGTCCCTACTGCTGTCTTTGACTGTCCCCTTCGACTGTCTTTGACTGTTCCTACTGGCTGTCTTTGACTGTCCCAATGGCTGTCTCTTGACTGTCCATACTGGCTGGGTCTTTGACTGTCCCTACTGGCTGTCTGACTGTCCCTAACTGGCTGTCTTTGACTGTCCCTACTGGCTGTCTTTGACTGTCCCCTACTGGCTGTCTTGACTTGTCCCTTGACTGGCTGTCTATGACTGTCCCTACTGGGCTGTCTTTGACTGTCCCTGCTGGGATGTATTTTTTGATGTCCCTGCTAGCAGTTTTGACTGTCCCTGCTAGTGTCTTTGACTGTCCCTATGCTGTCTTTGTCTCGCGTCATAGCTTCACGTAGGTATTACTCTACCTTCTGACTCTCTCAGTATTTACTGTAACTCCAACAATTTATTAAGGACGCCGCACAGTATCATACAAAACATACATGATTAGTCTAAAATTAGCTTAGTCCATTTGGATGATGTATATTTATAGTTTTATAGGCATTTATATTCGCTAGACATATTGAGCTAAGAAATAATTTCCACTTTAATTTTTAATGTCTCAATTGTTAAAGAGATTGTTAAAGTCCACCGTAAACCCGCAGACCAGAATGACCTGGTCACCTGGGTCGACCAAGACGCCCAGTTTGACCTGGTTTACTGCTGGAGTCTGACCAAGACGCCAGAATGACTGGTTCACTGCTGGGGTCAGACCAAGACGCACAGAATGACCTGGTTTCCACTTGCTGGGTCAGACAAGGAACGCCAGAAGACCTGTTTCACTGCTGGGTCAGACCAAGACGCCCAGAATGACCTGGGTTCACTGCCTGGGTTCAGACAAGACGCCAGAATGACCTGGTTCACTGCTGGGTCAGACAAGGAGCCAGAATGACTGGGTTCACTGCTGGGTCAGACCAAGACGCAGAATGACCTGGCTTCAATGTGGGGTCAGACAGACGAAGAATGACCTGGTTCATGCTGGGTCAGACCAAGAGCCAGAATGACCTGGTTCCACTGCTGGGGTCAGACCAAGACGCCAGGAATGACCTGGTTCACCCTGGGTCAGACCAGACGCCCAGAATGACCTGGTTCACTGCTGGGCAGACCAAGACGCCCAGAATGACCTGGTTACCTGGGTCAGACCAAGAGACGCCAGAATGACCTGGTTTCACTGCTGGGTTCAAACCAAGACGCCAGATGACCTGGTTCACACCCTTGAGGTAAGACCAAGACGCAGCAGAATGGACCTGGTTCACTCTGGGTCAGACAAGACGCCCAGAATGACCTGGTGTCACTGCTGGGTCAGACCAAGACGCTCAGAATGACTGGTTCACTGCTGGGTCAGCCAAGAAGCCAGTATGACCTGGTTCACTGCTGGGTCGACCAAGATGGGGGGGGGGGGGGGGGTCGCCAGAATGACCTGGTTTCACTGCTTGGGTCAGCCAAGACGCCAGAATGACCTGGTTCACCTGGGTCAGACCAAGACGCCCAGGAATGACCTGGTTCACTTCTGGGTCAGACCAAAGACGCCAGAATCAGAACAGATCTTGACCTGCCGTTCACCCTGGGTCAGACCAAGACCGCCCAGAATGACCTGGGTTCACTGCTGGGTCAGACCAAGACGCCAGAATGACCTGGTTACCTGGGTCAGACCAAGACGCCAGAATGACCTGGTTCAATGCTGGGTCAGACCAAGAAGCCAGAATGACCTGGTTCACTGCTGGGTCAGGACCAAGAACGCAGAATGACATGGTTCACTGCTGGGTCAGACCAAACGCCAGAATGGACTGGTTCACCCTGGGTCTCAGGACAAGACGACAGAATGACCTGGTTCACCTGCTGGGTAGACCAAGACGCATAGAATGACCTGGTTCACTGCTGGGTCAGACCAAGACGCCAGCAGAATGACCTGGTCACTGCTGGGTCAGACCAAGACGCCAGAAATGTCCTGGTTTCACCCTGGGGTCAGACCAAGGACGCCCAATGAACCTGGTTTCACCCTGGGGTCAGACCAAGACGCCATAATGACCTGAGTTCACCCTGGGTCAGACCAAGACGCCAGAATGACTGGTTCACCCTGGGTCAGACCAAGACGCCCAGAATGACCTGGTTCACTGCTGGGTCAGACCAAGACGCCAGAATGACCTGGTTCCAATGCTGGGTTCAGACCAGACGCCAGAATGACCTGGTTCACCATGGGTCAGACCAAGACGCCAGAATGACTGGTTCACCCTGGGTCTGACCAAGAACGCCAGAAGGTCATGGTTCACCCTGGGTCAGACCAAGACGCCAGAATTGGACCTGGTTCACATGGTGTCAGACCAAGACGCCAGAATGACCATGGTTCACCCTGGGTCAGACCAAGACCGCCAGAATGAAAAAAAACCTGGTTCACTGCTGGGTCAGGACCAGACGGCCAGATGACCTGGTTCACCTGGGTCAGGGACCAAGACGCCAGAATGACCTGGTCACTGGCTGGGTCAGACCAGAGCCAGAATGACATGGTTCACCTGGGTCAGACCAAGACGCCAGAATGACCTGGTTCACCCTGGGTCAGACAAGACGCAGAATGACCTGGTCACTGCTGGGTCAGACCCAAGACGCCAGATTGACCTGGTTCACTTGCTGGGTCAGACCAAGACACCAGAATGACTGGTTCACCCTGGGTAGACAAGACGCCAGAATGTCCTGGTTTCACACTGCTGGGTAGACCAAGACGCCAGAATGACCCTGGTTCACTGCTGGGTCAGACCAAGACGCCAGAATGACCTGGTTCACTGCTGGGTCGACCCAAGGACGCCAGATTGACCTGGTTACCCTGGGGTTCAGACCAAGACGCCAGAATGACCTGGTTCACTGGCTGGTTCAGACAAAGAAGCCAGAATGACTGGTTCACTGCTGGGTCAGACAAAGACGCCTGAAATGGACTGGTTCACTGCTGGGTCAGACCAAGACGCCAGAATGGACTGGTTGCAACTCTGGGTCAGACCAAGACGCCAGAATGACCTGGTTCACCTGGTCAGACCAAGACGCCAGATGACCTGGTCCACCCTGGGTCAGACCAAGACGCCAGAATGACCTGGTTCACTGCTGGGTCAGACAAGACGCCAGAATGGACCTGGTTCACCTGGGTCAGACCAAGACGCCAGAATTACCTGGGTCACCCTGGGGTCAGACCAAGACGCCAGAATGACCTGGTTCACCCTGGAGTCAGACCAGACGCCAGGAATGACCCTGGTTCACCCTGGTCAGACCAAGAGAAGCCAGTATGACCTGGTTCACCCTGGGTCAGACCAAGACGCCAGAATGACACTGGTTCACCTGGGTAAGACCAAGACGCCAGACTACCTGGTTCACCCTGGGTCAGACCAAGGACGCCAGAATGAACCTGGTTCACTGCTGGGTCAACCAAGACGCCAGAATGACCTGGTTCACTGCTGGGTCAGAACCCAAGACGCCGAATGACATGGTTCACCCTGAGAATGACTGGTTCCTGCTGGGTGACCCAAGACGCCGAATGCCTGTTATGCTGGGTCAGACCCAAGACGCCAGAATGACCCCGTTTACGCTGGGTTGACAAAAAACGCCGAAAGACCTGTTCATGTGGGTCGACCAAGACGCCAGAAAAGCCTCGTTCACTGTGGGCAGACCCAAGACCCAGAATATGGTTCACTGCTGGGCAGACAAGACGGGGAGAATGACGTCGTTCACGCTGGGCAGACCCAAAACCCAGAATGACCTGGTTTACTGCGGATCGGACCAAGCGCCGAATGACCTCGTTCACTGCTGGGTCAGACAAGACTCCAGAATGACCTGGTTTACTGCTGGATCGGACCAAGACGCCAGAATGACTCTTCACTGCTGGGTCAGGGCCAAGACGCCAGGGAAAGACCTGTTCACTGCTGGGTCAGACCAAGACGCCAGAATGACCTGGTTCTGCTGGGTCAGACCATGACGCCAGAATGACCTGGTTTACTGCTGGGTCAGACCAAGACGCCAGAATGACCTGGTTTACTGCTGGATCGGACCAAGACGCCAGAATGACCTCGTTCACTGCTGGGTCAGACCAAGACGCCAGAATGACCTGGTTTACTGCTGGGTCGGGCAAGACGCCGAATGACCTCGTTTACTTTCTGGGTCAGACCAGACGCCAGAATGACCTCGTTCCTGCTGGGGTCAGACCAAGATGCCCCGAATGACCCGGTTCACTGCTGGGTAGACCAAGACGCCAGAATGACCTGTTACTGTGGGTCAGACCAAGACGCCAGAATGACCTCGTTCACTGTCTGTGTCAGACCAAGACGCCAGAATGACATCGTTCACTGCCGGTCAGACCAATACGCCAGAATGACCTGGTTCACTGCTGGGTCAGACCAAGACGCCAGAATGACCTGGTTCACTGCTGGGTTAGACCAAGACGCCAGAATGACCTGGTTTACTGCTGGGTCAGACCAAGACGCCAGAATGACCTGGTTCACTCTGGGTCAGACCAAGACGCCAGAATGACCTGGTTCACTGCTGGGTCAGACCAAGACGCCAGAATGACCTGGTTCACTGCTGGGTCAGACCAAGACGCCAGAATGACCTGGTTCACTGCTGGGTCAGACCAATACGCCAGAATGACCTGGTTCACTTCTGGGTCAGACCAAGACGCCAGAATGACCTCGTTCACTGCTGTGTCAGACCAAGACGCCAGAATGACCTCGTTCACTGCTGGATCAGACCAATAGGCTAGAATGACCTGGTTCACTGCTGGGTCAGACCAAGACGCCAGAATGACCTGGTTTACTGCTGGGTCAGACCAAGACGCCAGAATGACCTGGTTCACTGCTGGGTCAGACCAAGACGCCAGAATGACCTGGTTCACTGCTGGGTCAGACCAAGACGCCAGAACAAAACCAAGGAGCGTTCGTGGTGTTCATACTAAAAGCACACTTGGTCTGCAGCCCCGGATTCTTAGAAGATCAATGTAACACTGTTGTAACAACCTCGGATTCTTAGAAGATCAATGTAACACTGTTGTAACAACCTCGGATTCTTAGAAGATCAATGTAACACTGTTGTAACAACCTCGGATTCTTAGAAGATCAATGTAACACTGTTGTAACAACCTCGGATTCTTAGAAAATCAATGTAACACTGTTGTAACAACCTCGGATTCTTAGAAGGTCAATGTAACACTGTTGTAACAACCTCGGATTCTTAGAAGATCAATGTAACACTGTTGTAACAACCCCGGATTCTTAGGTCAATGTAGCACTGTTGTAACAACCTCGGATTCTTAGAAGATCAATGTAACACTGTTGTAACAACCTCGGATTCTTAGAAGGTCAATGTAACACTGTTGTAACAACCCCGGATTATTAGAAGGTCAATGTAACACTGTTGTAACAACCTCGGATTCTTAGAAGGTCAATGTAACACTGTTGTAACAACCCTGGATTATTAGAAGGTCAATGTAACACTGTTGTAACAACCTCGGATTCTTAGAAGGTCAATGTAACACTGTTGTAACAACCTCGGATTCTTAGAAGATCAAAGTAACACTGTTGTAACAACCTCGGATTCTTAGAAGGTCAATGTAACACTGTTGTAACAACCCCGGATATTAGAAGTCAATGTAACACTGTTGTAACAACCTCGGATTCTTAGAAGATCAATGTAACACTGTTGTAACAACCTCGATTCTTAGAAGGTCAATGTAACACTGTTGTAAAACCCGGATTATTAGAAGGTCAATGTAACACTGTTGTAACAACCTCGGATTCTTAGAAGATCAATGTAACACTGTTGTAACAACCTCGGATTCTTAGAAGATCAATGTAACACTGTTGTAACAACCCCGGATTATTAGAAGGTCAATGTAACACTGTTGTAACAACCTCGGATTCTTAGAAGGTCAATGTAACACTGTTGTAACAACCCTGGATACTTAGAAGATCAATGTAACACTGTTGTAACAACCCTGGATACTTAGAAGATCAATGTAACACTGTTGTAACAACCCTGGATACTTAGAAGATCAATGGTAATATTCTGCTAATTTTAATTCCTTCTTATATTGTTAATGACTACAGGAAGAGATAACTCAGTTTACTCTTTTCTTCTAAATACTGAAAGGAAAATAGTTTTTTTTCATCTCTCTCACGTACAGTGTTCCTAACACCAACTCAACACTGTTTTCCAGACATAACAACATCAACATAGCTATCTCATCTCTTGCACCACCATTATGATGCTCACCACTACCAACCATGTAGTG
>NC_069408.1:5027751-5087751 GCF_026875155.1 Cherax quadricarinatus | reverse complement strand
TGGGAATGTGTTCAGCAACCTCGTGTCACAGGGAGCGTGAACAGGTCCACTGTTCCAAGATTCTGGTCTTCATTACCGTACAAAGTGTAAAAAATTTGAAGCCGATTGGATGAGGCGTTCTCGAGTTACGAGCGAAATAAAATCGAAAAGTTGAAAGAAAAAAGAAAAAAAAAACAGGGGGCGAGAGAATAGGTATATCAATGTTATAAAATATCATCAGTGTTATTATGAGAGTTGCTTGCTAATGTGGGAAGGTATCCAGACCACTGAGATACGAGAGCCTTTGTCCTGAGGACTATTCAGCTCATTTTTAATGTCTATTAAGACGTTCCTGGTGTCTATTATGACGTTCCTGGTGTCTATTGTGCAAGTAGGATTCTTAAGTGTCTGAAGAACAAACTTAAAGACAAAGAAGATTACTTGTCCTCGTCCCGTGTTGTTTAATATGTTGGTGGTGAGCCGGCAGCTGGAGTGCGACAACCCTATTAATGTTGAGTCATTTATTAAGTCTGATGCTACGAGTCTTCATATACTTGTTACCTCTGTGTATTCTGTAGACTGCTGCTGCAGCTCCGCCTGTAGTCAGCTGAGCTGAATCATCAGTGTCAGCATGATGCTGACACTGGTCAGCAAGGCATCTACATGTGACAATAGTTTCTTGCACTGCTGTTTTAAAGGGAAGTGTGGTTTTAATTTTTTAGGTTAGGTTTTAGGTTAGGTTAGATTTAGGGGGGGTTAGGCTAAGCTACGTTACGAAAGGGGTTTGTCAAAAAAGAAAGGGATTTTTCCCTAAAGGGGGTTTCTTAGCCATTTGATGACCCAGGCTGGACCCTTTTGGCCTTTCGGGCCGGACCCTTTCCCGCTGGTTTCCCGGTCCACCCCCTTTAAAAATTATAGTTATGAGTCATTGTTCTTAGTGAAAAGTGGATGTGATACAAGGGTTTACAGTGGGTAGTGGGGAAACAAACACTGCATTCAACAAAGAGGGTAACTTTAATTAGATTCTGTTTTTACCTTCAGTTAGTTGATGTACAGACTAAGTGTTTGTGTTACTGACCCTCTGACTTTGTTGCGTCTTTTGTGGGAAGGGTTGCATTTCTTGTCCCCTTGTTGCAGTCATTTTGGGAGCCTTTTTGAAAGTCATGTTGTAGTCGGGTTGCGTCTTTGTTGTAGTCATGTTGCGTCTTTGTAGACGCCCGAGCGCCCCGGGGTGTTGCCCCTGGGAAAAACACCCTCCGGGTTTTATCCAGGAAAAACCACAGCCCTGCGGGAGCCCTCGATCTTCCTCTTATCCGAGGGGTGGTGGACGGGGTGGTGGACGGGGTTTGGAGGGGGTGGGGGAGGGGGTGGGGGGGAGGGGGGGTAGGGACGGTGGATGGGGGGGGTGTTGGACGGGGTGGTGGACGGGGGGGAAAGGGGTGGCGGAGGGGGTAGGGGGGGGGTGGCGGACGGGGGCTAGTGGACGGGGGGTGGTGGAGGGGGGTTAGTGGACGGTGTGATGGACGGGGGTGGTGGACGGGGTGGGGAAACGGGGGATGGCCCGGGGTGGTGGACCGGGGGGGAAGGGGGGTTTAAAAGGAGGGGGGGAGAGGGAGAAGGGGGGAGGAGGAGGGGTAGGGGGGGGAATGGAAAGGGGGAGGGAGGGGGAGGGGGAGGGGGAGGGGGAGGAGGGAGAGTAAAACAATGACCCCCGATACTTAAACGGGGGGGAAAACAGGCATTTTAAGAAAAGGCTCTGTTAATAAAAGAGCGCTAAAAGTTTACTTTTTGCTTGAAATCACTTTTTTTTTTACGACTGGTAGGGGGAAAATCATCGTCCCTAAACCAAAAATGGGGAAAAAAAACTCCCGCTGCCGCGCCGGGTTATTTTTTAGAATAAATTTTAAAGGAAAAAATTTCAATGTTTTCCCCTTCAAAAATTTTTTTTTTTAAAGGCAAAAGCAAGTGTTTTTTTGACGTTTTCCCCCAAAGTGCAGATTTGGGCCAAGTGCCCAGTTTTATCCCAAAGTTGAAAAGGAAATTCCCCCATGCTAACCCTGGTTTGAGGCAGATTTAGTAGCATGCTACAAAATTTTTAACCTTTTGGGCCATAATATAATTTATTATATTTTATATTTTTATATATATATATATATTAAAATAAATATAATTTATATATATATATTTTTTTGTATTTTTAAAATATATATATACCCAAAGGGGGAGGGGTTTGGGTTTAGACAGCAACCCCCCAAGGGGGTATTTCCGTCCGGGCCAAAGTGTGTGAAAAAACGAAAGCCTTTTTAATTGTTTTACATGATGGTGGATTGTTTGGGGGCCTTTTTTCTGTCTCAGGGAAAATGAAAAAAATTTCAGGGAAGTCTTGCTACTTTTTTTTCATTTCGGTCCCCTTACACTTAAATGTTCAGCTTATATAACTTTTCCCCCTTGGGGTTTTCTTCTTTTTTTTTTTGTTCTTGTTCTTGTTTTTTTCCCTTATTCCATGGGGAAGGGGAAACAGATTTTTTTCCTCCGAAAAGGAAAAGGGCGTGTTGTAAGAGGCGACAAAATCCCGGGGGGAGAAGGGGCTAAAAAACCCCCTTTCCTTTTATATATTAAAAAATTTTTGGAAAAGGAGAAACTTTTTTTTTTTTCTTTTGGGCCCCTGCCCCCGGGTGGGATAGGGCCCGGTGTTTTGAAAAAAAAGTTATATTTATTTTTAAAATAAAATAATATATATATTTTATTTTAAAAATTTATATATATATATATATATTTTTTTATTATATTTATTTTTATTTATTATCACCCCGGCGATTCCCACCGGGCGGGGGGGCCCCGAAAAAGAAAAATTTTTCACCATTTTTTCACCCCAACCCAATTTTCTTGCCAGAAGGGTCTTTACATTTACAGTTTTTAAAACTGCAACATTAACACCCCCCCTTAAAGGTGCAGGACTGACTTCCCTTCTCCAGGACTAAAGTCCGGCCTGCCTTTTTTCCCTGTTTCCCCTTAATAAATGTTACTTTGCTCAAAACCCCAAAACGCACGTCAAGAAATTAAAAAAACCATTTGTCCCCATTAAATCCTTTTAAAAACACGCTCAAGCATGCCTGCTGGAAGTCCAACCCCCTCGCCCCAAAAAACCCCTCCTTTCCCCCCTTCCCCCCAAACCCCTTTCCCTAGGCCGCCCCCTACCCCCCCTTTCCTTCCATACAGATGATAAAACTCTTAAAGTCATTCTTTTTCGCTTTTTTCTCTCTACTGTCCGAACCACCTCAAAAAAACCCCTTCCTCAGCCTCGGGGAAAACATTTTTGGGGAAACCCCCGAACCCCCTCCAAAATTTTCCAAACTACAAATTTTCCCCTGCATTATATTCACCCACACATTGCCCCTAACATGACTTTTTCCATTTGCCCCGGGCCTTCCCCTCGCTCCCAACTTTCCCTCACCCCACGCTTCAAACCCTATAAGACGTTGGGAAAAAAACTTTTACTTCTTTCATTCCCTCTTTGCCTAAAAAGGAAAAGGGTTTTTGTTTTCCACGGGGACCCCTAAGTGAAACCACTCCTTTTTTCCCTAAATTAAATTTTCTATGATTCACCTCATTTTTCATAACCATCGCTGACACGTCCATTTTCCCCAAATACCCCGAATACATTCCCCCTCCCCATACTCTTCCCTCCAATCTGATATTAAATTCTTTCATACCTTATCTTTTTTTTTTCCCTCTCCCCTTTAACTCTTTCCTGTATTCCCTTTTTTTTTTCCCTTCTTTTGCACCCCTTTCCCCAAATTATCCCCCTTTCTCTGAAATTTTTCTCTTCAGAATCTCCCGGGGCACAGTTTTCTTCAGCAAAGAGCAGCTGTGAAAATCCCACTTTGTGTGGGGATTCTTTATTTTTAACTCCACGCCTCTTGCCAAAAACCCTGGGCATTTATTCTTTTTTAAAAACCCCCTTTAATTAAATTTATATTAAAAAACCCACGGTGACATCAACATCCTTGTCAAAGGCCTACTTTTTACTGGGAAAAAATTTTCCCTTTCTTTCCTACAAAATTAATTTGACCCTAAATACCCCTCGAAAAAACTCTTCACTGCTTTCAGAAAAATTTACCCCCTACACCATACACTTGAAACATTTTCCCCATTCCCCCCCTTATCCCCCCTGTCTTTAAGCCTTTTCCAAATCCAAAAATCCCAAACAAAGACCTTTTTTAGCCTTTTTAAAATTATTTTTAAATTATAGTTTCACTGAAAAAACCCCTGGTCCCACCCCCCCCTACCTTTCCAAAAGCCCTTGTTCATCTGTTTTTCCTTTTTTCCCCGTCTTCCCTCAAAAATTCTTTCAATTAAAAACCTCTCCCCATACCTTTACCGGGTTTTAAAATCTACGGGAATTACCCCCCTTAATTTTTGCACTCTTTTTTACCCCCTTTCCCTTTTATAAAAAGGAAAACTTTGATGCTTCTGCCAATCCCAAAGGTCCCTTTTACCCCCCTTTCCATACATTTATTAAAAAAATTGCCCAACCCACCCCAAAAAACTATATCCCCCCCTGTTTTAACTTTTCTATTTTATCCCTTTAAATCCCGGCTCCTTCCCCCCTTTCATTTTGCCAAACCTCCGAATTTCCCCCACACTCAAAAACTGGCTTTCCCTCACTCCTAAAGATGTTATTCCCCCTTGGGCCCTTACCGAAATCACACTTCCCTATCTTCTTTCAACATTTAAAATTCCTCAAAATATTCCTTCCATTTTCCCAATCCCTCTAACTCTCCTTTTTAAATAACTCCCCTCTCTTTTTTTTAACTGACAAATCCATTTGTTCTTTTGGCTTTTTTAAAACTTTTTTAATCTCATTTCCAAAACTTTTTCTTTTTTTCAACAAATTTGTTGTTAACATCTCCCCCCACTCCCCTCATTTGCTCTCTTTTTACTTTTGCTTCACCCTCTCTTAACTTCTTCTTTTTCTCCTTATACTCTTCCCCCCTTGCTTCACTTCTACTTTGAAAAAAACTTTCTCATTTGCAAAACTTTTTCCCCCTTTTACTATCTCTTTACTTTCATTCCCCCAAAAACCGTCCTCTTCCCTCCTGCCCCCATTTTCCTGAAAACCCCAAAAACTTTTTGCGGAACACTCTAAAAATACTTTTTTTTTAAAAAAACCTCCCCCATACCTCTTCGACCCCATTCCCTATGCTCTAAATTAGCCCATCTATCCCCCAATTTGTGTTTTTTATCTTACCCTAACTGCCCCCTCTTTTAGTTTATAAACCTTTTCACCCTCTTTTTCCTGAGGTTTTCTTTTTCCCCTTGTATCCCCTTTTTTTTTTCCCTTCGTTTTAGCTAAAAACTGGGAAAAGTGATCTGATATTTTTGTGGCCCCTCTAAAAAACTTTACCCCTGAAGTCAAATCAACAGTCTTTTTTTAAACCAATAAATAATCCAAAAAAATTTACTTTTCTTTTCCCCCTACACCCTATCGGTATTTTTTTTCCCTCTTTTTTTTTAAAAATATGTTTTCCCCTAAAATTAAACCCCTTCTTTAAAAATTTTAAATTCAAAGGGCTCCATTATAATTTACACCTGGCCCCCCAAACTTCCCCTAAAACCCCCTCTCAAAAAATTTTTTCCTATTTTACCCTTCAAGCCCCCCTCCCACATTTATCTTCACTTGGTTTCAAAGGCTCCTATACATTCACTTAACATCCCCCAAAATCCCCTCTCTCCCCTCTGCATTCCTCTCTTCTCCAGGTGCATACACGCTTAAATTTTGAACCCCCCTTCTGCATCCCAACCTTGACTTTAATTCCCCAAAAAATTTTTTTGAAATTTTCACATTTTAATTCTTTTTTTTCTCCTTCCAAAAAGTTTATTTTTAAAATTTCTGGTACCCCCCCCTTTGCTCTAACTCTTCAGATACTCCCGATTTAATCCCAAATTTAAATTTTCCCCCCCCTGAAAAAAATCCCTTCCCCTTCTGCTTTGTTTGCTTAAAGGGCCCGGGTTTTCCCAATTTTTTCATTATTAAAAATCGCAATCATTGTTTCTTGTCATCGCCCACATCCACGCCCTTTTTGCAACCCCGTTTTATAAAGTTTTTCTTCTTCCTTTTTTTTGTAAATTTTATACAGGAGAAAGGGGGTTTCTTGCCCATTGCTTCCCCCGGAATTTTTGTCGCCCCATTTCGACAGCATTTGGGTTACGGGAAAGGAAAAATTCTTTTCACTTCCCCTTTGGCAAAAGAAGAAATAAAAAAGAAAAAGGGTATTTAGAAAAAAGGGGAAAAAACCTAGAGTATGTATATATATAATTTCTTTTTGGGGGGTCTGTGAAGGGTGCCCCAAAATGTAAGTAGGGGTAGCAAGTTTTTCCTGTTATCTTTGGGTGTTTATGAGCAGAAAAAAAAAAACCCGAAATCCTACCATAAGGGAAAAAAGTTACAGGTTTTTTTTTCACGTCTCTGGCGGCGGGGTAATTCCCTGGGGGGGTTTCTGTCTACCAAAAACCCACTACCTACCATATATAAAATTTATATATATATATATAATATATGTTGTGTGTTGTGTGTGTGTGTGTGTGTGGTGTGTGTGTGTATCACCTTGTTGTACTCACTAGTTTGGAGGTTGCGGGGGCGGTCCAAGCTCCCGGGGCCCCCCCTCCCTTACTGATGCTACTGGTCACCCCTTTTTTGAAAAATTTAAACTTTATCGTACCTCTGCTTTAAAACTATGTATGTATCCTGCCTCCATACATCGTTCCCAAAAATATTCCACTTCCCGACTACTTTTTTTGTGGGGGGGAAGAAAATTCCCAAACCCTTTGGAAATTTTCTGTGTCTTTTGCTTCCCCTGTGGGCCCCGTTTTTTGTTGTGTCCAAATCTCTGGAACATCCTGTCTTTGTCCACCCTTTTCAAAATTTTTCTCAGTATTTTGTTAAAATCGTTTTCATGTCCTTCCTATCTCTCCTGTCCCCAGTGTCGTCAGGTTGATTTCCCCTTTTCCCCTCCTCATAGGACTTCCTCTAACTCTGGGGGTAGTTTGTTTCAAAACCTTTTTCACTTTTTTTAGTTTCTTTACATGGGTTTGGTAGGTGTGGGTTCCAAACTGGTGCCGCATTTCCCAATATGGGGCCTTAAAGTAACGGTGTACAGGGTCCTGAAAGATTCCTTATTAAGATGTCGGGAAAGCTTGTTATAGGTTTGCCAGGGCCCATATGGCAACAGTTAATTTTGGGTTTATGTTTCGCTTCAGGAGTTTTGGGCCTGGTGTTATTAAATACCCCAGATCTTTTTTCCCTTGAGTGATGTTTGTTGTTCTGGGCCCCCCTTGGCTGTACTCCCTCTGCGGTCTTTCCCTTTTCCCTTCCCCAAACCTCATGACTTTGCTCTTGGTGGGAATTGAACTCCCGGAGCCCGTTGCTGGACCGGTTGCAGCCCCGTCCCGATCCCTTTGTTTTCCGCCTGGGTTTTTCGATCCCAATGAAATTTTTTCATTTAAAATTACGTCATCGGAAACGGGACACCTGGGGTTTTTTCCTTCCGTCATGCGTTCACAAAAAACCCAGAAACAGCAATGGGGCCTAGGGAATGAAACCCGTGGGACCCCCCCCACCCCGCCGTACTTTTCTCGCTGTTGTTTTTGACAAGTTTTTCCCCGATCCCTTTTCGTGCCTTCCCCGTTATCCCCCGCTTTGTCCCCAAATTTTTTCCCCTAATCTTTGTGTGGTACTGTGTCAAACGCCTTCTTGCGTCCAAAAAAATGCAAAAACCCCCCCCTCTCTCTCTTGTCTTACTGCTTTTCACCCTGTATAGGGAACCCCCAGTAGGTTTGTGACACAGGATTTCCCCTCTCTGAAAAAATGTTGGCTTTTGGTGATGAGTCATTCCCTTTTTAGATGTTCCACCATTCTTCTCTGACAAAATTTTCCCCTGATTTTGCATTTCTATAAATGTCGTGACATGGTTGTAGTTTAGTGCTTCATGGGCGTCTCCTTTTTTTAAAAATTGGGTCTTCTTTTGTCTTCCCTGCCTCAGGCAAACTTCCCCGGGGTCGATAGATGTTTTTGGGAAAAAATTTTTTTTGTTAGGGGGACCCCATAGCGCCCCTGCTCCCTCTCTTGGGGCCAAAGGGGAGATGTTATCTGGCCCCATTCCCCTTTTACTATCTTGCTCATCAGAAAACCCCTTCACTTCTTCCTCGGGTTTTTGGTACTGTGTCCAGACCTTTGGGGTGTACCCCAAACCCCTCCGTTTTCTGGAGCCCCTTTTGTCTCCTTTTGTGAACATTCTTTCAAACTCTTGTTGAGTTCCCCACATACTTTTACGGTCATTTTTTGTTTTCTTTCCTTCCCCCTTCCTTAGTGATTACCCGGTTTCCCTTTTCGGTTGTTTTCTTTTGAGTGGGTATAAAAGCTTTGGGGCAGATTTGGGTTTTGCTGCTATTTTCGTTTTCATTTGAGTTTTGGGCCCCCCCTTCTTTTCTGTGGGATATTTGTTTCTGGCCCCTTAAACTGCACTCCTTATTCCCTAGGTCCTTTGCCTTCTATATTTTTCCATTCCCTAGGGGCACTTGGTTTTTCCTCCTTTCATCTTTGGGGTGAACCATGGGCTCATTTCCCGGCTTTTTCATTTTTCCTGTTACCCCTTTGGGACCCAAAAATTCCTCAGCCTCCTTGGGAATTGTTGCTTCATATTCCATTTATCTCCCTTTTAAATGGGGTTTTCTGCCGTTTCTTTTCCCATGAACCCCATTAGGAAAGTTCCCCATTCCCCTTTTTAGGCCCCTTTCCTGTAGTTTGGTTTTATTTGCCGGCCTTCCTGCTTCCCCTCCACTTGTAGCTTACTGTGTTTTCCCAAACTCAAAAAAAAAACATGATCGCTGGCCCCAAGGGGGGCTTTCATAAAGTGATGTCCCAAAATCTGCAATTCTCAAAGGGGAATACTAATTCCCGTTTTGCTGGGTTTTTCCTTTTCCTCTCTTTTTGTAGTGTCCCTTACGTGTTGGTTTCATTTTAAGGGTTTTCCCGTAACCCCCTCCTTTTTTTTTAGCCCCCCCCATTTAATTTTTGGGCCCCATGTGGCCCCCAAATTCTCCCCCTTCGATCTCCTTGTGGTTAAAGCGGCCCCCCTGTCAGGAGCTTTGCCTGCATTTCATGAGCTTTTGGGGCCCCTGTAGCCAGTGTGTCAACCCTCGCTCCTTTTTGCTCTTGTCATACTCTTGCCTTTGGGCCCCCGCTGTTCTTTGGTGGGTTTTTCGTCACTGCAATTATTTACCTTTGGGCCCCCAGGTGAACGTTCCCGCTTTGTAATCCTTTCTTCTCCGTGTCTCCTCTTCCCGTCATTTCCCAAAAATTTCCCAACGGTGTTTGATCCAGCAAAAGTCACTCCCCCACCCCCCTTCCCTGTTCCCTTTTGTCTTTTTTCAGGATCTGGTATCCCCCTGGAAAGTTTGGGATCTGTTATTTAAATTTTTCCTGTAAGCTTGGTTTCTGTTTTTCGCCCAGATGTTGGTGATGCCCCCTTTGACTTTTTTCGTGCCACTCCTCCCACTTGTTTGTTATTCCATCAGGGATTTGTGTTCCATTCCTTTTAGTTTCCTTTCCAACATGTTGTTTTGGGGGGGGCCGTGGGGGTGGGGGGGCCGGTAGCATATGTGGGCATTTATGGTTGGGGGTTGGGTGGAAGATGTGGGGTTTTGGGGTTGTTTGTTTTGTTTGGGGTGGTTTTGGGGTAGGTTGTGGGGTTCTGAGGATAGTTGTGTGTGTGCTTGCCCTTTCCCGCTCTTTTTCTTTTCTCTGACTGACCTTGCTGGTTCCCCTCCTTGTCTCCTTTTCCTAGCTCCTTTCGCTTTTTTTTTTCCCCCCCCAGCTGCTGTCTCTTTTTTTTTAGTTCTGTCTCTGTCTAGGAACACCTTCTTGTACTCTTCCGAGCTTTTCGACCGTGGTTTCTTTGGAGGGGTCCTGTTCCCCACTGTTTTTTTTCCCGAGAAACGCTTGTTTGGGCGGTTTTTTTCCCCCTTTAAGTAACCCCCCCATTCTCTGAAAATTTACAAAATTTATCCCGTCTTCTTCCCCCCTATTTCCCTGTTAAAATTTTTTCAATTCCTTTCTTTCTTCCTGCCGTCTTTCAGGGTTTTCCTTTCCCCTCTCTCCGAAGCCCCTGGTTTAAACACTGATTTTGCCCTTTTCCTCCCCATTGCCTCTCCCTCTTTTGGGCTCTGGTTCCCGTCTGTATGTTTGGTTTATTTTCTTCCCTTTTTTTTTCCAGTGGCCCCTTTTGGTTTTATGGTTTGCCCAGCATTCGACCTATCTCCCTTTTCCCTTGGGACCCATCTGCTTTCCCTTCCCCTCCCGGGCCCTTCTTTGCAGGCTTTATTTTTACCTTAGCATAAAATTTATATCTCCTTCCTTCCCGTTCAGCTCCCCAGTTTTGTTTTTGGGGTTCTTTTTTTTTGGGGCATACCCCCGAGAAAATTGCTTCAGGGCCCGTTTAAAAACCCCAAATTTTTTTGGACCTTTTTCCCTGGCTACTGCAGTTTCGACTTTTGCCCCCCAAAATTTTTGTCTCCTTCCCCCCAAACCCCTTTCCCTTTTTACAGAGAAACTCTTTTCCATTTTTTCAGAAAGCTTCCCAAATTTTTTCTCCCATTCTTGTTCTATCTTTTTTCCCCTTTTCCTCCTCCTTTCCCTACCAGTACCATTGTCTCTGATCCCCGATTCCTGCGGGGTCTCAACCCTTTTTTTTTTTTTGTGAAAGAGAGAAAAAGGAAAAAAAAAAAAGGGGGAAGGAGTGGGGGAGAGGGGGGAGAAAGAAAAGAGAAAAGGGGGGGGGTTAAGGGAGGGGAAAAAAAAGGGAAAAAAAAGGGGGGGAAAGTGAGAGGGGAAAAGGTTTTAAAGAGAGGGGGGGGGGGGTGACAAGGGGGAAAGGGGAGAGGAGAGGAGAGAGAGAGAAGGAGAGGAGGAGAGAAAAGAAGAGGTAGAGGGGGAGAGTAAAAAGGGGAAGAGAGAGAGGGAGAGAGAGAGGAAGAGAGAGAGGAAAGGGGAGAAGGGAAAGAGAGTGGGTGGAGAGAATGGGAGAGAGAGAGGAGAGAGAGGAAGGAAAAGAGAGAGAGAGAGGAGAGGAGAGAGGGAGAGAGAGAGAGAGGGAAAAAAGAGGAAGGAAAAGGGGGAGGGGAGAGATGGGGGGGAAGGGGGGTTAGAAAGGGGCACTTCACAGGAAGGTGTGAAATCCTTTTATATGTTTTGTGTTGTGGTGTGTGTGGGGTGTGTGTGTTTTGTGTGTGTGCAAAATTTTGTTTGTGTATGCATTTTTGTGTGTGTGGGGATGTGGGTGTTGTGTGTGTGTGTGTCCGGGGTGGGGTGTCAAGTATTTCCCAAATAACCCAACAAGAGCGTTCTCAACCCAAATGTGTGTGCTTATGTTTATTTTAAACAGTCCTTATTTCCCCGTAAGTTTTACATATGTATTGATATGTACCCGGGTCTCTTTGGGTTTCCCAAATGGAGTCTTATGGGGTTTTTAAAAATTTCGTTTAAAAATAAAAACCTAGGTTCGTTTTATGCCGCTATCTCTAAAAATTTATTAAAAGCCCGTAAATGTGCTTGTTCTAAATTTGATAGCTCGAGGGGGGTGACCCCCAAATTTCCCGCTAGAGACGGTTTCTATTACCCCTTGGGGAACTCAAAATAGGGGGGAATTACTTGCGGTGGCAGTGGAGTAACGTTGGGGGGTCTGTCCTGGGCCCCGAATTGATGTTTTATGTTTCGGTAAATTTTCCCCTATTTCCCGTATGCACTTTATTTTTAGCTTTTTCTAATTTTTTCACTCACTCCTGTATTTTTCTGCACATCTTTTTAATATTTTTTCTCCCGGTCTTGAGTCGAAATTATTCTTCAAATACCCCACTGCGTTATTATGGCAACACTATTTAGGCCTGACACAACCGTTCACCCTTCCAACGGCCCTCACTAAACACTCAGCCACTATTTCCTTTGTTTTCTTTTCTGTGATCACTTATATTTCCTTTTTTCGGGGCTTAAGTGATTACATGCACTCTTATGTGTGCACACGCCTATACCCCACACTCTATTCCTTATGGCACAGTCAGAAATTATCACCAAAACATGAGCTCAAACTGCGTGACTCCTCCACGAGTGTGTGTGTGTGCGTGTGTGTGTGTGTGTGTGTGTGTGTGTGTGTGTGTGTGTGTGTGTGTGTCTGTATGTGTGTGAAATGATTCAATGAACAAATAGGAGAACGTTTATTTCTCTTTCATGTTCACTGACAGTCGTTCATAACGACACGAGTTCAAAGACTACATAACATGGAGGCGTTGGAATAGATGTGATATGAGAGTTTCTGGGGCTGTGAGCTGAGACAGTCTGGTCACAGAGCCGCTGAGATGAGACAGTCGAATCACAGAGCCGCTGAGATGAGACAGTCGGATCACAGAGCCGCTGAGATGAGACGGTCAGGTCACAGAGCCGCTGAGATGAGACAGTCGGGTCACAGAGCCGCTGAGATGAGACAGTCGGATCACAGAGCCGCTGAGATGAGACAGTCGAATCACAGAGCCGCTTAGATGAGACAGTCGAATCACAGAGCCGCTGAGATGAGACAGTCGGATCACAGAGCCGCTGAGATGAGACAGTCGGGTCACAGAGCCGCTGAGATGAGACAGTCGGGTCACAGAGCCGCTGAGATGAGACAGTCGGGTCACAGAGCCGCTGAGATGAGACAGTCGGGTCACGGAGCCGCTGAGATGAGACAGTCGGGTCACAGAGCCGCTGAGATGAGACAGTCGGATCACAGAGCCGCTGAGATGAGACAGTCGGGTCACAGAGCCGCTGATATAAACAAGACTCACCTGTGCTGGTTGTCATACCGAGTCTCCCTCAGTTCTTCTCTTTATTAACAACATTCACCATTGAGTGTATAGTTTGACGGTGGAAAACAGTTATCATAGATGTAAATTTTGAACAGCATAAAAATAACAAGTTTAAATGAGATTCTAAAAAACATTCCTCAAATTATTGCCATGACGAAACAAAAAAACGAATATATAATGGGATAATATACAGAATAATCTCAATTAAAAGATCATTCAGATATATAAATGTTGTGGTACCTTTATTTTTCTATCCGAATTTTTTACAAATGTAGTTTTTCTATCCAACATAAACAATACGGCTTCACAAAATTGCCCAAAAAATTGTGCCGTTGCCTTTGGGCAGTGACATGTTTAATTTTTAAGCCTTTCACCCTGGGAAATATGAAAAAAAAATAGCAGTTTTTAAATTAGATTAAAAAAATTAGGATGTGAATTCTATTTTTGATACAAAATTCCAGATTGACCAGAGAAATAAAAAATATATATATTATTGAATATTTAACTATATATTTTTGATAAATTCAATATTATATACATCGAGAACTGTGTGCCTGGAAGTGTATGTATACAGAGATGTATGTCTCGGTGTATATACACTGAGAGATTATTTTAATCCCTTGTGAAGGGAGTGAAGGTTCTTGACTGGTGGTGAACATGGAGTCTAGAGGCTTTATAACTTATTAACAAGCCAACCAGCTGAGTATAGGGAGAGTATTAACAATACTTTGAGATGTGTGTGGCTTGTGTACCTGTATCGTACATGACAGCAACAAGTTGAAGAAAACGCACAGAATGCAGTCACCTACGGCATGTTTATTGGTAACGTTTTTCTACTGGAATCTTGGGCACTATCAAGATCATGGAACCTTGGCCACTCTTAAGATCTTGGAACCTTGGATGCTCCCAAGATCCTGGAACGTCACTTTTAAGATCCTGGAACTAAGGCCCCGTCACCGAAACTTTTCCAATAAACATGTCGTAAGTGATCGCATTTTGTGTTCTTTTCCAGGATTTGTTGACCTTCAGCCTGGAGACTGACGGGTTCCCTCGCTGAAGCTCTAAGATAGACACCGCCACCACCACCATGCCACCACCACCGCCACCACCACCACAGTACTGGCACTAGAAATATAAGAACAGAGAAGCTGTCTAGAAATAAAGTTGGTTCAACATTAATGAAAATTTATAAAATGTTTATAGAGAATAAACAACATAGTATGAATTTATAGTTAAATACACACACACACACACACACATCTTATCCAGCTCCCCAGAGCTGGATAAGATACAACAGGATACAGCAGGATGCAACAGGATTCAACATGATACAACAGGCAGTACCTCTCTGAACCGCAGCGCTGAGTTGCTGGAATACTAAACTAGCTGCTCTGGGATCCCTAGTTACCCTAATGGCCTAATGAGTAAATAAAATGTGGGTAGCTTTGTCCGTAGAGTTTTATGCCCTCGTGGCTTTATTTATAAATATTTAAATTTTACTATTGAAGAGTAATATTATTAGTGTTATGATGTGCTCTCAACCTTATTCTATTTGGATATAAGATACATTATTCGTTGTACCAAAAGTATATTCATTGAAGTGTAACTCAGACAAGTTAGGTATAATTTACATACTCAATATCCATTCTCATCCACAAAATTTCCATACTCAGTCACACATTTCGTCAATCTTTATACCATTTCACTAACTGGAAATTATTGCTCTTAAATCATTATACATTTTCAATAATCCTGAAATTATTACACTTTCGTTACCATGAAAATCTTCACACACACACACACTTCACTTGTGAATCTCCAGGCAATCTACTCTCATTTTTTATGATATACTTAAAAAAAAATCACGGGAAAAGTTTTTATCATATTCGGAAGATGGTAACCGCACCATCAAGACCTCCTTATCGCACGTAACACCTAACAAAAGAAAAGTTTTATATCTCAAAGATTCATCTAAAATGGAGAATTTTGTTTCCTTCGAGGTGGAGCGGTTCACCACTATTTTTAACTATATCATGGATGGGGGGAGATAGTTTAATTAAAATGTATAGGAAGTGATCATCAGAACCATGGAGGTGTATGGCGGTGGAGAGATGAACACGTGGAAATGAACAGGTAGAGTGAGTCGGAGGTGTGGAGGAGTTGTAGAATATGTAAATTTTATTTCGAGCGTGTGTGTAGTTTGGAATTTTGAGTGTAAGTGTGATTTGTCAATTAAAATGTGTTAAGAATGGCAGTTGAGTATGTAAATGTTGATATCTAGTGTGTGCAGTTTGTACTCTTTGGGAGATTGTGTGATTGTTGGTGTTCATGTTGCATTTTTTGGGTGTAAGTGTGATTTGTCAGCGAAAATGCGAAAAGACTGGAGGCTGAGTATGTAAGCAGGGAGGTGATAATGAGTAGATTGTATCAAGAATTCATTATATGAATAAAGATTTAATCTGGATGGGAGGAGGTGTCTCTGAGAGAAGTATCAGACAACGGCAGATTTGATTGAAAAAATATAAGATTTTTAAGGGTACGACTGTGGTGATTTATTGAAATTGATCAAAGAAAAGTGGTACTTTACATAGATGGTACCACAGGTGACAATGAAAATTAATGTGAGTAATCTTTTCAACGACTGGACTGATGAATTGTTAAATGTTTGTTGAGGCGAGTAGAGTGTAACCATGACTCACTTCAGCTTTAATTCGAGTTGTTAATAATTTATCGATGCTACAAGTCACATACCTGAGAAAGTTTAAAGAATAACCTTATGTATAGAAGTAAATCTTAATATATATTTAGATGTGGTTAAATTTATATTAAGATAAGAAAACATGTTGGAGACTTCATTGTATGATCAGAGATTTACCCTGGATGAGAGGTGTCTCTGCCAGAGATGTATGAGTCAGACAAGACGAGAACTGATTGAAAAATATAAGATTTTAAGGTTATTTTTAATACCCCAGGGCGCGCGCGCGCGCGCACGTGTGTATGTGTAAATGTGTATGAGAGTTTGTATGTATGAGTGTGCGGGGGTCTGCTGCGGTATTCTTGCATAACAAGAATGTTTGTGTTTGTGCGTGAGAGGGAGAGGCGATCTGGCAGCCAACAATAATTAAAGTCGTCGGGGTGATATCCACGGACTATGTAAGGTCATAACTGAGCAATATCTTGAAGGAAAGATACTTCATGTCGTGTCTTGTGATCTAAAAATTGTGATGTAATATAAACTCAGGTAACCTCGTAACAGGGATTTGTATCTCTCTAAATGTTTATATCTTAAATGGGCAGCGAATCTTTGATCTGAAAAGATATGAGGTAATTAGGAAATTCTAGGCAGGCATCGCCGAAAAGTAATGCCCACCAGGTGCACCAAATGCTCTGAGGGATAATTGGTGCGTATTTTGTATGTTTATTATAACAGCACGATGGTGCGCGTTGGCTTGAAGTGCAAGTATTAGACTCCGTCCAAGACGATGTGGCTTAAAAGGAACTGAATTATAAATGAAACTGCAGGATGGTTATATTCCAGTTTGGAATTGGGAGAAAAGGACTTGTGTTTGTCGACCCCTGCTGGGGCACTGGTGAGCGTGTGTTATGTTGAGGTATAGTGAGTGAGGTGTGTGTCATGTTGAGGTATAGTGAGTGAGGTGTGTGTCATGTTGAGGTATAGTGAGTGAGGTGTGTGTTATGTTGAGGTATAGTGAGTAGGTGTGTGTGTTATGTTGAGGTATAGTGAGTGAGGTGTGTGTGTTATGTTGAGGTATAGTGAGTGGGTGTGTGTTATGTTGAGGTATAGTGAGTGAGGTGTGTGTGTTTGTTGGGGGTTGGTGAGTGAGGTGTGTGTTTCATGTTGAGGTATGTGAGGGTGTGTTTTATGTTGAGGTATATAGTGAGGTGTGTGTTTATGTTGAGGTATAGTGAGTGAGGGTTGTGTGTCATGTTGAGGTATAGTGAGTGAGGTGTTGTGTTATGTTGGGTATAGTGAAGTGAGGTGTGTGTTTATGTTGAGGGTATAGTGAGTGAGGTGTGTGGTTATGTTGAGGTAATAGTGAGTGAGGTGTGTTTTATTATGTTGAGGTTTTAGTGAGTGAGGTGTGTTTTGTTATGTTGAGGTATAGTGAGTGAGGTGTGTGTGTTATGTTGAGGTATAGTGAGTGGGGTTTGGGGTGTGTTATGTTGAGGTATAGTGAGTGAGGTGTGTGTGTTATGTTGAGGTATAGTGAGTGAGGGTGTTGATGTGGTGTTTATGTTGAGGTATAGTGAGTGAGGTGTGTGTGTTATGTTGAGGTATAGTGAGTGAGGTGTGTGTGTTATGTTGAGGTATAGTGAGTGAGGTGTGTGTGTTATGTTGAGGTATAGTGAGTGAGGTGTGTGTGTTATGTTGAGGTATAGTGAGTGAGGTGTGTGTGTTATGTTAGAAGTAATAGTGTGTGTTATTTGTAGATAAGTGTGTGATTCATGTTGTATGGTATATCTGAATGAAATGTGTTATGATGATTATAGGTGAGGTATGTGTGTTATCTGAGTATAGTGAGTGAGGTGTGTGTGTGTTATGTGAGGATATGTGAGTGAGTGTGTTTATGCGAGGTATAGTAGATGTGTGTGTTTGATGAGGTTAGTAGTGAGGTGTGTGTGTTATGCTGAGGATATAATGAGTGAGGTGTGTGTGTTGTGCTGAGGTATGTGAGGATGTGTGTGTTATGCTGAGGTAAGTGTGAGTGTGTGTGTTATGCTGAGGTTATAGTGAGTGAGGTTGTGTGTTTATGCTGAGGTATAGGTGTGAGGTGTGTGTGTTCATGCTGAGTATTAGTGAGTGAGGGTGTGTGTTATGCTGAGGTATAGTGAGTGAGTGTGTGTGTTAGCTGAAGTATAGTGAGTGAGGGTGTGTGTTATCTGAGTATAGTGAGTGAGGATGTGTGTGTTATGAGAGGTATAGTGAGTGAGTGTGTGTATTATGAGGTATAGTGAGGTGTGTGTGTTATGTGAGGTATAGTGATGAGGTGTGTGGTGTTAGTGAGGTATAGGTGAGGTGTGTGTGTTATGCTGAGGATAGTGGAGTGAGGTGTGTGTGTTATGTTGAGTATAGTGAGTAAGGTGAGTGTGTGTGTTATGTTGAGGTATGTGAGGTGGTGTGTGTGTTATGCTGAGTATAGTGAGGTGTGTGGTTATGATTGAGGTATAGTGAGGTGTGTTGTACTTATGTGAGGTATAGTGAGTGAGGTGTGTGTGTGTATTGGTTGAGTATAGTGAGAAGGTGTGTGTGTTATGTGGGTATAGTGAGAGGTATGTGATTACTGAGGTATAGTAAGTGGTGTGTTGGTGTTATACTGAGGTTGGTGGGGTGTGTGTGTGTTATACTGAGTATAGTGAGTGGGGTGTGTGTTATACTGAGTTACAGTGAATAGGTTGTGCGTATTCTGAGGTATAATCAGTGAGTGTGTGTGTGTTATGCTTAGGTATAGTGAGTGAGGTGTGTGGTGTTATGCTGAGGTATAGTGAGTGTGGTGTGTAGTGTGTTATGCTGAGGTATAGTGAGTTGAGTGTGTGTTATGTGAGGTATGAGTGAGGTGTGTGTGTTATACTGAGGTATAGTGAGTGAGGTGTGTGTATGCTGAGGTATAGTAAGTGGGTGTGTGTTGTGTTACTGAGGTATAGTGAGTGAGGGTGATGTGTTATACTGAGGTATAGCTGAGTGGGGAGGTGTGTGTTATACTGAGGTAGGTATAAGGGTGTGTCTGAGATATGTGAGGGTGTGTTATCTGAGTATATGGTGAGGTGGGTGTGTGTGTTATGACTGAGGTAGTGATAGGTGTGTGTTATTGACGTATAGTGAGGTGTGTTATGCGTGTATAGTACGTGAGATGGGTTTGTTATGTGAGTATAGCGAGGTGTGTGTGTTATGCTGAGGTATAGTGAGTGAGGTGTGTGTGTGTTATGTGAGATGTAGTAGTGGGTAGTGTGTATGTGTTATGTTGAGTGAGGTGTGTGTGTGTTATGCTGATTATAGTGAGTGGGTGTGTGGTGTATGCTGGGTATAGTAGTGAGATGTGTTGTTATGCTGAGGTATAGCGAGAGTGTGTGTTATGCTGAGATATAGTAGAGTGGGGTGTGTGTGTGTTATGCTGAGATTAGTGAGTGGGGTGTGTGTTGTATGCTGAGTATAGTGAGTGGGGTGTGTGTTATGCTGAGGTAATAGTGATGAGGGGTGTGAGTGGGGTGTGTGTGTTATGCTGAGGTATAGTGAGATGTATGTGTTATGCTGAGATATAGTGAGTGGGTGTGTGTGTTATGCTGAGATATAGTGAGTGGGTGTGTGTGTGTGTTATGCTGAGGTATAGTGAGTGGTGTGTGTGTTATGATGAGTATAGTGAGTAGTGTGTGTGTTATGCTGAGGTATAGTGAGTGTGTGTTGTGTGAGTTAGTGATTATGTGTTACGGTATAGTGAGATGTATGTGTATGCTGAGATATAGTGAGTGGGGTGTGTGAGTTATGCTGAGATATAGTGAGTGTGGGTGTTGGTGTGTTATGTGGGTATAGTGAGTGGCGTGTGTGTGTTATGCTGAGGTATAGTGGAGTGTGTGTTATGGAGATGGTGAGTGGGGTGTGTGGTTATGCTGAGTATAGTGAGTGGGGTGTGTAGTGTGTTATGCTGAGGTATAGTGAGTGGGTGTGTGTGTTATGCTGAGGTATAGTGAGTGTTGTGTTATGCTGAGATATAGTGATGTGGGGTGTGTGTGTTATGCTGAGATATAGTGAGTGTGTGTGTAGCTGAGATATAGTGAGGGGTGTGTGGTTATGCTGAGTATAGTGAGTGGGGGTGTGTGTGTTATGCTGAGGTATAGTGAGTGCGTGTGTGTGTTATGCTGAGTATAGTGAGTGAGATGTGTGTGTTATGCTGAGTATAGTGAGATGTATGTGTTATGCTGAGGTATAGTGGAGTGTTGGTGTTATGCTGAGGTATAGTGAGATATATGTGTTTGCTGAGATATAGGAGTGGGTGTTTGTTGTGAGTTATGCTGAGATATAGTAGTGGGGGTGTGTGTGTGTTATGCTGAGGTATAGTGAGTGGTGTGTGTGTGTTATGCGAGGTTAGTGAGTGCGGGTGTGTGTTATGCTGAGGTATAGTGAGTGGTGTGTGTGTGTTGTGTGTTTATGCTGAGGTAATATGAGTGGGGTGTGTGTGTTATGCTGAGGTATAGTGAGATGTATGTGTTATGCTGAGATAGTGAGTGGGGTGTGTGTGTTATGCTGAGGTATAGTGAGTGGGGGTGTAGTAGGTGTGTGTGTTATGCTGAGATATAGTGAGTGGGGGTGTGTGTGTTATGCTGAGGTATAGTGAGTGGTGATGTTGTGTTATGCTGAGGTATAGTGAGGGGTGTGTGTGTTATGCTGAGGTATAGTGAGTGGGGTGTGTGTGTTATGCTGAGGTATAGTGAGTATGGTGTTATGTGAGGTAGTGAGATTATGTGCAGTGAGATATAGTGAGTGGGGTGTGTGAGTTATGCTGAGATATAGTGAGTGGGGTGTGTGTGTATGCTGAGGTATAGTGAGTGCGATGTGTGTGTGTTATGCTGAGGTATAGTGAGTGCGGAGTGTGTATGCTGAGGTATAGTGAGTGGGGTGTGTGTGTGTTATGCTGAGGTATAGTGAGATGTATGTGTTATGCTGAGATAGTGGTGGGTGTGGAGTTATGCTGAGATATAGTGAGTGGGGTGTGTGGTGTTTATGCTGAGGTATAGTGAGTGCGTGTGTGTGTATTGCTGAGGTATAGTGAGTGGGGTGTGTGTGTGTTATGCTGAGGTATAGTGAGTGAGTGTGTGTGTTTGCTGGAGTATAGTGAGATGTATGTGTTATGCTGGGTATAGTGAGTTAAGGTTATGCTGAGATATAGTGAGTGGGGTGTGTGTTTATGCTGAGTATAGTGAGTGGTGTGTGTGTGTTATGCTGAGGTAGTGAGTGCGTGTGTGTGTTATGCTGAGGTATAGTGAGATGTGTGTGTTATGCTGAGGATTAGTGAGTGGGTGTGTGAGTTATGCTGAGTATAGGGTGGGGGGTGTGTGTTATGCTGAGATATAGTGAGTGGGGTGGTGGTGTGATGCTGAGGTATAGTGAGTGGTGTGTGTGTAGTGAGGTATAGTGGTGTATGTGTTATGCTGAGGTATAGTGAGTGGGGTGTGTGTGTTATGCTGAGGTATAGTGAGATGTATGTGTTATGCTGAGATATAGTGAGTGGGGTGTGTGAGTTATGCTGAGATATAGTGAGTGGGGTGTGTGTGTGTTATGCTGAGGTATAGTGAGTGGCGTGTGTGTGTTATGCTGAGGTATAGTGAGTGCGGTGTGTGTGTTATGCTGAGGTATAGTGAGTGTATGTGTGTGTTATGCTGAGGTATAGTGAGTGGGGTGTGTGTTATGCTGAGGTATAGTGAGATATATGTGTTATGCTGAGATATAGTGAGTGGGGTGTGTGAGTTATGCTGAGATATAGTGAGTGGGGTGTGTGTGTGTTATGCTGAGGTATAGTGAGTGGCGTGTGTGTGTTATGCTGAGGTATAGTGAGTGCGGTGTGTGTGTTATGCTGAGGTATAGTGAGTGGGTGTGTGTGGTTATGCTGAGGTATAGTGAGTGGGGTGTGTGTGTTATGCTGAGGTATAGTGAGTGGGGTGTGTGTTATGCTGAGATATAGTGAGTGGGGTGTGTGGTGTTATGCTGAGGTATTAGTGAGTGGGGTGTGTGTGTTATGCTGAGGTATAGTGAGTGTGTGTGTTTCTGAGTATAGTGAGTGGTGTTGTTATGCTGAGGTATAGTGAGTGGGGGTGTGTGTGTGGTTATGCTGAGGTATAGTGAGTGGGTGTGTGTGTTATGCTGAGTATAGTGAGTGGTGTGTGTGTTATGCTGAGGTATAGTGAGATGTGTGTTTGATGAGTATAGTGAGTGGGGTGTGTGTGTTGCTGAGGTATAGTGAGTATGTGTTATGCTGAGATATAGTGAGTGGTGTGTTGTTATGCTGAGTATAGTGAGTGGGGTGTGTGTGTGTTATGCTAGGTATAGTGAGTGGGGTGTGTGTGATGGTTGCTGAGGTATAGTGAGTGGGTGTGTGTGTTATGCTGAGGTATAGTGAGTGGGGTGTGTGTGTTATGCTGAGGTATAGTGAGTGGGGTGTGTGTGTTATGCTGAGGTATAGTGAGGGGGTGTTGTGTTATGCTGAGATATAGTGAGTGGGGTGTGTGTGTTTATGCTTGAGTATAGTGAGTGGGTGTGTGTGTTATGCTGAGTATAGTGAGTGGGGGTGTGTGTTATGCTGAGATATAGTGAGTGGGGTGTGTGTGTTATGCTGAGGTATAGTGAGTGGGGTGTGGGTGTTTATGCTGAGGTATAGGTGGGGTGTGTTGTGTTATGCTGAGGTATAGTGAATGGGGTGTGTGTGTTATGTGGGTATAGTGATGGGGTTGTGTGTGTTATGCTGAGGTATAGTGAGTGGGGTGTGTGTGTTATGCTGAGGTATAGTGAGATGGGGTGTGTGTGTTATGCTGAGGTATAGTGAGTGGGTGTGTGTGTTATGCTGAGTTAGTGAGTGGGGTGTGTGTGTTATGCTGAGGTATAGTGAGTGGGGTGTGTGTGTTATGCTGAGGTATAGTGAGTGGGGTGTGTGTGTTATGCTGAGGTATAGTGAGTGGGGTGTGTGTGTGTATGCTGAGGTATATTTGTGTAGGGGTGGGTGTGTGTGTTATGCTGAGGTATAGTGAGTGGGGTGTGTGTGTTATGCTGGTATAGTGAGTGGGGTGTGTGTGTTATGCTGAGGCATAGTGAGTGGGTGTGTGTGTTATGCTGAGGTATAGTAGTGGGTGTGTGTGTATGCTGAGGTATAGTGAGTGGGGTGTGTGTGTTATGCTGAGGTATAGTGAGTGGGGTGTGTGTGTTATGCTGAGGTATAGTGAGTGGGGTGTGTGTGTTATGCTGAGGTATAGTGAGTGGGGTGTGTGTGTTATGCCGAGGTATAGTGAGTGGGGTGTGTGTGTTATGCTGAGGTATAGTGGGTGAAGTGTTTATAAATGAGAGAGGGAGTTTTTGTGTATGAGTTAGCAGTATACTTTGTTAGATGCAGACTGAAATTTACTCCGTCGCAGGTACTCAGAGTGAAGTGTGTATAAGTGTGTATGAGTGTGTGGTACATGAGGAGTCATGTGTATAAATGCTTATTATATCCTGCTTATCATTTTGGAACCAAGAGCTACACTTGTGCTAGTCTGCACTACAAATCACAGCTTCTTTAAATTGTCAGTAAATGCTCACCGTGTATTTTTTTTACCACAATAAAGCTTACCACTGTTTGAATACCTAAATATTTTTATGTGGTTACCTTGGTACCAGGAGCCGCGCCTTAAGGTGCACACCTGTGGTCAGGTCATGTAATATACACCTTATACACCTAATATCACTATGTGGTGTTGTGATAATTATACCATTCTCAACTTGCGATGACATAATATTTAAAACACTTACCTCGTCTGAGTTACACTTCAATAAATATACCTTCGGTACAGCAAATAATGTATCTTATACTCAAATAGGATAATGTTAACAACACATTATAATAACACTAATTTTACGCTGTATTTTAATACGATTTAAATATGGCTGAAGCCACGAGTTAAAAAACTCTACGGACAAAACTACCCGCATTTCAGTGACTTTTATATTTATACGAAATTGTAACTGAAAAGAAATAGAATTTCACATTTACGATAAACGAGGAGAAAAGATCTTGATCCGAGGAAATGGACTGAAGATAAACTCTTGGGGCAATGAACCCGAAATTTCATCCTCCGAAAATATGTTAGAAAAAAAATTGATGCGGGATAGTTCCTTTTTGAAACCCAGAACTAGAGCCCAACCCGATCATAGCGGGATAAAGTCTACTACTGTGTACTGGTGCTCTTGTGGGTTTTATCTCGTAAGAATCTTATGAAGGGCCAGTACGTCTGTCCTGTTGATGGTTGCAGAATATTCCAGCCTCGATGCCTCCATCTTCAGAGCCTGGCTCTAGATCTGGCTCTAGATGTTCTATGTTGCTGGGTATCTGTGCTCTGTCATGGTCGGGTTACATGGGAATTACACTGCATAGCATTGTCCTCCTCAGGGTGTTTGATGGCTGCTATTGTTGTACCATGTTTGTTCTCGTAGGTCAAGGTGTTGACCTACGAATGGGATCACGGACGGACGGATCAACTATGAAACTAATGAAGTAAAAATTAAAAGATTAATAATGTATCATGCAGGCCTAGCCGTTGCTGGTTACTACGGAGCCCCATAATAGTTCAAGCTTCAGGGCCACAAAAATGCAGGTCTGCCACTAGAGGGGATACTTAAGGTATAGTGGTTATCTGCATCCTGTGAATTCAGATATTCCCCACAGTGTACGTAGTGTATGAAGTATTTGCAAGTCATTGTAACTTCTAGATACGCAATACTGTCTTAAGTATCTGAGATGTGATGGAGAACACTGACTTTGTTCACTAAATAGTACTATTTAATTCTTAATGTATTCAGATACATGTATCCCTGAGTGTGACACCATTGTTGACCAAGTGTTTATGTTTCACCTTTCTGAATACACATATATGTTTAGAATCACTTCTGGTGGTAATACATGGTATAACAGTAATTACAACTTGCATGTATCACTGTCAGTGTGATCCTGTATACACCTCAGTATATGGGTAATGGTTACCATCCTACACAACCATATCTGAGTAATACCTGCCATCCTGCACTACCATTCTGGCGTGTAATACCTGCCATCATACACTACCATACTTGTGAGTAATATCGGCCATCCTACACTACCATACTTGTGAGTAATATCGGCCATCCTACACTACCATACTTGTAATACCTGTCATCCTACCCTACCATACTTGTGAGTAATATCTATCATCCTACACTACCATACTTGTAATACCTGTCATCCTACCCTACCATACTTGTGAGTAATATCTATCATCCTACACTACCATACTTGTAATATCTACCATCCTACACTACCATACTTGTGAATACCTGTCATCCTACACTACCATACTTGTGAGTAATATCTGTCATCCTACACTACCATACTTGTGAGTAATACCTGCCATCCTACCTACCATACTTGTGAAAAATTATCTATCCTACACTACCATACTTGTGAGTAATATCTGTCATCCTACACTATCATACTTGTGAGTAATACCTGCCATCCTACACTACCATACTTGTTAGTAATACCTGCCATCCTACACTACCATACTTGTGAGTAATACCTTCCATCCTACATTGCCATACTTGTAATACCTGCCATCCTACACTACCATACTTGTGAGTAATACCTTCCATCCTACACTACCATACTTGTGAGTAATACCTGCCATCGTACACTATCATACTTATGAGCAATACTGCCATCCTACACTCATACTGTGGTATACCTTCCATCCTACTATCATACTGTTATATACCTCCATCCTACACTACATACGTGTGGTAATACCTTCCATCCTACACTATCATACTTGTGAGTAATACCTGCCATCGTACACTATCATACTTATGAGCAATATCGGCCATCCTACACAATCATACGTGTTGGTATACCTGTCATCCTACACTATCATACGTGTTGGTATACCTGCCATTCTACACTATCATACGTGTTGGTATACCTGCCATCCTACACTATCATACGTGTTGATATACCTGCCATTCTACACTATCATACGTGTTGGTATACCTGCCATTATACACTATCATACGTGTTGGTATACCTGCCATTATACACTATCATACGTGTTGGTATACCTGCCATTCTACACTATCATACGTGTTGGTATACCTGCCATTATACACTATCATACGTGTTGGTATACCTTCCCTCATACACTATCATACGTGTTGGTATACATGCCATTATACACTATCATACGTGTTGGTATACCTGCCATCCTACACTATCATACGTGTTGGTATACCTTCCATCCTACACTATCATACGTGTTGGTATACCTTCCATCCTACACAACAGATTACATTACCCAACTAAAATTAATCCTTATTTTTCGTAAGGCACATTTGTGTTTTAATTTCTGACAGTTTTGCACGAAACATTCACACATTTCGCTCACAAAGCACACGGAAAACATTTTTAGAGCATCGCACGGGAAAAAAAACATTTGAACCACAGGCAGTTATCCCCGTCGGGAATAACTAGTAACCAGGGTAATAATCGCTAATAATAATTCGAAACGGAATACTCAGTTACTGACGCGTCCCAGCTGCAATTCGATGCAAAAAAAATATAGAAAAAAAACATTGACCATTGTGTTGTCGGACATTTCGCAACACCGCGGCGTCACTGTTGCAACACACACCCCAGCACAAGCCGGACTCAAACATTAGTCAATATATGCATTTGCAAATTGAAAAGTTTCCCAAGGTTGGGGATGAAGGAGAGGGAGATTCTGAAGCTGCCATAGTTGCGAGGGAGTTCATCTGTATACAGGAAGAAACAATGGCTAAGATCGACTTCTTTTGTGATGGTTCCACAAGAACACTGATGACTTACTGAGCTGAGAACACACACATTTGTCATATTTAAAGATTGGAGCTTCAAGTGTAACACTCTGAGTGGCAGAGAAAAACGGCTGGGGACTAGAACTGTGGTCCGTGCTGAGTGGCAGAGAAAAACGGCTGGGACTAGAATTGTGGTCCGTGCTGAGTGGCAGAGAAAAACGGCTGGGGACTAGAACTGTGGTCCGTGTGCGTGTGGCAGAGAAAACGTCAGATCATTCTGCTCTTCATTCACAGACAGTCGTACTTTACGACTTATCTTTGGTTTAAATAACATTTAGAGTCGTTGTGATAGATTACTTTCAAGCTATTCATACAATGGATGGTGTTCAAACCCATGGCAATCCAGTCTTATAACAGGCAGGTAACAGCCAGTTTTATAACAGGCAGGCACCCGCCATTCTTATAACAGGTAGGCACCCGCCAGTTTTGTAACAGGCAGGCACCTGTCAATCATATAACAGGCAGGCACCAGCCAATCATATAACAGGCAGGCACAAGCCAGTCATATAACAGGCAGGCACCAGCCAGTCATATAACAGGCAGGCACCTGTCAGTCTTATAACAGGCAGTCACCTGCCTGTGCTGTGTGTGGCTTAGTGCCTCGTGTGGCGTTGTGCTGCGTGCGGCGTTGTGCTGCGTGCGGCGTTGTGCTGCGTGCGGCGTTGTGCTGCGTGCGGCGTTGTGCTGCGTGCGGCGTTGTGCTGCGTGCGGCGTTGTGCTGCGTGCGGCGTTGTGCTGCGTGCGGCGTTGTGCTGCGTGTGGCGTTGTGCTGCGTGCGGCGTTGTGCTGCGTGCGGCGTTGTGCTGCGTGGTGCCGCATGCAGTGTTGACACTGATAAAAGGTAAACTTGTCGAATATGAAGCCATTATCGGAGGGGGTTGGAGGGGGAGAGGGTTATAGAAGGGATGGAAGTGTTGGAGAGGAGGCAGAGAGGGAAGAATGGAAGGGCTGGAGAGGGAGGTATGGAAGGGTTGGAGAGGAAGGGAGAGGGGGTGGAACGGAAGGGTTGGAGGGAATGGGAGGGTGGGTCTGGAGCGGTTGGGAGAGGGAAGAAAAACGTAATAGAGGAGCATTGACTTAGGCCTACTAGCCTATACTTTGCCGGTGATGGGTAAAGTCACAGAACGAATTTGATAAATTTAGAAGTCGTTATATTCAGGAGTCGGTATATTCAGGAGTCGCTATATTCAGGAGTCGCTATATTCAGGGGTCGCTATATTCAGGGGTCGCTATATTCAGGGGTCGCTATATTCAGGGGTCGCTATATTCAGGGGTCGCTATATTCAGGGGTCGCTATATTCAAGGGTCGCTATATTCAGGGGTCGCTATATTCAAGGGTCGCTATATTCAGGGGTCGCTATATTCAGGGGTCGCTATATTCAGGGTCGCTATATTCAGGGGTCGCTATATTCAGGGGTCGCTATATTCAGGGGTCGCTATATTCAGGGGTCGCTATATTCAGGGTCGCTATATTCAGGGTCGCTATATTCAAGGGTCGCTATATTCAGGGGTCGCTATATTCAAGGGTCGCTATATTCAGGGTCGCTATATTCAGGGTCGCTATATTCAGGGGTCGCTATATTCAGGGGTCGCTATATTCAGGGGTCGCTATATTCAGGGGTCGCTATATTCAGGAGTCGCTATATTCAGGGGTCGCTATATTCAGGGGTCGCTATATTCAGGGGTCGCTATATTCAGGGGTCGCTATATTCAGGAGTCGCTATATTCAGGAGTCGCTATATTCAGGGGTCGCTATATTCAGGGGTCGCTATATTCAGGGGTCGCTATATTCAGGGGTCGCTATATTCAGGGGTCGCTATATTCAGGGGTCGCTATATTCAGGGTCGCTATATTCAGGGGTCGCTATATTCAGGGGTCGCTATATTCAGGGGTCGCTATATTCAGGAGTCGCTATATTCAGGGGTCGGTATATTCAGGGGTCGCTATATTCAGGGGTCGCTATATTCAGGAGTCGCTATATTCAGGGGTCGCTATATTCAGGAGTCGCTATATTCAGGGGTCGCTATATTCAGGGGTCGCTATATTCAGGGGTCGCTATATTCAGGGGTCGCTATATTCAGGGGTCGCTATATTCAGGGGTCGCTATATTCAGGGGTCGCTATATTCAGGGGTCGCTATATTCAGGGGTCGCTATATTCAGGGTCGCTATATTCAGGAGTCGCTATATTCAGGGTCGTATATTCAGGGGTCGCTATATTCAGGGGTCGCTATATTCAGGAGTCGCTATATTCAGGGGTCGCTATATTCAGGAGTCGCTATATTCAGGGGTCGCTATTTCAGGTCGCTATATTCAGGGTCGCTATATTCAGCGTGCTATATTCAGGGGTTCGCTATATTCAGGAGTCGCTATATTCAGGGGTCGCTATATTCAGGGGTCGCTATATTCAGGAGTCGCTATATTCAGGAGTCGCTATATTCAGGGGTCGCTATATTCAGGGGTCGCTATATTCAGGGTCGCTATATTCAGGGGTCGCTATATTCAGGGGTCGCTATATTCAGGTCGCTAATTCAGGGGTCGCTATATTCAGGGGTCGCTATATTCAGGAGTCGCTATATTCAGGGTCGGTATATCAGGTCGCTATATTCAGGGGTCGCTATATTCAGGGTCGCTATATTCAGGGTCGCTATATTCAGGGGTCGCTATATTCAGGAGTCGCTATATTCAGGGTCGCTATATTCAGGGTCGCTATATATTCAGGGGTCGCTAATTCAGGGTCGCTATATTCAGGGGTCGCTTATTCAGGAGTCGCTATATTCAGGGTCGCTATATTCAGGGGTCGCTATATTCAGGGTGCTATATCAGGGGTCGCTATATTCAGGTCGCTATATTCAGGGGTCGCTATATTCAGAGGGTCGCTTATTCGGATCCTATATTCAGGAGTCGTATATTCAGGGTCGCTATATTCAGGGTCGCTATATTCAGGGGTCGCTATATTCAGGGGTCGCTATATTTAGGGTCATATATTCAGGGTCGCTATATTCAGGGGTCGCTATATTCAGGGGTCGCTTATATTCATGGGGTCGCTATATCAGGGGTCGCTATATTCAGGGGTCGCTATATTCAGGGGTCGCTATATTCAGGGGTCGCTATATTCAGGGGTCGCTATATTCAGGGGTCGCTATATTCAGGGGTCGCTATATTCAGGAGTCGCTTGTTTCACCTGGGGCCATGTCCATGGGCCTGTTTTGGCCCCTTCCCGTAACTAGATGTCGAATCCAGCTCTCGTCTAGTTGTCCTCAGACACACGTCAATTTAATATGGGGATTATCATTAGGAGACTGATCCGACTAAATAAAATGTGATCTTTATTATAAAAGAATCCATATAAAACTTAGTATATGATACAAAGTTCTCTCTCTCTTGTAGTGTTATACATAAAAGTACACGTTGTCTGAGACTAAGTAATCTTCTAGAGCGAGGGAAGGTATTAAAGGCTGAGTGTCTGAATGTGCTCAGAAGAGTATGAACAAACTCTGAGAATGTGTGTGGAAACCTACTCAGAGCAAGGGCTGAGAACCTACTCAGAGCAAGGGCTGAGAACCTACTCAGAGCAAGGGCTGAGAACCTACTCAGAGCAAGGGCTGAGAACCTACTCAGAGCAAGGGCTGAGAACCTACTCTGAACAAGGGTGGTGAAGCTACTCAGAGCAAGGGCTGAGAACCTACTCAGAGCAAGGGTAGTGAACCTACTCTGAGCAGGTGCTGTGAACCTACTTAGAGCAAGGGCTGTAAACCTACTCAGCGCAAGAGTAGTTAACCTACTCTGAGCAGGTGCTGTGAACCTACTTAGAGCAAGGATGGTGAACCTACTACCGGTACCACTGAGTGGCAAGCCGACGTCACGTTGGTCAAGTGACTGAGGGAGACTTAAGTACCTGAAGTGCTAACCGGCACTTACACTAGTGGTTTCCCACTACATGACAATATTAACAACTGCTAACAAATCATAATATAATACAATATTAACATTAGCATATTCTATTATAAAATAAAGGAGCATATTCTATTATAAAATATAACGGGTATGGCCATACTCGTAACACCTCCCCCTCACCACCGCAGGTCGCACCAAGAAAAGTAACAAGTTTTCTACTTTTTAAACCTAACAAAATTTCAAACCAAAAAAACTATTTCACAAAAAGGTAAGTCTCATGAGCCATGATGCTCTGAATTTCAGTGTCTGTCACTATAACATATGCTTCATACACTTGGGCTGCACATCAGCGTATCTGCGTACATGTAGACAGCAACAGGCAGATCATGACTTCATAGAGCTTCACAGTAGTGGACAAGACCACATTTCATCAGTCTTGAGTGAAGGAGATAATATTCCGCTCCTACAGTGGTAGTGAAATACACTGCAGTGAGGACCTCTGTCACGACAACTGCGTTATGAAAAGGTAGAGTGACAAGGTGTGTGGGAGGGGTGACGTCCGGTGTGTATACCCGCCACTCATAACATCTGTATAACACCTTACACTCAGCTCCAGCTGTCTCCATGATTTACCAATACACAACACTACTGTTAATATATGAAAAGTTATTAAACATGAGCAAAATAGAGGTAAATATATTGGCTATTAAATATAAAATTTTTAAATAAATCTTAAATAGTCTCTATAAAACAGTCTCTAATTTTGTCATATTCAGGCTTATTACTCTATGCATCTTCAAGGCTATTTATACTTAAAATTCCTTAAGGAAATATTTTTGGTTCAAAATCTATTTTGTACTAACAGTTCAGCTCTTCAGCTGTCAAAACTCATCTCCATCTTTTTATCACAAATATAGAGGGAGTTCAGTACTTAAACTGTATTAGACAAGTGCTTATGTAACTTTGCTTTTAATTCTCAATTATAGTCAAGGACGCAGAAAATGCGTCAGCTTATATGAATAAAGTCTAGGACAAACAAATGGAGTGAAAAAAAAAAAACACACCCGACCTCTCAGGTCGGATACACGTCATCTCCTCCTTCAACAAAGTCAAGTTTGATAAGGGAACAAACTTGAAGACAATAACAAATGTAATCAGACAAGCTTCTGGACCTCGATGAGAGAATGTTTACCGTCAGAACACACAACAATACTACGAGTGAGGTGCACTTGTAACACCAGGACCCGACCACGTACCAGCTGGATGAAAACTACCCAGAATCTCTAAGTGAAGACTAGAAATTCTAACAGATCGCTGTCCTCTCCGACCTCTGCCAGCTCTATGAGCAGGTTAAGAAAGGGTTACTGGAAGACGAGAGGCGAGACAACATGGGAAATCGACCACGATATTTCCACTCAGCCCTCTTGTATAATAATCAAGTGACTTAAAGGGTCAAGCAGCACTCTGGCGAGAAAGTCCAACTTTAAGTGCCTGAAGGAAGTCTGCTTCCACAAGTTCTGCCATTGTCGGTGCTCCAATTCATGAAGAACAAAATCTTGTGCGAAGCTCTGCAGACATCAAGAAGTCTGGTTAATAGTCGTTCCGCTGTGTACTCGGGTCTGGCTGCTTGATACCTGTGGCCCTGAAGGTGGGACCAACAGTGGGCATCTGTGACTGACTCAGCCAGTAAGCAGTGCAGTCCTCAGTTTCATAGGGGATGCATCTTCGGCATCAATTCCACCATTGTTCATTATCATCCTTGACAGAACAATCAACCAGGTTCTGCTCAGAGGGACTCACCAGTTTACCAGTCTGGCGGAAATACGGACTCCTGCTCAGGGACTAACTTGTGATACAGAGGCTAGTGTGTCAGAAGTGTATGCTGACTTCTGCTCAGGGACTTGCTTATACGACAGTGGCTAGTATGTCAGGAGGCGTATGTAGGCTTCTGCTCAGGGACTAGCTTATTAAACAGACTAGTGTGTCAGAAGGCGTGCATGAAATATAAATCCTGGGAGTGAAATTTTTCCCAGGCACCAAGAACAACGACGTGTTGATGAGAAAATGAAGAGCTTCCTGAAGTGTCCGTCGAGTCTACTCTCATGTCCCTCTGCTGGACTTGTGTACCTTCAAAACAACCTCTTCCAGGTGATGAAGGAAACTAAGCGCAATGCTCCGACGAAAAGATGCAGCAGCACGAGACAATGTGGCGGAAACCGTTGAATTCAAGGTTATCTTGGGGTTCAGACAAACCGTTTCTCTATGCCTCCTCTCAGCTGAGCCATAACACAAGTTGCTGAAGTACCGGCTCAGTAACAGATATGAAGACAATCCCTGACTCTTCCGAGTCAAATAATACGAGAAAGCACATGTCGCTTGCCATAAGTGCCTTTGATAAGTTCGATTCAGACAGTGACTTTCCCGTCGTAAATATGCTGTCAAGAGCACTGTTAATGTCTCAAATGACAGTACTTTGACCACTCTTATTACTCCTGTAGGCAAATTATGTTGAATTCTCAATGATGTCAGCCATGACTAGCGTACCCATGACTGTTGTCCTAGAGTAGCCCTTGTAATTTTTTCCTCATCTCCTCTCAACACTCATTACCGAGGGCCAAAGGTGATAACAATATATCACTATACTTTTTCCATAAAAGCTTAAATACAAGTCTTGTTTCTCATTTTAGTCTTCACGTCTGCAAGTTGACAATAAGACCAATGAGACCAACAGTAATGCAAAGATTTCTTTATACAGAAATCACACAAAGAGGCACCAGCAGCATCAGCTAGAGCAGTAGCTGAACCAACAATGCCAACAAGGCTGCAGAACAGATTAATGAAGTCCACATTAACCCGCAGCGGACATAAAGGAACCAGAGTAGGTTCTGTTCCTAAATGTCATCACTTAACTTGTATCCCTTCAGAACAGCAGTGACTCACCGAAAATGAATGAAATTCTTGGTCATACTAGGGGTGCAAACAGCAGCACCAACCATGCTAGCTCCCAAGCACAGAGAGGGAGACGAGCCAATCTTCAGAGCTCCAAACGTATAGGGGGACACCAAGAATCTGCCAAAAGCAATCCTTTCCCTCGACTCAGTAATGGTGTCGCCAATACCATATTATTATAATAAAAAAGAAGCGCTAAGCCACAAGGGCTATACAGCCGCCAATACCATAGCAATGGGAAGAGAAGGTAGAGACATACTCGACAGTCCCTTATACCCCGTAGTTGCTTGTCTTCTGGATGAGTGGTATGTGAGAGCCAAACATCAGTAGCCATCATTGCTGCGAGTCTATATTAACACTCAAGTTACCGATTTCCCGCTCTAGAGATTTCTCTATACAGAAAGTAAAATATTAAGTTGGGATCTTAGCTCCCTTATCTAATGCTTCAGAATTTCAGCAGGAAAGTATACTTGTACCTCCGAAGGTCCTGACATTATGAAAATATGTTTTTACTCCACAAGAGAGGAAACTACTCCGGGTGTTCGACTGTAAACATAGTCGGTCGAAATGGCCATTGTCTACAACACCTTGGATCAAAAGGCCTCCCGGACAGGCCCCCATTTGTTACAGCTGGGGCCATGTTTATGGGCCTGTTTTGGCCCCTTTCCGTAACAAGATGTCGAATCCAGCTCTCGTCTAGTTGTCCTTAGACACATGTCAATTTAATATGGGGATTTTCATTAGGAGACTGATCCGACTAAATAAAATGTGATCTTTATTATAAAAGAATCCATATAAAACTTAGTATATGATACAAAGTTCTCTCTCTCTCTTGTGGTGTAACACTCTCTGATACCAGATGGGAGACACATACTATGGAAAAACACTCTCATACCAGATGGGAGTCACATGCTATGGTAACACTCTCTGATACCAGATGGGAGACACATGCTATAGTAGCACTCTCTGATACCAGATGGGACACACATGCTATGGCAACACTCTCTGATACCAGATGGGAGACACATGCTATGGCAACTCACACTGATACCAGATGAGAGTCACATGCAATGACACTCTCTACCAGATGGGAGACATGCTATGGTAACATTCTCTGATACCAGATGGGAGACACAAGCTATGGCAACAATCTCCGATACCAGATGGGAGAAACATGCTATGGCACCACTCTCTGATACCAGATGGGAGACACATCGTTATGGCAACACACTCTGATACCAGATGTGAGACACATGCTATAGTAACACTCTCTGATACGAGATGGGAAACACATGCTATGGTAACATTGATACCAGATGGGAGAAACATACTATGGCAACACTCTCTGATACCAGATGGGAGACACATGAAATGGTAACACGGATACCAGATGGGAGACACATGATATGGTAAAACTCTCTGATACCAGATGGGAGACGTATGCTATGGTAACACACTCTGATACCAGATGGGAGACACATACTGTGGTAACCTCCTGAACCAGATGGGAGACACATACTGTGGTAACACACTCTGATACCAGGTGTGGAGACATGCTAGGGCAACACTCTCTGATACCAGATGGGAGACACATGCTATTGTAACACTCTCTGATACCAGATGGGTGACACATACTTTGGTAACATTCTCTGATACCAGATGGGAGACACATTCTATGGTAACACTCTCTGATACCAGATGGGAGACACACGTTATGGCAAGACACACTGATACCACATGGGAGACACATGCTAAAGTAGCACACACTGATACCAGATGGGAGGCTCGTATTATGGCAACACACACTGAAACGAGATGGGAGACAGATGCTGTGGTAACACTGATACCAGATCGGAGACAGGGTATGGGAACACGCTCTGATACCAGTTGGGAGAAACATGCTATGGCAACACCCTCTGATACCAGATTGGAGACACATGCTATGGCATCACTCTCTGATACCAGAAAAAAAACACACATGCTATGGAAACATTTTCTGATACCAGATGGAAGACACATGCTATGGCAACACTCTCTGATACCAGAAAAAAACACACATGCTATGGAAACATTTTCTGATACCAGATGGAAGACACATGCTATGGCAACACGCTCTGATACCAGATGGAAGACACATGCTATGGTAACACTCTCTGATACCAGATGGAAGACACATGCTATGGTAACACTCTCTGATACCAGATGGAAGACACATACTATGGCAACAGCAAATAATATTGCAAATAAGATGGAAGATCTGGAATTCCTTTTTTATGTTCAATTTTTGGAATAAGATTTTCCAAAATTTTCATAGAGTAAGACAAGTTCTACAAATGATGATATGAACTTAAAAACATGTGCAGGTCTGTATGGATCATTAGTTGAACAACTACGCACTTCACCAGATAAATATGAAAGACATGAAGCAGCTACAAAGGAAATGCTGCCAGATGTTGATTACAAGGCAACTCAAACTCGCAAATGTATCAGAAAGAAGTTACCCATTGACGGAGATGTACCAGAAGTATATCTGAATGACGGAGTTAAATTTCGTATCACCATCTTTTACACGATTATTGACAAACTTGAAACTGAGGTGAGAAAAAGAGGAGAGATATATAAAGAAATAGCAGAGAGGTTTTCTTTTCTAAGTGATGTGCTACATAATGTCACTTCATCATCTGCTGAAACTGAAAGGCATTCTCAGTGCTGTCAAAAGCTGATTGATGCTGAACCAGAGGATTTCAACACTAATTTCTCAGTTTAGCTTCAGCAGTTTCACTTATAAATAAATAACAAAAAGGCACAATACCGTGACTGGAACGATACACAAATAACCCGCACATGAAAGAGAGAAGCTTACGACGACGTTTCGGTCCGACTTGGACCATTGACAAAGTCACAGTTTCACTTATATTTACGCCATAAGTTCAGTGCAACAAATAATGTAAAAAACAAGATTCAGTCATGCTGAACTTCATAAAATGTTTCTAGAAGACAATATCGAGTGTGACTTTCCAAATGTAGATATTTGCTGTCGTATATTTTTAACATTAAGGGTCACAGACTGCTCAGCTGAGCTTTCATTTTCTAAGTTGAAGTATATTAAAAATCCCTTAAGAACAACTATGCAATAAGGCAGCTGAATGACTTATCTCTGCTAAGTAGAGGAGCAGAGGAGTTACATAAGACTAGTTTTGAGGATCTGATCGAAGATTTTGAAATTAAAAAAGCAGGAGAAAACTTTTCAACTATAAATAAAGTGGACGTATACAAAAATAAACATTATTTTCCATCTTACTGTAAACTTTCTTTAATTTCGAAAAATAAAATTTTATTTTATGGTTCATTATTGTCTATATTTTGAATTACATATATATGGGGAGCACCAAAATCTTTTAAGTGCTTTGGCCCTCTAAGGGTCTTAATCCAGCCCTAAATAACACTACGACTATTAGTATAATAGAAAGAAACATATTGCTAAATCAGTATTTTCTTCACCCTGTTCATCTTTGACTCTTGTTATTGAATAATTATTTCTAAAATCTCTAGTATCACAAACCTGCTTAGTTATACTGCATGCAATCGACATTTTTTTTTTCACAAACACCCATGTCTCTAAAAACTTTTAGTTTTAAGAGTGATAGACCGGAGTAATAACTGTCTCTACCGAACTAGATAATGCTACTATCGCTGCCCTAGATAAATGTATTCCATCCCTGGCATACATTTTATTCCTGATACAATTGTGATCCTAGTTGACAAGCAAGACACATGTGCAACAGTTAGGTATTTTTATTCCTCTACTGCTTCTGCTGCCTCGTCTGTACTCGACTGAAGATGCCTGCTGTGTAGGCGATCATTTCGGAATAAAGACACCTAACTGTTGCTCATGTGTCTTACTTATCTCTTGTTGGTATTGTATACCATTACCACATTGATCCTAGTAACGATGAATGGCACTGCAGTATCTGTACAGTGCTTGGCCAGCTGGCTAGTAACATCAGCTGCTCTGGATATTCATTTCCTGTCACATATGGCAGGGACCCCCTTCTTCCTCCCAGTTATGTCTACTGCTGTCCTATCCATATAAGTAGCTTCTCACTTCCATATTTGTCAGCGCCATTACCTGTAGTGGTCAACATCTGTCAGCATCATTCTCTGTAGTGGTCAGGCAGATAATAGACTAGATCCTGTTATAAGTCATGTTGTGTCCGAGTCAGGTGAAAATATTCTTCACCCACATGCAGAGGAAAACACAAGCTTCTCTCTCTCCTCTCTCTTCTCTCTCTCTCTCTCTCCTTAACACAAGAATGCTCTCTCCCGAAAATTTATTCTGAATCACCCACTAAAACACTTCCTACCTTCACTAATGTAACACAGCGGTGGAATGTTCAAGTTGCTGTACCAACTTCTTGAAACCTTTTTTATTTTCACCTACATTCCTTTCCTGCCCACTAGTGTCCGGTCATTGTGGCTGGTCTCCCCATCATTGTGGCTGGTCTCCCCATCATTGTGGCTGGTCTCCCCATCATTGTGGCTGGTCTCCCCATCATTGTGGCTGGTCTCCCCATCATTGTGGCTGATCTCCCAATCATTGTGGCTGGTCTCCCCATTACTGTGGCTGATCTCCCCATCATTGTGGCTGGTCTCCCCATCATTGTGGCTGGTCTTCCCATCATTGTGGCTGATCTCCCCATCATTGTGGCTGATCTCCCCATCATTGTGGCTGGTCTCCCCATCACTGTGGCTGGTCTCCCCATCATTGTGGCTGGTCTCCCCATCATTGTGGGTGGTCTCCCCATCATTGTGGCTGGTCTCCCCATCATTGTGGCTGGTCTCCCCATCATTGTGGCTGGTCTCCCCATCATTGTGGCTGGTCTCCCTATCATTGTGGCTGGTCTCCCCATCATTGTGGCTGGTCTCCCCATCATTGTGGCTGGTCTCCCATCATTGTGGCTGGTCTCCCCATTACTGTGGCTGGTCTCCCCATCATTGTGGCTGGTCTCCCTTCTTGTGGCTGGTCTCCCCATCATTGTGGCTGGTCTCCCATCATTGTGGCTGGTCCTCCCCATCATTGTGGCTGGTCTCCCATCTGTGGCTGGTCTCCCCATTATTGTGGCTGGTCTCCCTATCATTGTGGCTGGTCTCCCCATCATTGTGGCTGGTCTTCCCATCATTGTGGCTGATCTCCCCATCATTGTGGCTGATCTCCCCATCATTGTGGTGGTCTCCCCATCACTGTGGCTGGTCCCATCATGTGGTGGCTCCCCATCATTGTGGCTGGTCTCCCCATCATTGTGGTTGGTCTCCCCATCAATGTGGCTGGTCTCCCCATCAATGTGGCTGGTCTCCCCATCAATGTGGCTGGTCTCCCCATCAATGTGGCTGGTCTCCCCATCACTGTGGCTGGTCTCCCCATCATTGTGATTGGTCTCCCCATCACTGTGACTGGTCTCCCCATCACTGTGGCTGGTCGTTCTTGGTTCAGGAGTGAACCTTAAACTCTTCTCTAAGACTGAATCAACGCTTCAGGTTCCTCCAGCTCTGCCTTCACCTAGAGGTACGATTGTTCACAGTTCAGAGAGTAATCCTTCGCACATCACAATCCCAAGTACAGAGTCTGAGGTGCATAAAGCCCAAGAATTCTATTGACTTTATTGCAAATATTGTTCTTACTTATTCTTGTTATGGTACTAGATCACTGCTAAGCGTAACCACATTGTCTGATTGAAATCTACATTATATAGTTTGGTTAATGAGGAGGGTGAGACGGAGGATGGGAAGGAAGGGATGGTGGGGAGGGAGAGGAAATAGAGAGAGAGGAGAGAGAGAGAGAGAGAGAGAGAGAGAGAGGAGAGAGAGAGAGAGAGAGAGAGAGAGAGAGAGAGAGAGAGAGAATGGGAAGACCTGGATGGGGGAGGGAGGAAGGGATGGTGTCGGCTGTTTCTGACGTTCACCCTTGCAAAAATAATGAATTTTATTGAGTTTTTTTCTGTTTCTCTCGTTTGAAATGAACTTTACCACATGAGGTTGTGTGTGTGTGTGTGTGTGTGTGTGTGTGTGTGTGTGTGTGTGTGTGTGTGTGTGTGTGTGTGTGTATGTGTGTGTGTGTGTGTGTGTTTATACGCTGTTGCAAAGGTTGAGTACTAATTCCCGTCCCCACCTCTAAATTTGTCACATGACACTCTCCTCGACTCAGATGCACTATCATACCTACTCTTGAAGCTCTGTATGGAGCCTGTCTCCACCACTTCATCTAAGTCAATCTATTTCTTGACTATCCAGAGGCCTAAGAAATAATTCCTGACGTCCTCATGGCTTTAGCCTCCAACTGTTCTCTGTGTACCCCTTTCCGCCTGTCAAGCAGTCTATCCCTGTCTACCCAATAAATACCTAGAGTATTTTGTATATTGTTATCATATCTCCTATGGTTCTTAGGCCTTTAATGTCGCCAGGTTGAGTTAATTTAGTTTTTCTTCGTAGTTCATTCTCCTTAACTCTGGAACTAGCCTCGTTTCACTTTCTCAGTTTTATTCACGGTTTATCAGATGTGGGTTAAATGCTGGTACTGCATAATCCAGAATAGGTCTGACATGTTAAATAAAGCAATGACCGCAGATGTTATTCAGTCGATGTTTTGCTCTGACGTTATACTTTGCATTATGCTCATGGTGATAAAAGTCCCTCTCCTTGAGTGAAGTCCGTAGCCTCTGTCTCCCGAGTCTGTATTCCTTGTCTGATCTTTTTCTCTTTCCCAGTCTTCATTACTATGCATGTGCTGGGATTGAATTCAAATGGCAGCTTATCAGACCATATTTTTATTCTTCTCGATAATTTCATAGCCTTTCCTGTCCTTATCTGTTTTTATTCTATTCATCAGAATAAAAACAGATCTGTAAAACAAGCTTTGCCATCTCTGAACCCGTGCTGGTGAAAGCTTCAGAAACCACTTCTCTCCAAGTGCTCTACCATTCTTCTTCTAATAATGGTGTTTGGCTCAACGCCTACGGCCTCTCTCATTTCTTTTAAATACGGACTGCATTCACTGTCTTCCAATCGTGGCAGCTGTCCCATGTCTGTTACAATACTCGCTTTACATCATAGCTAGTGTTCCTGACGATGCTTCTGCTCTCTCTCTCTCTCTCTCTCTCTCTCTCTCTCTCTCTCTCTCTCTCTCTCTCTCTCTCTCTCTCTCTCTCTCTTCTCTCTCTCTCTCTCTTGCAGAATCAATGGTGACTTCTTGTCAAGTACTATTGCATTTGATGTGTCTGCTCACTCAAAAGTTTTCACCTCTTACCCTTTCAGAACTTGTCGGTGTAACGTTCTCCTTACACTCTCGTGTGTTATCCTTGTTTCCAAAGAAAAAATCCCTTTAAATTGTTTGCTCACCGCCTCTCAGACTTTCTCGTCATTTCTCGTGAACATTCGTTCTTTCCTCAGATTCCTTGGTCTTTTACTGGCATCTTTCTTTTGATATTTGGCTTGGGGCTTTGGTTTACAGTTGGCTTTTGCTGCTATGTCATTCTTAGTTTGTTGCTATGCCTCTCTCTTTATTCTTGCACATTCGTTGCAGGCTCTTCTCACTTCTTTTTCGTTTATCCTTCATTTTCTATAGTTTTTCCATACTCTTCTGTTCTTTTTCCTTCTCTGCATCTTTGGTTGAACCAAGGGCTCTGGGTTTTTTCCTCTCCTTCTGGGTATGAAGTTCTCCTCTGCTTGCTGGCACTTATCACCTAGGTGCTCCAACATCTCATGTGTTGACGTTCCTTTCAGTTCTCCTTCACACTTCTCCGCATTCAAGAATTATCATGTGTGTTCGAAGTTCTTTCTTCTAAAGTCCGATTTCTGGTCGCCCTTCACTTGTCATATTTCCCTCAATCTATAGTTCCACGAATTATTCTAAATTCATTTTTTATACTATACCCAAGGCGCTCTCATATTCTTTTTCACCTATTTCAGGGGTAAAATATAGACACAGTAGTTCATGGCCTTACTCTTGTATTCCTAAAATGCTGACACAAAGATTTCCCTGATCACCACCACCATCTTAGACCTCCCCGTTTTCACACATGATAAGTAGCTTTGTTTCAGTACCATGAGCTCTTCTTGTTCATGGTACTGACTTTATATTTATGTATTGGTTTCCTACTATTTGGTGGTTGGTGGTATATCACTGTTACTATTACTCTTGGTCCCCCACTCTTTCTCATGCCCACTATATAATCACTGAGCTCTTTTTCGTTCATCTCTCACTCTTATCTCATCTAAATTCCACTGGTTTCTGACCAGTAGGTCAGAAACCTCCTCTTATCCCTCCTCCTCCTCCTCCTCTTCTTTTTCCACTGTTTCTTCTATCTTCCCTTATTACTTGATACCCTGCTGGAAATACAGCATTTATCATCATTTCAGTTTGCTTTGTCTCTGTGATAACTATGATGTTTGGGATTACCTCTGCTATCCATTCACCACTTGTGCTTGATAATACATCCCGATTTATGTACACAGAGCTTTTCTTTTATATGTTCTACCTTGTGTGATCTAGTCATTCTGTTAGTCATACATCCGCCAGGAGTGTTATTACGATTTCTTGAATCATGAGGAAGGGCTGGAGCTGGTATGTTCAATGTTACAAGGATAAAGTTGAAGGTAAGGGGGTAGGAGGAAGGATGTGAGGTTACTGTTAGTGTTCTGCAAGAGAGGGAGCACCTTGAGTAGAGTTTACTGGTACAGTTGAAAGTGTACTCTCAGAAGTTCAGTGTGTGTGTGTGTGTGTGTGTGTGTGTGTGTGTGTGTGTGTGTGTGTGTGTGTGTGGTGTGTGTGTGTGTGTGTGTGTGTGTGCGTGTACTCACTTATTTGTACTCTCGTATTTATGGTTGTAGTGGTCGAGTCACAGCTCCTGACTCCTGATCCATTGTGGTGCATGTGTGTGCATGTGTGTGTCTACTCACCTGCTTGTGGTTGCAGGGTCGATTTATAATTCCTGGCCTCGCCTCTTCGCTAGTAGCTACTAGGTCTGCTCTCTCCCTACTCTAAGAATCTTATACTAACATCCCTATGAGTCATCTGAATTTTAAACTTCTAGTTGTGTTCCCTTGTTGCTGTGTTCCATCTCTGAAACATTCTGTCCCTATCCACCCTGTCAGTTCCTCTCAGTATTTCATATGTCGTTATCAGTAGTGGAGAATGTGGCTCAGTGGCGTGCGGCAGAGTGGCACAAAATGGCGGCGGTTCCAGCCCCCCCATTTCCGGTCTCACTTTCCTGTCTGTGCCGCCCTGCGCCGATCCATGCCGACCCAGCGCCTCGAGACCTCCACTGTCCCTTCTGCAATGCCTTCTGCTGCATCCCCCGGATCGCCCCCGCTCCTCGAAAAATTTTCTATTTTTTTCTGGGGGGATCTCTACTTCCTCGGATCAAATTTACCATCTATTTTTCCGAATTTCATAATTTTTGAAGGTTCCCCTTTATGGGGCATGGTAAGACCTCCTCTTGACTCCACCCTAATAAGATCCAATTTTACCCACTTTTCCCAAATTTTAGTGTTGACAGATTTCGAGAATGCTACCAAATTTCCATTTATTTTTCGAATTTTGACTTAACCCCAACTCCTCGGATCAAGACCTCCCTTTCCATCTCACTCAAACCTCTCGCCATCTACTTCCATCCCCCGAAAATCCCTGCTTCGCCTCCTCGAATCAAGATCACCCTCCCATCTCCCACCCCTCACCTCCCCCTATCCACTTTCATCACCCATACCCTCTAAGCCCAATATTCCTGCTCCTTATACTTGGATCAAGATTTTCATTTTTTCCCCATTTTTTTTGTGCTCACCATCTAATTGGATCAAGTTTTAACCCCTCATGAGCCCCCACCATTTTTTTCCTCAAAATTTCGATTTTTTTTTTTCTCAATAATACAAAGAAGATGATTTGAGTTATCCTTCACTTCCTCAGATCAAAACCTCAATCTCCACCTCCCAACACCTCACTCCCCAGACATTGACTTGGAGCTGCCTCGCATGGGTCAGTAGGTCTCCTCTGGGAGTACAAGTTGAAAAAAGTGAGGTGTGACACCACTGAGTAAACACAGGTGGGGTGTGATGTCACGAGATAACCAGCCATGACGCCACAACAAGTAAACATAGGTGGGGTGTGATGTCACGTGATAACCAGCCATGACGTCACCACAAGTAAACATAGGTGGGGTGTGATGTCATTTGATAACCGGACATAACGTCACCACAAGTAAACATAGGTGGGGTGTGATGTCACGTGATAACCAGCCAGGACGTCACCACAAGTAAACATAGGTGGGGTGTGATGTCACGTGATAACCAGCCATGATGTCACGACAAGTAAACACAGGTGGGGTGTGATGTCACGTGATAACCAACCATGACGTCACCACAAGTAAACACAGGTGGGGTGTGATGTCACGTGATAACCAACCATGACGTCACCACAAGTAAACAGGTGGGTGTGATGTCACGTGATAACCAACCATGACATCACAACAAGAAAACATAGGAGGGGAGTGATGTCACGTGATAGCCAGCCATGAAGTCACAACAAGTAAACACAGGTGGGGGTGTGATGTCACGTGATAACCAGCCATGACGTCACCACAAGTAAACACAGGTGGGGGTGTGATGTCACGTGATAACCAACCATGACGTCAAAATAAACACAGGTGGGGTGTGATGTCACGTGATAACCAGCCATGACGTCACCACAAGTAAACATAGGTGGGGTGTGATGTCACGTGATAACCAGCCATGACGACACCACAAGTAAACACAGGTGGGGTGTGATGTCACGTGATAATCAACCATGACGTTACCACAAGTAAACACAGGATGGGTGTGATGTCACGTGATAGCCAACCATAACGTCACCACAAGTAAACAGATGGGTGTGATGTCACGTGATAACCAACCATGACATCACAAGAAAACATAGGAGCGGTGTGATGTCACGTGATAACCAGCTATGACGTCACCACAAGTAAACACAGGTGGGGTGTGATGTCACGTGATAACCAACCATGACGTCAGAAATAAACACAGGTGGAGTGTGATGTCACGTGATAACCAGCCATGACATCACCACAAGTAACCACAGGTGGGGTGTGATGTCACGTGATAAACAGCCATGACGTCACCACAAGAAAACAGGTGTGGGTGATGTCACGTGATAACCAACCATGACGTCACAACAAGAAAACACAGGTGGGGTGTGACGTTACGTGATAACCAGCCATGACGTCACCACAAGTAAACATAGGTGGGGTGTGATGTCACGTGATAACCATCCATGACGTCACCACAAGTAAACACAGGTGAGGTGTGACGTCACGTGATAACCAGCCATGACGTCACCAAAAGTAAACACAGGTGGGGTGTGATGTCACGTCATAACCAGCCATCAGGTCACCACAAATAAACACAGGTGAGGTGTGACGTCACGTGATAACCAGCCATGACGTCACCAAAAGTAAACACAGGTGGGGTGTGATGTCACGTCATAACCAGCCATCACGTCACCACAAGTAAACACAGGTGGGGTGCGAGGTTAAGTGATAACCAGCCATGACGTCAACAAAAGTAAAAACAGGTGGGGTGTGATGTCACGTGATAACCAGCCATGACGTCACCACAAGTAAACACAGGTGGGGTGTGATGTCACGCGATAACCAGCCATGACGTCACCACAAGTAAACATAGGAGAGGAATGATGTCACGCGATAACCATCCATGACATCACCACAAGTAAACACAGGTGAGGAGTGACGTCACGTGATAACCAGCCATGACGTCACCGCAAGTAAACACAGGTGGGGTGCGATGTCACGTGATAACCTGCCATGACGTCACCAAAAGTAAACACAGGTGGGGTGTGATGTCACGTGATAACCAGCCATGACGTCACCACAAGTAAACATAAGAGGGGTGTGAAGTCACGTGATAACCAGCCATGACGTCACAAGTAAACACAGGTGGGTTGTGATATCACGAAATAACCAGCCATGACGTCACCACAAGTAAACAGGTGGGGTGGGGTGTCACGTGATAACCAGCCATGACGTCACCACAAGTAAACGCAGGTGGGGTGTGATGTCACGTGATAACCAGCCATGATGTCACCACAACACAGGTAGGGTGCGATGTCACGTGTTAACCAGCCATGACGTCACCAAAAGTAAACACAGGTAGGGTGTGATGTCACGTGATAACAAGCCATGACATCACCACAAGTAAACATAGGAGGGGAGTGATGTCACGTGATAACCATCCATGACGTCACCACAGGTAAACACAGGTGAGGTGTGACGTCACGTGATAACCAGCCATGACGTCACCACAAGTAAACATAGGTGGGGTGTGATGTCACGTGATAAACAGCCATGACGTCACCCCAAGTAAACATAGGTGGGGTGTGATGTCACGAGATAAAAAGCCATGACGTCACCACAAGTAAACATTGGTGGGGTGTGATGTCACGTGATAACCAGCCATGACGTCACCACAAGTAAACACAGGTGGGGTGTGATGTCACGTGATGACCAACCACGACGTTACCACAAGTAAACACAGGTGGGGTGTGATGTCACTTGATAACCAACCATGACGTCACCACAAGTAAACAGGTGGGGTGCGATGTCACGTCATAACCAGCCATGACATCACAACAAGAAAACATAGGAGGGGTGTGATGTCACGTGATAACCAGCCATGACATCACAACAAGAAAACATAAGTGGGTTGTGATGTCACGTGATAACCAGCCATGACATCACAACAAGAAAACATAGGTGGAGTGTGATGTCACGTGATAACCAGTCATGACGTCACCACAAGTAAACATAGGTGGGGAGTGATGTCACGTGATAACCAGCCATGACATAACCACAAGTAAATACAGGGGGTGTGATGTCATGTGATAAGCGGCCATGACGTCACCACAAGCAAACACAGGTTGTGTGTGATGTCACGTGATAACCAACCATGACGTCACCACAAGTAAACACAGGTTGGGTGTGATGTCACGTGATAACCAACCATGACGTCACCACAAATAAACACAGGTGGGGTGTGATGTCACGTGATAACCAGCCATGACATCACAAGCAAACACAGGTGGGGTGTGTTGTCACGTGATAACCATCCATGACGTCACAACAAGTAAACACAAGTGGGGTGGGATGTCACGTGATAACCAGCCATGACGTCACCACAAACACAGTTGGGGTGTGATGTCACGTGATAACCAGCCATGGCGTCTCCACAAGTAAACACAATTGGGGTGTGATGTCACGTGATAACCAGCCATGACGTCGCCACAAGTAAACACAAGTGAGGTGTGACGCCACGTGATAACCAGCCATGACGTCACCACAAGTAAACACAGGTGGGGTGTGATGTCACGTGATAACCAGCCATGACGTCACAAGAAAACATAGGTGGGGTGTGATGTCACGTGATAACCAGCCATGACATCACAACAAGAAAACACAGGTGGGGTGTGTTGTCACGTGATAACCAGCCATGACGTCACAAGTAAAGATAGGTGGGGTGTGATGTCACATGATAACCAGCCATGATATAACCACAAGTAAATACGGGGGGCGTGATGTCACTTGATAACCAGCCATGACGTCACCACAAGCAAACACATGTTGGGTGTGATGTCAGGTGATAACCAACCATGACGTCACCTCAAGTAAACACAGGTTGGGTGTGATGTCACGTGATAACCAGCCATGACGTCACCAAAAGTAAACACAGGTGGGGTGTAATGTCACGTGACAACCAACCATGACGTCACAAATAAAGACAGGTGGGCTGTGATGTCACGTGATAACCAGCCATGACGTCACCACAAGTAAACACAGGTGAGGTGTGACGCCACGTGATAACCAGCCATGACGTCACCATAAGTAAACACAGGTCGGGTGAGATGTCACGTGATAACCAGCCATGACGTCACCAAAAGTAAACACAGGTGGGGCGTGATGTCACGTGATAAAAAGCCATGACATCACCACAAGCAAACACAGGTTGGGTGTGATATCACGTGATAACCAGCCATGACGTCACAACAAGTAAACACAGGTGGGGTGTGATGTCACGTGATAACCAGCCATGACGTCACAAAAAGTAAACACAGGTGGGGTTTGATGTCACGTGATAACCAGCCATGACGTCACCTCAAGTAAACACAGGTGGGGTGTGATGTCACGTGATAACCATGACGTTACCACAAGTAAACACAGGTGGGGTGTGATGTCACTTGATAACCAACCATGACGTCACCACAAGTAAACAGGTGGGGTGTGATGTCACGTGATAACCAGCCATGACATCACAACAAGAAAACATAGGAGGGGTGTGATGTCACGTGATAAGCAGCCATGACGTCACAACAAGAAAACATAGATGGGTTGTGATGTCACGTGATAACCAGCCATGACATCACAAGAAAACATAGGTGGGGTGTGATGTCACGTGATAACCAGGCATGACGTCACCACAAGCAAACATAGGTGGGGTGTGATGTCACGTGATAACCAGCCATGACATAACCACAAGTAAATACAGGAGGTGTGATGTCACGTGATAAGCAGCCATGACGTCACCACAAGCAAACACAGGTTGGGTGTGATGTCACGTGATAACCAACCATGACGTCACCACAAGTAATCACAGGTTGGGTGTGATGTCACGTGATAACCAGCCATGACGTCACCACAAGTAAACACAGGTGGGGTGTGATGTCACGTGATAACCAGCTATGACGTCACCACAAGCAAACACAGGTGGGGCGTGATGTCACGTGATAACCAGCCATGACATCACAACAAGTAATTACAGGTGGGGTGTGATGTCACATGGTAACCAGCCATGACGTCACAAGTAAACAGGTTGTGTGGGATGTCACGTGATAACCAGCCATGACGTCACAACAATTAAACACAGGTGGGGTGTGGTGTCACGTGATAACAAGCCATGACGTCACAACAAGTAAACACATGTGGGGTGTGATGTCACGTGGTAACAAGCCATGACGCCACAAGTAAACATGTGGGATGGGATGTCACGTGATAACCAGCCATGACGTCACCACAAGTAAACACAGTTGAGGTGTGATGTCACGTGATAACCAGCCATGACGTCACCAAAAGTAAACACAAGTGGGGTGTGATGTCACGTGATAAAGAGCCATGACGTCAACACAAGTAAACACAGGTTGGGTGTGATGTCACGTGATAACCAGCCATGACGTCACCACAAGTAAACGCAGGTGGGGTGTGATGTCACGTGATAACCAGCCATGACGTCACCACAAGTAAACACAGGTGAGGTGTGATGTCACGTGATAACCAGTTATGACGTCACCACAAGTAGACACAGGTGGGGTGTGATGTCACGTGATAACCAGCCATGACGTCGCCACAAGTAAATACAGGTGGGGTGTGATGTCACGTGATAACCAGCCATGACGTCATCACAAGTAAACACAGGTGGGGTGTGATGTCACGTGATAACCAGCCATGACGTCACCACAAGTAAACACAGGTGGGGTGTGAAGTCACGTGATAACCAGCCATGACGTCATCACGTGTAAACACAGGTGGGGTGTGATGTCACGTGATAACCAGCCATGACGTCACCACAAGTAAACACAAGTGATGTGTGATGTCACGTGATAACCAGCCATGACGTCACCACAAGTAAACACAGGTGGGGCGTGATGTCCCGTGATAACCAGCCACGACGTCACAACAAGTAAACACAGGTGGGGTGTGATGTCATGTGATAACCAGCCATGACGTCATCACAAGTAAACACAGGTGGGGTGTGATGTCACTTAATAACTAGCCATTACGTCACCACAAGTAAACACAGGTGGGGTGTGATGTTACTTAATAACCAGCCATGACGTCATCACAAGTAAACACAGGTGGGGTGTGATGTCACGTGATAACCAGCCATGACGTCACCACAAGTAAACACAGGTGGGGTGTGAAGTCAAGTGATAACCAGCGATGACGTCACCTCAAGTAAACACAGGTGGGGTGTGATGTCACTTAATAACTAGCCATTACGTCACCACAAGTAAACACAGGTGGGGTGTGATGTCACTTAATAACCATCCATGACGTCATCACAAGTAAACACAGGTGGGGTGTGATGTCACGTGATAACCAGCCATGACGTCACCACAAGTAAACACAGGTGGGGTGTGATGTCACATGGTAACCAGCCATGACGTCACAAGTAAACAGGTTGTGTGGGATGTCACTTGATAACCAGCCATGACGTCACAATTAAACACAGGTGGGGTGTGATGTCACGTGATAACAAGCCATGACGTCACAACAAGTAAACACAGGTGGGGTGTGATGTCACGTGGTAACCAGCCATGACGCCACAAGTAAACATGTGGGGTGGGATGTCACGTGATAACCAGCCATGACGTCACAACAATTAAACACAGGTGGGGTTTGATGTCACGTGATAACCAGCCATGACGTCACCACAAGTAAACACAGTTGAGGTGTGATGTCACGTGATAACCAGCCATGACGTCACCAAAAGTAAACACAAGTGGGGTGTGATGTCACGTGATAAATAGCCATGACGTCAACACAAGTAAACACAGGTTGGGTGTGATGTCACGTGATAACCAGCCATGACGTCACCACAAGTAAACGCAGGTGGGGTGGGATGTCACGTGATAACCAGCCATGACGTCACAACAAGTAAACACAGGTGAGGTGTGATGTCACGTGATAACCAGTTATGACGTCACCACAAGTAGACACAGTGGGGTGTGAAAGTCACGTGATAACCAGCCATGACATCGCCACAAGTAAATACAGGTGGGGTGTGATGTCACGTGATAACCAGCCATGACGTCATCACAAGTAAACACAGGTGGGGTGTGATGTCACGTGATAACCAGCCATGACGTCACCACAAGTAAACACAGGTGGGGTGTGAAGTCACGTGATAACCAGCCATGACGTCATCACGTGTAAACACAGGTGGGGTGGATGTCCCCGTGATAACCAGCCATGACGTCACCACAAGTAAACACAAGTGATGTGTGATGTCACGTGATAACCAGCCATGACGTCACCACAAGTAAACACAGGTGGGGCGTGATGTCCCGTGATAACCAGCCACGACGTCACAAGTAAACACAGGTGGGGTGTGATGTCATGTGATAACCAGCCATGACGTCATCACAAGTAAACACAGGTGGGGTGTGATGTCACTTAATAACTAGCCATGACGTCACCACAAGTAAACACAGGTGGGGTGTGATGTCACTTAATAACCAGCCATGACGTCATCACAAGTAAACACAGGTGGGGTGTGATGTCACGTGATAACCAGCCATGACATCACCACAAGTAAACACAGGTGGGGTGTGAAGTCACGTGATAACCAGCCATGACGTCACCTCAAGTAAACACAGGTGGGGTGTGATGTCACGTGATAACCAGCCATGACGTCACCACAAGTAAACACAGGTGGCGTGCAATGTCACGTGATAACCAGCCATGACGTCACCACAAGTAAACACAGGTGGGGTGTGATATCACGTGATAACCAGCCATGACGTCACCACAAGTAAACACAGGTGGGGTGTGATGTCACGTGATTTAAACCATTCCATGACGTCACCACAAGTAAACACAGGTGGGTTTGATGTCACGTGATAACCAGCCATGACGTCACCACAAGTAAACACAGGTGGCGTGCGATGTCACGTGATAACCAGCCATGACGTCACCACAAGTAAACACAGATGGGGTGTGATGTCACGTGATAACCAGCCATGACGTCACCACAAGTAAACACAGGTGGGGTGCGATGTCACGTGATAACCAGCCATGACGTCACCACAAGTAAACACAGGTGGCGTGCGATGTCACGTGATAACCAGCCATGACGTCACAAGTAAACACAGGTCAACAAGATAAATCATGTCTAGCAAACATAAATGAACTAAAAACTTATTAACTTGAATGAACTAAAATGCTACTTAACACTAATACACCTTTTCGTTACATTTTCATATTTATAACCTCTAACTCCTCGGATCAAGACCTCCCTCTCCATCTCACCCACACCTCCCACCATCCACTTCCATTTAACCAAAATCCTTGCATCACATCCTCGGATCAAGATTACCCACCATCTCCTTGGATCAAGATCACCCTCTCCATCGCCCAGCACCTCACTCATAACCCACTACATTACCAACTCTTAATTACATGTCATATTGCACACTGTTGCACGCTGTTGCACACTATTGCACACTGTTGCACACTGTTGCACACTATTGCACACTATTGCACACTGTTGCACACTGTTGCACACTGTTGCACGCTGTTGCACACTGTTGCACACTGTTGCACACTATTGCACACTGTTGCACACTGTTGCACACTATTGCACACTATTGCACACTGTTGCACACTGTTGCACACTGTTGCACACTGTTGCACACTGTTGCACACTATTGCACACTATTGCACACTGTTGCACACTATTGCACACTGTTGCACACTGTTGCACACTGTTGCACACTGTTGCACACTGTTGCACACTGTTGCACAATGCTGTACAAATCAACCAACACCTCGTAATTCACAACTTTTTGCTAATACAAGAAAAAAAATTTTTACTCATAATGTTCACAACATTTCATATTTTTATACACATCTCTCCAGAACACACACAAAAATCACATTCACCAACTACACATCATGTTTACCTAGACACCCCACACACGCCAACACACACACACACCAACACACACACACACACACACACAACACACCACACACACACGCCCTCTCACTCTCCTCTCTCTCTTCCCACTATCTCCCATTTTCCCCTCTTTCCCCTTCTGTCCCTCTCTCTCTCTCTCCTCTCTCCCAATCTCTCTCTCTCTCTCTCTCTCTCTCTCTCTCTCTCTCTCTCTCTCTCTCTCCCCTCTCCTCTCTCTCTCTCTCTCTCTCTCTCCTCTCTGTCTCCCCCTCTCTCTCTCTCCCTCCTCTCTGTCTCCCTCTCTCTCTCTCCCCCCCTCTCTCTCTCTCACCCCTTCTCCCCTCTCTCCCCCCTCCTACCTCTATTCCCCTCTCCCCATTCTCCCCTCCCTACCTCTATTCCCCTCTTCTATCTCTCCCCTCTCCCCATTCTCCCCTCCCTACCTCTATTTCCCTTCTCTCTCCCCCTCTCCCCATTCTCCCCTCCCTCTCTCCCTCTCCTCTCTCTCCACCTCTCCCCCTCCCACTCTCTCCCCTCTCTCTCTTCCCCTACGTTTCCCTTCTCTCTCTCTCCTCTCTCGTTTCTCTCCCATAAAAAAAAAAAGAAAAAAAAGAAAAAAAAATTGTGGGTCAGAGGGGGACTCGAAGGATCCAGGGAGCAGACGAAAATGGTCCTGGTAGGAAGAAGTGGATGGAGGAGCAGTGTAAAAAAAAAAAAAAAAAAAAAGTGGGAGAGAAAACTAGGAGAGCTTTCCGCAAAAATGGAGACAGAGCTTTCTGTGAAATTGAAAAAGACGTTGGAGGAAGAGAAGAAGAATTGGGAGTCACAAGTCAAAACTGCAGTAGCCAGGATAAGGGACCTAGAAGATGAGGTAAACAGCTGAAGCAAGTTACAGGAGCATTGACCAGAGAAGACACAGCATATGAAGCTGGGAAGTTTAGCAGGAAGGAAGGAGATATAGCTTACACTAAGGCCATATTATCCTACCAAGCAGGGCCAAAGAGTGAAGGGGGAGGGCAGCTGCGTGCAGGTGGAGAGGATGATGGGCCAAATGCAGAGGCATAACCATGCTACCAAGAGCTACAGGAAAAAACAAGGGAGAAAATGGCCATGTACAGACAGGAACCAGAGTCACAGAGGGAAAGGCAATGGGAGGAGGAGAGGGCAAAGTCAGTGTTTATTCATGGGCTTCAGGAGAGTGAGGGAATGACACACACTGAAAGATGGGAAGCAGAAAGAAGATTGAGACTATCATCACAGAAATAGGTGAAGAGGACATGTCTGAGATAGCAAATTTTCAGAGAAGGGTACTTGAAGGGGAGAAAACGACCGATCAAGCTGATTTTCAAGACAGAAACAATGCAGAATAGGATCCTCCAAGAGAAACCACGATTGAAGTACTCAGCAGAATGCAAGAGGATGTTCCTAGACAGAGCCAGAACGCAAACAGAACGACAGCAGCTGTGGGAGAGGACACATAAGCGAAAGTAGCTAGGAAGAGAGACAAGGACAGAATCAGCAGAGGACAACCAGAACAGGGCAGATAAACAAGAGCAAGCGCACATAGAACCATTCCCCCAGAACCCCACAGCCAATCACGCAGTCCCAACACAAACTACAATCCACACTCACAGCTCCCACCCAGCACTCAGCTATAGAATCCCATAGTACACTACCAGGTCCCCCACCCTCACAGACCTCCCAAAACACAGTGTTGGAGAGGAAACTGAAGGTATGGTACACAAATGCTGATGGAATAACAAATAATTTGGAGGAGTGGCACGAAAGAGTCAAAGAGGCATCACCAGACATCATAGCTCTCACAGAAACCAAGCTCACAGAGATAACAGATGTCATCTTTCCAATGGGGTATCAGATCCTGAGGAAAGATAGAGGGAACAGGGGAGGTGGAGGAGTGGCACTGATGATCAAAAACCGTTGGAATTTTGATGAGCTAGAGGAGACAGTGGAGAAGCAAGAGATTACATAGTGGGAACGCTTCAGTCTCGAGGTCCCAAGGTGGTAATTGCAGTGATGTATAACCCACCACAGAACAGTAGGAAGGCCAAGGCAAGAGTATGATGAGAGTAATAGAGTGATGGTTGACACACTAGCTGAAATGACCAGAAGAGCTCATGCGAGCTGAGCAAAGCTACTGATCATGGGTGACTTCAACCACAAGGAAATCGATTGGGAGAACTAGGAGCCGCATGGGGGCCAAGAAACGTGGAGGGCTAAGATGATGAGGGTGGTACTAGAAAACTTCATGTACCAACACGTAAGGGACACTATCAGAGAGAGAGGAGAGGATAAACCAGCGAGACTGGACCTAGTATTCACCTTGAGTAGTGCAGATATTGAGGACATCACATAAGAAAGACTCCTTGAAGCCAGCGATCATGTGGTTTTAAGCTTCGAATACACAGTAGAGTTACAAGTGGAGGGGGAAGCAGGAAGGGCCGGGCGAATGAAGCCAAACTACAACAAAGGGGACTACGTGGGAATGAGGAACTTCCTGAACGGGGTTCGGTAGGACAGACAACTGGCAGGGAAGTCATTAAATGAGATGATGGAATATGTAACAACATTATGCAAGGAAGCTGAGAGGTTTGTACCCAAGGGTAACAAGAATAATGAAAAAGCCAGGATGAGCCCATGGTTCACCCAAAGGAGCAGGGAGGCAAAATCCAAGTGTGCTAGGGAATAGAAGAAGTACAGAAGGCAAAGGATCCAGGAGATTAAGGAGAGCAGTCGCAGAGCCAGAAATGAATATGCACAGGTGAGAAGGGAGGTCCAACGATAATGTGAAAACGACATAGCAGCGAAAGCCAAATCTGACCCGAAGCTGTTATACAGCCACATCAGGAGGAAAACAACAGTCATGGATCAGGTAATCAGGCTAAGGAAGGAAGGAGGAGAGACAACAAGAAACGACCGTGAAGTATGTGAGGAACTCAACATAAGGTTCAAAGAAATGTTCACAGAGGAGACAGAAGGGGCTCCATAAAGACAGAGGTGGGGCACACCATGTGTTGGACACAGTACATACAACCGAGGAAGAAGTGAAGACACTGCTGAGTGAGCTAGCTACCTCAAAGGCGATGGAGCCAGATAGCATCTCCCCATGGGTCCTGAGAGAGGGAGCAGAGGTGCTAAGTGTACCCCTAACAACATTCAACACTTCTGTTGAAACAGGGAGATTACCTGAGGTATGGAAGACAGCAACTGTAGTTACAGTTTCTAAAAAAGGAGACAGACATGAAGCTCTAAACTACAGACCAGTGTCACTGACATGTATAGTATGCAAAGTCATAGAGAAGCTTATCAGGAGAAGAGTGGTGGAACACCTAGAGAGGACTGAGCTCATCAACAACAGCCAACATGGTTTCAGGGACGGCAGTAAGACAAGAGAGAGAGGGGTGGGTACACTGCATTTTCTTGGACTGTAAGAAGGCGTTTGACACAGTTCCACACAAGAGATTAGTGCAAAAATTGGAGGACTAGGCAGGGATAACAAGGCACTACAATGGATCAGGGAATACCTGTCAGGAAGACAGCAGCGAGTCATGGTAGGTGGCGAGGTGTCAGAGTGGGCGCCTGTGACGAATGGGGTTCCACAAGGGTCAGTCCTAGGACCAGTGCTGTTTCTGGTATTTGTAAACGACATGACGGAAGTAATAGACTCCCAAGTGTTCCTGTTTGCAGATAATGTGAAGTTGATGAGAAGAATTCAATCGGAGGAGGACCAGGCAGAAGTACAAAGGGATCTCGACAGGCTGCAGACCTGGTCCAGCAATTGGCTCCTGGAGTTCAACCCGACCAAGTGCAAAGTCATGATGATTGGGGAAGGGCAAAGAAGACTGCAGACGGAATACAGTCTAGGGGGCCAGAGACTACAAACCTCACTCAAGGGAAAAAATCTTACGGTGAGTATAACACCAGGCACATCTCCTGAGGCGCATATCAACAAAATAACTGCTGCAGCATATGGGCGCCTAGCAAGCCTAAGAACAACATTCCGACATCTTAATAAGGAATCGTTCAGGACCCTGTACACCGTGTACGTTAGGCCCATACTGGTGTATGCGGCACCAGTCTGGAACCCACACCTAGCCAAGCACGTAAAGAAACTACAGAAAGTGCTAATGTTTGCATCAAGAATAGTCCCAGAGCTAAGGGGTATGTCCTACGAGAAGTTAAAGGAAATCGACCTGACGATTTCCTTTAACGGAAGACGGGAGAGATAGAGAGGACATGACAACGACATAAAATACTGAGAGGAATTGACAAGGTGGACAGAGATAGAATGTTCCAGAGATTGAGCACAGCAACAAGGGGACACAGTTGGAAGTTGAAGACTCAGACGAATCACAGGGATGTTAGGAAGTATTTCTTCAGCCACAGAGTAGTCAGGAAGTGGAATAGTTTGGGAAGCGATGTAGTGGAGGCAGGATCCATACATAGCTTTAAGAAGAAGCATGATAAAGCTCATGGTGCAGGGAGAGTGACCTAGTAGCGACCAGTGAATAGGTGGGGCCAGGAGCTATGACTCAACCCCTGCAACCACAACTAGGTGAGTACACACACACACACACACACACAATATACACTTTGAGGACTGCCTGTACTACATCCCTAAACTCATTTCCTGATCTCAGATAAAGATGACATGTCATCCCAAGGAAGGGCCAGAGGCCATGACCTGCTCTGTACTACCTGAACTACCACAACCAGCAACAACACTCACACTCAGCTCAACCATAGAGAGAATTAACACCTAGATATACAAAATATGTATACTCAATCAATTTCTTTAAAATATTCACACACTCATAACCCAGGATAACCCCCAAAAATCCTCTTTTCGGTAAATTCAACAACAAAAAAAGATTCACTTGTCTCAATAATATCCACATGTTTCTAATTTTTAAATATCGCGAATATTCAGTATTCAGCAACACATCGGTAAATACATCAAAAGATCTTTATTTTCATTCGGATTTACGCAAAATCCACATTCTCGAGGCTTAATGAACATACATCATCCCAAGCCCCACAACAACCACAAAACACCCACAATACTTACAATTTTTTGCCAATATAAGAAAAAAGCTACAAGTCACACACACTATTCACCCTCAGTTTCACTTGACTGAATAATACAATATATAACACATTTACCTCAACCCACATTGTCAACTTGATATTACAAATCCCATAACACACACACACACACACACACACACACACACACACACACACACACACACACACACACACACACACACACTGAGTCTCGCCCTCTGCAACTGCAATTAGGTGAGTACACATACTTTTCTCAGTAACTGTTAAGAAATATTCTCTCATCAACAACAACCTTTAACATCTCACTACAGAACCTCCAGATTGCTTTGAACACCATCAAAACACTCTCATACATCATTTTTTTGAAAACACTCAAACACCTTTGAAGAGTTTCAAACTTCGTTTGAATATTTCTGAACAACAATGGAACAATTCCAAAGAACATTGGGACACTTCCAAACATCACCAGAACATTTCCAAACAACATTGGAATACCTCCAAAATAATCATTTTGAATACTCCCAAATAACATTTGACATCTCTAACTCATCCACACTTACATATATCATTAACTGAAGTTACATCTCATCCACCAAACTCCTCCCTCATTCTACAGACCACAACATTAGCACAAAAAACTAACTCATACACTTATGACATGAGACATTACCAAAACTAACACACACACCACCAACTAACTTTGAACACTACCAAAACACTCGCATACATCATTTGAACACCACCAAATCACTATTGAATACTCTCAAAAACACCATTGAACACCTTCAAACCACTCTCACACGTCATTTGAACATGACCAAAACACTCTTATACATCATTTCATCACCTTCAAAATACTCTCATACAACATTTGAACACCTTCAAAAAACACCATCAAACACCTTTGAATACTCCCAAAACATCGTTTGAATACCCCCAAAATACTAATGAATATTCCTAAATAACATTTGCCATCTCTAACTCGACTATCAATTATGTTTTCAATCACACATTTCATTAACTGAAACTACATCTGACACACCTAACCACACACTTTTCAACATAAACACACACAAAAAAAAACTAAGACATACACTTGTGACATGAGCACAAAAACATGAACACAAACCTATCACACAAAATTTTTAAAGACTTAATCACCACCAACTAATACACGACTTGATCACAACAAATTTAAGACATGAGACAATATCAAAACTAACGCACAAACACAGCAAAGACATATCATGATCATCGAAAATCTAAGACATGAAGGATAAAAACTAAAACACATGCACTTGGACATGATCACTACTAAGATCATGCTAACTAATCACCATATCACACAAAAATACGCATGTACACTTAACACATATGAAACCATAATTTTTGCACACAAAAAAAAATTATTCTCCAAATCTCAAAACTAATAATTGATCACAAAGACTAGAATTACATAAACTCAAGTCTTATATATCCTAAAACATGAACACAAAAATTCTTGGCACAATCACATAAGACATATGAACACTCAAAAAAAAATATACCTAAACACCGAACATATGACAACTAATCACCACTGCACAAAAAAAATTTGACAAACACTTAAGACAAAATGAAGTTAAAAACTTTCACACAAACATAGTGACTTAAAAACTTGGCAAGTACACTATCTACCAAAAACACATATCTATCACTTGAACACAAAACTTGGCCTACAATCACTTAAGACATATGGAAACAAACATATATATTCACACAAAATAAATATTAATCATAATACATATGAAGACAAAATTTTACACAAATTGCATGAACATTATACCAAGACAACTAAATCATGTACACTCATACCATGACAAGCAATAATCTAAAACACTACTTGATCACCGTCATGAACAGTAAAAATTTGTTCATGAACACATACGATATCTAAAATTTAATACAACTTACCCACCAAACTGGGTGGGTAAGTCATATTGGGTCGTCGGGTTAAAATATCCCTAGGTCATAATATGATGAGTAAAGGATGTTTTAAGGATGATGTGGGTGAGAAATGTGATATGTAGCATAGATGAGAAATGAAATGTGTAATCGGTTTTTATGTTTTTGTGAATATAACTTAAATTAGGTAGCATTCTCGAAATCTGTCAACACTGTAAAATTTTCGAAAAGTGGAAATTCGGAAAAATAAATGGAAAATTTGATCCGAGGAAGTGGAGATCGCCCCAGAAAAAAATCGAAAAATTTCGAAGAGTGGAGACGCAGCAGAAGGCGCTGCAGAAGGGATAGTGGGGGGGTCTTGGGGCATTAGGGCAGCGTGGGTTGGCACGGGGCAGGGCGAAGCAGGGTGGCATGGGGCCAGAAAGTGGGACCGAAAGTGAGGGGGGGCCGGAATCGCCGCTATTTTCTGCCACTCTGCCGCACGCCACTGTGCCACATTCTCCACTACTGTTATCATGTCCCACTTATCCCTCCTATCCTCCGGTGTCATCAGGTTGAGTTCCCTTAACCTCTCCTCGTTGGACTTACCCTATAGCTCCGGGACTAGTTTGCTCCAAACTTTTGCACTTTCTCCAATTTCTTGATGTACTTGACCAAGTGTAGGTTCCGTACTGGTGCTGCATGCTCTAATATGGGCCTGACGTACACGGTGTACAGTGATGTCGAAATACTACCCCCGGTTTTGCTAAGAGACCATATGCTGCAGTGTGTGTGTGTGTGTGTGTGTGTGTGTGTGTGTGTGTGTGTGTGTGTGCTGTGGTGTGTCTGTGTGTGTGTCTGTGTGTGTGTCTGT
>NC_069408.1:4985213-5027251 GCF_026875155.1 Cherax quadricarinatus | reverse complement strand
AATTATAGATAGGCTGACTAATACCGAGTGGGGGATGTCGTATATTAGAGATAGCTGACTAAATACCACTCTGGATCAAAGAATAGCTGACTCTGACTCAAATTACTTCATATGGATTATAGATAGCTAACTAAATACCATCTCTTCTCGGAATCATAGATAGCAATACTAATTAAGACGACGATTATAGCTAGCTGACAAAATAACGCTAATGATTGTATTAGCTGTCTAAACACTACCTCTTGATATAGTTAGCTACTAAATAGCCACCTCCTTACATAAATAAGCTGACTAAATACATGTAATGGATTCTAGTTAGTTACTAAATGACAGGTATTGATTATATATAGCTGACTAAATACCACCTATGGATTGTAGATAGAGCTGACTAAATAACACGTAAGGATTATAGATAGCTGACTAAATACCACCTCTGGATTATAGATAGATTATTAAATACCAATTATCTGCATTATATATGCTGGCTAAATAGCAAGCGTATGCATTATAGATAGCTGGCTAATAGCACGTATGCATTTAGATAGCTGACTAAAAAAAATGTAAATGGTTAACAGAGAGTGACTGAACACCACAACTGGATTGTAGACAAAATAAATACCATCTCCGATAACAAATATCAGACTAAATACCACCTCTGGATATAGAAACCTGACGTAAATTTAAAACGTATGGAATATAGATACTGACAAAATAACAGGTAAGGATAGTAAGATAGCTGATAAAACACCATCATCTGTTATAGACAGGTGATAAATACTACGTCGGGATTACAGATAACTGACTAAATAAGATCTCTGATTTCAGATACTGACATAAATATTACCACTGGATTATAATGAACCTGTCTAAATACCACCTCTTGATTCCACAATAGCTGACTAAATACTACCCTGGATATAGATAGCAAGCAAAATACCATCTGTGGATTATAGAAGGCAGAACTAAATCTCAATCTATGGATTATAGATAGCTGACTAAAAATTACCACAGGATTATTAGATAGCTAGACTGAATACCACCTCCAGGATTATAGATAGCAACTAAATACTCCTCAGTAGTATAGATAGCAAGTTAAATATCCCATCTGTGATTATAAATACAGACTAAATACCACCTCTGGATTATAGATTGCAGACTATATAGACGCATGGATTTATATATGGTTGACTAAAAAACACGTTTTGGATTATAGATAGCTGACTAAATAACACCTCGAATAACAGATTGCATGACTAATTACTAACCACCGGATTATAGATAGCTGAATAAATACATTTCTGATTGTAGATAGCTGACTAATTACACCTCTCTGGATTATAGACAGCTGACTAAATAAGACGTATGGATTATAGGATAGCCTGAGCTAAATAAAATTGTGTCAGTTAATGATACCTGACTAAATGCAAACCATAGATTATAGATAGCTACTAAAAACCATCTCTGGTTAAAGAAAGCTGACTAACATAATAATATGGATTACAGATAGCTGACTAATACCACCTCTGGATAATAGAAATCTGACTAAAATACTAAATCTGGATTTGCAGAATAGCTACTAAATACAACCTTCTGAATTACTAGATAGCTGCTAAATACCAATCTCTGGATTAAGATAGCTGACTAAATAAGACATATGTATTATAAGATACGCGACTAAATAATCACATATGATTGTAGATACTGACTAAATACCACATCTGGATTATAGAGTATGACTGACTAAATACTACCTCTGATTGTAGATAGCTGGCTAAATACCACCTCAGGATTATAGATTAGCTGACTAAATAACACGGTATTATTACAGATTGCTGACTAAATTCCACACCTCTGGAATATAACAACTCACAATTACTACCTCTGGATTATAGATTGCTCTGACCAAAATTCCACCTCCTGGAATATAGACAACTCACTAACTACTACCTCTGGATTATAGATATCTGACACATAACTCCCTTGGATAATTGAATAAGCTGACTAAATAATACCTCTGGATTATAGATAGCTGACTAAATAACCCACCAATGGATTACAGATAGCTGACTATATTACCACCTCTGGATTATAGTACAGAATGACTAAATACCGCCCTCTGGATTAAGATTACGACTTAGTAACACGTATGGAATTATAGACATTGGCAGAATAACACGTATGAATTATACGAATTACTGAATTATAGATAGCTGACAAAATACAACCTCTGGATTATGCAATGCTGACTAAATAACACGTATGAGGATTACAAGAGAGCTGACTAAATTCACGTCTGGATTATAAATAGCTGACTAAATACCAACCTCTGGATTTTTTAGATAGCTGAGTAGTAACACATAAGGATTATAGATAGCTGACTTAAATACCACCGCTGATTTATAGATAGCTGACTAAATACTACCTCTGGATTATAGATAGCTGACTAAATGCAACCTCTGTATTAAAGATAGCTGACTGAATACCACCTCTGGATTATATACAGCTCCCTTAATATCACCTCTGGGTTATAGATACCTGAGTAAATACCACATCAGGATTATAGTTATCTGACTAAATACCACTTCTGGATTATAGATAGCTGATTGAACAACAGACATGGATTATAGTCAGCTGACTAAATAACATGTATAGATTGTAGATAGCTGACTAAATACCGCCTCTGGATTATAGAGAGCTGACTAAATAATACGTAAGAATTATAGATAGCTTACTAAATACCACCTCTGGATTATAGATAGCTGACTAAATACTACCTCTGGATTATAGACAGCTGACTAAATAACATGTATGGATTACAGATAGCTGACTAAATACCTCCTCTGGATTATAGATAGCTGACTAAATACCACGTCTGGATTTTAGGTAGGTGAGTAAATAACACGAATGGGTTATAGATAACTGACAAAATACCACCTCTGGATTATAGATAGCTGACTAAATACTACCTCTGAATTATAGATAGCTGACTAAATACCATGTCTATATTAGAGATAGCTGACTAAATACCACCTCTGGATCATAGATAGCTGACCAAATAACTCATATGGATTATAGATAGCTAACTAAATACCATCTCTGGATCATAGATAGCATACTAAGTAAGACGTACGGATTATAGATAGCTGACTAAATAACAGCTATTGATTGTATATAGCTGTCTAAACACTACCTCTTGATTATAGTTAGCTGACTAAATACCACCTCCTTAGCATAAATAGCTGACTAAATAAGATGTATGGATTATAGTTAGTTGACTAAATGACAGGTATTGATTATATATAGCTGACTAAATACCACCTATGGATTGTAGATAGCTGACTAAATAACACCCTTGGATTATTGATAGCTGACTAAATAATACCTCTGGATTATAGATAGCTGACTAAATACCACCAATGGATTACAGATAGCTGACTATATACCACCTCTGGATTATAGACAGATGACTAAATACCGCCTCTGGATTATAGATTACTGACTTAGTAACACGTAGGAATTATAGACAGTTGGCTGAATAACACGTATGAATTATACGAATTATCTGAATTATAGATAGCTGACTAAATACTACCTCTGGATTATGCATGGCTAAATAACACGTATGGAACAGAGAGCTGACAAAATACCAGTTGGATTATAAAAAGCTGACTAAAAACCACCCTTTGGGTTTTAGATAGCTGAGTGAATAACACATAGGGGTTTAGATAGCTGACTAAATACCCCCCGTGGTTTTAGATAGCTGACAAAAACACCTCTGGATTATAATAGTGACTAAATCAATTTTTTAAAAGTAGCTGACTTAACCTCTGGGTTATATACCCCCTTAATTTAAACCCCCTTTGGGGGTTTGATACTGAGTTAAAAACCCCAAAGGATTATGTTATCGACAAAATTTCCAATTCGGATTATAGATAGCTGATTTAACAACAGACATGGTTTTTAGTCGGACTAAATAAATGTATAGATTGTGATAGTGAAAATAAAAAACCGCCTCTGGATTTGAGGTACTAAATAATAAGTTAGAATTTTTGATTGCTTTCTAAATACCACCTCTGGAATGATAGGCTAATCTACCTCTGGATTATAGACAGTGAAAAAAAACAGTATGGATTTCAGATACTGACTAAATACCTCCTCTGGATTATAGATAGCTGACTAAATTCCCCTCTGGATTTTAGGTAGGTGAGTAAAAAACACGAAGGGGTTAAGAAAACTGACAAATACCCCCTCGGGGATTTTAAAGCTGATAAATACTACCTCTAAATTATAGATAGCTGTAAATCCCATTCTAAATTAAGAAGCTGACAAATCCCACCTCTGGTCAAAATATGACCAAAAAACCATATGGTTTATAGAAGTAACTAAATACCTCTCTGGATCATATAATTACAAGTAAGATACGGATTATAAAAAGCTACTAAATAACAGCTATTGATTGTATAAGCTGTTAAAACTCCCTTTGATTAAGTTAGGACAAAATACCACCCCCTTAGCTAAATAGCTGACTAAAAGATTTGGTTTTAAAGTTTAGCTAAATGACAGGATTGATTATATTACGACTAAATACCACCTATGGATTGTAGATAGCGATAAAAAAACACGTATGGATTAAAGAAGCTGACTAAATACCACCTCGGGATTATAGATAGGAATTTTTAAATACCATTTCGCATTATTTTATGGCTAATAGCACTAGCATTATAATCGGTAAAAGCACGTTTGCTTATTGCTTTCCCCCCAAATACCCCGGGGTTACCGGAGTTTCCGGAGAGAGTTCGGGGGTCCGACTCCGCGGCCCGGTCTGGACCTTTCCCCTCAGGGTAGATCAAGCCTGATCAACAGTCTGTTACTGTGACTGCACCAATGAAGTAGAGCAACACCCCGCTGGTCAAGTACCGGATTTTTGGGGTTTTGCCCATGCTTGCTTGAAGACAGCCAGTGGTTTATTGGTAATCCCCCTTATGTATGCTTGGGGGCATTGAACAGCCGGGCCCCTGACACTTATTGTATTGTCTCTTAACGTGCTGTGACACCCATGCTTTTCATTGGGGGGATGTTGCATAGCCTCTCCTGGTTTCGTTGTGAATGATTTTTCGAGTGCAATTGGGTACTATTCCCTCTGGATTTTCCAGGGTATATAATATTATCCTCCCGCCTGGTTTCCAGGAGACAGGGTCGGGAACTTCAAGCGTCCCAGAAATTTGAGGTTTTTTATCCCCGTTAGCGCCCCGGAAGATTCTCTGCATTTTCTAGGTCAGAAATTTCCCCTGCCTTAAAAGGGCGTTAGTGTGCAGAAATATTTCCCCCAGATAAACAAGCACTAAGAGTGTCTATGGGCGGGCACCCCTAGTTTTGAAGGTTCTCATTTTCCATCCTGTTTTTTTTCTAGCAGATGCGATTGAAAAATGTTATGGCCCTTCATGGTGAGATCCCCGACATGATCCCCCCGGGTCTTACGTTGGTTTTTTCGCTCTTTTTGGGGGCCCGGAATTTGTTTTGTCTCTGATGAAGTTTAATTTTCCCTCATGTTTCCATATCGGGAAATTTAAAATTTTTTATCGTTGAACTTCAAATTGTTTCTGCACCCATTGAAAGATTTGGTTGATGTCCGCCTGGGCCTTGCAGTGTCTGATGGAAAGGGCACGTAGCAGATTCGGGTGTCTCTGAAAAGGGAAGACACGGTGCGTGGTTAAATCCTTGTCTATTCAGATATAAAAGGAAACAAGATGGGAGCGAGTACTGTCCCTTGTGGAACAGTGCTTTTCCCGTAGCCGCCCAGACTTGACTCTGTTGCTACTACCTTTTGTTCTTTTTGTGGGAAAATTATAATCCATCTCCCAACTTTTTCTGAAATTCCCCTTTAGCACGCTTTATTGTCGCTATTACCCCATGGTCACACAGTCAAAGGTTTTTTGAAAAGCTGTAACATTACATTTGCATTTTTTTCCCGTCTTCTAGTGCATCTAGGACCTTGTCGTAGTGAAAAAGTATTTGGGGGACAGACAAGAGCGACCTCTCTAAACCCATGTTCCCCTTGGGTTTATAATTGAGGGGATCTAGATGGGGGGCGATTTTACTTCTTAGGCCCCTTTAAAAAGATTTTTATGATAGGGATTTTAGGCTATGGGCTGTAGTTCTTTGCTATTGTTTTAAACTGCCCCCTTTTTGGGTGGGGGGGCTATGTCTGTTGTTTTTAGAATTTGGGGGCGACCCCCGTGTCCATGCTCCCTCCCTAGGATGGTAAAACACGTGATAGAGGCTTTTTTCAGGCGGGGAAACACGGAGTTCCGTGAGTTTGGCCCGGGGGCAGGTGCATGGGCATTCATTTACCCGTTTCAAAGTCCTTTGGCGCGGGATTACATCAGATAGTCTTGCTTTTTTCCCAAAATTCTGTGGCCCTTCTCTCATAAAAAATCATTTAATCTTTCGCTCTCAGCGGGTTAGGGGCTTGCTAAAAAACGGTCTTTTGGGACTTGAGTCTCATTTTTCCCTTTGCTGTCATCTGTGAGGACCCATTTTGTTTAAAAAGGGGGGCCCAATACGTTCCGACTTTGATTTTTGGGAAAGAAAAAGAAAACTTTGGTTTCTTCGATTTCATTTATGGCTTTTGGGTTTTTCCCCGCGTTTTCCTGACTTAAAAAACCCTTTTAGCTTTAGTTCGAGTTTTATTTCTCTGACAAGTGTCTCCCTCGCTTTCAAAAATTGCCTTTTTCAGCCGCTTGTTATTCTTTTCCATCGCTTGTAAAGGGAGTGCCTTCTCTTTCTATTTTAATCTACTCCTCCTTTTTCTTAAAGAAATAAGCCTGAGCATACATCGAGTCCCCAAAGGTTAAATCTGTTCTGGGGCATAAGTTGGGGTCTGTGTTGCTTAGCTTTTTCCCCAGCTTATATCGTTTAGACTTGGTTTTACTTGTCCCACTTTATTTTCTTGTTATTGAAGTTAAATTTGGGTAAGGCTGCTAAATACTACCTCTACATTTAGATAGCGACTAAATACCACTCTGGAAATAGATAGTGACTAAAAAACTGAATGGATTATAGATAAGGGATAAAAAAACACCCTAGATTATGATAGCTGACAAAATACCCCCTCTGTATTGAGTACTGACAAAATAACCGTTGGATTGTAGATAGCTGACAAAATACCCCTCGGAATTTATAGTAGCTGCTAAATCCCACCTCTGGATTATAGATGCGACAAATACTCCTCGGGTTTATAAACTGACTAAAAAAGGTGGATTGAATAGCTGAATAAAACCACCTTTGGATTTAATACTGACTAAATACTCCCCCTTGGATTTTAAAAAGCTGACTAAATACATCTCTGGATTACAATAGCTGTAAAAATACTACCTCTTGATTATAGATACTGACTAATTAACATTTTGAATATTCTGCTAAATCCCACCTCGGGGTTTGATACTGACAATATTTTCTAAATTAAAAATTGCGACTAAATACTCCCTCGGATTTTAGGTAGCTGACAAAATTTACACTACCGATCACAATAGCTGACTAAATACCACCCTGGAAATAGATAACTGACAAAATCCCACATCTGGATTATATATAGGGGGCAAAATACCCCTCTGGATTATAGATGCGCCCAAAAAACCCCCTCTGGATTATAGAAGCTGACTAAATACCACCTCAAAATTAAGACGCTACTAAATAAACTATGGTTATGACACTGACTAAATAAGACGTATGGATTATGCACTGAAAAAATAAACATGCTTTATAATAGCTGCTAAATACCCCTCTGGTTTATAAAGCTGAGAAAATACACCTCGGGTTATAGACACTGATAAATACCCCCTTTGGATTATAACAGTGAATAAAAACTGTAGGATTATATTTTGTGACTAAAAACAGTATGGATTATAGATGCGAAAAATACCACCCTGGTTATAGTAGCTACTAAAACCGTATGGTTATAAGTATTTAACAAAATAAACGTATAAATTATAGATAGCTGACTAAATACAACCCCCGGATTTAGTTAGCTGACTAAATACACCCTGGGATTTTAGATATCGTAAAAACACATAGGGTGATAGATAGCTGCTAAAAACACGTATGGTTATATATACGCTAAATAACAGGAGGATTATAGATAGCACTAAATACCACCTCTGAATTGTAGATAGCGACTAAATAGCACTGTTTTGGGCTAAGGACCCAACATTTTTTTATAGTTTATTACTCGGAATCCTAATATTTAAATTTGATGGGGACTTTGCTCAAAATGTCATAAAAACTAATCACTCTTAGACTGAGGGGCACTGGGTCAACCCTTTTTTTCTCAATATAATGGGTTTATACTATGACACACAAACACAAAATTTTAAATAGTATTTTATAAAGTTTACTTTTTTTTGTACGAAAATAGGTTAGAGAATTGTGGTAACAAAAACGTCTTGGCCAGCCCTTTTGTTTTGGTGGGGGAGCTTAGCTGGGCTCCCTCTCCCCTCTCTCTCTCGCTTTCCTTGTTGCCATGGAGGGGGAAGATTCGGGCCCCTTCTTTTTTTAATTTTGGGGGCATTATGTTCTCCGGGGGTGAGTTTTTATAATTTAAATTTTGGCCACCATACCCAGGGTGACTAAAGTGTGTCAAAACACTTTTTGCCAAGTTATGTCAAGAAAGAAAAGGAAACAAAAATTTTGGGGATACACCTGGGAGAACAGCTAGGAGTGGTAGATCTTTGTTTTGAAAATTTGGGGCTGTAATTGAAAATATTCTGTACTACTTTTGAAAACAGTTAAATTTTTATAGTATATTTACAAAACCTGTGAAGGGGCGGGTTAAAAGGGGATACAAGACACTCAGGATGATCAGCTATAATGAAGTTAAAACCCCAGACAGAAAGGCCATTAAGTAAAAGCAAACCCCACCTAAAAGTAGTGAAAACCTTACATCAAAGTAAAAAAGGAAAACCACGTAAATGGGAGTTTGACCGGAGGTTATTTGACTGCTAAAAACTCAAAAATTTTTGAACTATATGTGCGGGGTAGGGGGTAATAACGTTGCATGTTTCTGGTAGGAGAAGATTTCCCAAGGTGGTGCCAGGGAAAGTGTTTTTTTTCAATATTATTTACAGATTTTTTTTCTCCTAGGGTGGGGAAAAGGTTTAAGTAAAAATTTTTATGTTGTTAGGGTAAGTGCTATGTGCATATTTACATTCAATTTGTTTATTTTATGGCCGGGGAAAAACTTTGCCATGATACTGTAAGGGGGAACAATTTTTTTAAAGGGAAAAAAACTATGCAGAAATGAGTTTTTAAAAAACTTTTTTGGTTCGGGGAAAAGGAATAATTATTAGTAAACATGCCTGGTAACAGTGAACAGAGGGATCAAATCCCAAGGTTTACAAAAATGGAAGGGTGAGACTAAATTTTTGCTGTGCAGAGGCAAATGAAATTAAGAAATAAGGGGGAAGAACGTAAAAGGTTAAAGGGTTCAGAAAAAGAGCCTGGCATACTTTTAAAATAACAAAAGCTCAAATTTTGTCCCTAATTTTACAGAGAGTGCCCCAGTAGATTTTTTTCTTTTTTTTTTTTGAGAAGATGCTTGGAGCAAGGATGGCCCAAACAAAGGGGGTCCCTAGTTCGCAAAAAACTTGTGGGTAAAGGTTTCCCAAGAGTAGAGTTTGGGGGGGAAAAAATTTTTCAATTAGATAAATTAAAGAGGAATATGTTGCCTACCAAGTGATCCTAGAATATAGACAAAAGTTCAGAAATAAAAAATTTGGGGGAGGGCCCCTTTAACGAGTTGGGGAATGAAAACTTTTTTTTTTTTAAAAAAAGGGGTTTTTGTTCAAAGGAGTTAATAAAGACTATAACAAATTAGTAGATCGAGGGTTTATGGGGAATTGTACAATAAAATCCCGTTGCCCTCGAGGATATTGGGGAAAAAAACCCCCAGATAACTTTCAGAAGCACTGGATCTATGACCATTTTTGGGTCGCGGGGAAATTTGGTAAAAAAAACAGTCTTGCTCCTTCTGAAAATTTTCCCCCCCACTCGTTCTAAACCTTATCCAAGCCCAATGGTCTAAAGGTAAGGGGGAAAAAAGTTTTTCGGGGAAAAATAAGGGGGGGCACCCTCAAAAATAGAAAAAAAAGGGTAAGTAGCTGGAGCCAAAGTTTCCCCTAGACAATCAGATAATTTTCAGGTCCTCGAGTAAACAGTCCCATCCACGCCCAAATGGTAAAAATACCTTTAAATTTTGCCTGTTATACATAACAAAATGAACACACACAAAAGTTTTGTGGACAAGGCGGCGAGTCAGGAAAGGGGGAACCACCCAGGGGACTTAACCAGACACCATATTTTCCTGTTTTGGGTCTTAAAAAGCAAGGTGAGGAGGTCCCTTTGGGTCAGACCCCAGGGATGCAGGTATTTTAGAAATCCACTTTTTTGCAAAAGGGTGTGGGTAGGGTTTTAGAACAAGTGTCCTTTAGAGTGGATGTGCACCACCCTTTGCTACGTGCTGGAGGTTGCCAGGCTAAGGTACCTTACGGATAATATATATAGAAGGTATTACAGGTTCAACCATAGGACACCTGTACACAAATTATGGTAGAATCGCTTTCCCAAGTTGGCTTCTCCCTGTAGGTATTTCAGATAAAAATTCCCTTCGAAGGGATAACCTCTTATTGGGAAACAACGTTGGGTCTGTTAGACAGTGAAAAAAACCCTAGTAGGGGGGAACCAGCCCCCAAATTTTGGGAAAAGAAGATAGGGAGACCCCCAGACCTTTTCCCTTTTGGGTGCCATACAAAAAGTAGTCTCGTGACCAGGAAACCCAAAAGGGTTCCCTTTATATTTCCATGGGGATGGTGAGACTTGGGTTTGGAAACTCTTTTTCTGAGTTGAACGCAGTAATAAAGAAAAGGATACCAAAACCCGAGTTGAGCCTAATAGTGCAGAGATAAAGGGGAAGTAGTGTTGGAAAAGGGGCCTACTAGATGCATTTAAAATTCTGCACGGGGGGTGGATGAACACTTAAGTCGATCAGAGCCTCAGCTGTGACTGAGGATGAATTTTTTCCTTTTTAAATAAATGCTTCATTTCAGGGGGGGTAACTAATGAAGAAGGGCACCTTCGTTGCGTACCAGAGAAGGAGAGCCAAGTTTTGTCACCAGGTCGTGGTCCGAGCCTTAAAAAACCATGTTCTTAGTTTGTGCATGGCAATCTAGGGGAAACCCCTAGGTTTTGCTAAAACAGTATCCGGGTTTCCACATTCTTTTGGCCCCGGGCGTGGGAAAAGGGTGGGAGATTATAAAGCCCTGTCAGTCGCCAAATTATGGGGAAAACCCTAATCAAAGCTTAAACCTGTTCCCCCTTCAGCCGATTTCAGCACCAGGTGAACCCTTCACAAGTGGAGTGGATGTCTTTGGGCCCACTCCCAAGGAACAGAAGGGAAATAATTATTTACTAACAATAATTTGCTCCCACCAGGTCCCCAAAGCAATCCCTCACGCAAATAACAGCCGACGGTTTAAGGGTTTTTGATAAAGTTCTTTTCCATGTTGGTTTTACCGGGAGGTACAAACAGATAAAGGGTCTAATTTTATCTCAAAAATTATTTGGGAAAATGTTTTAAAGGGGTTAGATCTACAGCCAAATTTTCAACTGCCTATCCCCCCTCATCTCAGGGTAGTAGAGGAATTTCATCAAACCTTAAGACAATGTGCGAGCTTGTATGAATAACACTGTTTTGGGAGAGGGTACCCTTTTTTTGTTTGCCATGGGGGGAAAGCACCCAAAAAATCTCCAGTTTCAGCCCTTTCGGTTTGCTATGGCATCCAGTGGGGGGACCACTGACTATTCTCAAGGGCTTTGGCTGGGGGGTGAAAATGAGGTTTTCCCCGCCAGAAAATGTTCCCCTTTTTCAGGAAACGATTGGACCAGGCGAGACAAGGCAGCAGAAAACCCAAAGCAATCGGGGGCCATGAAGCACGGTCGACCAAAGGGCAGCTCCTCGCCCTTCATGTTGGAGGGGGAAACTTAGCTTTAAACCCGGGGTTCCGGGACATCCCTTTGGCTGCACGATTGATGGACCCTTTTGTCATAACCAGGTCGGGCCCCAATTATTAAATTTAAGATCCTGGCCGTCGAAAAATCAGAAAGGGACTGTGCACTTTAACATTTAAAAAAAATACCTTTCCAGGCGGGATTTTGCAGCTTTCAATTGAGGGACGTACTAAAAACTTCCTGTAACAACAAAAAGTAAGGTGGGAAATTCACCCATTTGAAAAAAAGGGACTCATGTACGGGCCTGTGATTTGGTTGTTACTCCAAAAATTTCCAATTTTTTTGGGGATGTACCCAAATAATAAATTGATTCCCCGATGGGGTGTGGGGAAGCTGTCCAAAAAAGAGGCTCCTTACCATATGAACCCAACAAAACAATTCACATGGGAGGGAAATGAAATTCCCCCTTCAAAACCAGTTTGTAGTCCCTAGGGGAAGTCAGGGGCATTCCATGCCTGAGGGTTTCCCCAAAAACCTGAGGGATCTATGGTATGTCACGACTACGCAGAGTAAATGAAGTAACGAAGGCTGACTTTTAACCCTTTCCCACGTATGGAAGGGTTTGTCTGTGGGAGGGGTAAATTTTGTGAGAAAACTGGACTTATTTAAAAGGTTTTTATCAATCCCCTCACCCAGCGACCCCAAGGGGAATTTCAGCCTTCGTCACTCCAGGGTTTTTCAATTAATTTCTTTTTTTTGGGGTTAAAAAAGCTCCTGCCATTCCCGCATGAAAATACTGTCAAAAGGGGGGTTGGATGTGTACAGCCTATCTAAAATTTTGGGGTATTCAGTAACCAGGGGGAAACTCACTTGGTAAGATTACAAAAGTTGTTTGAACGTCTACCCCAACCCAAAAACTAACCATCATCTGAGAAAAAAGGGGTTTTTGCCCCCCCAGTGTACAATTCTTGGGATGGGGTTTTGGTCAGGGAAAAGTTCCCCCAAATTAAGCAAAGGTGGGGTCATTAAATTTTCCTAGACCACAGAATCGAAAGGCGTGATGGGGTTCCCGGGGCAGGGTGGGTTATTTACAGCGGTTCTCCCCCCAACCCCCCCGGGAACGTCACCAGAAAAATTTGCCCAGTCCAAAGTTCAATTCAGCGGGACAGAAAGTTTTTTAAAAGGGTTTTAAAAAGTGAAATTTTAATTAGGGAATGCTCCTACTTGAAAATCCTGATTTTTGAATGCCCCTTCTCTTACAGGGGTTTTAGTGATGTAGGGGTAGGTGCAGGTTGTTGCAGGGTGATGAAGGGGATACCCTTCAGCATTTGTTACCATTCCCCAAATTAAAAAAAAGCTCAACGTGGTTATGCAACTGTAGAGAAAGAGGTTTTGGTTTTGGGGTTTTGGGCTGGCAAAAAATTTTGAATTTTTTTTTCAGTGTTTCCCCACTCCCGTAATAGTGCATAGTGACCATAACTCTCAAATTTTTTTGAAAAAGAATGAAAAACCCAAAGACTCTTAAAAGGGGCTTTTTTCCCTACAGCCTTTTAATTTTTAAAATTTTTAAATAATAAAAGGCTCAGAGAATGGGGTTGGGGATGTCCCCCTTAGATGTTATGTAGTGCAGGGTGCTATTTTGTAATAGTGTTTGTATTGTGACCTTGTTGTTTTTGCTTGGGAACTCTTAGCGAGCCTGAGACCCACCCCTCTGACTGTGAAGGAGGAGTGGGAAAAAAAGTGTGAGAGGGTCATGTGTAGTAAATGTGATTTGAGGCAGTTTTTTGAAAACCCTTTCGAACAGACAGGTTCGGGAAGGTAGGGGGGATGTGCTTGGGGGTGCTCTATATACAAAAGGCCCCAAAACATTTCCCTTTGTGTCCCGGACCCCTTCATGTTTTTGTACCCCCTTTTTCAAAGTTTGGAGGATCTGTGTGGAGGGGGGCCCTGGGAAAGATGGGCTTGGTGCCTGACCTTTTAAGGATCGTGATTTGAGGGAAGCCCCTACTGTTTGGTTCGGCCCCAAGTGAAGACCCTTGAATTTTTTGTGAATTTTTTTCCTGCTGGTGTACACCTGAAGCTCGGTTTTTGGGCTCTACTCTCGTCTCCTGTCAGGAAAAGATGCCCCCTTTTGGAGTACCATTGCTTGCGGATTACTCGCAAGCACAGGCCATTGGGTGCAGGCTTTCACAGTGGACATTGTGGCAATTCTTGCATTGTAAGGTTATTGTTTTAAAAGCCACTAAAATGAAAATAGTTACACATTTGAGTATAGGTATTTTTAAAAAATGTTTTTTAAAAAAATCTCAATCTGTTGTAAAAACAGTAAAGTAAAGTAGTTAGGGTTGCTGGGAAATAGTAGCTTTTAGTAGTCTTGCTTCCGCCTTTAACTTGAGAATATCCCCTTTTACTACCATACCGGGGGACACGGCTCTTCGGAGATTTTCGTCTGGGGGTGGGGTGTTAAAGGGGCAAAAGGCCCCAAACATGTATTTAAAAGAAACAGTTTCTCTGAAATACCAAATTATAGAATTAGGGGGATTTGCTCAAAATCCCATAAGGGCTGATCACTTTATGACTGAGAGCAGCTGGTAAAAGCCTTTTTCTCAATATAATGGGTTATACTATGACAACCAAACACACAATTTAAAAAGTATTTTAAAGTTGTTTTCTTTTTGAAACAGTAAAAATAAGGTATATAAATTGTGGTAACAAGAGAACTGTGTTTTGGCAACAGTCTTTTTTTTTGGGGTGGGGGGAGTTTACGGCTCCTCTCTCTCCCCCTTTTCCTCTCGCTCTTTTTTCCCTTGTTAAAGGGAGGTGGCAAGATCTCGGGGGTCCCTTTTTCTTTTTTTGGGGCATATGTGGGGTCCGGGGGGTTTTTAAAATTTTAAAGTTTTGGCCACCTACCCGGGGTGACAAAAAGGTGTCAAAAAAAGGGTTACCCCCAAAGTTATTCAAGAAGAGAGAAGGACAAAGTTTTTGGATACCCATTGGAAACAGCTATGGAGGGTAATTTTGTTTTGAAAAGGGGGGGGCTGTAATTGTACTTCGTAATACTATGAAATACATTTATTTTTATAGAGTATTTTTACATAACTGTGTGGGGGCGGGTGAAAGGAATCAGAGCCCAGGATAAACAGCCTAATGTAAGTATTACCCCTAACAAATAAGGCCATTAAGTAAAAACTCCCCCACACTAGAACATTGTGAGAACCTTACTATCAAAGTAAAAGGACAAACCAACGTAACAAGCACTATGGATTATAGGCGACTATAAAAAACACGATGGATTATAAAGCTGTCTAAATGACTTTAAATTGATTATAGATAGCTGATAATAACACGTAAAAATTACAGTAGCTGACAAAATAACATATATGAATTATGATACCTGACTAAATAACACATTGGATTATACACATTAAAAAACACGTAGGATTTTAGATACCTGAATAATGTTGTCTAGCTTGTAGTTGACGAATTAAACAGAAAAGAAGCATAACTAAAAGAGAAAGGAAATCAATAGAATGTGTGATAAAATGGAAAAAAACAAAAAGCCCCAAAATCCTCAGTTGGAAAATAAAAAAACAAAAAAATGTTCATTTCCCCGGCATAAACACAGGCCCCTGCTGTACGGTTTTACAAAAAACTGAGAGCATTTTTAACCACAAACAACTATAGTCACACAAAAATTTTTTACCAAAATTACCTACTCTACCTCCTAACATGGATTTTTTACTCCCGCACCACCAGTCTTCGCCCGAATCCCCCCCCACCTCCATCGCGCTGTCCGGGCCACTACAAGATGACAGAAAAACGCGTTCGCTTTCGGGGAAATAATCCGTCCACTTTCAAATACTACACGGAAAATGATATTAAAATGGAGCATTTTATTTTAAATTTTTTTTTTAAAGTACCCCCGTAACAATTAAATTATTATTATTATTATTATTATTTTTATTTTTTTATATTATTATTATTTTATTATTATAGTAGTAGTAGTAGTATTGTGCAGTAGTAGCACCAGTAGATAGTAGCACTTTAGTAGTATAGCGAGGGGCCGGGGGGGGACCATTTATTATTATTACTAATTTTAAATTTTATTATTTTTATTATTATTATTTTATTATTATTATTATTATTATTATTTTTGTTCACAATATTATTATTATTATTATATTTTATTATTTTTATTATTATATTAGACGAGTGTGGGGGAGGGCCCATTTTTTTTATTACAAATATTTATTTTATTTTTATTACTATTTTTATTTTTCCCCAAAATATTATTAAAATTATTATTATTATTATTATTTTATTATTGTTTTTTTTTATTATTATTATTTTTTATACGAGTGCTGGGGGGGGACCTTTTTATTATTTTATTATTATTATTTTTTTTTATTATTTTATTATTATCACACGGCCGATTCCCACCAAGGCGGGGAGGCCCGAAAAAAAAAAAACTTTCACCACATTCACTCCATCACTGCTTGCCAAAGGGGCTTTACACTACGTTTTTAAACTGCAACATTACCCCCCTCCTTCAAGTCAGGCACGTACTTCCCATCCCAGGCCCAAAGCCCGGGCCCTGCCGGTTTCCCGAATCCCTTCAAATTTTTACTTTGCTCACCTCCAACACACGTCATATTAAAAACCATTTGTCCCATTCACCCATCAAACACGCTCACGCATCCCGCGGGAAACCCAAGCCCCTCGCAAAAACAAAACCCCTTTTTCCCCCCTCCCTCCAACCCTTTTTCCTAGGGACCCCTACCCCCCTTCCTTCCACTACAGACAACATCTTGAAGTCATTCTGTTTCGCTCCATTCTCTCTACAGTCCGAACCCCCCCTCAAAACCCCCTTTCCTCACCCCTGGAAACTTTTTGGAAATCCCGCACCTCCCCCCTAATTTCCCCAAACAACAATTTCCCCCCCTTGCATTAAATTCACTCCCACATTGCCCTCAGCATGAATTTCCCATGCCTCCCCCCTTCTCCTCGCTGAACATTCATCCCCATGCTTCACCCCCAAAAAAGAGCTTTGGGTAAAACTTATTCTCATACATTCCCCTCTTTGCCTCCAAGGGGCAAAGTTTTTTTGTCCCACAGCTCCTAAGTGCACCCCTCACTCTTTTCCCCCCATCAATTCATGATTCCCTCATCTTTCATAGCCCACCGCTACACGTCCCCTCCCAAAAATTTTGAATACAATCACCCCCCATACTCCCTTCCCCCCAATTGATATTCAATCTTTTTCCCCCTAACTTTTTGTTTTCCTATAACCTTTCTCTTTTCCCGTATTCCCCTTTTTTTTCTTTTTTGCACACCCACCAAATTCACCACCAATCTCTGCAACTTCTTTCGAATCTCCCAAGACACAGTGTACGCAAAGAGCAACTGTACAACTCCCCTTTTTTTTTGTGATTCTTTATCTTTTAACTCCACGCCTCTTGCCAAAACCCTTTTCATTTTCTTCTCTTACAACCCCATCTATAAATATATTAAAAAAACCACGGGGGACATTACACATCCTTTTCTAACCTACTTTTTCTGGGGGAAAAAATTTTCCCCCTTTCCTAATATTATTATTGTTATTTTTATTATTATTATTATTATTATTTTATTTTTATTTTATTTTTATTATTAATTTATTAATTATTATTGTTATTATTTTTATTTTTTTTTTATTATTTTATTATTTTATTTATTATTATTTTTGTTGTTGTTGTTTTTGTTTTGTTTTTTTGTTGTTTTTTTGCTGTTGTTTTTGTCGTTGTTGTTGGGGTTTTTATTTTTAACATTATTATTATTATTATTATTAAATTTTTTTTTTTTTGTTACAATTATTATTGAATTTTTTATTTTATAATTATTATTCATTATTTTTAATTCATTTTATTATTATTTTTATTAATTATTATTATTTTTATTATTATTTATTTTTTTATCTATTATTTTTATTTTTATTAACATTTAAATCATAAGAAAGACGGGAAAACTGCACAGGCCCCACTGGCCCCTGCGAGGGAGGTTTCTATATTATCATTATTATTATTTTTTTTATTTTTATTTTTATTTTATTTTATTATTTTATTATTTTTATTATTTTAAAATTTTTTTTGTTAACTTTTATCATATTAACTCATTTTTTTTTAAAATTTTTTAGTATTATTGTTTGTTTTGTGTTTTGTTGTTGTTGTTTGTTGTTGTTGTTGTTGTTGTTTTAGGTGCGACAATTCACCAGCGTGTGAAAGTGTGCTTTATGTGGGCTCTTTTGGGGAAGAAGGTTTTCTGGGGTCTCCTGCTTTAAAAACTACAGGATAAGTTTTGCTGTCTCAAAACCCTCATACAGTAATGTACCGCAAAACCACTCGTAATGTACCTGTCATACACCATCATACTAAAGTGCCTGTCATACCCATCATAAAAATGTACCGTAACACCACAACAGTAAAATTTCCTGTCATACACCCTCATCAGAATGTACCTGTCATACCCCATACAGTAATGTACCTTCTACACCACAACATAAGTACCTGCAAACACCATCATACAGTAATGACCGTCAACCCATCATACAGTAATGTACCTGTCTACACCATCTCAGTAATGTACCTGTAACACCATCATACAGTAATGTACCGTCATACACCATCATACGTAATGTACCTGTCATAACCATCTACGTAATATACCGTTATACACCTCATACATAATGTACCCGTCAACCCTCAACAGTAATGTACCTGTCATACACCTCATACAGTAAGTACCTGTCTACACCATCAAACGTAAGTCCTGCTACACCATCATACAGAATGTACCTGTCATAACACCCTCATACAGTAATGTCCTGTCATAACCATCAACAGTAATATACCTGTCATACCCATATACAGAATGTCCCCGTCTACACCTCATCCGTAAAATACCCGCCTACACCATCATACATAAATACCTGTAACCCATATACAGTAATTACCTGTCCCCTACACCACTACAGTAATATACCTGCATAACCATCATACGTAATATACCCGTCATACACCATCATACAGAATATACCTTTATACCCATCTCAGTAAAATACCGTCAACACCTCATACAGTAAGTCCCCTTCATACCCCATACAGTAGAGTTTCGTACACAAGGAAGAAACCTGTCATCACTGTGCTGCTACAAACTCTTGTAAAATAACATTTTGGGGAAAAAAAGATGCATTTTCCTCTCTTTAAACGCAATGCAGAATGAAATTTATGCCGGGGGTAAGAAATCTGGCAGTCCCCAGTTCACACACCACGCAACACCACACACATAACACAAACCCAACCAACACACACACACAACACACAACACACCACACACAAAAACCAATTACACACACACACCCCACACACACACACACACAATACACACACACACACACCCAAAACACAACACAACACACACACATACACACAAAACCACACTACACACACCCACACCCCCAAAACACACAACAACACACAACCAATACCATACAAACACACACACACACACAAAAACACACACAACACACACCACACACACACACACACACCACACACACACACAACCACACACACACACACCCCCAACACACACACCACACACCACACACACACACACACACAACACACTACACACACAAAACCCCACACACACAACACCCCACACACCACACCCACACACACACACACACACACTCACACACCCCCCCCCCCACACACATACACAACACAACACAACACACACCCCCACCACAAAACACACACAACACAACACCACACACAACACACTACACACCACAACAAAACACACACACACAACACACACACCACAACACCACAACACACACACACAACACACACACACAACACACACACAAAACAACAAAACAAAAACACCAAAAAACAACAAACCCCAAAACCCCATTGCCTGACATTTTTAAGTATAAAATCATGGAGAAGAATTTAGGAGGAGAGGGGGGAGCACCTAGAAAGAAGGCTTTTGACCCACACGGTTTCAGTGAACGGGAAACCTGTGAACAAAACGGGGGCTTACAGGTACGCAGAAGATGGGGGGGGGGGGGGCGTTGCGTTTTTTTGATGTAAGAAGGGGGGGTTGACAATTTTTCCCCAAAAAGATTAGTGAAAACAACCACAGGGGAAAACAGGAACACAAGAAAGGGGGAATCCCCGGGGCTTGACGGAACGGGCGAGGGTTCCCCAAAATGGGGGCCCGGTATGAAATTCCCGGGAACCGGACCGGATTTCTGGGAGGAACACTACAAGGGAAAAAACTAAAATTCCCCCTTTGTGTGATTTTTTTTTAAAAAACAAACGCGGGACCAGGAAAGAAATACAAAAGGGGTTTGGAAAACCCGCAGGCTTGGTCCAAAATGGCCCTTCGGAGCAAAACCCCCCCCAAGTGAAGGTATGAAGTGGGGAAGGGCAAAGAAGCCGAGAGGGGCTCAGGGGAGAGTAAACCCCCAAGGAAAAGATTTGGGGGGATATAAACCCCACATTAAAATGAGGAATAAATTCAATCACCAGCAAAGGGCGTGGAAACCAAAAAACAATGAATCTAATAAAGGGAAAGGATCGCACCGTGTCATTAGGCTATACCAAATGCAACCTTTCGGGCCCACATTTTAACCCAAAATAAGGGAAATTAGGGTGAAAGGTTTTCAAAAACTTCCCCACTGGGGGTGTACCAGGGAAAGTTTTGGGGGGCGTTGCACACTAACAGGGTATGGGGGATATTTAAGGAAAAAAAAAATATGAGGAAATTGACAAGGTGGAAGGATAGGTTTTAAGGTAAAGAACAAGGGGTCACAGTTGAAGATGAAAATTATGCAAAATTTAACTTTACGAGGAAAGGTTCGCCACACACTTACTCTAATACAAAGAAGGGGACCTTACATTTTCACCACACCCCCAAACACAACCCAACACCCACAAAAACCTCAAACCCCCCCCCAACCACCCCTGCTTTATTGGACATGAAGCCCTGGGGGCGAAACTTTCAAAAATTTCCCTTTTGAGATCTCAATCTTTCAACTTTTTAAGGAAAAAATTTTGGCCAAGAAAAAATTGAAGATTTCTTCACCCCAAAGCGGAAAGTGGAATAGCAAAGGAAAGTGGAAAAAAACCATTCAACTTTAAGAAGAGGGAGTAAACTCGGGCAGGAAAAGTGTATTTTCCGGGGTGGGGCGGGGGGGGGCTTGAATGAACCCCCAAAACCTTTGAGTCAATAGGTGAAAAACCCAGGTGCCAACTTCCACCACTTCCCCAACCCCAACAACCCCCACCACCCAAACACAAACAACAACACACCAAACCCCCAAAACACCACCCACCCAGATGCAAAAATTTAATTAGGAAAACTAAAAATTTTAGGGGGGTGGAAAGAAAAAAAAATTAACTAACGGTTGGAATTAGCGAGTAGCACATTTGGAGCAATGGGAAGAAAAGGGAAATATTTTAAATTTATTTTGCCCGGGGTGGCCGGGCAAAAGGGCAAGCGGTAATAGCCCGCATTTTTGAAAAACTTTACCCGAAATGTGTTAAAGAAGACTGCCATTTTAAACCCCGATTCACTGAAGGTTTTTTTTCCTGGAGTTCCCCCTCGTCTTCTTTACAAAGAAAATAAAATTTACCCGTCAATTTCCGAAAAAAACCTTCACACCCAGATTTTTTTTTCTTTTTTTTTTTTTTTTTAACCTTCAATTTTTTTTTTATTTACCTTTTAACCCCCGAACCCCCTCTCCATGGGGTTAAAATTTTACCTGTATACTATCTAAGGAAGGTTCACTTCCTTAAAACCGAAGTTACAAATCCATTCCCCCCATAGGAATCTGGAAAACTTCCAAAAAGGGCGGAATTTAAATCAAAATAAACGGGGAATTTTTTTTTTTCTAAATAAGCCTAAAAAACCCCCAAAATTAAAGGGGGGTGAAAGTTGATGTGTAGGAGGGGCACATTTTTTTTATTTTTAATTGGGGGTATTGTTGTAAGTCCCTTAAAAAAATTTAATTTTCCCTTCTGGAAAAGGGGTCCCCCGGAGGGGTTGCCCATTAAGTTTGGCTTTGGCGGACAAATTTGATTTTTTTATAAAAATTTTAAACATTTTGGGTCTGTGTGAAAAATTGAATGATTTGTGATGCTTACCCTTTTAAACCCTGTAATTTTTGGGGAAGGGTTACTTTTACCCTGTAACCTTTTTACAGGGTTGTTTCAACCCTGTCAATTTACACTGGGGGAAATTTTTCAACCCGTTTTTACTTGAAGGTTTTTACAACCCCCGTACTTTACTCGAAAGGGTTTTTTAACCCCGTTTATCTTTTAAGAAGGTTATTTTTGGGGCAAATTTTCATGAAGGTTACTTTTAACCCTTGTAATTTTTTAAGGGTTTGTTTTGTAACCACTTGAAAGGGTTTTTAACCCCGTAATTTTTACAGAAGGGGTTTTTCAACCCCTTTAATTTTTGGGGAAAGGTTTTTTTTACCCCCCGTTTTTACACTGTTGGGGCAGGTTTGAGATTGGGACCAGTTTTAAAATTGAATTTTTTTCTGGAGATATTGGAAAGCTTGTGGGGGCAAAATTTTACCCCGGTGTGTGGGGGTTTTTTTGAGGGGTGTGGACATTTTGTACTTTTAAATTTTGGTAAAAATTGTTTACATTTTAGTGGTTAAGCTTTTGGGGGAGTGGGGAGGGGGGGTTCTTTAAACAGTTGGACGTTACCAAAACTTGTGACAAAATTTTTACGCTTTTTCCCCGTTTTGGGGGGTGAAGTGTTGGGAAAAAGTTTTGTGGGTGAAAGGGTGTGTGGGAGCATTTTTGGGGCGGCTGTGTGGGGGCAGTTTTGGGGAAGGCTTGTGGGGCATTTTTTGGGGCAGGGTGTGTGGGAGCAGTTTTTGGGGGGGGTGGGGAAAGGGTGTGGGGAGCATTTTGTGGGGGAGGGTGGTGGGAGCATTTTTGTGGGAGGCTGTGTGGGAGCAGTTTGTGGGGTGCAGGGTGTGTGGGAGCGTTTTTGGGGGGCAGGGTTGTGGGAGCGGGGTTTTTGGGGGGGAGGCTGTGGGGAGATTTTGTGGAGCAGGGTGGGGGAGCTTTTTGTGGGCAGCTGTGTGGGGGGCATTTTGGGGTGCGGCTGTGGGGAGAGTTTTGTGGGGCAGGCTGTTGGGAGCAGTTTTGGGGGAGAGGGTGTGTGGGAGATTTTGTGGGAGCGGCCTGTTGGGGGCATTTTTTTTTGGGGGGGGGCGTGTGGGACATTTTGTTAGGTTGTGGGGTTTTTATTTGGGGGTTTTTTGAAATTTTTCAATTTTGTGGGGCAGGCGTGTGGGAGCAGTTTTGGGGGAAGCGGTGGGAGCGTTTTGTGGGGCAGGCTGTGTGGGAGCATTTTTTGGGGAAGGGGGGGCAGGGGGGGGGCCCGTGGGGGCAGTTTTGGGGGAGCTGGTGGAGCGTTTTGGGGGGGCTGTTGGGGGCTTTTGGGGTGAAAGGGTGTGGGGAGCAGTTTTTTGGGGCAGGGTGTGTGGGAGCAGTTTTTGGGGGGGAAGGCGTGTGGGAGCGTTTTGGGGGGCAGGGTGTGGGAGCAGTTTTTTTGGGGGGGAAAGGTTGGGGACGTTTTTTGGGGAGGCGTGTGGGAGCGTTTTTGGGGGAGGTGTGTGGGGGGCAGTTTGGGGGTGGGTGTGTGGAGCAGTTTTTTGGGGGAGGGGCGGTGGGAGCAGTTTTGGGGGGAAAATGTGGGGACGTTTGTGGGGCAGGCGTTGGAGCGTTTTTGGGGGGAAGGGGGTGTGGGAGCATTTTTGGGAAGGCTGGTGGGAGCATTTTTGGGGGAGGCTGTGTGGGAGCATTTTTGGGGAGGTGTGTGGGAGCAGTTTTGGGGGGCAAAGGTGTGTGGGAGCAGTTTTTGGGGGGAAAGGGGTGGGGAGCAGTTTTTGGGGGAGGGTGTTGTGGGGGAGTTTTTGGGGTGAAAGGGTGGTGGGAGCGTTTTTTGGGTCGGTGTGTGGGAGCGTTTTTTTGGGGGGGGCTGTGTGGGAAGTTTTGGGGGAGGCTGTGTGGGGGCGTTTTGTGGGGGCAGGTGTGTGGGAGCAGTTTTTGGGGGTGAAGGGGGTGGGAGCAGTTTTTTGGGGCGGCTTTTGTGGGAGCAGTTTGGGGGAGGGTGTGGGAGCATTTTGGGGGTGCAGGTGGTGGAGCAGTTTGGGGGGGGGCAGGCTGTGTGGGAGCAGTTTTGGGGGGAAGGGGGTGTGGGAGCAGTTTTTTGGGGCAGGGTGTGTGGGAGCTTTGGGGGGGAAAGGTGTTGGGGGAGTTTTGGTTGGGGGACTTGTAGCTTTTGGGGGGGGGGGGGAGGTTTTTTGGGGGAAGGGTTGTGGGGGAAATTTTTTTCAGGCTGTTGGGGCGTTTTGGGGGGAAGGCTTTTACTTTGTGGGAAAATTTGGGACCATTTGGGGGAAAACCCTGTTGGGAAAAAGGGTTTTTTAACTTTGGGACATTTTCAGGTTGTTTGGGGATTTTTAACTTGTAAACATTTTGGGGGGGAGGCTTTACATTGTGGACACTTTTGGACATTTTGTTAAATTTTTACGTTTGGGGGGGGCTTTAACAGTTTTTTTTAAGGTTGACAGTTTTGGGGAGGGGCTGTTAAAAATTTTTACGCTGTGGGGAGCGTTTTTTTGGGCAGGTTTTGTGGGGCATTTTTTTTGGGACTGTGTCAGTTTTTCAGGGCTGTGTGGGGAGTTTTTGGGGGGGGTTGTTGGGCATTTTGGGACGGCTGTGTGGGGCCCGTTTTGTTTGGAGGTTTGGTACAAATTTTTGTGGGGAAAAATTTTGGTTTTAAAATTTTTTTGGAAACTGTGTGGGAGATTTTGTTGGGGGTTTTGTTGGGAGACTTTTGGGAACTGTTGGGGAATTTTGTGGGGCAAAACTTTTAAATTTTGTCACTTTACATTTTTGGGTGAGGTTTTTGGGACATTTTGGGGGCACTGTGGGGGAATTTTGTGGGGAGTGGTTTGGGGATTTTTTGTGGGGCCCGGCGGGTGGGAGCATTTTTTCAGGCTGTTGGGAGAGTTTTTTTTTCACTGTGGGGGGACTTTTTTGCCTGTGTGGGGGCAATTTTGTGGGTGAAAAAATTTGGAGAAAGTTTTTTTTTAAAGGTTTGGGAAAATTTTTATTCTTTTAGCTTTTTGGGTGCAGGAATTTTAAAGGGCATTTTAAGGGTGGGGTTTTAGGAACACATCTTCCCCATAAAATTCAAATTATTTCCCTTTTTAATTTCCCAAACCCTTTTCTGGGGTAATCCCAAGGTCTTAAGAAATTTTCCAAAAAAAACTTAAAAAAGGATTGGGAAAGGGAATTTAAAAAAAATTTTTTCCCTAATTAAAAGTTTTTCCCAAAAATTTTTTTGGCCCCTTTTTTTCAATTTTTCCCCTTTTTTGGGGGGGGTAATTAAAAAATTTTTTCTTTTCCCTTGGGGCCCCCTTCCCCAAAAATATTAAAATTTGAAAAATCCCTTCTTACATCATTGGGTAAAAAAATTTGTCATTTTTTCCAAAATTTTTTTACTTTTTTAAGAAATGGGAAAGGCCCTTTTGAACAAACCGATTCCCGATTTGGGACGTTCCAACAAAACTCTTTTCCTTTCATTTTCCCCCCTTTTTTCCTAAAAAAGATTTAAAAAAATTTTAATTTTAAGGAAAAATATTTAAATGTTGGGAAAATTGAAATTTTTTAATTTTAAAAAATTTGGGGTTTAAAAAAAAAATGTTTTTTTAAAAAAAATTAAAGGTTTGACATTTTTTTGGGTTATTTGGTTTTTTAAACTGCAGAAACCCTTTTTGTTCGTTTTTTTGGGAAAACCCATTCAACACTTCCATGTTACCCAAAAATTGAAAAAAACCCGTAAAAAATTTTAAAGTTTTATATTTTTTAAAAATTAAAAAATTTTAAAAAATTTTTAAAAATTTATGGGATTTAAAAGTTTGAACCTGTTTTATAAAAACAACCTGAAAAATTCCAAAAAAACTGTTTAATTTTTAAAAATAAAATACAATTTTTTAAAATTTTGAACGTAATTTTTGAATTTTATTAGATGGGGTTTTTAGAACTGCCAAAACAAACCGTTTTAGTTTTTTCCCCTTTTATTTGGCCCCGTTTAATTCCCCCAAAATTTTCCCGTTAAATTTTAAAAAACCAAGGTTTAAAAAAACTTTTAAAACCGTTTAAAACCCCCTTTAAAAAAAAAAAAATTTTAAAATATCTAATTAAAAGGGGGGCTTCCCCTTTTTATAATTTCCCCTGAAACCGGGGGGAGAAGGAAAAAAAAAATTTCCCGTCTTTAAAAATTCCTTTTTTGTAAAAAATATTTCTTTAGGGCCCCCAAAAACCTAAAAAAATTTTAGGTTTTTTTCAAATGTAGTTAAAAAGTGTTAAACTTTTTTTTGTTTTAAAACCAAATTTTTGGGTATCCCAATATTTTAAGGACCTTTGCCCCCTTTTTTTGAAATTTCCTGGGGAATTTAACCCCCAGTTTTAAAATTCAAAAACCCCCCTTTTTCCCCCAAAAACTTTTTTTGGAATTTGCCCGGGAAACCTTAAATAAAAAAAATTTTAAAAAAAATTACAAATAAACTTTCTTCTTTTTTAAAAAGGGAAATTTATTAAAATTTTAATTTGTTATTCCAATTTTCCCTTTTTAAAGAAAAATTTGGATTTAAATTTGTTTCAATTCATTTTTAAAATTTAAAATTTCGTTTAAAAAAAAACAAAAAAAAGACGGGTTTAAAAATTCCCGGGAAAACAATTTCAAAAAAAAATTTCCCCCCCCCCCCCCCCAAAAAAAATTGGGGTTTTAAAGTTTCCTAATTAAATCCGGAATTTTTTAGAAAAAATATTTGATTATTTTATTTTAATTTTATGTTTTTATTTAAAAATTTTTGGGGAAAATTTAACCCTAAAATATTATTTATTTCCTTTTTTGAAATTTTTCAAACCTTAATACAAAACCCATTTTGTTTTTTTGTTAAACCGGTTTTTTCCCCAACCCCTTAATTTTCCGGGAATTTTCAGCGTAAGATGGAACAAAATTTTGAAAATAAGAAATTTTGAAAGTAAATTGCTTCGCTATGCCAAAAATATTTTCAAAGAGGACACAGACCTCCTGCTGTTGTTTTGCTTACATCTGTTTTTTCCTGGTCAGACAAAAACATATCCAACAAGACTCAGATTATCTGAAATTTTTATTGGGCTACAAAGTGCTTTGGGTCCAGAGACGTGTAACTTGCTTCTGTTTGTGCGTACAGTTTGTGGCTGTGGCACAACGTTACTCCTGTTGGATTCTAGGGGAGGGGTTGCTTCAGAAGCAGGCAGAAGTAATCTGCTGAGCAGCACCCACAAAGGATGTCACCTCAGCTGGAGAAGAGGCACTTGTCTGTACAATGGTACCCCCAGGTGAAGGAGTGGATGTACTGTGTTAATAACGATTTCGTGGGAAGGTTTGTGAAAGCACCTCTTCCGAACGTGTTCCCACTCTTTTACCACCAGCTGCAGCAGCACGGTATCACAGTACTCGACTTTATTTTCAAGTCCAGCAGTGGATGGGCAAGGCTTTTGAACACACAAGTTTATGGATGATTATCGGTAAATAGTCGACTTGAACCAGGAAACAAGAGGTTCACCACCGGCTCCAAAAGCTCTACAGAAGATCATCAGATGCATTTGCAAGACGGATCGTGATACGAAACTCTGCACCTGCAAAAATAAAAATATTATCTGGGATGCTCAACAGTGTACGCTAAGAGTAAGAGAACTACCGATACTTGTCTTGTGAGAGGGAAAACTTTATATTAGAGTATTACTCTTTATGTTAGGATGAATGGGAGTGGTTATGATTTTCGTTACTTTACTCTTGTAGGGGAAATATAAACACATATTCAGAATAATGTGATCCTTTATTGACAACGTTTCGTCCACACAGTGGGCTTTTTCAAGTCACAAACAGATCTACCTGGGGGTGTTGTTGTTGTTAAAGATTCGCCGGTATTCTCCCGGCCCGGGCCCTTCCAAGTGGTGGCCCGGCACTGGCTCCCTGTCTAGGGAGTGTCTGAGACCTAAGTCTCCCATGGGAGGAGGCACAAGTACCCCCCTCATCTTGTGAGCTACAAACTCGGGCTCTGGCACCAACCCTGCCCTAGAAGGGCAACGCATGGTGTCGATCGTGCTAGCGCTGTGCTCTCCTGTGTGGAGTGTCGTGTGTTGGTGTTCATTTTCATTCATGTTGATTCGCTGGTACTTCCGGCCCAGGTCCTCTCCAGATGGTGACCCGGCAGTTGCCCCCCGGGTGGGGGGTGACGATCATCATCTTCTTTCTTCTTTCTTGGCCCTCCGGTTGGAGGGTGTCGTCTTCTTCTATCTTGCGCTGACCTCCCCAAAGAGAAGCGCAGTCGGGCAGAGGCAGCAGTTACAGGGTCGATTGGAGCTACACCCCAGCTTTAGCGGACAGCAAAGTGCTGGGTAAACTCATCTTCATGGCGAATGGTCATGGATAGTCGTGCTAGACGAGGGTACCGTCTTCAAGGTCCCCATTCTGAAGCATCCTGAATTTCTTCTTTGATGTGTACTCGACTTCCACAAGGTGTTGGGTGTTGGCAGTGAGTAGTCTGGTCATGTCTGCAGTGGTGTATGCAACAACTTGGTCGTAGGTATACTTGACTGTTCCGCCCTGGAGGTGCTGATGGATTTCTGAAGACAGCATTGTGTTCTTATACTGCTTGGTTGTGTAGAAGTATACACCCTTCAGATATCGGACTTGTTGTGGTGCAGCAGTGTCAGTGGCAGTAGCACCGTGAGGTGCATCCGCAGTTTCTTGTGTTTTTGCTTTCTTGGCTGGTGGCTGAACTGGTGAAGGCGAGACTTCCGACTGGTCAGTTGCTCTAGCAGTGGATGCAAGCGGTAGTGGACTCTTATTGGTGGGGTTTGCCGACGTCTCAGTGGTCTCTGATTGGTCCATCTCTGTGTCTAGTGGAGGTTGTGACAGCGGTGGAGCAGCGGTGATGCTGGCAATATTTGCAGTAGATTTTAGGATCTCAGTGGAAGGTGGTGATGCAGGGAATGTGAGGCCAAGGCATATTATTTAGTTTGAAAAGTTCATTGATGGTGGTGTTGAAGGAACCAGGCTCAGCTGCATTCTGTACATGAGCATACATAATGCAACAAAGAATCTTGGTGGAGTCGGCAGTAGGTGCTGCAGGGTAGTGGTGTGGAGCAGCTTGCGTGGCATGTAGTATCTGGTAGTGTCTGCTTGAAGCTTGGCGATAGCAGAATATGTGGTTGCTTGTGGGTTGGGTTTCTTTTGTTGTTGTTGTTGTTTCTTGAGTATGTCTCTTCTGGTAGGGCACCTGGCAGCAAGAGTATGGTGGTCATTCTTGCAGTTCAAGCATTTAGGTGGTGAAGCAGTAGTGCAATTCTTGAAGTCATGACCCTCACGGCCACAGGTGGAGCAGAACTTCTTGTCCTTGGTAGGACAATCATTTGTGGTGTGTAAGTATGAGTAACAATTATAGCACTGTGAGATATGTTGGAATTTCTCTGCTTCGATGAAGGCTGGGTTGATTGAAAGTAGTGAATAGCCAGGCCCTCAGCGAGAGCTCTGGCTGCCATGTTGACGTCACTGAAGGTGACCTTCAGCATGGATGAAGCATTGGGTATTTTAGTAATGAAGTCCACCTTGGCCCAAGGGTTCTTTGTTTCGATAGATGACTTGATTTCTTCAGTGGCCTGTACAGTGATAAGGTTGTCGAGTCGCTTGAGGAACACAGTTCTCCTGGCCCTCAGTGCTGGGGAAGTCAAGACAAGAAATCCTGGTCTCGTAGACTGGTAGTAGCAGTGGTGGTAAGTAGTTTCTCAGCCTCTGTGTCGTCTGTACAGACGACAACAAAGGCCTCTTTGAGCGATAAAATCGCATTACATTTGACTTGCAGCCTGCCACTAACGACAGCTGCAAGTGCTAGTTTGGACGACTCATTGGTTGTGCCACTCGCTGGTTTGATCTTTACTCTGTTAGAGTAATGCATCTTGAGTAAGCAGTGCTCTGGTGTGTCCGGTGTGTTGAAGTTGTGGTACCTGGGGTTGGAAGGTACGCGAGTATTTATAGTCAGGTTCAGAATGCTGAGGTCAGGTGGAGAATCCTGCATCTGATGATGTACCGAGTGGGGTTATAGAGTCTTCCTTTCCTTGATGTTCTTCTCTGCAAAGCTGACCACGAACTTCGTTTTAAAGTCTATCGAAAACCCACCAACCAATACGATCTTCTCCACTTCTACTCTCACCACGACACCAAAACTAAACGTGGTGTAATTATAGGCTTCTTCCTGCGTGCCCTCAGAATCTGCAGCAATGAGTTTCTTGAGGAAGAATGCACTATAATTGAACAAGTATTTTCTAAACTCCACTATCCTCGTCACTTCATCAGAGACTGCAGACGACGGGCATTAAACATCTTCAACACACCCAGAGAAGACACTGCCGAGAAGAGATACATAGTCCTCCCCACCAACTCCATTGCCAAACACGTTTCCAACATCTTTTACAATACCTCATTCCAAGTATCTACCTCCACAACCACGACCATCAAGGATATTACCAGTGATAGACAGGACAAGCTTCCACTCTCTGCAGGGATATACATAATCCCTTGTAATGACTGCAACAAATTATACGTGGGCGAAACATCAAGGGACCTCCAAACACGTATTTCAGAACACCAATACGCAAGGAATGCCTGTGTATAACACCGTAATTCACACAACCACTTGATAAACTACAGAAACTCAAGACTTATCGCCACAGAAGACAACACTCAGTACCGAAGAATCCTGGAATCATCACTTATTTCTATATCCGACAACTTCAACCAGAATAATGGCTTCTATAACATAGCTGAACCACTTGCGAAGAAACTTCTCCATCGCTATCCCACATAAGAACATAGGAATAGAAGAACACTGCAGAAGGTCTGCTCACAAACTTATCCAATCTCCTTTCCAAGCTACCCAAGATTTTAGACTCTATAACCCCACTCGGTACATCATCAGATGCAGCATTCTCCACCTGACCTCAGCATTCTGAACCTGACTATAAATACTCGCGTACCTTCCACCCCAGATAGATCTGATTGTGACTTGAAAAAGCCCACTGTGTAGGCGAAACGTTGTCAATAAAGGATCACATTATACTGCATATGTGTTTATATTTCCATTGTGTCGGTATTTTATACCATTTATTTCCATCTTGTAGGGGAGTGCGGGTCAACGCCATCTACGAGCCAGCTTCCTAACTCATGAGGTAATATGTTTGGTAACGTAGAGTATTTCTTTCTATTCCTTTCTGTTTTCTCTTGTTGACAGTGTACTGTGTCAGTGTTCACTTCTTGAGACTGTCCGGGGTCACTGCTCACTTCAGCTTCCATTATGGATACTTCCGTTGTTAATAATGATGTTTTAATATGGTATTCACGTGTATTTGCGGTTACAATATTAATTTTACGGTAACCCACTCAAATCTGTTGTCACCTGTTTCTTCAGTGCCGTCAACAGGTATGTATACCTCAGTGTTTCAGGTAAGGTACCTCTTCTTCCTCTCAGTCCTGGAGTTTAGTGTGGGTCATTCAAATCGTGAGTTGTGTAAGCTGCGCTCGTTCGCCCGTGTCAAAACCTGGACTTCCTATGCAGAGTGCTCCACTCTCGCAGCTGCAGTGTTTGACACCATTAGTACCAGCAGAATCTGAGACCATTGATACCAGCAGTATTTGAGAATATTGGTACCAGCAATATCTGAGGCCATTGGTACCAGCAGTATCTGAGATCATTGGCACCATCAGTATTTGAGACTATTGGTACCAGCCAGTATCTGAGACCATTGGCATCAGCAGTATCTGAGACCATTGGTACCAGCAGTATCTGAGATCATTGGTACCAGTAATATCTAAGACACCTTGTACTTCACACCATGTACCACACCCTGTACCTCACACCATGTAACTCATACCATCTTTTCACACCATGTACCACACACCGTGAACCACACCGTGTACCACACCGTGTACCACACACCATGTACCCACACACCATGTACCACACACCATGTACCACACACCATGTACCACACCATGTACCACACCATGTACCACACCATGTACCACACACCATGTACGCACATGAGGGATGAACTGTGAAAGGTCACATGTGTAGCGAAAGAATACTCTTTTTTGGTCGTTGTTTTATAACAAACTTAGTTCACTCTGTTTACTGTTAATAAAAAGGATTGTTCATTTGAAGTGTTTTTGTTCACTGTTAATATTCAGGTATGTTCAAACATATGGTACCATGATGGTTATGCTCTTAATCAAGAAGCTCGGTATATACCTTGATCCAATCATGAATATTTACACACACACGGGGCCAGGAGCTGAGTACTCGACCCCTGCAACCACAATTAGGTGAGTACATGCGCTCATACACTGTTAAAACACCAAACACGCTTTTCTATGTAGAGTTTAGGGTGATAACAGTGCTAATGAGATTTTGATGAGGATATTTTCAAGTGTTAGAGCTTAGAGAGAGAGAGAGAGAGAGAGAGAGAGGCAGGGAGGCAAACAGGGAGGCAGGGAAGCAAACAGGGAGGCAGGCAGGTAAACAAGCAGGCAGACAAGCAGTGAGGAAGGCAGGCAGACAGGCAGTGAGGAAGGAAGGCAAGCAGGCAGGCAGACAGACAGGCAGGCAGGGAGGAAGGCAGGCAGACAGGCAAACAGGCAGGGAGGAAGGTAGGCAGGCAGGCAAACAGGCAGGGAGGAAGGTAGGCAGACAGGCAGGCAGTGAGGAAGGCAGGCAAACAGACAAGGAGGAAAGTAGGCAGGCAGGCAGGCAGGGAGGAAGGCAGGCAGACAAGCAAAGAGGAAGGTAGGCAGACAGACAAACAGGCAGGGAGGAAGGCAGGTAGACAGGCAAACAGGCAGGGAGGAAGGCAGGTAGACAGGCAAACAGGCAGGGATGAAGGCAGGCAAACAGGCAGGCAGGGAAGAAGGTAGGCAGACAGGCAGACAGGCAGACAGGCAGGGATGAAAGCAGGCAGACAGGTAAACAGGCAGGGAGGAAGGCAGGCAGGCAAACAGGCAGGGAGGAAGGTAGGCAGGCAGGCAGGCAGGCAGGCAGGCAGGAAGGAAGGAAGGCAGGCAGACCGGCAAACAGGCAGGGAGGAAGGCAGGCAGACAGGCAAACAGGCAGTGAAGAAGGCAGGCAGACAGGGAAACAGGCAGTGAAGAAGGCAGGCAGACAGAGAAACAGGCAGGGAGGAAGGCAGGCAAACAGGCAGGGAGGAAGGCAGGCAGACAGGCAAACAGGCAGTGAAGAAGGCAGGCAGACAAGAAAACAGGCAGGGAGGAAGGTAGGTAGGCAGGCAGGCAGGCAGGCAGGCAGGCAGGCAGGCAGGGAGGAAGGCAAGCAGACACGCAGGGAGGAAGGCAGTCAGACAGACAGACAAACAGACAGACAGGCAGGCAGGGAGGACGGCAGGAAGGCAGGCAGGCAGGCAGGAAGGCAGGCAGGAAGGCAGGCAGGAAGGCAGGCAGGCAGGAAGGCAGGCAGGAAGGCAGGCAGGAAGGCAGGCAAACATACTCTGAGAGCAGAATTGGGATAAAAAAAATGTCAGTAACTAACGTTGTTTTGGGAATTATATAAGAAAATAATAACTATTCGCTAAGAGTACAGTTGTACTACACTTCTGATAGAATGTAGAGTACTCACTGAGTACTACTGCATAACTGAATCACGTACAACGTACAAAGATAGTTTTATATGCGCAATTTTCTAACTTTCTGGTGAGTTTTGCACAATGATTGAGTGAATATTGTGACTTTTCAAAACGTTTCGTACATTTGTAAGTAAATTTCGCTAATCTGGAGTGAAAAACGTAATGCATAATGCATCACTATGACGTTATTCATTGAAATACTTTTTTTTTTTAAAGTACAAATGCAGAATTTATGAGTATTTTATAGTTCATAATTAAATTGAGCAATTGATGATATATTTTTGGGGGGGACTGAAGCCATGTTTGCTAAAATTCTTGGTTAGTTTACTGTTCATTTAGATTTATAAAACTTACAGAATGCGGCAGATATATTGCATCATTCCCGGGCGTTAAGTGATCCTGATAAAAATTCAATTTTAATTTGATAGCGTATGTTGTTAAAATCTTTTTGCCTTTACAAATTGGTAAAAACAAAAAATAGGATTGTGTTAAACTCCGTTAACTACTGATATAGAATATGTTGTCATAGTTATTTACGGTTTAATGGAGGAAATAGCAAGGCTGTTATACTCTGACGTGAGAGTTTACTGCTTGCCTACTACGTCTTGGCTTAGGGACGGATCACATCATTACTCTGATGGAAACATGGATTAATCTGCAAATTTATGTATGTTTTTTTTAACTGATTTTAGTTTATATTGAGCGTTTCAGGAGTTTACAGTGATACTCCAACACCTGTCACTGTCACCCTGGAGGAATTTGAAGAATCCAAGATGGATGACAAGGTGGCCTTCGTTCATCCATGGAATGGTTAGATCTATATATCATTTAGAGTATTTTAGGAAATGTTTGCAGTAAATCTGATGAAAAGAAATTCACTTTTTTTTTTTTTTGCACTCTCGTGCTAACAGGGATGCTGGTAAGATAACTTCATATAGACCGGATTTCCAAAACGGCTACCATTTCTCGAGCAGTGCTCACAAACACTGACTCACACTCACCTTCACCTCCCCAGGAACGTGAACGAGGCAACTTAGTTTCATAAAAGATACTTATATTTTGGGTCATATTCAAAGAACATTAATTAACCTAACATTTCATCACGTACCTACAAATGCCATTGGAATGTATGAAGTAAGATATAGTCAACAGAATTTGTTATTCGACTCACGAAATCGTAATGACACGTGATATGATTTGTTATTCCTTTGTAAACAGGTATAGTGGTTCAGTAAGTGGCATCCACAGTGTGTGATGGCACTAGAGAGAGGTGTGGCAGGGGAGGCTGCTCAGGAAGGTGAGGCTGGTGAGCCCGGTGAAGTAGGTAGGCAAGTGAGGCTGCTGAGGTACGTGAGCTGGTGAGGCTGGTGAGGCTGGTGAGGCAGGTGAGGCAGGTGAGGCTGCTGAGGCAGGTGAGGCAGGTGAGGCAGGTGAGGCAGGTGAGGCTGCTGAGGCAGGTGAGGCTGCTGAGACAGGTGAGGCAGGTGAGGCAGGTGAGGCTGCTGAGGCAGGTGAGGCAGGTGAGGCAGGTGAGCAGGTGAGGCAGTGAGGCAGGTGAGGCTGCTGAGCAGGTGAGGCAGGTGAGTAGGTGAGGCACTGAGGGAGGGGAGGCTGTGAGGCAGGTGAGGCAGGTGAGGTAGGTGAGGTAGATGAGGCGCTGAGGCAGGTGAGGCTGCGAGGCAGGTGAGGCAGGTGATGCAGGTGAGGCTGCTGAGGCAGGTGAGGCTGCTGAGGCTGCTGAGGCTGCTGAGGCAAGTGAGGCAGGTGAGGCAGGTGAGGCAAATGAGGCAGGTGAGACAAATGAGGCAGGTGAGGCAGGTGAGGCTGCTGAGACAGGTGAGGCAGGTGAGGCAGGTGAGGCTGCTGAGGCTGCTGAGGCAGGTGAGGCAGGTGAGGCAGGTGAGGCAGGTGAGGCAGGTGAGGCAGGTGAGGCTGCAGGCAGGTGAGGCATGTGAGGTAGGGTGAGGCTACTGAGGAGGTGAGGCTGGTGAGGCAGGGGAGGCAGGTGAGGTAGGTGAGGTAGATGAGGCTGCTGAGGCAGGTGAGGCTGCTGAGCAGGTGAGGCAGCTGAGACAGGTGAGGCAGGTGAGGCAGGTGAGGCTGCTGAGGCAGGTGAGGCTGCTGAGGCAGGTGAGGCAGGTGAGGCAGGTGAGGCTGCTGAGGCAGGTGAGGCAGGTGAGGTAGGTGAGGCTACTGAGGGAGGTGAGGCTGGTGAGGCAGGTGAGGCAGGTGAGGTAGGTGAGGTAGATGAGGCTGCTGAGGCAGGTGAGGCTGCTGAGGCAGGTGAGGCAGGTGATGCAGGTGAGGCTGCTGAGGCAGGTGAGGCTGCTGAGGCTGCTGAGGCTGCTGAGGCAAGTGAGGCAGGTGAGGCAGGTGAGGCAAATGAGGCAGGTGAGACAAATGAGGCAGGTGAGGCAGGTGAGGCAGGTGAGGACGCTGAGGCTGGTGAGGCAGGTGAGGGTGGTGAGGCAGGTGAGGCTACTGAGGAGGGAGGTAGGTGAGCAGGTTTTGGAGTGATGGTGAGACAGGTGAGGCTGGTGAAGACAGATTTTCGGCAGGTGAGGCAGGTGAGGCTGCTGAGGCAGGTGAGGCAGGTGAGGTAGGTGAGGCAGGTGAGGCAGGTGAGGCTGCTGAGGCAGGTGAGGCAGGTGATGCAGGTGAGGCTGTGAGGCAGGTGAGGCAGATGAGCTGCTGAGACAAGTGAGGCAGGTGAGGCAGGTGAGGCAAATGAGGCAGGTGAGGCAAATGAGGCAGGTGAAAGGCAGGTGAGGCAGGTGAGGACGCTGAGGCTCGTGAGGCAGGTGAGGATGGTGAGGCAGGTGAGGCTACTGAGGAGGTGAGTTAGGTGAGGCAGGTGAGGATGGTGAGACAGGTGAGGCAGGTGAGGCTGCTGAGGCAGGTGAGACAATTGAGGCAGGTAGGCTGCTGAGGCAGGTGAGGCAAGTGAGGCAGGTGAGGCTGCTGAAGCAGGTGAGGCAGGTGAGGTAGGTGAGGCAGGTGAGGCTGCTGAGTCAGGTGAGGCAGGTGAGGCAGGTGAGGCAGGTGAGGCAGGTGAGTAGTGAGGGCAGTGAGGCAGGTGAGGCTGCTGAGGCAGGTGAAGCAGGTGAGGCAGGTGAAGCAGGTGAGGCAGGTGAAGCAGGTGAAGCAGGTGAGGCAGGTGAGGCAGGTGAAGCAGGTGAGGCAGGTGAAGCAGGTGAGGCAGGTGAAGCAGGTGAGGCAGTGAGGCAGATGAGGCAGGTGAAGCAGGTGAGGCAGGTGAAGCAGGTGAGGCAAGGTGAAGCAGGTGAGGCAGGTGAGGCAGGTGAGGCAGGTGAGGCAGGTGAGGCAATGAGGCAGGTGAGGCCGGTGAAGGGAGGTGAGGCAGGTGAGGCAGGTGAGGCAGTGAAGCAGGTGAGGCAGGTGAGGCAGGTGAAGCAGGTGAGGCAGGTGAAGCAGGTGAGGGAGGTGAAGCAGGTGAGGCAGGTGAAGCAGGTGAGGCAGGTGAAGCAGTGAGGCAGGTGAAGCAGGTGAAGCAGGTGAGGCAGGGTGATGCAGGTGAAGCTGTGAGGCAGGTGAGGCAGGTGAAGCAGGTGAAGCAGGTGAGGCAGGTGAAGCAGGTGAGGCAGGTGAGGCAGGTGAAGCATGTGAGGCAGGTGAGGCAGGTAAGCAGGTGAGGCAGGTGAACAGGTGAAGGGAGGTGAGGCAGGTGAAAGGTGAAGCAGGTGAGGCAGTGAGGCAGGTGAAGCAGGTGAAGCAGGGAAGCAGGTGAGGCAGGTGAGCAGGTGAGGCAGGTAGGCAGGTGAGGCAGGTGAGGCAGGTGAGGCAGGTGAGGCAGGTGAGGCAGGTGAGGCAGGTGAGGCAGGTGAGGTAGGTGAGGCAGGTGATCAGTAGTTAGTGAGGCAGGTGAGGATAGCAGGAGGCAGTCGCGCAGGTGAGCAGGTGAGCGGTGAGCAGTGAGGCAGGTGATGGCAGGTGAGCATGTGTCAGTGAGCTTAGGTTGGTTAAAATATCAACTTTGTTGTTTCTCCTTTCAGAAACTACAGATTGTTTCCCCCCTCATTCCCTCACTCCCCCTCACTTCTCTCTCCCTCACCTCGCCTCCCTTCCCTCACTTCTCTCTCTCTCCCTCACCTCGTTTCCCCCCCTCCCCCTCACTTCTCACCTCACCCTCCCCCATCGCCTCCCTTCCCTCACTTCTCTCCTCTCCCTCACCTCGCCTCCCTCCCCACGCTTTCTCCTCTCTCCCTCATCTCGCCTTCCCTCCCTCACTTTCTCTCCTCTCCCGTCACCTCGCCTCCCTCCCTCACTTCTCCTTCTCCCTTTACCTCCCTCCCCCTCCCTCACTTCTTCTTCTCACCTCGCCTCCCCTCCCTCACTTCTATCCTCTCCCCTCACCTCGCCTCCCTTTGCTTCTCTCCTCTCTCCTCACCTCGACTCCACTTCCCTCACTTCTCTCCAATCCCTCACCTCGCCTCCCCTCCCTGCTCTCCCCTCACCTCCCTCCCCTCACCCCTCCCCTCACCCCCTCCCCTCACCTCCCTCCCCTCACTTATCTCCTCTCCCCTCACCTAGCCTCCCTCTCCTTACTTATCTCCTCTCCCCTCACCTTGCCTTCCTTAAGAACATAAGATATAAAAAAGACCTGAAAACACTTTCCCAGATTCTGGGGACCCACAAACTAAAAAAAACAAGAATATTGTTCTAACTAAACCTCATGAAACACCACTGCATCCCACTGATACAGCTAACAAGATAAACGACTTCTTCTCAAACATAGGATCTAATCTCTGCAGTAAAATCCCACGTACCAATGCCCGTGCCGGGGACTACCTAGATGAGAATTTCCCAAATTCCTTCTATCATTGTACCAACTGAGCCCACGGAAGTCACCACGATCATAAAGTCACTTAAAAATAACTCGGGGAATCTGTCTTATGTCCCACCATTATTGTACAAGCGAGCGGCCCATGTCCTTTTGCATGCTATTACATTACTTTTTAACAAGTCACTAGAAACTAGCACTTTCCCGACACTACTCAAGACAGCAAGGGTTACACCAATACATAAGGGTGGTGACCCTACAGACGTAAACAACTATAGGCCAATATCAAACTTACCATTGCTATCCAAAATCTTCGAGAAACTCGTGCACAGGAGACTATATTCATTTATAACGTCACAAAACATACTCAACCCCTGCCAGTTTGGATTCAGGAAAAATAAAAGCACTAATGATGCAATTATAAAAATGCTAGACCTGCTTTACACAGCATTGGAAAATAAGGAATATCCGCTAGGAATTTTTATTGACCAAAGAAAAGCGTTTGACACAGTAGACCACGGCTCCTACTCCACAAACTGACCACATGTTAAGAGGCCTGCCTTGCACATTTAAATCCTAACCAACCAGGGGGGGATAAACCCTTTTTCAAGAGCCCTCAAAACCCAGACCGCCCTTTTTTGGTTTTTGAGACCCCCAAACGCTGTTCTTTCCCGCCCGGGGAGGTTTTTGGGTTTGAAATCGTGTCATTACGTTTAATTTTCCCTTTCAATAGGTATCACATGTCACCATTAAAGACAGCCTCATCAATCGCCATTTGATACGGATTCCCGGGAATGTCCTTAGCCCCCTCCCTTTTCCCTCATTTACAACAACGATTTTCCAAAACATATCCCAACACCAAACCCTTTTCTCTTTGCTGACGCACGACTTATGCATCTCCCCCCAATCTTGCCCCCCCCAAACACCATGTTAACGGGAGCGCCAAAATATCGATTTGGATGACAACCAATAAACTTACACTAACACGGGCAAAACCTACTATTTAATTTGGTAGCAGAGGAGGGTTCACAACTAACATTAAGATCAACAACACCTAATTGCCAACAAATGGGGCAAATTCCTTGGCTTATACCTCGACAACAACCAAAATTTCAGCACCCATATCCAAAACATAACAAAAAAGTTACCAAAACGGGGGGATCCTTTTCCAAGATACATACTACTGCCGCAAACTGCCTTTTCTCACACTTACATATCCATACCTCACCAGCATCTGTGCTTGGGTTTTCAACGCACAACACACCTAAAGCCAAAATAACCCAACAAAAAGCCGCGTAAGAATATCACAAACCCCAATCCCTGCCCCCCCCCCCCCACTCTTCATAATCTAAATTTACTCCCTGCAGAACTCCACACTTACACGGGGGAAAACTATATCACGGACCTTAAATTCCAAAATTAACCTACCAAAAACGCTTTCTTATAGTTGTGACGGGATCCACGGGCATAACACCAGACAAAAACACCATGACACCCCCGGTGTTCGACTAAACCTTTACAAAAATTAAATTTTTTTCAAAGGACCTAAAATCGGAACACCCTACCAAAACTCTAGAACGCGACACATTCATCATTTTCAAAACTACAGTTTAGAAAACATTTTTTTCTCCCGATCCACCCCGTCCAACTACAATGATAACCACCTGGTTGTTCACCACCCACGACTATAAACCCAAATACTAACTTAATCTTAAACTAATAAATCCAACATCATAATTTGCCTATGATACCCAATATAGACACTTTGTATTGTGCCAAAACAAAAGCATTCAATTTTCTAAACTAAAATTATTTGTGTCATTTTTAGCGTTAATCATAATTGTAAGGTTTTAATGAAGAAAATCAAATCGCCCAAATGCCTACCATGCTAGGTGTCCTAGGGGGCCCCCTTTTAAAATTAGTTTTTTTAAACAAAGAAATCCACAAACCCAAAACCTGTAAACCCCACATTGTAACCCTTATAGAGAATAAATTTGAATTAAAATTGAACAAAAAGAAGGAACCTGAAACGCCACTGACCAAATGCAGAGCCGTCCATGCCCCCCCCCCGGAAAAGCCCAATGACCCCCCAGCCTGGTCACCTCCACTGATAGAAGGAGCAGGGAAACCAGACCCAGCAGCACAAGCTAGTCAGGCCCAACCACCCCCCCCCCCCACTATGTATTTATCAACCTTTTTTTAAAACTATAAAATTTTAAAATCCTCAAACTTACTCGTGATTTGTTTACTCATCCAACTCTTTCCCAAAACCCATCTTTCCTAAAATTTTTCCTGAAGGGAAATTTTTTTTCCAACTTGAAACCTGCTGCGAGTCCTGTCTGGCTGGAAATTTTCAGCACGCTTTTACGTCCCCTTTATTTATTCCTTTTTCCATTTATACACCTCAATCATACCACCCAAATTCTACGCCTTTCGAGAGAGTGCAGATTCAGGGCCCCATCAATCCTCAAGGAAATTTCTGATAAAATGGATCGTCTTTTCATCCCCCTGACTTTTCCCCAAAATTTTAAACCTTCTTAAAACGGGGACCAAACTGAGCAGCATAGTCTAAATGAGGCCTAACCAAGGGGTATATAGACTGAAGAAAAACCTGAGGACTTCTATATTTATACTTTTAGATAGAACCAAAAATTCGTTAGCTTTATTACAACATTAAGCCTTTGTCTTTGGTTTTAAATTTCTGCAACCAGAACTCCTAAATTCTTTTCGTAATAAAGTATTAAAAATTACATTTTTTTACTTAATTGGGATGGTTTTTTTCCTGTCCAACATTTAGAACTTCCATTTTTCTATATTTAAAAGCATCTCCACTTTCTCCGACCCTTTTACAGCTTTTCAAATCATCCTGGGTCTCTAGTGTCCCATTAAAGAACTGGGCGGCCTGTTTTTGGTCATCAGCAAATTTGCTTAGTCGCAATTTTTTCCCTCACTATGCGTTATTAAATTGTGAAAAACAACGGGCCAACACTGACCCCGGAAACACCGGGGGGGAGTTCCCCCCATTCGATTTTTTTCCCCATTATGCAAACTTTTCTGTGCTATTTGGGGCCCGCCAGCCCCTACCCAGGGAAAAAAATTTTTCCCCTATTCCTTTTTTAGTTTTGCCCTGTGTAACTCTATCGGCCTTTCTGAATCCCCATATACCCAATATCATATTCATTTACCAGATTTCCCCTCAAACATTTAGTGAAAAAAGTTAGTAAAATTCGAAAAACAGGAACGCCCCTTTGTAAAAACCCTGTTGAGATTCAATAATCAACTGTGCCTATCAAGATGTACGAATTGCTTCGGCAATTAGGATTCCATAAATTTTCCACTAGGATTTTGGCTTATTTGGGCTAAAGTTCGAAGCCAAAAACCTGCCCCCGCCTTTAAAAGTATTACATTGCCAT
>NC_069408.1:4967724-4984713 GCF_026875155.1 Cherax quadricarinatus | reverse complement strand
GTTTTGTGGGGCAGGCTGTGGGGGAGCGTTTTTTGGGGCAGGCTGTTTTGGGAGCAGTTTTGTGGGAGAAGGCTGTGTGGGAGCAGTTTTGTGGGAGCAGGCTGTGTGGGAGCAGTTTTGTGGGTGCAGGCTGTGTGGGAGCAGTTTTGTGGGAGCAGGCTGTGTGGGAGCAGTTTTGTGGGGCAGGTTTGTGTGGGAGCGGGTTTTGTGGGTGCAGGTGTGTGGGAGCAGTTTTGTGGGTGCAGGCTGTGTGGGAACGTTTTGTGGGGGCGGGTGCTGTGTGGGAGCAGTTTTGTGGGTGCAGGCTGTGTGGGAGCAGTTTTGTGGGTGCAGGCTGTGTGGGAGCAGTTTTGTGGGTGCAGGCTGTGTGGGAGCAGTTTTGTGGGTGCAGGCTGTGTGGGAGCAGTTTTGTGGGTGCAGGCTGTTTTGGGACAGTTTTGTGGGTGCAGGCTGTGTGGGAGCAGTTTTGTGGGTGCAGGCTGTGTGGGAGCAGTTTTGTGGGTGCAGGCTGTGTGGGAGCAGTTTTTTATAGGTAGAGGAATCTGAGCAGTAATTGGATAATGCATCTTCCAGTCAGCTTTAAACTTTCATTGATGGTGTTTGAGGTAATCAGTCCGTCAGTCCGGAATCAATGTGTTCAGTCCATCAGTCTTGAAGAAAGTGCAGTATATGGTGAGAGAAGTGACTTATATACTGTAGTGTGATAAATGATTTAGAAAACCAACATGCTTCCTCAGTAAAGATTCCCATATGTTGCATAAGTGTCTCATTCTTCAACTTACCGGTTTTCTAAACCATTTATCATGGGATGTTGATACAAGGAATTCTTCAACACTTGTCCAACATTCGGACGAAGACCTACTTACACTAGTGGATGGTACCACTGTGATCCCGCCTCCTCCTGCTTCCACTCACCTGACTACAGTATATAAGTCACTTCTCCAACCATTTTTGTACTTTCTTCAAGATTGATGCACTGAACACAACGATTCCAGGATGAGGGACTGATTACCTCAAACTCTTTTTCTCTTTACTCTGTGTGGCGAAACGTTTCCTCAAAAATGATTCCCATATGTTGAATAATAAGTGTCTCATTCATCATGTTGGATTGTAAATTTCAATGTGTCAGTTTTTATTAATCAAGTTGGTTTCTGTGAAATGAGAGGAGAATGTCTCTTCTGTCCAGAAATAAGTTACAGAGTTTGACATTGTTGGGTTATTCTGGCTTAAAGCTGCTAGACAACCTTCCTGTCCTATGTACCCTTGGCCATTCTGACAGCTTCCTATGTACCCCTAAAAATTATGCATAAAAAAACTGATAAAATAATATTGATTTTATATTATTTTATTATGAAATCTGTATGTGTAGAGATTGTTAAATGATTGATAGTATTGATAACATTGATAACTTGAACTCAGTGGATTTATAAAATATCTTGATCTGTAAAAGTACAAAAAACTTGCTAAAATAATATGCTAAAAACTAAATACTAATACTAATGAAATGGTTGAACGTATTTTTTGGTAACAACTTCATTAATACGAGTGGAAACTTTAGCAACTGCACAACGAATATCATGCTCAGGTGTTCCGAGATTTGATCTTGTCTTGATTTAATCCCCAACAACATTGCACATGTTGACTCACAAAGCCAAGTTGATGGAAATAACAGCAGTGTTACAACACCAGGTTCAACAACCCGTCTGTATGAGTTTAGCATCTCAAACCAAAAAGTCACAAAATATACATGATTATGGTGGAGTTCTCCCGGCTCTTCTTGCATACCTGTCCCAGCCTGCAACACCTGAGCAATGTAGGTGAAAGGATTCCGAAGATACACTAACTCGTCTTTAATTCCTTTAATAAGGTTTGGAAAATATTCTTTATATGCTTCTTCCAGCTTCATAAGATGCTCAGTGATTATTTCTTTGAATTTGTCAGTCTCAGAGTGTGGATTTTTATGTAGAATTCTGTCACAGTACTCAACATAACCGAGGTATCAGACTGAATATTTCCTCTTTCAGACCCTTAGGTACCCCTTGAGAAGTGCATATGTACCCCTGGGGGTATATTTACCCCAGGTTGGGAAACCCTGGTCAAGAACACCTACGTGTCCACAAAAAAAAAACTATATATAAAATTCGTATATAATGTACCCGAACCTTAAATAAAAAAAATATTTAATTAATCAGCTAATTAAAAGCTGGTCTTCCAGTTAAAGAAAAAATTGAATTAATTTTGCCCTGTAAAGTTCTCAATTTGCTTTTTGTGGAAAGAGAAGAAATAGGAAAAATTTAAATGTTTCTTTTCATAAGTGTCTCATCTTCATTGCTAAAAACTTGACTATACAATTTATGAGCGGCTTCAAGGTCACTGTATCACTATATTTCAGGATATTGGTCACTGTGAGGTCAAAGAGAATGCCTCTCAAGCTTACACTCGTGTTACTTGCTGGAAGAGTCGAACATATTTGAGCTGTATATATCCTAATTTGCTATTTTTATTTAGGAAACTTGGACATTAGTTTCCATACGGTGATTAGTGAATTCATCGTCTGATTCCCTTCAGATTTTGCACTGCATTATCAACTTATACAAAACTCTGCACTATTCCGATATCGTGCATTGATGTTCAACTGCGAGATACTTTTTCGGATCTCGTAATGACCGGAATACCTCTAGTTCTGTAAGTCATAGCGAACAACATATTGAAAATAGAGATGAATGTAAATGGTGGAACACTTTCATTTTTTTTATATTTTTAAAGGAATATTGCAGATTCTGAAGATTTCCTTCATATTGCTTCCGTCATGTTCAATGGTTCCTTTTTAATTAGTTCAGTCATGTTCGTTGTACTTTCATTATTAGTTCAGGCATGTTCACTTTTGCATGTTCAATAATATAATCTTCAGCTTACTGAACATCTTTTGGTCCCAAAATATTTTTGTCAAGCATTTAAATTCTCGAGTGAAGAAACGAGCTTGACAGAAACATCACGACGACCAACACACTCATAACTAAACCACTGAAAGAGGAAAATGTCCGAACCTGTAATATTTACCTAACCTGTAACATTTCGCGAACGTGTGATATTTCACGAACCTTTAATATTTCACGAACCTGTAATATTTCAAGATCCTGTAATATTTCACGAACCTGTAATATTTACCGAACCTGTAATATTTCACGAACCTGTAATATTTCACGAACCTACAACATTTCACTAACCTGAAATATTCCTGAATTTGTAATTTTTCTGAACCTGTAATATTTCACGAACCTGTAATATTTACCGAACCTGTAATATTTCCAGAACCTGTAATATTTCACGAACCTGTAATATTTACCGAACCTGTAATATTTCCAGAACCTGTAATATTTCCAGAACCTGTAATATTTCCAGAGCCTGTAATATTTCCAGAACCTGTAATATTTCCAGAACCTGTAATATTTCCAGAGCCTGTAATATTTCCAGAACCTGTAATATTTCCAGAACCTATAATATTTCCGGAACTTGTAATATTTCCAGAATCTGCAATATTTCCAGAACATGTAACATTTCTGGAACCTGTAATCCGTCTTTTGTGTTAAAGAATGGTCAGAAGGCTATTATTCTGATCACATTAGACGTCCAAGGTGTCTTGCACACAACTGCAAGACACCTTGGACAGACGGTCAACCAACTGTGGTAGAGGCCTGGTCGTGGACCGGACCGCGGGGGTATTGATCCCCGGAATACCCTCCAGGTACCAGATAGGTCTCCAGGATAGCATTGTGAGGGAAGGAGAGGAATGACCATCAAACTGAAGATAGAACGCTTCTTGGCCAACAATACAAATAAACGCAGGTTTGATATCATGCTCGGTGAGAGGCTGCAGGAAAGTCGACGTAAAATGAAGGTAATGATGAAGAAGGTAATGGTGATGCAGGTAATGATGAAAGTAATGAAGAAGGCAATGGTGAAAAAGGTGCTGCCTAATTTTTAAGTGTCCAGACAGCGATAAAATCTGCTTGCAGCTATGCCACAAATATTTTCAAAGAGGACACAGACCTCCTGCTGTTGTTTTGCTTACATCTGTTTTTTCCTGGTCAGACAAAAACATATCCAACAAGACTCAGATTATCTGAAATTTTTATTGGGCTACAAAGTGCTTTGGGTCCAGAGCGTGTAAACTTGCTTCTGTGTTGTGCGTACAGTTTGTGGCTATTGTTTTTTTTGCACAACGTTACTCCTGTTGGATTCTAGGGGAGGGGTTGCTTCAGAAGCAGGCAGAAGTAATCTGCTGAGCAGCACCCACAAAGGATGTCACCTCAGCTGGAGAAGAGGAACTTGTCTGTACAATGGTACCCCCAGGTGAAGGAGTGGATTGTACTGTGTTAATAACGATTTCGTGGGGAAGGTTTGTGAAAGCACCTCTTCCGAACGTGTTCCCATCTTTTACAACCAGCTGCAGCAGAGGGTATCCTCATTTACTCGACTTTATTTTGAAGTCCAGCATTGGATGGGCAAGGCTTTTGGAACACACAAGTTTATGGATGATTATCGGTAAATAGTCGACTTGAACCAGGAAACAAGGTTCACCACCGGCTCCAAAAGCTCTACAGAAGATCATCAGATGCATTTGCAAGCACGGTCGTGTTGATACGAAACTCTATCACTGCAAAAATAAAAATATTATCTGGGATGACTCAACAGTGTACGCTAAGTGTAATGAGAAACTACCGATACTTGTCTTGTGAGAGGGGAAAACGTTATATTGAGTATTTATCTTTATGTTAGGATGAATGGGCAGTGGTTATGATTTTCGTTACTTTACTTTGTAGGGGAAATATTTTAACACATATTCTGTATAATGTGACCTTTATTGACAACGTTTCGTTCCACACAGTGGGCTTTTTCAAGTCACAAACAGATCTACCTGGGGGTGGTTGTTGTTGTTAAAGATTCACCTGTATTCTCCGGCCGGGCCCTCCCTTCCATGTGGTGTGGCCCGGCACTGGCTCCCTGTCTTGGAAGTGTCTGATACCTAAAGTCTCCATGGTAGGAGGAGGCACAAAGTACCCCCCTCATCTTGTGAGCTACAAACTCGGGCTCTGGCACCAACCCTGCCCTGAAGGGCAACGCCATGGTGTCGATCGTGCTAGCGCCTTGTGCTCTCCTGTATGGAGTGTCGTGTGTTGGTGTTCATTTTCTTATGTTGATTCGCTGGTACTTCCGGGCCCAGGTCCCTGCAGATGGTGACCGGCAGTTGCCCCCCGGGTGGGGGGGTGACGATATCATCTTCTTTCGTCTTTCTTTGGCCCTCGGTTGGAGGGTTGTCTCGTCTTTTCTATCTCTGGCTTGCTACTAGGCTGACCTCCCCAAAGAGAAGCGCAAGTCGGGCAGAGGCAGCAGTACAGGGTCGATTGGAGCTACACCCCAGTCTTTGCGGACAGCAAAGAAGTGCTGGGGTAAAATCATCTTCATGGCGAATGGTCAATGGATAGTGAGCTAGACGTTGGGGTACCGTCTTCAAAGGTTTCCCCATTCTGAAGATCCTGAATTTCTTCTTTTGACGTTGTACTCGACTTCCCACAAGGTGTTGGGTCGTTGGCAGTGATAGTTGGTCACTGTCTGCAGTGGTGTATGCAACAGTTGGTCGTAGGATACCTTGACTGTTCCGTCCTGGAGGTGTGATGGATTTCTGAAGACACAGCATTGTGTTCTTATATGCTTGGTTGTGTAGAAGTATATACCCTTCAGATATCGGAGAACTTGTGCGTGCAGCAGTGTCAGTGGCAGTAGCACCGTGAGGTGCATCCGCAGTTTCTTGTGTTTTTCTTTCTTGGCTGGTGGCTGAACTGGGTGAAGGCGAGACTCGGACAGGTCAGTAGCTCTAGCAAGTGGGGGGAATGCAAGCGGTAATGGACTCTCATTGGTGGGGTTTGCCGAGTCTCAGTGGTCCTCTGATTGGTCATCTCTGTGTCTAGTGGAGGTTGTGACACGGTGGAGCAGCGGTGATGCTGGCAATATTTGAGGTAGATTTTAGGCTCTCAGTGGAAGGTGGCGATGCAGGGAATGTGAGGCCAAGGCATATTATTTAGTTTGAAAAGTTCATTGTGGTGGTGTTGGACAGGAACCAGGCTCAGCTGGATTCTGCTACATGAGCATAACCATAATGCAAGGGAACAAAGAATCTTGGTGGAAGTCGGCAGTAGGTGCTGCAGGGTAGTGGTTGGGAGCAGCTTGCGTGGCATGTAGTATCTTGGTAGTGTCTGCTTGAACGCTTGGCGATAGCAGAATATGTGGTTGATTGTGGGTTGGGTTTTCTTTTGTTGTTGTTGTTGTTGTCTTGAGTATGTCTCTTCTGGTAGGGCACCTCGGCAGCAAGAGTATGGTCGTGGGGGGTGGTCATTCTGCAGTTCAAGCATTTAGGTGGTGAAGCAGTAGTGCTAATTCTTGAAGTCATGACCCTCACGGCCACTGGTGGAGCAGAATATCTTGTCCTTGGTGGACAAATCATTTTGTGGGTGTGTAAGTATGAGTAACAATTATAGCACTGTGAGATATGTTGGAAGTTCTCTGCTTCGATATGCAAGGCTGGGTGATCGGAAAGTAGTGAATAGCAAGGCCCTCAGCCAGAGCTCTTCTGGCTGCCATGTTGACGTCACTGAAAGTGACCTTCAGCATGGATGAAGCATTGGGTATTTTAGTAATGAAGTCCACCTTGGCCCAAGGGTTCCTTTGTTTTCGATATGATGACTGATTTCTCAGTGGCCTGTACAGTGATAAGGTTTGTCGAGTCGCTTGAGAAACACAGTTCTCCTGGGCCCTCAGTGCTGGGGTGTCAAGACAAGCAAATACCTGGTTCTCGGAGAGTGGTAGTAGCAGTGGTGTTAAGTTAGATTTCTCAGCCTCCTGTGTCGTCTGTACAGAAGACAACAAAGGCCTCTTTGAGCGATAAAATCGCATTACATTTGAACTTGCAGCTGCACTAACGCCAGCTGCAAGTGCTAGTTTGGAACGACTCATTTGGTTGTGCCATCGATGGTTTGTATCTTTACTCTGTTTAGAGTATTGATCTTGGACGGTCAAGCAGTGTCTGGTGTGTCCGGTGTGTTGAAGTTGTGGTACCTGGGGTTGGAAGGTACGCGAGATATTTATAGTCAGGTTCAGAATGCTAGAGGTCAGGTGGAGAATCCTGCATCTGATGATGTACGAGTGGGGTTATAGTGTCATTCCTTTCCTTGTGTTTTCTCTCCAAAGCTGACCACGAACTTCGTTTTTTAAAGCTCTATCGAAACCCACCAACCAATACGGATCTTCTCACTTCTAACTCTCACCACGACACCAAAACTAAATCGTGGTGTAATTATTGGCTTCTTCCTGCGTTGCCCTCGAATCTGCAGCACAGCAATTGGTTCTTGAGGAAGAATGCACTATTAATTGTACAAGTATTTTCTAATCTCCCATATCCTCGTCACTTTCATCAGAGGACTGCAGACGACGGGCATTTAAACATCTTCAACACACCCAGAGAAGACACTGCCGAGAAGAGATACATAGTCCTCCCCACCAACTCCATTGCCAAACACGTTTCCAACATCTTTTCAATACCTATTCCAAAGTAATCTACCTCCAACAACCACGACCATAAGGACTTTACAGTTGTTGGTAAGACCATTAACAGTTAGGTACTTTATTATGAAACGTTTCGCCTACACGTAGGCTTTTTTTTCAGTCAATACAGAAAAGTTGAAGGAAGCAGAAATACTTGAAGACGATGTATCGTCCATCACCCTTAAAGTTTTGGGGTGGTAGCCCCTCAGTCTGGAAAAGAGCATTTTTCCCCATAGTATAAAAAAAATTGGAATAAGTGACAGGATGGAGCTTTTTATAGCGCCAAGAGGTGAGACTAGGCCATAGGAGATACCTAGATACCTAACGTTGCAATTGTTTACCTAACAACCGTCGGTATTTTATACCTTTAAAAATTGTTAATCTGTCAGACACTGAAAACCAAAAGGGGGATTTGGGTACAGCCCTGCAATAAACTTCGACAACTTCCACTAGTGAGAGGGGCTGGATTTGGAGGACCTGACCTCTCAAACGGTTTTTTACCTTCCTAGTGGCCTACGTTCACCTCTTGGCGCTATAAAAAGCTCCATCCTGTCCTTCATCCCCATATTTTTTTCTCTATGGAAACAATGCTCTTCTCCAGACTGAGGGACTGACCACCTCAAAACTTTAAGGGTGATGGGCTGATTACATCGTCTTCAAGTATCTTCTGCTTCCTTCAACTTTTCTGTACTTGACTGAAGAAGCCACTGTGTAGGCGAAACGTTTTTATAATAAAGATACCCTAACGTTTATATGTTCTTACCTAACACCCCGTCGGTATTTTATACCATTTTAATGTTCAGACATTACCAGTGATAGACAGGACAAGCTTCCACTCTCTGCAGGGGTATACATAATCCCTTGTAATGACTGCAAAAAAAATATACGTGGGGGAAACATCAAGGGGCTCCAAACACGTATTTCAGAACACCAATCGCAAGGAAGCCTGTGTATAACACCGTAATTCACACAACCCCTTGTAAACACAAAACCAAGACTTATCGCCAAAAGACAACACTCATCCGAAGAATCCTGGAATCATCACTTATTTCTAATTCCGACAACTTCAACCCGAAAAAATGGCTTCTATAAATAACTGAACCACTTGGGGAAGAAACCTTCCACGCATCCCCTAAGAACATGGAAAAAGAAAACACTGCAGAAGGTCTGCTCACAAACTTGTCCCAACTCCCTTTCCCAAACTACCCAAAATTTTTGACTCTATAACCCCCCCGGTACTCATCAGATGCGCATTCTCCAAACCCGACCCCAGCATTTGAACCTGACTATAAATACCGCGTACCTTCCACCCCGGTAGATCTGATTGTGATTTAAAAAGCCCCCTGGTTTGGGGAAACTTTTTCAAAAAAGGATCACATTATACTGATATTTTTTAATTTCCCCTTGGTTTGGGATTTTATACCCTTTATTTCCACTTGTAGGGGAGTGCGGGTCAACGCCATTACGAGCCAGCTTCCTAACTCATGGGGAATATTTTTGGTAACGTTGGTTTTTTCTTTCTATTCCTTTTTGTTTTCTCTTGTTTCAGGTCTGTGTCGTGTTCCTTCTTGAGACTGTCCCGGGGGCACTGCCACTTCAGCTTCCATTATGGTACTTCCCCTTGTTAAAATGATGTTTTAATATGGTATTCAGTGATTTGCGGTTTCAAATATTAAATTTTTTGGTAGCCCACTCAAATCTGTTTTTCCCCGTTTTCATGCCGCAACAGGTTGTATACCCCAGTTTTCAGTAAGGTACCTCTTCTTCCTCCAGGGCCCCGGAGTTTAGTGGGGTCATTCAAATCGTGAGTTTGTAACTGCCTCGTTCGCCCGTGTCCCCAAAAACCCGGACTTTCCCATGCAGATGCTCCACTCTCCAGCGCGTGTTTGACACCATTAGTACCACAAATCTGAGACCATTTATACCCGCAGTATTTGGAAAAATTGGTACCAGCAAATCTGAGGCCATGGTACCAAAACAGTATCAGATCATTGGCACCTCGTATTTGAACTATTGGTCCACCATATTTGAATATTGTACCACCCTAATTGAGACCAGGCATCAGCAGTTTTTAGACCATTGGTACCAGCAGTTCTGAGAAATTGGACAGTAAAATCTAAGACCCTTGTACTTCACACCCTTACCACACCCTGAAAACCCACACATGTAACTCTACCCATCTTTTCACACCAGTACCAACACCGTGAACCACACCGTGTACCACAAAACCCTGTACCACCCACCATGTACCCACCATGTGCCCCCCACCCTGTACCACAACCGTACCTCACACCATGTACCACACACCATGTACCACACAACCATTACCAACCATGACCACACCAGTACGCACATGAGGGAGAACTGTGAAGGTCACATGTGTACGAAAAATACTCTTTTTTGGTCGTTTTTTTATAACAACTTAGTTCACTCTTTTTACTGTTAATAAAAAGGATTGTTCATTTGAAGTGTTTTTGTTCACTGTTAATTTCGGTATGTTCAAAAAAAGGTCCCAAATGATGGTTATGCTTTAATCAAGAAGCTGGGTTATATTTTACCAATCTGAATTTTACACACACAGGGGGCCAGGACTGAGTCTCGACCCCTGCAACCACAATTAGGTAAACATGCCTCATACACTTTTTAAAACCCCAAACACGCTTTTTATGTAAGTTTGGGGGTGATAAAGTGCTTAGTTTTGAGGGGAATTTTTTTAAAGTGTTAGAGCTTAGAGAAGAGAGGAGAGGAGAGGAAGAGAGGAGAAGAGAGAAGAAGGCGGGAGCAAAAAGGGAGGGAGGGAAACAAAAAGGGAGGGGAGGCAGGTAACAAACAGCAGACAACAGTGAGGAGGCAGGCAGCAGGCAGTGAGGAAGGGAAAGGGAAAGGCAGCAAACAGGGGGGAGGAAGCAGGCAAACAGGCAGGGAGGAAGGTAGGCAGGCAGGCAAACAGGGAGGGGCGAAGGGAGGCAGACAGGCAAACAGGCGGGAGGGAAAGGAGGCAGACAGGCAGTGAGGAAGGGAAGGGGAAGCAGGCAGGCAGACGACAGGCAGGCAGGGGGAAAAGGAGGCAGACAGGCAAACAGGCAGGGGGAAGGCAGGCAAACAGGCAGGAGGAGTAGGGAAAGGGAGGCAAACGGCAGGGACGAAGGTAGGCAGACAGGGAAAAGGGAGGGAGGAAGGCAGGGAAAAAAGACAAAGGGGGAAAGTAGGGGCAGGCAGGCAGGGAGAAGGAGGCAGACAAAAAGAGGAAGGTAGGAGACAGACAAACAGGCAGGGGGGAAGGCAGGTAGAAGGCAAAAAAGGCAGAGGGAAGGCAGGCAAACGGCAGGCAGGGGGGAAGGAGGCAGACGGCAACAGGCGACAGGCAGGGAGGAAAGCAGGGAGACGGGGAAACAGGGGAGGGAGGAAAGGCAGGGAGGCAAACAGGCAGGGGGAAGGAGGCAGGGAGGCAGGCAGGCAGGCAGGAAGGAAGGAAGGCGGAGACCGGGAAAAAGGGAGTGAAGAAGGGAGGCAGACGGGAAAACAGGAGTGAAGAAGGGAGGCAGACAGAGAAACAGGCAGGGGGGAAGGCAGGAAACAGGCAGGGAGGAAGGCGGGAGACAGGCAAACAGGCAGTGAAGAAGGCAGGGAACAAGAAAACGGGGGGAGGAAAGGGAGGTAGGCAGGCAGGCAGGCAGGCAGGCAGGCAGGCAGGGGGAAAAGGGAAACAGACCGCAGGGAGGAAGGGAGTCAGACGGCAGGGAGTAGGGAGGCCAGGCAGGCAGGGAGACAGACAGACAGAGAGACAGACAGGCAGGGGGGAAGGCAGACAGACTGGCAGGAGGAAGGCAGACAGAGGCGGGGAGGAAAAGACAGACGGCAGGGGGAAGGGCAGACATTACAGGCAGGGGGGAAAGGCAACATACGGGCAGGGGGAAAGGGGCAGACAACACAGGGAGGAAGGCAGACAGCGGGGAGGAAACAGGCAGACAGGCAGGGAGGAAGGGTAGGGAAAAAAGGAAAAGGAGGAAAGGCAGGCAGACAGACGACAAACAGACAGCAGGCAGGAGGACGGCAGGCGGGAAGGCAGGCGGAAAGGGCAGGCAGGAAGGCGGCGGGAAGGGCAGGCAGGAAGGGCAGGCAGGAAGGAGGCAGAAAGGCAGGAAAACATATCTGAGAGCGAATTGGGAAAAAAAAAATGTCAGAAACTAACTTTTGTTTTGGGAATTAATAAGAAAAAAAATAACTTTTTCGCAAAGATCAGTTGTACTACATTTCGATAAAAATGTAAGTACTCACTGAGTACTACTGCATACCCTGAATCACGTAAAAACGTAAAAAGATAGTTTTTATATGCGAAATTTTTTCTAATTTTTCTGGTGAGTTTTCAAAAATGTTTGAGTGAATTTGTGATTTTTTCAAAACGTTTCGTACTTTTTAAGTAAATTTCGCTAATCGGGATAAAAAAACGTAATATAATGCATCACTATGACTTATTCATTAAAATATTTTTTTTTTTTTTTAAATCAAATCAGAATTTATGAGTATTTTATAGTTCAAATTAAATTGACAATTGATATATATTTTTGGGGGGGACTGAAGCCATGTTTGCTAAAATTCTTGGTTGTTTACTGTTCATTTAGATTTAAAAAACTTACAAAATTCGGCAGATATATTGCTCTTTCCCCGGCGTTAAGTGACCTGATAAAAATTCAATTTTAATTTGAAGGTATGTTGTTAAAAACCCCTTTTTTGCCTTTTAAAAATTTGGGGTAAAAACAAAAAATAGGATTCTTTAAACTCCGTTAACTACGTTTTAAAAATATTGTCTATTTATTTACGGTTTAATGGAGGAAATAGCAAGCTTTATACTCTACGTGAGAGTTTTACTGCTTCCTACTACGTCTTGGCTAGGGAGGGTCACTCATTACTCTGATGGAAACAGGATTAATCGCAAATTTTATGTATTTTTTTTTTAACTGATTTTAGTTTATATTGAGCGTTTCACGTGTTTTTTCAATGATACTCCAACACCTGTCACGTCACCCTGGAGAATTTGAAGAATCCAAAATGGTGCAAAGGGGGCCTTCGTTATCCATGGAATGGGTTAGATCATTACATTTAGAGTATTTTAGGAAATGTTTGCAGTAAAAGGAAAAGAAATTCACCTTTTTTTTTTGCACTCTCATCAACAGGGATGTTGGTAAAAAACTTTATATAGACCCATTTTCCAAAACGGCTACCATTTCTCGAGCAGTGCTCACAAACACTGACTCACCCCACCTTCACCTCCCCCCGGAAAGGAACAGGCAACTTGTTTCATAAAAGATACTTATATTTTGGGCAGTTCAAAGAACATTAATTAACCTAAATTTCATCACGTCCCTCAAAGCCATTGGAATGTTGAAGAAAGATATAGCAACAAAATTTTATTCAACTCACGAATCGTAAAACGTGAATGATTTTTTTACCCTTTTGAAACAGGTATAGTGGTTCAGTAAGTGGCATCCACAGTTTTTTGGGGGGCACTAGAGAGAGGTGGGGCAGGTGGGGGCGCCCGGGAGGTAGGCCGGGTGAGCCCGTGAAGTAGGTAGGCAGTAGGCGGGCGGGTACGTGAAGCTGGTGAGACGGTGAGGGGGGGGGGGGGTGAGTGGGAGGCAGGGAGGCTGCTGGGGAGGGAGGCGGGTGAGGATGGGAGGCAGGTAGGATGATGAGGCGGTGGGGCAGGGGAGGCTGTGGGGCAGGTGAGGCTAGAGGTGGTGAGGCAGGTGAATGGTGAGACAGGTTGGGGGTACTGAGGGAGGGGGGCTGTTAAAACGGTGAGGCAGGTGAGACATTTAGCAAGTGAGGCAGGTGAGGCAGGTAGGCAGGTGAGGAACTGAGGGGTGAGGCGGGAAAAGGCGGTGGGGCAGGTAAGGTCTGGGGGCAGGTGGGGCTCTGGCAGGTGGGTGTGAGGCAGGGAGGCGGTGAGGCGCGAGGCAGGTAGGCTGCTGAGACAGGTGGGGATGAGGCGGTGAGGCTGCAGGGGTGCTGAGGCGGGTTTTAGGCAGGGAGGCGCTGAGGGGGTGAGGTGCTGAGGGGTGGGCAAATGAGGAGGGGGGCAAATGAGGAGGTGAGGAAAAAAGAGGCAGGTGAGGCAGGGGAGGAACTGAGGTGGTGAGGCAGGTAAGGCAGTAGGCAATGAGGAGGTGAGGCAAATGAGGCAGGTGAGGAAAAATGAGGCAGGTGGGGCAGTGAGGAAGCTGAGGCTGGGGGGCAGGAAAGGGCAGGTGAGGCAGGTGAGGCAAGTGAGGCGGGGTGAGGCAAATGACAGGTAAAAGGCAAGTGAGGCAGGGAGGCAAGTGAGGCGGGGAGGCAATGGCAGGTTGAGGCAGGTAGGATTGAGGCGGGGGGCGGGTAAGGAGGTGGGCAGGTGGGGCTGTGAGACAGGTGAGGCTACTGGGGGCAGGTGAGGCTACGGGGCAGGTGGGCTGCTGGGGCAGGTGAGGCAGGTGAGGCAGGTGAGCTGCTGAGGCGGGTGAGGCTGCAGACAGGGAAGGTGGTGGGGCAGGTGAGGTGCTGAGGCTGCTGAGGAGGTGGGGCAGGTGAGGACCTGAGGCGCTGAGGCAGGTGAGGAAGTGGGGCAGGTAGCAAATGAGGCAGGTGAGGCAAATGAGGCAGGTGAGGCAAATTTAGGCGGGGGGGTGGGACGCTGGGGCTGGTGAGGCAGGAGATGGTGAACAGGGAGGCTATGAGGGAGGTGAGGCAGGTGGGGCAGGAGGGAAAGATAGCTGGTGAGGCAGGTGAGGCAGGTGGGGATGAGAGGCGGTGAGGCAGGGAGGATTTGAGGCAGGTGGACAATGAGGGGTGGGGGGGAGGTAGGTGAGGGGGTGAGACAGTGAGGCTACGGGGGAGGGGGCTGGTGAGGCAGGTAGGCTGGTGAGAAAATTTGGGGAAAATGAGGCAGTGAGCAGGTGAGGTACTGAGCAGGTGAGGAGGTGAGGCGGTGGGGCAGGAAGGCAAGTGAGGAGGTGAGGCTGCGAGGCAGGTGGGGTGCTGGGGGCGGGGGGGGGCAGGTAGGTGGGTAGGCAGGTGGGCAGGTGAGGCGCTGAGGCAGGTGGGGCAGGGATGCACTGAGGCTGCTGAGGCAGGTGACAGATGAGGCTGCTGAGGAAAAATAGGCGGTAAGGCAGGTGAGGCGGTGGGGCAGGTAGGAAAATGAGGCAGGCGGGGGAAAAGAGGCAGGTGAGGCAGGTGGAACGCTGAGGCGGGTGAGGCAGGTGAGGCTACTGGGGGAGGTGGGTAGGTGGGGGCGGTGAGGGGGGGGGGGGGGGGAACAGGTGGGGGGGGGGGGGGGGGTACTGAGGGAGGTGAGGGGCTGGGAGGCAGGTGAGGCTGCTAGGCAGGTGAGGGGGGTGAGACAATTGGGCAGGTGGGGCTGGGGGCAGGTGAGGCAAGTGGGGCAAGGTGGGCCCTGAAGCAGGTGAGCAGGGGGGCGGTGAGGCTGGTGAGGCAGGTGAGGCAGGGAGGCGGGTGAGGCAGGGAGGCAGGTGGGGGCAGGTGGGGCGTGAGGCGGGGTAGCGGTGAGGCAGGTGAGGCGGGTGGGCAGGTGAGGCTGTGAGGAGGGAGGCAGGGGGCAGGTGGGGCGGGTGGGGCAAAGAGGCAGGTGAGGCAGTGGGGCGGGTGAGGCAAATGAGGCAGGCGAGGCAAATAAGGGCGGTAGGAGGGAGGACCCTGAGGGGGGGGAGGCGGGTAGGCTACTGGGGGTGAGGTGGGTAGGCGGTGAGGTAGGTAGGCGGGTGGGCAGGTGAGGCGCGGGCAGGTGGGGCAGGGGGGAGGTGGGTGGGGTGGGGAAAAGGTGAGGCAGGTGAGGCAGGTGGGGCGGGTGAGGGCAGGTGAGGCTGTGAGGCATGAGGCAGGTGAGGCAGGTGAGGCGGGTGAGGCAGGTGAGGTAGGGAGGCAGGTGAGGGGGGGGGGTGGGGTGAGGCAGGTGAGGCGGGTGAGGCGGGTGAGGAAGGGGGTTGGGTTTTTAAAAATAACTTTTTTTTTTTCCCTGTCAGAAAAAGATTTTTTCCCCCCTCTTTTCCCTCACTCCCCTCACTTCTCTTCCCCTTCACCTCGCCTCCCCCCCCACTTCTCTCCTTCCCCTCACCTCGCCCCTTTCCCTCGCTTTCCCCTCTCCCCTCACCTCCCCTCCCCCCCCACATTTTCTCCTCTCCTCTCATCCCCTTCCCCCCCTCATTTTCCCCTCTCCCCCCCTCGCCTCCCCTCCCTCCTTCTCTCCCCCCCCCCTCACCTCGCCCCCCTCCCCACACTTTTTTCCTCTCCCCACTCGCCTTCCCTCCTCATTTTTCTCCTCTCCCCTCACCTCGCCCCCCCCTCCCCACTTCCTCCTCTCCCCCCCCTCGCTCCCCTCCCCTCACTTCTCACCTCCCCCCCGTCCCTCGCCTCCCTTCCCTCACTTCTTCCTCCCCCTCACCTCGCCTCCCTCCCCACATTTTTCTCCTCTCCTCTCATTCCCCTTCCCTCCCTCACTTCCCCCTTTCCCCCCCCTCCTGCCTCCCCCCCCTCACTTCTCTCCTCCCCCCCTCACCTCGCCTCCCTTTGCTTGTCTCCTTTTCCCTCACCTCGCCTCATTTCCTTCACTTTCTCCAATCCCTCACCTCGCCCCCCTCCCTGCTCTCCCCTCACCTCCCTCCCCACCCCCCCCCCCTCACCCCCCCCCTCCCCTCCCCTCCCTCCCTCACTGTTCCCCTCCCCCTCCCCTCACCACCCCTTCCTTTTATCTCCTCCCCTCACCTTGCCTCCCTTAAAAAACATAAGATAAAAAAAAGACCGGAAAACACTTTCCCAGATTCTGGGGACCCACAAACAAAAAAAAAAACAAGAATATTGTTCAACTAAACCTCAGAAACACCACTGCATCCCATGAACGCTAACAAAAAACGACTTCTTCTAAAAACATAGGATCAAATCTCTGCAGTAAAACCCCCACGTCCAAGCCCTCCCGGGGACTACCTAATGAAATTTTTCCCAAAAATTTCCTTTCTATTTTGTAAACTGAGCCCAGGGAAATTCACCACGACTAAAGTCATTTAAAAAATAACTGGGGGAATCGTTTATGCCCCAAACCATTATTGAAAGCGAGGGGGCCCATCCCCTTTTGCATCATTACTTTATTTTTTTAACAATCACAGAAACTACATTTTCCCCCGACACTATCAGACAGAAAGGGTTAAAACCAATAAAGGGTGGGACCCTACAACTAAACAACTAAGGCCAAAAAAAACTTCCCCATTGCTATCCAAAATTTTTCAAAAACTTTGACAGGAGACTATTTCTTTTTATAACGTCAAAAAACAACTAACCCTGCCAGTTTTGGATTCAGGAAAAATAAAAGCACTAATATCAAAAAAAAAAAATTAATGCTTA
>NC_069408.1:4956890-4967224 GCF_026875155.1 Cherax quadricarinatus | reverse complement strand
CCAAGTACCCCCTGGAACGCAGGCGGGAGAGAACATGATTATATACACCTGGAAAATCCTAGAGGGAATAGTACCTAACTTGCACTCGAAAATCATTCACAACGAAACCAGGATGCAGGCTATGCAACATCCCCCCAATGAAAAGCATGGGTGTCACTAGCACGTTAAGAGACAATACAATAAGTGTCAGGGGCCCGAGACTGTTCAACTGCCTCCAAGCATACATAAGGGGTATTACCAATAAACCCCAGGCTGTCTTCAAGCAAGCACTGGACAAGCACCCAAAGTCGGTACTTGACCAGCCGGGTGTTGCTCGTACGTTCGATTGCGTGCAGTCAGCAGTAACAGACTCGTTGATCAGGCTCTGATCTACCATGAGGAATGGTCACAGACCGGGCCGCGGAGTCGTTGACCCCCGGAACTCTCTCCAGGTAAACTCCAGGTAATCCACCGGAGGTATTTGGTCAGCTATCTATAATGCATACGTGCTATTTAGCCAGCTATCTATAATGCATACGTGCTATTTAGCCAGCTATCTATAATGCAGAAATGGTATTTAATAATCTATCTATAATCCAGAGGTGGTATTTAGTCAGCTATCTATAATCCATACGTGTTATTTAGTCAGCTATCTACAATCCATAGGTGGTATTTAGTCAGCTATATATAATCAATACCTGTCATTTAGTCAACTAACTATAATCCATACATCTTATTTAGTCAGCTATTTATGCTAAGGAGGTGGTATTTAGTCAGCTAACTATAATCAAGAGGTAGTGTTTAGACAGCTATATACAATCAATAGCTGTTATTTAGTCAGCTATCTATAATCCGTACGTCTTACTTAGTATGCTATCTATGATCCAGAGATGGTATTTAGTTAGCTATCTATAATCCATATGAGTTATTTGGTCAGCTATCTATGATCCAGAGGTGGTATTTAGTCAGCTATCTCTAATATAGACATGGTATTTAGTCAGCTATCTATAATTCAGAGGTAGTATTTAGTCAGCTATCTATAATCCAGAGGTGGTATTTTGTCAGTTATCTATAACCCATTCGTGTTATTTACTCACCTACCTAAAATCCAGACGTGGTATTTAGTCAGCTATCTATAATCCAGAGGAGGTATTTAGTCAGCTATCTGTAATCAATCCATACAGTGTATTTAGTCAGCTTCTATAATCCAGATGGTAGTATTTAGTCAGCTATCTATAATCCGAGGGTGGTATTTAGTACATCTTAATTCTTACGTATTATTTAGTCAGCTCTCTATAATCCAGAGGCGGTATTTAGTCAGCTATCTACAATCTATACATGTTATTTAGTCAGCTGACTATAATCCATGTCTGTTGTTCAATCAGCTATCTATAATCCAGAAGTGGTATTTAGTCAGATAACTATAATCCAGATGTGGTATTTACTCAGGTATCTATAACCCAGAGGTGATATTAAGGGAGCTGTATATAATCCAGAGGTGGTATTCAGTCAGCTATCTTTAATACAGAGGTTGCATTTAGTCAGCTATCTATAATCCAGAGGTAGTATTTAGTCAGCTATCTATAATCCAGCGGTGGTATTTAGTCAGCTATCTATAACCCATATGTGTTATTCACTCAGCTATCTAAAATCCAGAGGTGGTATTTAGTCAGCTATTTATAATCCAGACGTGGTATTTAGTCAGCTCTCTGTAATCCATACGTGTTATTTAGTCAGCTATGCATAATCCAGAGGTAGTATTTAGTCAGCTATCTATAATTCAGATAATTCGTATAATTCATACGTGTTATTCAGCCAACTGTCTATAATTCCTCCGTGTTACTAAGTCAGTAATCTATAATCCAGAGGCGGTATTTAGTCATCTGTCTATAATCCAGAGGTGGTATATAGTCAGCAATCTGTAATCCATTGGTGGTATTTAGTCAGCTATCTATAATCCAGAGGTATTATTTAGTCAGCTATCAATAATCCAAGGGTGTTATTTAGTCAGCTATCTATAATCCAGAGGTAGTATTTAGTGAGTTGTCTATATTCCAGAGGTGGAATTTAGTCAGCAATCTGTAATACATACGTGTTATTTAGTCAGGTATCTATAATCCTGAGGTGGTATTTAGCCAGCTATCTACAATCCAGAGGTAGTATTTAGTCAGCTATCTATAATCCAGATGTGGTATTTAGTCAGCTATCTACAATCAATATGTGTTATTTAGTCGCGTATCTATAATCCATATGTCTTATTTAGTCAGCTATCTATAATCCAGAGATGGTATTTAGTCAGCTATCTATAATTCAGAGGTAGTATTTAGTCAGCTATCTGCAATCCAGATTTAGTATTTAGTCAGCTTTCTATAATCCAGAGGTGGTATTTAGTCAGCTATCTGTAATCCATATTATTATGTAGTCAGCTATCTATAATCCAGAGATGGTATTTAGTCAGCTATCTATAATCTACAGGTGGTATTTAGTCAGCTATCATTAATCCACACATTTTATTTAGTCAGCTATCTATAATCCATACGTCTTATTTAGTCAGCTGTCTATAATCCAGAGGTAGTATTTAGTCAGCTATCTACAATCCAGAAATGGTATTTATTCAGCTATCTATAATCCGGTGGTAGTATTTAGTCAGCAATCTGTAATTCAGAGGTGTTATTTAGTCAGCTATCTATAATCCAAACGTGTTTTTTAGTCAACTATCTATAATCCATGCGTCTTATATAGTCAGCAATCTATAATCCAGAGGTGGTATTTAGTCTGCTATTTATAATCCACAGATGGTATTTAACTTGCTATCTATAATCCAGAGGTAGTATTTAGTTAGCTATCTATAATCCTGAGGTGGTATTCAGTCAGCTATCTATAATCCTGTGGTAATATTTAGTCAGCTATCTATAATCCATAGATGATATTTAGTCTGCCATCTATAATCCACAGATGGTATTTAGCTTGCTATCTATAATCCAGAGGTAGTATTTAGTCAGCTATGTGTAATCAAGAGGTGGTATTTAGACAGGTATCTATAATCCAGTGGTAATATTTAGTCAGCTATCTGTAATCCAGAGATCTTATTTAGTCAGTTATCTGTAATCCAGAGATCTTATTTAGTCAGTTATCTGTAATCCCGAAGTAGTATTTAGTCACCTGTCTATATTCCAGAGATGGTGTTTTATCAGCTATCTACTATCCTTACCTGTTATTTAGTCAGCTATCTATAATCCATACGTTTTATTTAGTCAGCTATCTATAATCCAGAGGTGGTATTTAGTCTGATATTTGTTATCCGGAGATGGTATTTTGTCTACAATCCAGTAGTGGTGTTCAGTCAGCTCTCTGTAACCCATACATATTATTTAGTCAGATATCTATAATCCATAGGTGGTATTTAGTCTGCTATCTATAATACATATGTGTTATTTAGTCACCTATCTATAATCAATACTTCTTATTTAGTGAGCTATCTATAATCAAGGGCTAGTATTTATTCAGCTATGTATAATCCAGAGATGGTAATTAGTCAGCTATCTGTAATCCACTGGTAGTATTTAGTCAGCTATTTATAATCCGGAGGTGGTATTTATTCTGCTATCTATTATCCATATGTGTTTTTTATTCAGCTATCTATATTCCACACGTGTTATTTAGTCAGCTATCTATAATCCAGGGGTAGTATTTAGTCAGCTATCTGTAATCCAGAGGTGGTATTTAGTCAGCTATCTTTAATCCAGAGATGGTATTTAGTCAGCTATCCATAATCCAGAGATATTATTTAGTCAGCTATGTGTAATCCAGAGGTTGTATTAAGTCAGCTATCTCTTATCCAGTGGTAGTATTTAGTGAGCTATCTATAATCCAGAGGTGATATTTAGTCGGCTATCTGTAATCCAGAGATGGTATTTAGTCACTTATCTATAATTCAGAAGCAAAATTTAGTCAGCTATCTATAATCCAGAGATGGTATTTTGTCAGCTATCAACAATCCATACGTGTTATTTAGTCAGCTATCTATAATCTAGAGGTGGTATTAAGTCAGCTATCTATTATCCAGTGGTAGTATTTAGTGAGCTATCTATAATCCAAGAGTGATATTTAGTCAGCTATCTGTAATCCAGAGGTGGCATTTGGTCAGCTGTCTATAATCCAGTGGTGGTATTGAGTCAGCTATCCGTAATCCATACATATTATTTAGTCAGCTATATATAATCCAGAGGTGGTGTTTAGTCTGCTATCTATAATCCAGAGATGGTATATAGTCAGCTATATAGGTATCCAGAGGTAGTATTTAGTCAGCTATCTATAATCCAGTGGTGGTATTTAGTCAGCTATCTGTAATCCAAACATGTTATTTAGTCAGCTATCTATAATCCAGAGGTGGTATTTAGTCTGCTATCTATAATCCGTACTTGTTATTTAGTCAGCTATCTATAATAAATGCGTCTTATTTAGTCAGCTATCTATAATCCAGAGGTAGCATTTATTCAGCTATCTATAAACCAGAGGTGATATATAGTTAGCTATCTATAAACCAGTGGTAGTATTTAGTCAGCTATCTATAATCCAGAAGTGGTTTTTATTCAGCTATCTATTATCCATACGCGTTTTTAGTCAGCTTTCTATATTCCATACCTGTTATTTAGTCAGCTGTCTATATTCAAGGGTTGTTATTTAGTCGGCTATCTATAATCCAGAGGTAGTATTTATTCAGCTATCTATAATGCAGAGGTGGTATTTAGTTAGCTATCTGTAATCAATATGTGTTATTTAGTTAGCTATCTATAATCATGAGGTGGTATTTAGTCGGCTATGTATAATCCATACATATTATTTAGTCAGGTATCTATAATCCATAGGTGGTATTTAGTCAGCTATCTATAATCAAGAGATGGTATTTAGTCAGCTATCTGTAATCCAGAGGTATTATTTAGTCAGCTATCTATAATCCAGAGGTGGTATTTAGTCAGCTATCTATAATCGAGAGATGGCATTTAGTCAGCTATCTGTAATCCAGAGGTATTATTTAGTCAGCTATCTATAATCCAGAGGTGGTATTTAGTCAGCTATCTATAATCCAGATGTGGTATTTAGTCAGCTATCTATAATCCATCCATGTTATTTTGTGAGCTTTGTGTAATCTAGAGGTGGTATTTAGTCAGCTCTCTGTAATCCAGAGATGGTATTTGGTCAGTTATCTATAATCAAGAAGTAGTATTTAGTCAGCTTTCTATAATCCAGAGATGGTATTTAGTCAGGAATCTTCAATCCATACATGTTATTTAGTCAGCTATCTATAATGCAGAGGTAGTATTTATCTGCTATCTATAATCCAGAGACGGTAATTAGTCAGCTATCTATAATCCAGGGGTAGTATTTAGTCAGCAGTCTATATTCCAGAGGTTGTGTTTAGTCAGCTATTTATAATCCATACGTGTTATTTAGTCAGCTGTCCGTAATCCATTCGTGATACTTAGTCAGCTATCTATAATCTAGAGGTTGTATTTAGTCAGCAATCTGTAATCCAAAGGTGGTATTTAATCAGCTATCTATTATGCCGAGGTGTTATGAAATGAGAGTCATGTAGAGTAATCCTTCAGAGAACCGACAAGTTTGTGAATTAGACATGTGCAACACTTGGGTATCTTTAATGAGGAAATGTTTCGCCACACAGTGGCTTCATCAGTCCATGCAAAGGAGAATGGTGAAGAACAGTAGGAGTTTGATGTAATCAGTCCCTCAGCCTTGAGTCTATGTGGTCAGTCCATCAATCTTGAAAAGTCATACTGAACACAGGTGCCACAGTCATGCTGAACACTGGTGCCAAAGATTCATACTTAACACTGGTGCCAGAGAATCACCCTGAACACTGGTGCCAGAGAGTGACGCTTATCACTGGCGCAAGAGAGTCATACTGTGCACTGGTGCCAGAGAGTCGTCATGAACAATAGCGCCAGAGAGTCATATTGAACACTGGTGCCAGAGATTTATAATTAACACTGGTGCCAGAGATTCATACTGAACACTGGTGTCACAGAGTCATACTGAACACTGGTGCCACAGAGCAAAATTGATCACTGGTGCCAGGGAGTCATACTGAACACTGGTGCCAGGCCAGAGTGATGTTGAACACTGGTGCCAGGCCAGAGTGATGCTGAACACTGGTGCCAGAGTCGTACTGAACACGGGTGCCAGTGAGTCACGCTGAACATTGGCGCCAAAGAGTCACGGCGGACACTGGTGCCAGAAAGCCACGCTGAACTTTGGTGCCAGAGAGTTATATTGAACACTGGCGCCAGAGAATCGTACTGAACACTGGTGCCAGAGACAGAAAGTCATACTGAGCATTAGTGCCAGAGAGTCATACTGGACACTGGTGCCAGAGAATCATTCTAACACTTGTGCCAGAGAATCATTCTAACACTGGTGCCAGAGTCATTCTGAACATGGTACCAGAGAGTCATAGTGAACGCTGGTGCCACAGAGTCATACTTAACACAGTTCAAAGAGATTCATACGACACACTGGTGCCAGAGAGTCATACTGAACAGTAGTGCTAGAGAGTAATACTGAAAATTGGTGCCAGAGATTCATACTGAACGCGGGTGCCAGAGATTCACGCTGAACACTGGTGTTAGAGAGTCACGCTGAACACCGGTGCCAGAGAGTCACGCTAAACATTGGTGTCAGAGAGTCACTCTGAACACTGGTGCCATAAAATAACGCTCAATACTGGTGCCAGAGAGTCACGCTGAACACTGGTGCCAGAGAGTCATACTGAACAATGGTGCCAGAAAGTAATAGTGAACATTGGTGTCAAAGTCACATTGAACACTGGTGCCAGAAATTCATAATTAAAACTGGTACCCTAGTCATACTGAACACTGGTGCCACAGAGTAATACTGAACACTGGTGCCACAGAGTAATACTGAACACTGGTGCGCTACAGAGTAATACTGAACACTGGTGCCAGAGCGATACTGAACACGGGTGCCAGAGAGTCACGCTGAACACTGGTGCCAGAGAGTCGAGATGAACGCCGATGCTAGAGAGTCACGCTTAACACTGGTACCAGAGAGTCATAGAGAACTCTGGTGCCAGAGAATCATAGAGAACTTTGGTGACAGAGAGTCATAGAGAACTCTGGTGCCAGAGAGTCATAGAAAACTCTGGTGCCAGAGACAGAGAGCCATACTGAACATTAGTGCCAGAGTCATACTGATCAATGGTGCCAGAGAGTCATACTGAGCACTGGTGATAGTCATACAGAACACTGGTGCCAGAGAGCCGAGATGAACACTGGTGCTAAAGAGTCACTTTGAACGCTGGTGCTAGAGAGTCATAGAGAACTCTGGTACCAGAGAGTCATAGAGAACGTTTGTGCCTGAGACAGTCATACTGAACACTAGTGCCAGAGTCACACTGACCAATGGTCTCAGTCATACTGAGCACTGGTGCCATAGTCATACTGAACACTTGTGCCAGAGAATCATACTTAGTATTGGTACCAGAGTCATACTGAACACTGGTGCCAGAGAGTCATACTGAACACTGGTGACAGAGAGTCATACAGAACACTGGTGCCAGAGAGTCATACAGAACACTGGTGCCAGAGAGTCATACAGAACACTGGTGCCAGAGAGTCATACAGAACACTGGTGCCAGAGAGTCATACAAAACACTGGTGCCAAAGAATCATAGAGAACACTGGTACTGGAGAGTCATTCAGAACACAAGCGAAAATGCCTGAAAACTGTGATTATATATGTTTGTATTACGGTATGGAAATTTGTGTTAGTATGTTATGCAAACATACAATGAATTTACATTAAGATAAGTTTTGTCACTGAATGAACCATTGTTATTTGTTAGTTATCACAAATCTTATGTGTTGTTTAGGCAGCTGGCTGCGTCTGCTGTGTTAACTACGAGTCAGACGAGTGACGAGTAATCTCTCTTGGAATGATGGCCTTGAGCTAGGCACAGGAAGTGTGTGGTTGCTGCTGGTTGCCTCACTTGTATGTATGATGATTTTTGTCTGTTCACGAAGATGGGTCTGGTGAGGGGCTCTGACAACGCTGACGTTGTACTAAACAGTAAATAGTCTAGTCACATTAGGATAAATAGAGAAAGCATGTTATGAAAATATGAAATTTTCCACGTACACTGCTGAAAGTTGTAGGAATATAGATCAGAATAGTTTCCCTCCGTCCTTCCCCAGCAACCTAATTTTTTTTGACCTGAACCACGCCCAGAGTTGAGGATTTTTTCACTTCTTTTTTTCACGGTTATTTGGAAAACGGTGCATCTGACGATAAAACTTTATAACGTGAGAAAAACTGAAAAATAAATTCTAAACAAGATGGCTTCTATGCATGTTTGCCGTATATGATAAAGGTTTTGGGTAGGGCAGACCGAATGTATAAGGCGAGTTTAGTATAGTGTTACATCTTGACTACTTGTGTTGTTGTCTGTTATTACGTCTTACATGTCAAGTGTTTAGTGAAAATTCATGAAGGTGAAAATGTAGAGCGAAAAATTTCTTATTTACCAAAGTCAGAATTTTTTTTTTAAAGATATTCTGTTTGTATATTCATGTGTATGTAATTATTTCGTCACCATCCATAAGGAAGTTATTAACGCAGTTTTTTTTTTTTTGAGTAATTTCCCAAGTAAGTTTATCATCCCTTCAGTTCCTGTTTGTGATGTTACTATTCAAGACTAATTGTCTTCGAAGTTTACTCCATGTGACAGGATTTGATGAAATATCTTACCACAAGCCTGGTGCTCCGGAGGGCGAATACACCGCCAAACTTCGGCTAGGCGTCCTTCCTAATCTGGGGTTACCTGGAGGTTACCTGGAGGTTATTCCGGGGATCAACGCCCCCGCGGCCCGGTCCATGACCAGGCCTCCCGATGGGTCAGGGCCTGATCAACTAGGCTGTTACTGCTGCCGCACGCAGTCCAACGTACGAGCCACAGCCCGGCTGATCCGGCACTGACTTTAGGTATCTGTCCAGCTCTCTCTTGAAGGCAGCCAGGGGTCTATTGGCAATTCCCCTAATGCTTGATGGGAGGCTGTTGAACAGTTTTTTGGGCCCCGGACACTTATGGTGTTTTCTCTTAGTGTACCAATGGCGCCCCTACTTTTTATTGGGGGCATTTTGCATCGCCTGCCCAGTCTTTTACTTTCGTAGGGAGTGATTTCTGTGTGCAGATTTGGGACCATTCCTTCCAAGATTTTCCAAGTGTAGATTATGATATATCTCTCCTCTCCTGCGTTCCAACGAGTATAAGTCAAGTGCTTCCAACGTTCCCAGTAGTTAAGGTGCTTGACAGAACTTATACGTGCAGTAAAGGATCTCTGTACACTCTCTAGATCTGCGATTTCACCTGCTTTGAATGGAGATGTTAATGTACAGCAGTATTCCAGCCTAGAGAGAACAAGTGATTTGAAAAGGATCATCATGGGCTTGGCATCTCTCGTTTGAAAGTTCTCATTATCCATCCTATCATCTTCTTTGCACGTGCGATCGTGGCACTGTTGTGATCCTTGAAAGTGAGATCCTCAGACATTACTACTCCCAGGTCCCTTACATTATTTTTCCGCTCTATTGTATGGCCGGAGTCAGTAGTATACTCTGTTCTAGTTATTATCTCCCTCCAGTTTTCCATAACGGAGTATTGAATTTTGTCCTCATTGAATCATCATTTTGTTTCACCGTTGCCCACTGGAAAACTTTGTTTATATCTTTTGGAGTTAACCGCGTCCTCAGCAGATGACAGCCTCATGCAGATCCTAGTACAATCCGCAAAGAATGAAAACGGTCTGTGGTGTTATATCTCTGTTTATGTCTGATATGAGGATAAGGAATAAGATGGGGGAGAACTGTGGCCTTGTGGAACAGAGCTCTTCACTATGGCAGCCTCCGATTTACTCTTGACCACTATTCTTTTGTGTATTCGATTGTTAGGAAGTTGAAGATCCATCTCCTCAAATTTCCCAGTTATTCCTTTAGCACGTATTTTATGGGCTATTACACCATGATCGCATTTGTCAAATGCTTTTGCAAAGTCTGTATATATTACATCTGCATTCTGATTTTCTTCCAGTGCATCCAAGGCCATGTCATAGTGATCCAGTAGTTGTGAGTCGGGTCGGGGGTCGGGTTGTGTGGCAAAAGTATTGCGTAACAACAACTATGAAAAAAATAGTGAAATTCCAGGCGCTTTCGTGACTTCTCACATTATCAAGGAACAATCATAGTTCCTTGAAAATGTGAAAAGTCACGAAAGCGCTTGGAATTTCACTATTTTTTCACAGTGGTTGTGAAAAAAATAGTCC
>NC_069408.1:4949390-4951890 GCF_026875155.1 Cherax quadricarinatus | reverse complement strand
GATATAGTGTTGGAGTGGTTAGTATTTTTGTTTAATAAATGTATGAAAGAGGGGAAGGTACCTAGGAATTGGCAAAGAGAATGTATAGTTCCTTTATATGAAGGGAAGGGAGACAAAAGAAATTGTAAAAATTATAGGGTAATAAATTTACTGAGTATACCAGGAAAAGTGTATGGTAGGGTTATTATTGAAAGAACCAGAGGTAAGACAGAGTAGGATTGCAGATGAGCAAGGAGGCTTTAGAGTGGGTAGGGAATATGCAGATCAATTGTTTACATTAAAGTATGTATGTGAAGCGTATGTAGATAAAGGCAGGGAAGTTTTCATTGCATTTATGGATTTAGAAAAGCATATGATAGAATGGATAGGGGAGCAATGTGGCAGATGTTTCAAGTATATGGAACAAGTAGTAAGCTACTAAATGCTGTAAAGAGTTTTTATGAGGATAGTGAGGCTCAGGTTAGGGTGTGAAGGAGAGAGAGAGATTACTTCTTAATAAAAGTAGGTCTTAGACGTGTAATGTCACCATGGTTGTTTAATATATTTATAGATAGGGTTGTAAAAGAAGTAAATGCTAGAGTGTTGGGGAGAGGGGTGGGATTAAATTATGGGGAATCAAATACAAAATGCGAGTTGACACAGTTACTTTTTGCTGATGATACTGTGCTTATGGGAAATTCTAAAGAAAAGTTACAAAGGTTAGTGGACAGTTTGGGAGGGTGTGTAAAAGTAGAAAGTTGAAAGTGAACATAGATAAGAGTAAGGTGATGAGGGTGTCAAATGATTTAGATAAAGAAAAATTGTATATCACTGTGAAGGCTTACTCAGCCCTGTAACAACTTCAGACAGTATTACCAAGGCTGGCTCCTCCTCAGGAAAATTAATGAATAGAAAAAGAAATAATAATTCACAAAGATAAACACTTTATTATATAGTAATGCAAAGATAAAACATTGAAACATGCATGAGTATCCTACTTGAAAGAAAAATGAAAAATGAAATGAAAAAATGACATTTGAATTCAATGCTAATATGTATAGTTATACTGGGGTGTCTGGTTGAGGTTGACACCGTCTTGTAGAAATTGTAGCCGTTACTGATGATGTGGGGGGGAGGGAGGGTCACAGGTGTTGAGTGACAACCCAACAACTGAATAGTCAGTCCAGATGACAGGAACGCAGGTTCTTTACCACTGCAAAGATGAGGGGTAGTTGCCTGCTGTTGCCTACAATTAATCAGGTAGGTAGATCAAAAAGTGACGTCTCAGGACTTTTTTTTTTCAGTCTGTCTCCTTCAACACGATTCTTTGGTTGGCAGATGACCCGAGCTGTCATTCCAAGCTAGAAAGAGACAAAGGTTACCCACTGCTTAAGAAATCACTCTCCATGACAAGTACAGTATTTAAAAGAAATAGTGATTATCTAAAAGCATAATATGGAACTCAAGACTGAAAGGACTAAGTTTATTATTGGTCAAAAGTAAAGCTTTCAACCAATATATCCACTAGAATAGGAGCAGAGGCTTTTATTTACAGTTGTGCTGGGGAGCTGTGAGTCGAGTGATTACTGTTTGGTCGGAGCCCCACAGGTCACCTTTCGGGGTGGAGAAAAATGGGGGGGGGGAGAGAGCGGGAGCTAGACTGACCCTACCTTAACAAGCAGCCGGCAATCAAACTATCGTCACCATATACTCGCTCGCTACTCCTATCTGTTGAACTTTTCCCTCACAATCCCACTGGAGAGCAGTATGGAAGAAGTGAATGTTTTCAGATATTTCGGAGTTGACTTGTCAGCGGATGGGTTTATGAAGGATGAGGTTAACCATAGAATTGATGAAGCAAAAAAGGTGAGTGGTGCACTGTGGTATCTGTGGAAACGAAAAAGTTATCCATGGAGGCAAAGAAGGTAATGTACGAAAGTATAGTGGTACCAACATTCTTATATGGGTGTGAAGCTTGGGTTGCAAATGCTGCAGCGATGAGGCGGCTGGAGGCAGTGAAGATGTTCTGTCTAAGGGCAATGTGTGGTGTAAATATTATGCAGAGAATTCGGAGTGTGGAAATTAGGAGGAGGTGTGGAGTTACTAAAAGTATTAGTCAGAGGGCTGAAGAGGGGTTGTTGAGGTGGTTTGGTCATTTAGAGAGAATGGATCAAAGTAGAATGACTTGGAGAGCGTATAAATCTGTAGAGGAAAAAAGGCTGGGTAGGGGTCGTCCTCGGAAAGGTAGGAGGGAGGGGGTAAAGGAGGTTTTGTGGGGGTGGGGTGCTTGGACTTCCAGCAAGCATGTGTAAGCGTGTTAGGAGTGAATGGAGACGAATGGTTTTTGGGACCTGACGAGCTGTCAGAGAGAGAGAGAGAGAGAGAGAGAGAGAGAGAGAGATAATGCTGGTGCCAGACACAGAGAGTCATACTGAACACTAGTGCCAGAGTCATACTGAACAATGGTGCCAGAGAGTCATACTGAACACTGGTGCCAGAGAGTCATACTGAACACTTGTGC
>NC_069408.1:4869390-4944390 GCF_026875155.1 Cherax quadricarinatus | reverse complement strand
TAAACATTGGACAAGAAAATAATCATGCCACATATAAACTAAATAATGTGAATCTTAATATTACTCATTGTGAAAAGGATTTGGGAATTCTGGTTAGCAGTAACCTAAAACCAAGACAACAGTGCATAAGTGTTCGCAAAAAAACGAACAGAATCCTTGGCTTCATATCAAGAAGTATAAATAATAGGAGTCCTCAGGTTGTTCTTCAACTCTATATATCTTTGGTTAGGTCTTATTTAGATGATGCTGCACAGTTCTGGTCACTGAATTACAGAATTGATATAAATGCTCTGGAAAACATACAAAGGAGGATGACAAAGTTGATCCAACACATCAGAAATCTTCCCTTTGAAGATAGACTGAGGGTCCTGAATCTGCACTTCTAGAAAGGAGTAGAATTAGGGGGGAATATGGTTGAGGTGTATAAATGGAAAACAGGAATTAATAAAGGGGATGTAAATAGCGTGCTAAAAATATCTAGCCAAGACAGGACTCGTAGCAATGGCTTTAAGTTGGAAAAACTCAGATTCAGGAAGGATATAGGAAAGAATTGGTTTGGTAATGTGGTGGTGGAGTGGAACAAACTCCCGAGTACCGTCACAGACGCTAAGACTTTGTGTAGTTTTAAAAACAGGTTGGATAAATACATGAGTGGATGCGTGTGAGTTGGACCTGACTAACTTGTGCTAATAGGTCTGATGCTGTGCTCCTTCCATAAGTGGATGTGACCTGACCTGACTAGGTTGAGTCAATGGCTTAAGTCGGTAGGAGACTTGGACCTGCCTCGCATGGACCAGCAGGCCTGTTGCAGTGTTCCTTCTTTCTTATGTTCTTGGGGTTACCCTGCTTCGCCGGGAAATGGCCGATGTGTTAATAAAATATAATGGGGATTTTCTTTCTTTTTGGGTCACCCTGCCTCGGTGGGAGACGACCGACTTGTTGATATATATATATATATATATATATATATATATATATATATATATATATATATATATATATATATATATATATATATATATATTTTTTTTTTTTTTTTTTATTATCACACCGGCCGATTCCCACCAAGGCAGGGTGGCCCGAAAAAGAAAAACTTTCACCATCATTCACTCCATCACTGTCTTGCCAGAAGGGTGCTTTACACTACAGTTTTTAAACTGCAACATTAACACCCCTCCTTCAGAGTGCAGGCACTGTACTTCCCATCTCCAGGACTCAAGTCCGGCCTGCCGGTTTCCCTGAATCCCTTCATAAATGTTACTTTGCTCACACTCCAACAGCACGTCAAGTATTAAAAACCGTTTGTCTCCATTCACTCCTATCAAACACGCTCACGCATGCCTGCTGGAAGTCCAAGCCCCTCGCACACAAAACCTCCTTTACCCCCTCCCTCCAACCCTTCCTAGGCCGACCCCTACCCCGCCTTCCTTCCACTACAGACTGATACACTCTTGAAGTCATTCTGTTTCGCTCCATTCTCTCTACATGTCCGAACCACCTCAACAACCCTTCCTCAGCCCTCTGGACAACAGTTTTGGTAATCCCGCACCTCCTCCTAACTTCCAAACTACGAATTCTCTGCATTATATTCACACCACACATTGCCCTCAGACATGACATCTCCACTGCCTCCAGCCTTCTCCTCGCTGCAACATTCATCACCCACGCTTCACACCCATATAAGAGCGTTGGTAAAACTATACTCTCATACATTCCCCTCTTTGCCTCCAAGGACAAAGTTCTTTGTCTCCACAGACTCCTAAGTGCACCACTCACTCTTTTTCCCTCATCAATTCTATGATTCACCTCATCTTTCATAGACCCATCCGCTGACACGTCCACTCCCAAATATCTGAATACGTTCACCTCCTCCATACTCTCTCCCTCCAATCTGATATTCAATCTTTCATCACCTAATCTTTTTGTTATCCTCATAACCTTACTCTTTCCTGTATTCACCTTTAATTTCCTTCTTTTGCACACCCTACCAAATTCATCCACAAATCTCTGCAACTTCTCTTCAGAATCTCCCAAGAGCACAGTGTCATCAGCAAAGAGCAGCTGTGACAACTCCCACTTTGTGTGTGATTCTTTATCTTTTAACTCCACGCCTCTTGCCAAGACCCTCGCATTTACTTCTCTTACAACCCCATCTATAAATATATTAAACAACCACGGTGACATCACACATCCTTGTCTAAGGCCTGCTTTTACTGGGAAAAAATTTCCCTCTTTCCTACATACTCTAACTTGAGCCTCACTATCCTCGTATATATATATATATATATATATATATATATATATATATATATATATATATATATATATATATGTATATATATATAATATATATATATATATATATAAAATATATATATATATATAATATATATATATTATATATATATATATACACTGCGTACTTGTTCCAAGGTTCGTAGGTTTGAGTCTCCTTCAGCCAGATATCAGTGTTTGTGTATATTTCGCCTGCTCTCGCGAATTCCTTGTATAATATATATATATATATATATATATATATATATATATATATATATATATATATTATATATATATATAATATATATATAATATATATATATATATTTCAACAAGTCGGTCATCTCCCACCGAGGCAGGGTGACCCAGAAAGAAAGAAAATCCCCAAAAAGAAAATACTTTCATCATTATTCAACACTTTCACTTCACTCATACATAATCACTGTCTTTGCGGAGGTGCTAAGATAGGACAGTTTAGAAGTCCCTCCAAACTGCCAATATACCAAACCTCTCCTTTAAAGTGCAGGCATTGTACTTCCCATTTCCAGGACTCAAGTCCGGCTAACCGGTTTCCCTGAATCCCTTCACAAAATATTAGCCTGCTCACACCCCAACAGCTCGTCAGGTCCCAAAAACCATTCGTCTCCATTCACTCCTATCTAACACGCCCACACATGCTTGCTGGAAGTCCAAGCCCCTCGCCCACAAAACCCCCTTTACCCCCTCCCTCCAACCTTTTTGAGTAGGACCCCAACCCCACCTTCCTTCCTCTACAGATTTATACACTCTCCAAGACATTCTACTTTGATCCATTCTCTCTAAATGACCAAACCACCTCAATAAGCCCTCTTCAGCCCTCTGACTAATAATTTTAATAACTCTGCACCTCCTCCTAATTTCCACACTCCGAATTCTCTGCATAGTATTTACACCACACATTGCCCTTAGACAGGATATCTCTACTGCCTCCAGCTGCGTCCTCGCTGCCGCATTTGCAACCCAAGTTTCACACCCACATAAGAGTGTTTGCACCACCATACTTTTTTACATTCCCTTCTTTGCCTCCATGGATAACGTTTTTTGTCGCCACAGACTCCTCAGTGCACCACTCACCTTTTTCCCTTCGTCAGTTCTATGATTCACCTCATCTTTCATAGACCCGTCTGCTGACACGTCCACTCCCAAATATCTGAATACATTCACCTCCTCCATACTCTCCCCCTCCAATCTAATATCCAATCTTCTGTTACCTATTTTTTTTATCCTCTTTACCTTACTCTTTCCTATATTTACTTTTAATTTTCTTTTTTTTTACATTCCCTACCAAGCTCATCAAACAACCTCTGCAACTTCTCTTCAGAATCTCCCAAAAGCACAGTGTCATCAGTAAAGAGCAAGTGTGACAACTCCCTCTTTGTGTTAGATTCTTTATTTTTTAACCCTACACCTCTTGCCAGCACTCGAGCATTCATTTCTCTTACAACCCCATCTATAAATATACTGAACAACCATGGTGACATCACACATCCTTATCTAAGGCTTTCTTTTACTGGGAAATAATTTCCTCCTCGCCTACATTCTCTAACCTGAGCCTCATGATCCTCGTAAAGACTCTTCACTATTTTTAATAACCTCCCTCCTATTCCATACATTTGCAACATCTGCCACATTGCACCCCTATACACCCTATCATACGACTTTTCCAATCCTTAAATGCCATGAAAACCTCTTTACCCTTATCTAAATACTGTTCACCTGTCCTATATGTTTCACTTGGTCTACACACCCCTTACCGTCCCTAAAGCCTCCTTGTTCAGCTGTTGTCCTGCTCTCCATCTTACTTTTAATTCTTTACCAGATATACTCAACAAACATATTCCCCTATAATTTTTACACTCTCTTTCGTCTCATTTGCCTTTATACAAAGGAACTATTCATGCTCTCTGCCAATCCCTAGGTACCTTACCCTCTTCCAAACATTTATTAAATATAAACACTAGTAACTCCAAAATTATATACTCACCTGCTTTTAACATTTCTATCTTCATCCCATCAGTCCCAGCAGCTTGACCCCCTTTCATTCTACTCACTGCCCCACGCAATTCCGCCACACTCACAACTGGTTCTTCCTCACTCCTACAAGATGTTATTCCTCTTTGCCCTATACACGAAATCACAGTTTCGCTATCTCCATCAACATTTAACAGTTCCTCAAAATATTCCTTCCGTCTTCCTGATACCTCTAACTCTCCATTTAATAACTCTCCTCTCCTATTTTTAACTAACAAATCCATTTGTTCCCTAGGCTTTCTCAATTTATTAATCTCACTCCAAAACTTTTTATTATTCTCAACAAAATTTGTTGATAACATCTCACCCACTCTGTCCTTTGCTCCCTTTTTACATTGCTTCACCACTCTCTTAACCCCTCTTTTTCTCTCTATATACTCCTCCCTCCTTGCATCACTTCTACTTTGTAAAAGCCTCTCATATGCTAACTTTTTCTCCTTTACTACTCTCTTTACATCATCATTAAACCATTCACTCTTCTTCCCTCCTGCACTCACTTTCCTGTAACCACAAACTTCTGCTGAACACTCTAACACTATATTCTTAAACCTACCCAATACATCTTCTACCCCATTGCCTATGGTCTCACCTAGCCCATCTGTACCCCAACATTTGTTTATATCTTACCCTATCTGCTTCCTTCTTCAGTTCATAAACCTTCACCTCTCTCTTACTTGCTGATTCCATTTTCCTTGTATCCCGTGCAACTTTTACTCTCACTCTAGCTACACCTAAAAAGTGATCTGATATATCTGTGGCCCCTCTATAAACATGTACATACTGAAATCTACTCAACAGTCTTTTATCTACCAATACGTAGTCCAACCAACTACTTTCATTTCGCCCTACATCATATCTTGTATACTTATTCATTCTCTTTTTTTTAAAAATGTGTTACCTGTAACCAAACCCCTTTCTATACAAAGTTCAATCAAATGATCCCCATTATCATTTACACCTGGCACCCCAAATTACCTACCACACCCTCTCTAAACGTTTCTCCTACTTTAGCATTTAGGTCCCTTACCACAATTATTCTCTCACTTGGCTCAAAAGTTCCTACCCACTCGTTTAACCTCTCCCAAAATCTCTTTCTCTCTCCTCTACACTCCTCTCTTCTCCAGGTCCATACACACTTATTATGACCCACTTTTCACATCCGAAAAGTGTGTTATATATATATATATATGTATAGATATATATATATATATATATATATATATATATATATAAATATATATATATATATATATATACACGACCTCAAATTTAATATTTTAACGTGTTAAAGTAATTTGGTTGGGTTGCACTACTTTACAACCAGTAATTACTGTGACGTTGGTCTGTACTTAGGTATAATTACTCCCAACTTCGTAAAAGTTATAGACATTATTATGATGGTAAATTTATAAGTATCGTGACCAAAGTTTCACGAGGCTTTGTGCCTTTATTTAAATTTATTATTAACTTTCTCGTAAAACTGTCACATTAGTTCATAAAAATATACATTTTAATATTAGTGATCTTATCTCTTTTACAGTTAGAGAATTGAAGTTATTTTTGTTATTGTGACGAGCTGCTGTGTGGTTGTATCTGTAGAGTCATAGCTCCTGGTCCTGTGTGTGTGTGTGTGTGTGTGTGTGTGTGTGTGTGAGTGTGTGTGTGTGTGCGTGTGTGTGTGTGTGTGTGTGTGTGTGTGTGTGTGTGTGTGTGTGTGTGTGTGTGTAATTTATCAGTGCAAAATAGCTATAATAGAAGCAGAGAAAGAGAAAGAGAAGAGAGAAAGAGAGAGAGAGAGAGAGAGAGAGAGAGAGAGAGAGAGAGAGAGAGAGAGAGAGAGAGAGAGAGAGAGAGAGAGAGAGAGAGAGAGAGAGAGAAAAAGAGAAAGAGAAAGAGAGAGAGAGAGAAAGAGAGAGAGAGAGACGAGGGGGGTGAAGAAGGTCAGTTATAACAACAAACCCAGATGATGCAGCCAGAAGAGCCATCGTGATGGAGGCTTAAACAGGTGTGTGCAACAGCAGGTGAAATAGCTCATTAAAGCAGATTTATTCCTGCCCACCTAGCCTGTGAAGAGCCGGGAAGCAGCACTCTGTAGTGCCCATAACCATTACATCCACCACCACTCCCCCATTAACCCCCATCTCTTCTTTCTTCTCACACCATTTATCAGAGATGGTGTCAGAGGCAGTGACCTCCGCTGAGAGGCTGTGAGGGTAGAGATTCACTTCTTGTAGTGAAATATCCGTTTACTGATGGAATATTGATGTACTGATGTGTATATACAGGGATGTATATGTATATGCTTAATATGTATGTATATATGTAGAGGAAAAGAAAGATGAGCTCAGACCCGTCATGACCATTGATTGCTTCGCATTTCACATAAATTGCGCAGCAATCATTTGTTTTCCAGCTTCACAATTGTACAAATGGGAGGTTGCGATGGGCGCTCACATGTGAGTGCAATAATATCCTCCTCTTCCTGTTCTTCTTTCTCCTCCTCCTTTTCCTCCTCCTCCCCTTCCTCTTCCTTCAAAGCCCTGACCATAAACGTGAAGGCCAGATCATGCATTTTACCTCAGAGATCTAGATAAGCCCAACACTAGAGCGTGAATGGCAAATATATATAAATACCTATAAATAATTTAGGTAAATGGTGACATTTGTAACATGTCGACATTTTCCTGAGGCGAGATTCTGCATGCCGGTAACCTGATCAATCCTCTACGTTCCTACCAAAACTATACAGCAAGAGAGTGAACGTAAACAACAAATAAAAAAAAGTAGATACCATTAGGTTTAAAATAAAAGCTGGTTTAACAGATCATCTCAAGATAACCACTTCTTCACCTGTCTCCAGCATTATGATGGCCAGTATTCGACTGAAGAAGGCTGCAGCGCAAGCTCAATGTCTCGGTGATATACTCAGTTGTTACATGTGCGTGTTGTTTATTAACTTATTGGTAATGTACGTCAATTAGTCAAATGATATACAATGATTATATATATTAAGGGAGACAGTGTAACGGGTCTTATGATTAGTCTTCTTGATAAATCTGTGATGTTGAAGCTGCTGTTGATGTGAGTGACCGTCTTTGTGAGTGATGCTGCAGCTGCTGGTGTTCTGAGTGACTGTCTTTGTGAGTGATGCTGCAGCTGCTGGTGTGAGTGTCTTTGTAAGTGATGCTGACGCTGCTATTTTTGTTGTAAATATCTTTCTGAGTGATGCTGCAGCTGCTGCTGTTCTGAGTGACTATATTTGTGAGTGATACTGCAGCTGCTGCTGTTGTGAGTGACTGTCTTTGTGAGTGACGCTGCAGCTGCTGCTGTTGTGAGTGACTGTCATAAGTGATGTTGTTAGGAGCATCACGGAGCTGAGCTCTTCTCCAGGTTGAGGGACTGACAACCTCAAACTATTTCTACAAGGTTGATGGACTGATCACAACATCCTTACCTCGTCACTTCTGCTGCCATCAACATGTACACTGTATTAGACTGAAGAAGTCTACCGTGTAGTCGAAACTTTTCAACAGTGAAGACATACAACTGTTGCACATGTGTCTTAATTATCAACTTGTCGGTATTTTATACCATTTTCAGCTTAACAGAATAACTTTTGTTTTAACTGAGAAGAATTTACGATTTCATCCAAATGAATGTTATAACTGTCGTGATTAAGAAAGCTTATCACCTTTATATTGGTTGTAAAACTGAAGATCGGGCCAAGAGCTATACCTAACACACATGCTGAAACACTTGTGAAACAAATCTTAATAGTTGAATCCGAAAAGGAAATCAATACCTTTCGCAGTGCCAATGGTGCCTCCTGCCACGAGATGTATTCACAAATGAAAGGGCGGTCCCAGCTATATACTAAATACACCTGTTAAACGCCCGGTACTTGACGACGAAGGACGATCCATTAATGACCCACCAAACACATTTTTCGTCAAGTCAGAAGACGATTATGATGACGGAATCAGTGAAACTTTTGAGTTTTCAATTTCACAAGACCATGAATAAGTTCATGACTTGACTTCTCGTAAGCCTCACATAATAACTCTGAATTAGTTAAACGACCTCATCAGAGCTTAAGAAGTTCCAAAGATTAATGCTGAACAGTTGGCCTCCAGATTGCAACAGTAGAATCTGCTCGCTGAAAATGCCTTTAGAGATACATTTTTTCCATTCACCATGATTTTTTTCCAGCCAACTGCGAAGCAATCAATGATGAACATAGCGAATAAATAACAAAAAGGCACAATACCGTGACTGGAACGATACACAAATAACCCGCACATAAAAGAGAGAAGCTTACGACGACGTTTCGGTCCGACTTGGACCATTGACAAAGTCACACGTTTCCACCTGAACTTCTCATTCTGTAGATGAATGGTTCAGAGAACCGACAAGTTGATAAATAAGACACGTGCAACACTTGGGTATCTTAATTACGGAAACAATTCGACACACAGTGGCTTATATATTACAGACAGGTGAGGTGAAGCAGCTGTAGGCGGTATCACCGTGGACAGATCCACAGGTGAAAGTAGGTCAATACCTATAGCTTAAGGCCAGCGTGGAGATCCCTATGTCAAGATTCCAAGATGTTGCTGTGTTTAACAGGAATAATGATACCCAAGTGTTTCACATGTGTCTAATATATCAACATCTCGTTCATGGCGAAACTGCAGAGAAAAACGATTCATCATTGTTAGTAAATTACTGCTGGACAACATGAGAAACTTCAAGAGTGAATTACAAGAGACAAACAAAGAAGCCTGAATCAATATAAGTGAATTAATTATATCGGAATATTCATATATTGTATACATATACGCACATGATGTGTAACTAAAATTCCTTGAAAATTCAGCAGACGATTGTTATTGTAGTCATGTGGGTGTTCAGCAGCTCAAAAAGGGATATATAATCATTGACCCCAGAGAACAAAAGTAATGTTGCAGTCAGTAGTGTTAATTTCAGCCAGCAGTATTTCAGTCAGTAACGCTGCAATCAGTAGTGATTCAGTTAGGAGTGATTCAATCAGTAGTGATTTAGTTAGTAGTGATTCAGTCAGTAATGATTCAGTTAGCAGTGATGCATCAGTCAGTAGTGTTTTTTTTCAGTTAGTAGTGCTTCAGTTAGTACTGAGACAGTCAGTAGTGCTTCATTTAGTGGAGTTTTGCCTCTCTGGTTTGTGATTTACACGTCAGCATCTCATAACTCTTGACTGCCTCGTATAGTTGACGAGACACACTAGTCTGTGTGTCGGTGAGACGCACAAGTCTATGTGTTCGTGTGTGATAATGAAATATATTTGTCTATGGCCAGTGAAACATAGTCTGTGGGCTTTGTGTTGCACCTCTACACAGTTGTGTCAGCTGGGTATGCCAGCACCAGGGGTCACTGCGACGTGCCCATTACTCATTTGTTCAGTGTCCTGCAAAGTGTCTACTGCCTTCACGTGACTTATATAACAGCCTTAATAAGAAGCTCCCATACAGAGAGACTGCAGGTGAGGAGTCTCTCACTGCCTCTTCCTCCGGCTCTCATCTCACCCACTCAGAGAGACTGCAGGTGGAGGAGTCTCTTGAAGAATGAAACACTTACGCAGCATATGGGAACCTTTATTGAGGAGACATTTAGAAACACAGTGGCTTCATCAGTCCCATACAAAGATGAACGTTGTAAGGAGAGAAGAATTTTGAAGTAATCAGTCCCCTCAGCCTAGGATTGATGTGTTCAGTCCATCAGTCTTGAAGAAACTACAGCATATGGTCGGAGTAGTGTCTTACATATTGTAATCAGGTGAGTGGAAGCAGGAGGAGGCGGAGTCACAATGGAAGCATCCACTAGTGTAAGTACATCTTCGTACAAAGGTTGGACAAGTGTTGAAGAATTCCTTGTATGTACTTTTTTCAAGATTGATGGACTGAACACATCGATTCCAGGCTGAGGGACTGATCACCTCAAAGTTCTCCTCTCCTTACACCGTTCAACTATGCATTGGACTGTTGAAGCCACTGTGTGGCAAAACGTTTCCTCAGTAAAGATTCCCATATATTGCATCAGTGTTTCATTCTTCAGCCTGTCGGTTTTCTAAACCATTTATCACACTGGAAGAGTCTCATACTGACTGCCTCTTCCTCCGTCTCTCATCTTGCCCACCCAGAGAGACTGCAGGTGAGGAGTTTCTTACTGCCTCTTCCTCCGTCTCTCATTTCAGCACTGAAATTTGTAAATTTATTCTGCAGCTTTTCTCTGCCTAGTAGATATTTTCTGTTTCTCGAGAGCGTCCGTACACCCACACACACACACACACACACATACACACACACACACACACACACACACACACACACACACACACACACACACACACACACACACACACCACACAAGCGCGCCCGCGAGCGCAGCCTTGGGGGGAACAAAAACAACTGCCCACAGAACCACCCACAGCATCCCTTTCAACCCCTACCAACCCACACCAACCAAACACAATAATAAGAAATAAACCATATTTCACATCCACAGTCTCCAACCCCCCACCATCACTAATACCACCCTGACACCAGCCTACCATAATATCTAGCCCTGTCTACCACACCCTTAGTCTGTACGAACCTCTCCCGCCCCGCTGAGAACAGTTCTGGAAAGGAAGAGGAAGACATGGTATACCAACTCAGATCGATTAACAAGAGTGACGATTGGAAGGAAAGAATCACTGAGGCATCCCCGGACATCATAGCACTCACAGAGACAAAGCTCATGGAGTGTGGTGATAACAGATGCGATCTTCCCATCTGGATATCAGATCCTGAGGAAAGACAGGAGTCAAAGGGGGAGGAGGAATTATACTGCTCATCAAAGACCAGTGGAGATTCGAGGAGAAGGGAAGACCAGTCAGAGGTAGAGGAGATGACTACATAGTAGGAACTCTTCTAACTGGGGGTCCAAAATGGTGATAACAGTGATGTACAACCTGCAACCGAATACGATGAGACCAACAGACGCGATGGTGGCCACACTAGCCAAGGTGGCCTAAAGCGCCCACATGAGTTGGGCAAAATTACTCATCGTGGGGGAGTTCAGCTACAAGGAGAGAGACTAGGAAAATCTGGAGCCACATGGGGGACCGGAGACGTGGAGAGCCAAGATGCTGGAGGTAGTGCTGGAAAGCTTCATGTACCAACATGTTAGGGACACAACCAGAGAGAGAGGAGACGATGAACCAGTAAGGCTGGACCTCGTATTCATCTTGAACAGTTCAGATATAGGGGAAATCGCACACGAAACGCCCATCGCAATAGCGATCACGTGGTCCTGAGTTTCGAATACATAGAAAAGTTAACAATAAAGAGTGAAGCAGCACGAGAAGGACAGAAGAAACCAAACTTAAAAAAAAGGGAACTACACACATATTAGTCAATTCCTGCATGAGGTGCAGTGGGTAAGATAGCTAGAGGGGAAGACAGTAAACGAAATGATGGAACAGGTGACTGTAAAGGGCAAGGAGGCACTGGAGAAGTTCGTGCCAAGGGGCAACAGAAAAAATGGGAAGACCAAAGTGAGCCCATGGTTTTTCCCAGTGGTGTGGAGAGGCTAAAGCCAAGTGTGCTAGAGAATGGAAAAAGTATAGAAGCAAAGGACTTGGGTAAACAGGGAGTTGAGCCGAAGAGCCAGAAATGAATATGTATGGATAAGGCAATACATGGAAATAGATGGTCTGTTTGTGACTTGATAAAGCCCACTGCATGAGCGAAACGTTGTCATTAAAGGATCACATTATACTGCTTAAGTGTTTATATTTCTAGGTGTGTACATACACAAAAACACACATACACTCCTACACACATTAACAGATACACACACCCACACATACAAACACACACACACACACACAAACACACACACACACACACACACACACACACACACACACACACACACACACACACACACACACACACACACACTTCTACACATAGTTTAGAGACTGCAGAAGCTAGAGTATCCTAACAGGGTAAAACAAAAAAATGGAATCTCAAAAGGAAGAGGCAAGGGAACTTAGGATGGCTAGTCTGAGAAGAAAGAATGTGCAAAAAGACTCATGAGCAAAATGGAACAAGAGTGGGAAAAAAGCTAAACAAGGTTTGCAATGCAATGTTGGGGAAGATATCTTCAGAGAGGAAAAAGTGGGAGATATGAGCTATAGCTGCTGAGGCAAAGATACAGAGCTGGGTGGAAGAACTGGAAGTGTTGAAGCTGGATATAAAGATGAGAACCAAAAGGAAAAAGGTGGTGGAAATAGGAACATCAGAGTACAGCGAGGGGATTTAAGGAAGTGAAGGAGCTAATAAGTTCCTTGGAGAAGTGACATTAGGCAATCAGGGTGTCCAAGAGATAAGGGAAACATCGAAAGAGATACTTAAATCACATCCAGAGATATGGAAGGAAAAGAAATGGGAAGAAGAGAGGGAGAGGTTAATCATTATTCATCGGCTTCAGGAGGCTGAACGGATGAGCTGCTATGACAAAAGAAGCCATTTGGATAAAAAAAAGAGATTGAGAGTATCATCGCAAAAACAGGAGAGAAGGACATGTTCCAGCTAACAAATTTTCACAGAATTGGGGGGTATTTGAGAGAAAAAATTGCCCAGCAAAGTTGATATTCAAGGCAGAAGTGGTACAGAACAGGATACTACAGCAGAAGCAACTGTTAAAGGACTCCCAAGTGTACCTCATTCATGACAGAACATGAAAAGAACACAAACAACCGAGAAAAAAGGTAAGAACACACAATTGGAAGGAAAGAGAGGGCAGGTATCGAAAGACAGGAAAGCTCAGCCTCAGGGGAATACCAAACACAAATGCTCACAGAACACCCTCAACCCCTACCACCCCCATACCAACTAGAAACAAGCCACATTCCACAGCCATCCACCCAAGAACTAATATCACCATCACAGCAGCCTTCCATAATAACTCGCCCTGCCTTTTGCACCCCCAGTCTGTACCAACCCCTAGCATGTCCTAGAATACAGCACTGGAAAGGAACCTGAAGGTATGGTAAAACAGCACACATGGAAAAACAAATAAGAGTGAGAAGTGGCAAGAATGAATCAGTGAGGCATCCCCAGACATCATAGCACTCATAGAGACAAAACTCACAGGGATACCAGATGCGATCTTTCCAGCTGGATATCACATCCTGGGGAAAGACAGAGGAACAGAGGGGGAATAGTAGCACTGCTCATCAAAAGCCAGTAGAGTTTTGAGGAGATGGGTCGAATGGACAGAGGAGAAGCTGATGACTTCATAGCAGGAATACTTCAGACCAGAGGTCCAAAGGTGATGATAGCAGTGATATACAATTTGCCCCTAAACAGCAACAGACCAAGACAAGATTACAATGATAGCAATAGAGCAATTGTGGATACATTAGCCGAGGAGGCCAGAAGGGCCTATATAAATAGGACAAAATTACTTGTCAATGACAAGGAAATTGACTGGAAAAGCATCGAGCCACATGGTAGACAAGAAACGTGGAGGGAGACAGTATTGGAAAACGTCATGCATTAACATGTTAGGGATACATCCAGGGATAGAGGAGAGGATGTACCAGCAAGGCTGGACCTTGTATTCACCTTGAACAGTTCAGACATAGGGGATATTACACACGAATGGCCACTTGGCACTAGTAATCATGTGGTCCTGAGTTTCTAATACCATCTAGAGTTAACAGTGGAGAAAGAAGCAGCATGAAAAGGACGGGAAAGGCCAAACTTCAAGAAAGGAGACTACACAGGTATGAGGTAATTCCTGCATGAGGGTCAGTGGAAAAGAGAACTAGAGGGAAAGACACTAAATGAAATGATGGAAGTGACCACAAAGTGCAGGGAGGCAGAGAAGTTCATAAGCAGGGGCAACAGAAAAAATGGAAAGACCAGATTGAGCCAATGGTTTACCTGGAGGTGTAAAGAGACCAAAACCAAGTGTGCTATAACATGGAAAAAATATAGAAGGCAAAGGACTAAAGAAAACTAAGAGTTGAGAAGAAGAACCATAAACAAATATGCGTGGATAAGGAGAGAGGCCCAGCGGCAATACGGGAATGACAGCATCAAAAGCCAAATCTGAACCAAAGCTGTTATACAGTCACATCAGGAGGACAACAACAGTCAAGAACGAGGTAATCAGGCTGAGGAAGGAAGGAGGGGAAACTCACAAAGAGTGACCAGGAAGTATGTAAAGAGCTTAGCACAAGATTTTGAGAAGTATTCACAGTGGAGACAAAAATGCTTCCAGCAGAGGCAGTAGGGTGCACCAGAAAGTACTGGACACACTGCACATAACCATGAAGGAGGTGAAGAAACTGCTAGGTGAACTAGATACCTCGAAGGCAGTGGGCCCAGATAACATCTCTCCATGGGTCCTGAGAGAGCAAAGGAACTGTTTGTACAGCTAGTGACAATCATCAGCCAAGGCAATTGCCTAAGGTGTGGAAGACAGCAAATGTAGTCCCAGTTTTTAAGAAAAGAGACAGACAGCAACATTAAACTACAGACCAGCGCCACTGACATGCATAGTGTGTAAAGTCATGGAAAATATTATCAGTAGAAGAGTGGTAACAGAAGGAATTGGGGTCCTACTGGACAATCAGACGACTTCAGGAATGGGAAATCCTGTGTCACAAATCTACTTCAGTTCTACGACTAGGTAACAGAAGTAAGACAGGAGAGAGAAGGATGGGTAGATTACAACTTTTTGGGCTGTAAGAAGGCTTTCGACACAATATCACACAAGAGACTGGTTCAAAAACTAGAGGAGCACCTAGGAATAGTAGGGAAAGCATTTCAGTTCATTAGGGAATATCTGACATGCAGGAAACAACGAATGTTGGTACGTGATGAGGCATCAGAGTGGGCACATGTGTCGAGTGGAGTTCCACAAATGGCTCCTGGAGATTATCCCCACCAAGTGCAAAGCCATGAAACTTAGGAAAGGACAAAGAAGACCGTAGACGAAGTACAACATGTGGGATCAAAGGCTGCAAACCACACTTAAGGAAAAGGATCTTGGGGTGAGCATTACGACTTGCACACTCCTGAGGTGCACATCAGCCAAATAACCACTGCAGCATATGGGTGTCTGGTGCACCTGAAAACAATATTTCGACATCTAAGTAAGAAGTCAGCCACGACTCCGTACACCGTGTACTTCGGGCCCATATTGGAGTATTCAGCACCAGTATGGAACCCTCACCTAGTCAGTCACGTTAAGAAATTAGAGAAAGTAGAAAAGATTACAACAAGACTAGTCCCGGAGCTAAGAGGCATGTCTTATGAGGATAGGTTAAGGGAACTAAATCTGATGAAATTAGAGGATAGGAGGGATAGGGTGGATATTACGACGTATAAAATACTGAGTGGAATTGACAAAGTGGAGAGATCTAGAATGTTTTAGAAATGGACAAAAGAACAAGGCGATATAGCCTTACAGTTGTCAGGAAGTGGAACAATCTGGAGAGTGAAGTACTGGAGGCTGGATCCATACATAACTTTAAGAAGTATGAGAAGGCTCTTGGAGCAGAGAGAGAGAGAGAGTGACTTAGAAGTGACTACTAGACAGACGGAGCCAGGAGCTGTGACTTGACTTATGCAACCAAATACAGGTGAATACACACACACACTCTCACAAACACACGCACACACACACCAACACACACACACACACACACACACCCACACACAAACACACACACACACACACACACACACCACACAACACACACACACACACAACACACACACACACACACACACACACACACACACACACACACATAACACACACACACACACACACACACACACACACACACACACACACACACACACACACACACACACATACATAGCTCAGAGGATCAGAGGAAAATGGTTCTGATAAAGAAGAATGGATGGCAGAGAAATGAAAAAGGACGGAACAAGAGTGGGAGAGCAAACTAGAGGAGTTTTCTGCAAAATGGAGAAGAGGATGGAGGCAGAAATTAAGAAAAGGGAATCAAAAGCCGGAGCCGCAGAAGCCAGGATATGGGCCCTAGAATATGAGGTAAATAGGCTGAAGCAACTTACAAGACTATTGCCTAGAGGAGACATATCATCTGAAGCAGGTACACCCCTACTGAGAGAGGAGCCCAACAGAAAGGAAGGAGCCAAGGAAGAAAGGGGGAGAGCCCTTGGGAGCAGGGATAGCAGTAAAGCAGGGAGGAGAGGGGGGATAAGTCTCATGCAGAGGCACGACCATTCCACCAAGTGTTACAAGAAAATATAAGGGAGACAATGGCCATGTACAAACAGGACTCAGTGACACAGAGGGAAAGGCAATGGGAGGAGGAGAGGGAGAAGTGTTTATTCATGGGCTACAAGAGAGTGAGGAGAGAAACACAATGAAAGATGGCAGGAAGAAAAACAGGAGATTGAAAGCATCATCAAAGTAATAGGCAAGGAAGTCATGACTGAGACAGTATATTTTCAGAGAACAGGGGGGGGGGGTAGTTGAAGGGAAGAAATCGGCCATTCAAACTGATTTTCAAGACAGAAACGGTGCATAACAGGATTCTGCAAGAGAATCCAAGGCTGAAGGAATCATCAGTATACAAGAGGGTGTTCCTAGACTAAGACAGAACAAGAACAGGGCGACAGCAACTGAGGGAGAGGACACAGAAGCGAAAGGGGCTAGGAAAAGAGACAAGAGCAAATTCAGCAGAGAATAACCAGAGTAGGGCAGAGCAACAAGCACAAGCACACAACCACCCTTAGAACCCCACAACCAAACACACTATCCCAACACAAACAACAATTCACACTTACAGCTCCCACCCCACACTATGCTGTAGAATACAACAGCACACTGACAGGTCCCTCGCCCCCACAGACCCCCACATAACACAGTGTTGAAAGGAAACTGAAGGTATGGTACACCAACGCTGATGGAAGAATGAATAAGTGGGAGGAGTTTCACGAAAGAGTCAAAGAGGCATTACCGGACATCATAGCTCTCACAGAAACCAAACTCACAGGAATGATAACAGATGCCATCTTTCCATCGGGATATCAGATCCTGAGGAAAGAGGGAACAGAGGGAGTGGAGTGGCACTGTTCATCAAAACCTATGGGATTTTGATGAGCTGGAGAGAGGAGACAGAGGAGAAGCAAGAGACTACATAATAGGAACACTTCAGTCTGGAGGTCCCAAGATGGTAATTGTTGTGATGTATAACCCACCACAGAACAGCAGGAGGCCAGAAGGGCTCATACGAACAGGAAGAAACTGATTATGGGTAACTTCAATCACAAGGAAATCGTCTGGGAGAACCTGAAACCACATGGGGGCCCAGAAACGTGGAGGGCTAAGATGATGAAGGTGGTACTGGAAAACCACATGTACAAACAGGTAAGGGGGGCACTACCAGAGAGAAAGGAGAGGATAAGCCAGCAAGACTGGACTTAGTATTCACCTTGAGTAGTGCAGATATTAACATCACATATGAAAGACCCCTTCGGGCCAGTGATCACGTGGTTCTGAGCTTCGAATATATAGTAGGGTTACAAGTGGAGAGGGAAGCAGGAAGGGCAGGACGAATTAAGCCAAACTACAAGAGAGGGGAATACACAGGCATGAAGAATTTCCTGCATGGGGTTCAGTGGGACAGAGAACTGGCAGAAAATGAGATGATGGAATATGTGACAACGATATGCAAAGAAGCTGAGGAGAGGTTTGTGCCCAAGGGTAACAGAAATAACGAGAAAGCCAGGATGAGCCCTTGGTTCACCCAAAGGTGTAGAGAGGCCAAAACCAGGAGTGCTAGAGAATGGGAAAAGTAGAGAAGGCAAAGGACCCGGGAGAATAGGGAGAGCAGTCATAGAGCAAGAAATGAATATGCATTTGTAAGAAGGGAGGCCCAGCAACAACACGAAAATGATGCAGCAGCAAAAGCCAAATCTAACCCGAAGCTGTTGTACAGCCACATCAGGAGGAGAACAACAGTTAAGGACCAGGTAATCAGGCTGAGGAAAGAAGGAGGAGAGATCACAAGAAACGACCGCGATTAGCATAAGATTCAAAGAAGTGTTCACAGAGGAGACGGCTGCTATGTGAGCTAGATACCTTGAAGGGCGACTACCTGAGGTGTGGAAGACAGCAAATATAGCCCCAATTTTTAAAAAACGAGACAGACACGAAGCATTAAATTACAGACCTGTGTCACTGACATGTATAGTACGCAATGTCAACGAAAAGATTATCAGGACGAGAGTGGTGGAGCACCTAGAAAGGAATAAATAAGCTTATCAACGACAGCTAGCACGGTTTCAGGGACGGGAAATCTTGTGTCACAAACCCATTGCAGTTCTATGACAGGGTAACAGCAGTAAGACAAGAGAGCGAGAGAGAGAGAGAGAGAGAGAGAGAGAGAGAGAGAGAGAGAGAGAGAGAGAGAGAGAGAGAGAGAGATGGGTAGATTGTATTTTCTTGGACTGTAAGAAGGCGTTTGACGCAGTCCCACACAAGAGATTAGTGCAAAAGCTGGAGGACCAGGTAGGGATAACAGGGAAGGCACTGCAATGGATCAGGGAATACCTGTCAAGAAGACAACAGCGAGTCATGGTACGTGGCGAGGTGTCAGAGTGGGCGCCTGTGACGAGCGGGGTTCCGCAGGGGTCAGTCCTAGGACCGGTGCTGTTCCTGGTATTTGTGAACGACATGATGGAAGGAATAGACTCAAAGGTGTCCCTGTTTGCAGATGATGTGAAGCTGATTAGAAGAATTTAATCGGACGAGGACCAGGCAGAACTACAAAGGGATCTGTACAGTCTACAGGCTTGGTCCAGAAACTGGCTCCTGGAGTTCAACCCCACCAAGTGCAAAGTGATGAAGATTGAGGAATGGCAAAGAAGACCGCAGACGAAGTACAGTCCAGGGGGGCCAGAGACTACAAACCTCACTCAAGGAAAAGGATCTTGGGATGAGTATAACACCGGGAACATCTCCTGAGGCACAGATCAACCAAATAACTGCTGCAGCAAGGTGGGCAAGGTGGACAGAGACAGGATGTTCCATAGATGGCACACAGCAACAAAGGGTCACAGATCGAAGCTGAAGACTCAGATGAATCACAGGGATGTTAGGAAGCATTTCTTCAGTCACAGAGTTTCGGGCAGTGGAATAGTTTGGAAAGTGATGTAGTGGAGGTAGGATCCATACATAGCTTTAAGAAGAGGTACGATGAAGCTCATGGAGCAGGAAAAGTGATCTAGTGGTGACCAGTGAAGAGGCGGGACCAGGAGCTATGACTAGACCCTTGCAAACACAATTAGGTGAGTACAACTATGTGACTACACACACACACACACACACACACACATACACACACACAAACACACACATACACACACACAAACACACACAAACACACACACACACACACACACACACAAACACACACAGAGCTCAAGGGAATGTCGTACGAGGAAAGGTTAAGGGAAATCGGACTGACGACACTGGAGGACAGAAGGGTCAGGGGAGACATGATAACGACATACAATATACTGCGGGGAATAGACAAGGTGGACAGAGATAGGATGTTCCAGAGAGGGGACACAGGGACAAGGGGTCACAACTGGAAGCTGAAGACTCAGACGAGTCACAGGGACGTTAGGAAGTATTTCTTCAGTCATAGAGTTGTCAGCAAGTGGAATAGCCTAGCAAGTGAAGTAGTGGAGGCAGGAACCATACATAGTTTTAAGAAGAGGTATGACAAAGCTCAGGAAGCAGAGAGAGAGAGGACCCAGTAGCGATCAGTGAAGAGGCGGGGCCAGGAGCTGAGTCTCGACCCCTGCAACCACAATTAGGTGAGTACAATTAGGTGAGTACACACACAAACACACATACACATCTACAAAGGAATGATCTCATCAACAGCAGCCAACATGGTTTCAGGGACGGGAAATCCTGTGTCACAAACCTACTGGAGTTCTATGACTTGGCGACAGTAGTAAGACAAGAGAGAGGGGTGGGTTGATTGCATTTTCTTTAACTGCAAGAAAGCGTTTGAAACAGTTCCACACAAGAGATTAGTGCAAAAACTGGATGACCAAGCAGGGACAACAGGGAAGGCACTTAAGGATCAGGGAATACTTGTCAGGAAGACAGCAGCGAGTCATGGTACGTGGCGAGGTGTCAGAGTGGGCACCTGTGACCAGCGGGGTCCCACTGGGGTCAGTCCTAGGACCAGTGCTGTTTCTGGTATTTGTGAACGACATGACAGAAGGAATAGACTCCGAAGTGTCCCTGTTTGTAGATGACGTGAAGTTGATGAAAAAAATTCATTCGATCGAAGACCAGGCAGAACTACAAAGGGATCTGGACAGGCTGCAGACCTGGTCCAGCAATTGGACCCACCAAGTGCAAAGTCATGAAGATTGGGGAAGGGCAAAGAAGACCGCAGACAGAGTACAGTCTAGGGGGCCAGAGACTACAAACCTCACTCAAGGAAAAAGATCTTGGGGTGAGTATAACACCAGGTACATCTCCTGAAGCGCACATCAACCAAATAACTGCTGCAGCATATGGGCGCCTAGCAAACCTCAGAACAGCATTCCTACATCTTAACAAGGAATCGTTCAGGACCCTGTACACCGTGTACGTTAGGCCCATATTGGAGTATGCGGCACCAGTTTGTAACCCACACCTAGCCAAGCACGTAAAGAAACTAGAGAAAGTGCAAAGGTTTGCAACAAGACTAGTTCTAGAGCTAAGAGGTATGTCCTACGAGGAGAGGTTAAGGAAAATCAACCTGACGACACTGGAGGACAGGAGAGATAGGGGGGACATGATAACGACATACAAAATACTGAGAGGAATTGACAAGGTGGATTCCAGAGATGGGACACAGCAACAAGGGGACACAGTTGGAAGTTGAAGACACAGATGAATCACAGGGATGTTAGGAAGTATTTCTTCAGCCACAGAGTAGTCAGGAATTTGAATAGTTTGGGAAGCGATGTAGTGGAGGCAGGATCCATACATAGCTTTAAGCAGAGGTATGATAAAGCTCACGGTTCAGGGAGAGTGACCTAGTAGCGACCAGTGAAGAGGAGGGGACAGGAGCTAAGACTCGACCCCTGCAACCTCAACTAGGTGAGTACACACATGAGACCCAGTCTTGCACTAACTTTGTGGAAGATCGTCTCCAGGGAAGAAAACTGGAGTCGGGTACAGCTTCTTCAAGATTCGTTCATTAATTCATCTTCTCGTTGCTTGGTGAAGGTTCGTAACTCCCTCAGTTTCACCCAACATAATGGCAGCTCTCTGACTGTTTGCTGCGCCTTCCCGTCGCTCGTTCTGAAAAAAAAAATGAAGTCTTTTAAGACGCAGTGTAAGAATTAGCAGGAAGTTTGATACAATAAAAATTTTTATTTTTTAAAAGAACGAAGCAGCTGAAACGATCTGCATATATATATATATATATATATATATATATATATATATAATATATATATATATATATATATATATATATATATATATATATATATATATATATATATATATATATATATATATATATATATATATATATATACACTTTCTGAGATGCTCCCCAGCCTTCAGCAGTCCAAAACTCAAGGAATATGGCTGTCTTCTAAAGACCATGCTAGAGAGTGTATTGAATCTTTCCTTTGAAGATGGACAGTGGTTGCAAGCCTCACTTGCGGTCAGGCTTGGGGGGCTAGGAGTACGCAGATCCTCCCAGATTGCTCTACCAGCTTTCCTATCCTCTTCCATAGCATCAAACGAATTGATAAGACAAATTCTTCCTGATAACCTCATTGACTCAGCAGGAACACAGGACCCTAGCTATGCCAGTGCCATCATTGAATGGGAGACTCTTACTGCTCCAGCACCAAACCCTAGTGAAGCACTGGCTCACAAACAGTCAAGCTGGGATGGCCCTATCGCTGAAAAGGTGCTTGCCAACATGCTCAGGGGTGCAACATCAGATAGGGAGACTGCCCATCTCCAGGCTGAGAGCACCTCACTTCGGGGACTTCCTTCAAACAGTTCTCATATCGGCAATGGGAACGCGACTCGACCCTAAGACCCTATGTATTGCAGTGGCTCTGCGCCTTGCTGCCCCAATTCACACAGAATATATGTGTATTTGCGGCGAAGCGCAAGCAGACCAATGTGGTTTACATGGTCTTAACTGTTCCAAAACCAAGGGCTGGCATGCAAGACACAATGAGGTCAATGACACCATAAAGAGAACCCTTGCTACAGCTGGATGCCCAGCCGAAAGGGAGCCCTGATCACTAGCAGCCAACGATACCCACAACCCAGCAAACCGCCCCGACGGGATCACCATCTATCCTTGGAAGAATGGCAAGCTCTTAGCATGGGACTATACCTGTGTCCACACTGGCTGACACCTACATCCATCACAGTGTTGGGCGACAGGGAGGAGCTGCTCACCACAGGGAGGAGTACAAGATCAGCAAGTACAGGGACATAAGCCAACAGTATCAATTTGTCCCAGTGGGATCAGAGACCTTGGGATCATGGGGAAAAAATGCCACACGTTTCCTTAAAGAATTTGGTTCCAGACTCATCGACACCACCAGGGACCCAAGGGCAGCCACTTTCATGCTCCAGCGCCTCAGCATGGCCATCCAGAGGGGAAATGCTTGCTGCATACTTGCCTCGCGTCCGGCTTTGGAGGAGCTGGAGGAAATTCATGATCTTTAATACATTGTACCATTGTATTCATGTTTGTGTTTTTCTGCAAATGTATTCTGTTTATTAATAAATGTTCACATAGAATATAAAACATAGGGGGTGGTAAGAGAAGAAAATATTCAAACAGCTCCGGGGAGAACCTAGAGTTTTCCCTGAGGTACGTTTATTGTCTTCTCTGAGGATGAGGGTCCCCAGTCCAGCTATAGAGGCGGTACCTCCCTATATACGTATATATATAATATATATATATATTATATATATATATATATATATATATATATATATATATATATATATATATATATATATATATATATATATATAATATATATATATATATATATATAATATATATTTATTAACACACTGGCCGATTCACACCAAGGCAGGGTGGCCCGAAAAAGAAAAACTTTCACCATCATTCATTCCATCACCGTCTTGCCAGAAGGGTCCTTTACACTACAGTTTTTTAAACTGCATCCACTCCCAAATATCTGAATACATTCACCTCCTCCATACTCTCTCCCTCCAATCTGATATCCAATCTTTCATCACCTAATCTTTTTGTTATCCTCATAACCTTACTCTGTCCTGTATTCACTTTTAATTTTCTTCTTTTGCACACCCTACCAATTTCATCCACCAACCTCTGCAACTTCTCTTCAAAATCTCCAAAGAGCACAGTGTCATCAGCAAAGAGCAACTGTGACAACTCCCACTCTATGTGTGATTTTTTTATCTTTTAACTCCACGCCTCTTGCCAAGACCCTCGCATTTACTTCTCTTACAACCCCATCTATAAATATATTATATATCCACCCTGTCATACGCTTTTTCTAAATCCATAAATGCCACAAAAACCTCTTTAGCCTTATCTAAATACTGTTCACTTATATGTTTCACTGTAAACACCTTGTCCACACACCCCCTTCCTTTCCTAAAGCCTCCTTGTTCATCTGCTATCCTATTCTCCGTCTTTCTCTTAATTCTTTCAATAATAACTCTATCATACACTTTACCAGGTATACTCAACAGACTTATCGCCCAATAATTTTTGCATTCTCTTTTGTCCCCTTTGCCTTTATACAAAGGAACTATGCATGCTCTCTGCCAATCCCTAGGTACCTTACCCTCTTCCATACATTTATTAAATAATTGCACCAACCACTCCACCAACCACGCTCTCGCTTCACACGGTGAGGGCCTGGGTTCGATTCCCAGCCAGAGTAGAAACATTGGACGTGTTTCTTTCAACCTGTTGTCTATGTTCCCCATCAGTAAAATGGGTACCTGGGTGTTAGTCGACTGGTGTGGGTCGCATCCTGGGACACTGACCTAAGGAGGCCTGGTCACAGACCGGGCCGCGGGGGCGTTGACCCCCGGAACTCTCTTCAGGTATCTCTCTCCAGGTATATATATATATATATATATATATATATATATATATATATATATTATATATATATATATAATATATATAATATGTCGTGCCGAATAGGCAGAACTTGCCATCTTGGCTTAAATAGCGACGCTCACCTTGCCATATAGGACAAGCGAAAATTTGTTTATGCAATAATTTCGCCAAAATCATTCTGAACTTAACGAAAAAAATATATTTCATTGTGTTTGTTTAGTATTAAATTACTGTAAACAAATCTAAAATATATTTATTTGGGTTAGGCTAAAATAAATTGTTCTTCTTATAATTAGGTTAGGTAAGTTTTCTAAGATTTTTTTGGAGCAAAACTAAAATTTTTTACATTAACATTAATGAAAAAAATATATCTTTAAACGTAAAAGAGAAAATTTTAGAAAGGACTTAATTTTAAATGAGTTCTTGCTAATTGACCAGTTTTACATATTCGGCACGACATATACATATATAAATATATATTATATATATATATATATTATATATATATATATTATATATATATATATTTTATATTATAATATATATATATATATATATATATATATATGTCTCCCGGCGTGGAGGGAGGGAGCCAGTTTATGGTGCTCCATACATTCTGTGTGTAAACCAAGAGCCAACATGGTTTACATGGGCCAGTTTCGGCAGACATCATCGTGAGTATCCACCAGAGATTACAGAGTCGTGACAATCCTCTGCATCAGACCGTTGCTTCTGTATCAGTGAAAGTGCAGTGTGCATGTTGGGATTTGGGGAGTAGTGGTGGTGTTAAGGGGATCCTGCCAGAGGAAGTTTGTTTACTTCTGCGTTCGGCCGGGGTTGTGGGGGGGTAGGGGGAAGTGGTCGCTCACGAAACTATCACTGGATGCTGAACAGAAGAACACTTCGGTTAACAGTGAGAGCATGGTGGGTAGTGTGCCAAATAACGAGGGCTTTTTTCTAAATGGAATAATAAGTATATATATGTATACAAAAATAAATTTATAAAAATTATATATAATAATATATATATATATATTATTATATATATATATATATATATATATATATATATAAATGGAGGGTTAGAGGTTTTTGGAAAGAGGAGGAAATATTTTGAGAAATTTTTTAATGTTGATGAAGATAGGGAAGCTGTGATTTCGTGTATAGGGCAAGGAGGAATAACATCTTGTAGGAGTGAGAAGAGCCAGTTGTGATGTGGGGGAAGTTCGTAAGGCGTAGGTAAAATGAAAGGGGGTAAGGCAGCCGGATTGATGGGATAAAGATAGAAATGTTAAAAACAGGTGGGGATATAGTTTTGGAGTGGTTGGTGCAATTTTTAATAAATGTATGGAAAAGGGTAACGTACCTAGGGATTGGCAGAGTTTCATGTATAGTTCCTTTGTATAAAGGCAAAGGGGACAAAAGAGAGTGCAAAAATTATAGGGGGATAAGTCTGCTGAGTATACCTGGTAAAGTGTTATGTTAGAGTTATTATTGAAAGAATTAAGAGTAAGACGGGGAATTTTGATAGCAGATGAACAAGGGGCTTTAGGAAGGTAGGGGGTGTGTGGACCAGGTGTTTACAGTGAAACATATAAGTGAACAGTATTTAGATAAGGCTAAAGAGGTCTTTGTGGCATTTATGGATTTGGAAAAGGCGTATGACAGGGTGGATAGGGGGACAATGTGGCACATGTTGCAGGTGTATGGTATAGGAGGTAGGTTACTGAAAGCAGTGAAGAGTTTTTACGAGGATAGTGAGGCTCAAGTTAGAGTATGTAGGAAAGTGGGAAATTATTTCCCAGTAAAAGTAGGCCTTAGACAAGGATGTGTGATGTCACCGTGGATGTTTAATATATTTATAGATGGGGTTGTAAGAGAAGTAAATGCGAGGGTCTTGGCAAGAGGCGTGGAGTTAAAAGATAAAGAATCACACATAAAGTGGGAGTTGTCACAGTTGCTCTTTGCTGATGACACTCTGCTCTTGGGAGATTCTGAAGAGAAGCTGCAGAGATTGGTGGATGAATTTGGTAGGGTGTGCAAAAGAAGAAAATTAAAAGTGAATACAGGAAAGAGTAAGGTAATGAGGATTACAAAAAGATTAGGTGATGAAAGATTGGATATCAGATTGGAGGGGAGAGAGTATGGAGGAGGTGGTAATGTATTCAGATATTTGGGAGTGGACGTGTCAGCGATGGGTCTATGAAAGATGAGGTGAATCATAGAGTGATGAGGGAAAAAAAGGGTGAGTGGTGCACTTAGGAGTCTGTGGAGACAAAGAACTTTGTCCTTGGAGGCAAAGAGGGGAATGTATGAGAGTATAGTTTTACCAACGCTCTTATATGGGTGTGAAGCATGGGTGATGAATGTTGCAGCGAGGAGAAGGCTGGAGGCATGGAGATGTCATGTCTGAGGGCAATGTGTGGTGTGAATATAATGCAGAGAATTCGTAGTTTGGAAGTTAGGAGGAGGTGCGGGATTAACAAAACTGTTGTCCAGAGGGCTGAGGAAGGGTTGTTGAGGTGGTTCGGACATGTAGAGAGAATGGAGAGAAACAGAGTGACTTCAAGAGTGTATCCGTCTGTAGTGAAAGGAAGGCAGGGTAGGGGTCGGCCTAGGAAAGGTTGGAGGGAGGGGGTGAAGGAGGTTTTGTGTGCGAGGGGCTTGGACTTCCAGCAGGCATGCGTGAGCGTGTTTGATAGGAGTGAATGGAGACAAATGGTTTTTAATACTTGACGTGCTGTTGGAGTGTGAGCAAAGTAACATTTATGAAGGGGTTCAGGAAAACCGACAGGCCGGACTTTAGTCCGGGAGATGGGAAGTACAGTGCCTGCACTCTGAAGGAGGGGTGTTAATGTTGCACTTTAAAAACTGTAGTGTAAAGCACCCTTCTGGCAAGACAGTGATGGAGTGAATGATTGTGAAAGTTTTTCTGTTTCGGGCCACCCTGCCTTGGTTGGAATCGGCCAGTGTGATAATATATATAAATAATATATATATATATATATATATATATATATATTATATATATATATATATATATATATATATATATATATATATGTGTGTGTGTGTGTGTGTGTGTGTGTGTGTGGAGAAATGTTCTCCAGGAGGGGGGTATCAGCCCCCCTTCAGCCCCTTTCAGGCCTTTCAGCCTTGAGGGACCCAGCCCTCTCAGAAGGGGCAAGCGTCTTGTTAACTGCTACAGTGAGTAATTGATCACAGATGCAGTACGAGTATGCGACGTGGTCAAGCGACCGTTGCTCCTTGCAGTCCAGTGTTGCAGAGTGTATTTTAATAAGAGACAGTACATCTCTTACTTTAGCAGGACAGTTAAGGAAAATCCTGCTCCCACTTTGTTACCGTAGTAAAGATAATGGACATTGTTGTCTATGCTTAAGACAGCAAGAATCAAACATTCTGTTTTGCTTCATCGAGGAAGTGGCAAGGAAGCAAAAGTACTATGTCAGCTTTTTTTTGTGCAAGGGGCAGTGACGGCATGGGGCTCTGTGGCGTCTTCAGATTACTTTTGACTCTACTGAGATTGACACTGACGCCAGGATAACCAACAAAGAACGATCTGTGCGTTATTGTGAACAAAGTGTCTCACAAAACACAAAAAACACTTACAGAGAAGTGTGATCAGCTTCTTTAGTGATAAGATTGTGAACAATAAAGACAAATCTTGTGGAACATTGTACCAGTGTGTGTATTCCTAGACTATGGAAGACGTGGACATCCAAGGACACTTCAGCTTCTATCAAATCACCGATATCTGTCGAAGGTGTGAAGAACACCATAGCTCACGCTACAAGAGCAAGGTAGGTTACGAATTTCTTGTAGTACGGGGGACTGCGCAGTTCTTGAGTCTCAAGGAGTTTGTAATCAACCTACAGTCGGCAGTGAGGTGCGGACTTTTGAGTCCAAACAAGTATGTAATTTGTCAGCCATCAGTGAATGAAACATGCTGACATAACACCCCCTAGGGGTAATTTATAATCTTACAAATTATAAATCTTTACAGCCCGTTGAGAGATGACTTCGACAGCTTCTCAAAACCTCGTCTGCAGGGGCGGCTGTGCAGGCGATGAGTTGTCTTTCTAAGTACAAACTCTTTAAACTTAACTGGTTATGCCATTTCTCAACATATATATATACGTATATATATATATCAGTAACAACAATGCATTAGCCAAGGAGTCGAACTTATGCTGTTTTGGCCAGCCTCATGGTGAGAGAAAACGTATGACGCTTTAGACCATATATATATATATATATATATATATATATATATATATATATATTATATATATATATATATATATATATATATATATATATATGTGGTGCCGAATAGGCAGAACTTGCGATCTTGGCTTAAATAGCAACGCTCATCTTGCCATATAGGACAAGTGAAAATTTGTGTATGCAATAATTTCGCCAAAATTATTATGAACCTAACGGAAAAAAATATATTTGATTGTGTTTGTTTAGTACTAAATTATTGTAAACGTATTTAAAATATATGTAGTTGGGTTAGGCTAAAATAAATTGCTCTTGTTATAATAAGGTTAGGTAAGTTTTCTAAGATTCTTTTGGTGCAAAATAAAATTTTTTACATTAACATTAATGAAAAAAATATATCTTTAAACTTATAAGAGAAAATTTTCGAAAGGACTTAATTTTAAATGAGTTCTTGCTAATTGACCAGTTTTACATATTCGGCACGACATATATATATATATATATATATATATATATATATATATATATATATATATATATATATATATATATATATATATATATATATATATATATATATAAAGAGAGAGAAAAAAAAACAATTATTTTTAAACACTATAATAGAGTTTAGACTGTCTTCACTCTCATCATCTGTCTTCAGAATTGCAGGCGTAGTGTTCTCCTTTGTGTTGGGGAGGAGGAGGGTCTCTCCTTTCCTTCTGTCCGCCTCCCTGAACATGCTGACAGCGAGACAAACAGCCAGAGACTTATCATCTCCATCATATTTTGTACGCGTGTATGCGCACTTGTGCTACAACATTTGCTCGAAACTTTTCTTTACTGAACAATTGTATGGCACGTTGTTCAACAGGGTGACTACCCCCCCACGTTTCCCCATATGCCCCGAGAATTTGACCATTGATCTCACATCTTTTTCTTGGATGATTACACTCTGCCTGGTTCATAATAATCCCTGCTAGAGGATATATAAATTATCGAAAAGTCAGGAGAGAATCAAGGCCTCTCCCTGAACCCCTCGATATATCAGCTGGTGTCCTAAGGCCAACGCACCTTTAAGCAAGTCGCAGCTTCCCTGCAAGGAATGCAAGTCATTAATCCCTCTTATCGTTCTCTTTTTGTTGCTCCACTTGGGTCTACTGCTACTGGTGAGATGCATAATAAAAAAGAGTCTCCGGCTTCAAAATAACTGAAAATAGATCGAGTAACACTAATGTCCACGATGACTTCTATCTACTTACCGACTGTCTATTCCTCCCTAAAATAATAAACTTTTCACGATGCTTTCCATCATTGGGCAGTCCCTCTTTATTAAATTAGGTAAAAGGACACAAGTACAACTAATGTGACATTTTATTGTGGCAACGTTTCGCTCTCCAGGAGCTTTATGAAAGTAACGGCTTGATAAAGCTCCTGGAGAGCGAAATGTTGCCACAATAAAATGTCTCATTAGTTGCGCTTGTGTCCTTTTACCTAACATATTGTCCGTAATTCTGCTAACATTAATCTTCTTCGTCTTTCAACAAAGTGGACACATCCCATCGAGGCAGCGTGACCCAAAAAGGAAAAACAAAAGTTTCTCTTTTTAACTATAGTAATGTATACAGAGGAAGGGGTTACTAGTCCTTTGCTCCCGGTGCTTTAGTCGCCTCTTACGACACGCATGACTTACCGAGGAAGAATTCTGATCTACTTCCGCGTGGAGATAAGAGGAAATAAACAAGAACAAGAACTAGTAAGAAAATAAAAGAAAACCCAGAGAGGTGTGTACTATATATATGCCTGTACATGTATGTGTAGTGTGACATAAGTGTAAGTAGAAGCAGCAAGACGTACCTGAAATTTTGCATGTTTATGAGTCAGAAAAAAGACGCCAGCAATTCTACCATCATGTAAAACAACGTACATGTCACCTTTACATGGTAAGGAAATATGTACGTTGTGTGGCCTCTTGAGGCGGGACAACGTGTCGTGGAGTCGAATCCTGGCCTGCCGCAGTTTGGTAAATGATATATATATATATATATATATATATATATATATATATATATATATATATATATATATATATATACAAGGAATTCGCAAGAGCAGGCGAAATATACACAAACAATGATCTCTGGCTGAAGGAGACTCGAACCTACGAACCTTGGAACATGGTACGAAGTGCTTTACCAATCTACCCACACTGGACCAATACCTTGGAGTCCAGCCTTCTCCCTGAAAGCTGGCTGCCTTGGATCAAAGTCTAGCGCAAGCTGGACTCCAAGGTATTGGTCCAGTGTGAGTAGATTTGTAAAGCACTGCGTACCTTGTTCCAAGGTTCGTAGGTTCGAGTCTCCTTCAGCCAGAGACCAGTGTTTATATATATACATACATATATATATATATATATATATATATATTATATATATATATATATATATATATATATATATATATATATATATATATATATATATATATATATATAATATATAGGTTCGAATCAAAATATTTTATCCCATTAATACAAGCAGCTAGACACACTATATACCAACAAATGTATATAGATATCGGCAAAAACAACATATTGCTATCGCTATATTATATACACCTGACCTACAGGATGACTTGTAATTCGAAACTGGCACTGATCATTTTTACCCAAACATGATAGACTTGCAATATGCACTACAAGCAGTGCCCATAATAAAAATCACTGAACTATTTTGCATGCATAATCATTCGTGTTGCATTACTAGTTGTGTTGCATAACCAGTTGTGTTGCATGACCAGTTGTGTTGCATAACCAGTTGTGTTGCACAACCAGTGTTGCATATCCAGCTGTGTTGCACAACCAGTTGTGTTGCACAACCAGGTTGTGTTGCATAACCAGTTGTGTTGCATAACCAGCTGTGTTGCATAACCAGTTGTGTTGCACAACCAGGTTGTGTTGCATAACGAGTTGTGTTGCATAACCAGGTTGTGTTGCATAACCAGGTTGAGTTGCATAACCAGGTTGTGTTACATAACCAGTTGTGTTGCATAACCAGGTTGTATTGCATAACCAGTTGTGTTGCATAACCAGTTGTGTTGCACAACCAGTTGTGTTGCATAACCAGTTGTGTTGCACAACCAGGTTGTGTTGCACAACCAGGTTGTGTTACATAACGAGTTGTGTTGCATAACGAGTTGTGTTGCATAACCGGGTTGTGTTGCATAACCAGTTGTGTTGCATAACCAGTTGTGTTGCATAACCAGTTGTGTTGCATAACCAGTTGTGTTGCATAACCAGTTGTGTTGCATAACCAGTTGTGTTGCATAACCAGTTGTGTTGCATAACCAGGTTGTGTTGCATAACAAGTTGTGTTGCATAACCAGTTGTGTTGCATAACCAAGTTAAGTTGCATAACCAGTTTGTGTTGCATATCCAGGTTGTGTTGCATAACTGAGTTAAGCTGTGTGATAATTGAGGCTCTGGACCGTGTGATCCCCGGGTAAAAATAACACCGTGTGAGGATTGTAACTGTATTCGGTGATGTATTGTGCTTACACTGTACACACCTGGCTGTATACACCTGGCTGTGCACACCTGGCTGTCCCCACCTGGTTTTGCACACCTGACTGTACACTCCTGGCTATACATTCCTGACTGTACACAACTATCTGTACATACCTGGATGTACTCACCTGGCTCTACACACCTGGTTTTACGCAACTGGCTGTACATAGCTAGCTGTACACACCTGGCTGTACTCGCCTGTTTGTACAGCCAAGGGAGAGACAGAGAGAGAGAGAGAGACAGACAGACAGACAGACAGACAGAGACAGACAGACAGACAGACAGAGAATGTCAAACTACCCACAATTCCCATACACAAAGAAGAGAATAACATGGTAAACTTAGGGAAAAGTTTCGTTCACTCTGGAAGGTGGAGTCAGAGTCAATATTTGATTAGTGAATTGAGGAAAAGGTTGAGATTAATAAATGAAGAAACCTGTTGTATGTTCCATCTTTGCAACGCTGAGCCCAGCGTGCAATGCCTGAGCCCAGCGTGCAATGTTTGAGCCCAGCGTGCAATGTCTGAGCCCAGCGTGCAATATTTGAGCCCAAAGTGCAATATTGCCCAGCGTGCAATATTTGAGCCCAACTGTCAGCTACTTGTTTCACTTCTGGCTGTGTGAACTTTTTCTTATCTGTTATTAACACTACGTATTGATTCCTCCTCTACCACTTCACTGTCTAGATCACTTCAGTGACTCGTCACTATGAGGCTGAAGAAATATTTCTTAACATCCCCGTGTCTCATCTGATTTCAACTTCTAGCTGTGCCCTCGTGTTCCTGTTTCCCTCCTCCCAAGCCATCTGTCTATGTCCAACCTATCAATTCCTTTCAGTCTTTTGTACGTTGTTATCATATTAACTCCAGTCCTTCTGTCCTTCAATGCAATCAGATTTATCTTCATCAGTCTCTGCTCATAGCACATATTTCTTAGACCAGGAACTAGTCTCTCTGCTGACCTCTCCATTGTTTCTTTTTTTAGTCTGATCAACAGGTCTGTGTAGAGGAAAAAGACAGGGAGGCTGGCGGAGGCGTTAGAGAAATTTCTCTACCTGAAAAACCACAATTTTCCGTCATTAGTGGACTCAGAGATGCGTGACTTGGAATCTGAGACGACGGATACTAATATTTCATACAATAATTCGCCTATAGACAATAATTAAGACTTCCTGGAGAGCTCTTATGAGAAACATCTTCAATGTTTGGCACCAGTGCGTCTTAAATACCAACCCTCGTTAACTTTCAAGATAATCCTCAAATAAAAAATTCATTTTTGATGCGGACATGCTTTAAGCTTCCAGTACTTTGCTGTTCCAAAGGTTTTCTACATTACTGTATTTAATAAGGCCTAACAAACATAAATTATTCCTTTCTTTATCTGTGATGGTGATGCTTTGTCACATATAGGAACAATAACTTGAACAACGCCTGCGTACATCCTAGAAACTCAGGGGCACTAAGACACCTGCACTGAACAACTGACTCTATAGACAAGACTACGAGTAGTGTAGTTTTCTACGGAGCGCCGTATCAAAGGGTGCCGCCTTTTCACACCTATGTGCTAATGACCTTGACCCTACGATAATGACCTTCCGGGCACGTGCCGGCTTTTCACACCTATATGCTAATGACCTTTTTCACACCTATGTGCTAATGACCTTGACCCCGCCCATGACCCCGCCCATGACCCCGCCCACGACCCCCGCCCACGATCTCGCCCACGACCCCCGTCCACGACCCCTCACCCGCGCCCCCCGCCCCCCCCCCCCGCGCCCCCCCGGCGCCCCACACCGCGCCCCCCACCCGCGCCCCCCACCCGCGCCCCCCACCCGCGCCCGTCGCGCCGACCCACCGGCCCCGCTGCGCCCTCGCGCCCCACCCGCGCCCTCGCGCCCCGCCCGCGCCTTCTGCTGCGCCTTCTGCAGCGTCGTCCGGATCGCCCCCGCTCCCCGAATTTTTTTCCGATTTTTTTCAATTTTTTTTTGAATTTCATTTGCTCTCCTCGAATCAAGTTTTCTCGATAATACCAAGACTCTACTTCCTTGGATCAAGTTTTTTGGATTCCCCCTCCACTTTCACCCCGACCCCAAATTTTTTTGAATTTTCTTGTGCTCTCCTCGGATCAAATTTTTGGATTACCCCTCCCACTTTCACCCACACCCCAATTTTTTTTCTCGATATTACCAAGACTCCATCTCCTCGGATCAAGTTTTTCTCGATATCAAAGACTCCAATTCCTCGGATCAAGTTTTTTTTCTAGATAATACCAAGACTCCATCTCCTCGGATCAAGTTTTCTCGATAATACAAAGACTCCAATTCCTCGGATCAAGGTTTTCTCGATAATACCAAGACTCCATCTCCTCGGATCAAGTTTTCTCGATAATACAAAGACTCCAATCCCTCGGATCAAGGTTTTCTCCAAATCAAAGACTCCAATTCCTCGGATCAAGGTTTTCTCGATAATACAAAGACTCTACTTCCTTGGATCAGGTGTTTTGGATTCCCCCCCCACTTTCACCCCCACCCCAAATTTTTTCGATTTTTTTTTCTCGATATTACAAAGAATCCATCTCCTTGGATCAAGTTTTTGGATTCCCCCCTCTGGGGGTAAGCATTCAAATGAACTCCTCCTATGAGGCATGGTGCTCTCTCTTACTACAGGTCTAAACAAGTGTGACGTCAGTATTCCTCTCATTAAGTTAAATGAAGTAAAAAGGGTGTTTACTCGACGGTCAGTGACGTCACACACACACACATACAGGCTCAATCTTGTCGACTTCCACCCTATGACAGTGACGTCACGTGATGACCGCACATACAGGCTGAATCTTGTCGACTTCCCCCTATGTCAGTGACGTCACACACACACATACAAGCTGAAACTTGTCGACTTCCCCCTATGTCAGTGACGTCACACACACACATACAAGCTGAAACTTGTCGACTTCCCCCTATGTCAGTGACGTCACACACACACATACAAGCTGAAACTTGTCGACTTCCCCCTACACATTTCATATACAACATAGGGAAAACATTTTCACTCTTAACCCGGGATAAACCAAATAATTTCACATTTTTTTCGTTAATACCCACAACTTCTTTACAAAATACAACACAAGTCTAGATATTTTTCTCGTTTTAACTATTTCATCTCAGGTCACTCCCCACGAAGTAACCTTCTCCCCACCCTCCCCGAACCCTCACACTCCAACCAACACCTCACAATTTTCACTCATAACCCACAATTTTTCTCGTTTTAACTAATTTCATCAGAAAAAGTCGCAACAACACTTATAACCACTTTTCCATTAATTCACTAGACACAATTTAACATATTACAAAGTTAATACGCACACACACCTCACTTTGAACACTTTCAAAACACTCTCATAAATCATTTGAATTCTCACAAAAAAAAAACCTTTGAACATTTTCCAAACAACACTGAAACACTTCCAAGACAACATTTTGAGTACTCCCAAATACACCACTGAATACTACTAAAACACCACTGAATACAGTCAAATCACCACCAAAATCACCATAAACTAAGATCAACACCCACATCCCACAACACCCACAACCCACAACACCCACATCCCACATCACCCACATCCACAATTGTTTTCTCGTTTCAACTAATTTCATCAGAAAAGTCACAACAACCCACAACTTATAATCACTTTTCAGCATATCTAGTTCGACAGCATCACCCACAAAAACATCCCACAACACCCACAACCCACATCACCCACATCCCACAACACCCACAACCCACATCCCACAACACCCACAACACCCACACCCCACAACACCCACAACCCACAATTTTTTCTCGTTTTATCTAATTTCATCAGAAAAAAGTCACAACAACAACCCACAACACCCACATCCCACAACAACCCACAACTTATAACCACTTTTCAGCATCTCTAGTTCGACAACAACACCCTCAACCCACAACACCCACAACCCACAACACCCCACAACCCACAATTTTTTCTCGTTTTAACTAATTTCATTAGAAAAAAGTCACAAAAACAACCCACTTATATAATATTTTTTGGTAACTCTAGTTCGACAACATCACCCACAACCCTCATCAATTACCAATTTATTCACATTTTTTCCCCTTCTTTTTACTGAATCTTAAATGTAATACACATTCCTCTTTACATTACTAAAATTCTAATAAAATCCTCTCCATACCCATCTCCTTGTATCCACATAAATTGATATTATACTCGCATCAACTAATCTCACTACCCAACTATTGCGACATGTTTCAACACCTTCCATTCTTTTCCAATTTATCTTAACTTTTCAATTCTATAATTTCTTTTTAAAATATTCACACATTACCTTTTATTTTCAGTAAAATCTCCCCATATTTCATTAAATTTCTAATACAACCCTCCCCATACCCCTCTCCATCTCACCCACATTTCTTCACATCCACTCACCCATCTCCCAACACACTCTTCTGAACAAACACAAAATCACATTTCACATCCACAAATGCATCTCATCACCCATCTCAAATCCACTAAAAATCAATGTAACCAAGATATTCACAAAATTCTATAACCACCTAACACACACACACACACACACACACACACCTAACCTAACCTAACCTAACTTATCCTAACCTAACCTAACCTATCCTAACCTAACCTAACTTAACCTAACCTAACCTATCTTAACCTAACCTAACCTAACTTATCCTAACCTATCCTAACATAACCTAACCTAACCTAACCTAACCTAACCTAACTTATCCTAACATAACCTTACCTAACCTAACCTAACCTTACCTAACCTAACCTAACCTATCCTAACCTAGCCTAACCTAACCTTACCTAACCTAACCTAACCTAACCTAACCTAACCTAACTTAACCTAACCTAACCTAACCTTACCTAACCTAACCTAACTTATCCTAACCTAACCTAACTTATCCTAACCTATCCTAACCTAACCTAACCTAACCTAACTTATCCTAACCTAACCTAACTTATCCTAACCTATCCTAACCTAACCTAACTTATCCTAACCTAACCGAACTTATCCTAACCTAACCTAACCTATCCTAACCTAACCTAATCTAACCTATCCTAACCTAACCTAACCTTACCTAACCTAACCTAACCTAACCTAACCTAACCGAACCTAACCTAACCTAACCTAACCTAACCTAACCTAACCTAACTCAAATCCACTAAAATCACTGTAACCAAGATATTCACAAAACTGTATGACCACCTAATACACACCCTAACCTAACCTAACTTATCCTAACCTAACCTATCTTAACCTAACCTAAACTAACCTAACCTAACCTAACCTATCCTAACCTAACCTATCCTAACCTAACTTAACCTAACTTAACCTAACCTAGCCTAACCTATCCTAACCTAGCCTAACCTATCCTAACCTAGCCTAACCTATCCTAACCTAACCTAACCTAACCTAGCCTAACCTAACCGAACCTAACCTAACCTAACCTAACTTATCCTAACTTAACCTAACCTAACCTAACCTAACTTATCCTAACCTAACCTAACCTAACTTATCCTAACCTAACCTAACCTAACCTAACCTAACCTAACTCAAATCCACTAAAATCACTGTAACCAAGATATTCACAAAACTGTATGACCACCTAACACACACACACACACACACACACACACACACATGGAACACTTCCAAAATACATTAGGGTACTCCAGATTTACTTTGAACGACTCCATTTTTGGATATTTCCAAATTAGTTTTGAAAACTTTATCTTAAAATCGAACATTATTTTTCTTGTTGGTAAACACACTCAATGGTAGAAATATTTACTCGATTTCCGAACAGAAACACATTCCTCGCTCTGAGAGACTCCTTGAGCTTATGTACTCTACCCCAAAAGTATTGCGTCATGATTTTTTTTTGTACACCCCTTCCCCCTCCGACGACACCATGTAATGCGGTTCACACCCAAGGTAGATTTAAGATAATCATCTACACACACACACACACACACACACACACACACACACACACACACACACACACACACACACACCTCACTTTACTTTGAACACCTTCAAAACACTCTCATACATCATTTGAGACCACCTTTTCTCAATATCTCTCATCCACATCCTTTATCATCTCACTACAGAACAACCCCAAGATTACTTCGAACACTCTCATAAATCATTTGAATACTCACATAAACACCTTCGAACATTTCCAAACAACACTGTAGCACTTCCAAAATATTCTGCACATCATTTGAACACCTTCAAAAAACACCATCAAACACCTCCGAATACTCCCAAAAAACTACTGATTACTACCAAATCACCGTCAAAATCACCAGAAACTAAGTTTAACATCACCATCCAACATCCTTTTTATAGAAATCCCCTCAAATCACTATAACCAAGAACTCTCTCCTCATTTGGCGCATAAAAAAAAGCATGAACACAAACCTATCATCCCTAAAACATTCTTCCTTATTCATTCCGTATATCTCCTAGAATTGTTTTAACCCCGACGGGCCTATCACGACGTAGGAGCCAGAGCATCCATCACCACTCCAACACCACCTACTACACTCTGGCTCCTACGTAATGATGGGCCCGTCGGGGTTAAAACAACTCTAGGAGATATACGGAATGAATAAGGAAGGATGTTTAAGGGATGATAGGTTTGTGTTCATGCTTTTTTTTATGCGTCAAATGGGGGAGGGAGTTCTTGGTTATAGTGATTTCAGGGGATTTCTATAAAAAGGATGTTGGATAGTGATGTTAAACTTAGTTTCTGGTGATTTTGACGGTGATTTGGTAGTAATCAGTAGTGATTTGGGAGTATTCGGAGGTGTTTGATGGTGTTTTTTTTTGAAGGTGTTCAAATGATGTGCAGAGGGTGTTCAAAGTAAAGTGGTGTGTGTGTGTGTGTGTGTGTGTGTGTGTGTGTGTGTGTGTGTAGATGATTATCTTAAATCTACCTTGGGTGTGAACCGCATTACATGGTGTCGTCGGAGGGGGAAGGGGTGTACAAAAAAAAATCATGACGCAATACTTTTGGGGTAGAGTATATAAGCTCAAGGAGTCTCTCAGAGCGAGGAATGTGTTTCTGTTCGGAAATCGAGTAAATATTTCTACCATTGAGTGTGTTTACCAACAAGAAAAATAATGTTCGATTTTAAGATAAAGTTTTCAAAACTAATTTGGAAATATCCAAAAATGGAGTCGTTCAAAGTAAATCTGGAGTATCCTAATGTATTTTGGAAGTGTTCCATGTGTGTGTGTGTGTGTGTGTGTGTGTGTGTGTGTGTGTGTGTGTGTGTGTGTGTGTTAGGTGGTCATACAGTTTTGTGAATATCTTGGTTACAGTGATTTTAGTGGATTTGAGTTAGGTTAGGTTAGGTTAGGTTAGGTTAGGTTAGGTTAGGTTAAGTAAGGTTAGGTTAGGTTAGGATAAGTTAGGTTAGGTTAGGTTAGGTTAGTTTAGGTTAGGTTAAGTTAGGATAAGTTAGGTTAGGTTAGGTTAGGTTCGGTTAGGTTAGGCTAGGTTAGGTTAGGCTAGGATAGGTTAGGCTAGGTTAGGGTAGGTTAGGCTAGGCTAGGATAGGTTAGGCTAGGTTAGGTTAAGTTAGGTTAAGTTAGGTTAGGTTAGGATAGGTTAGGTTAGGATAGGTTAGGTTAGGTTAGGTTAGGTTAGGTTAAGATAGGTTAGGTTAGTATAAGTTAGGTTAGGTTAGGGAGTGTGTTAGGTGGTCATACAGTTTTGTGAATATCTTGGTTACAGTGATTTTAGTGGATTTGAGTTAGGTTAGGTTAGGTTAGGTTAGGTTAGGTTAGGTTCGGTTAGGTTAGGTTAGGTTAGGTTAGGTTAGGTTAGGTTAGGTTAGTTAAGGTTAGGTTAGGTTAGGATAGGTTAGGTTAGGTTAGGTTAGGATAGGTTAGGTTAGGTTAGGATAAGTTCGGTTAGGTTAGGATAGGTTAGGTTAGGTTAGGTTAGGTTAGGTTAGGTTAGGATAGGTTAGGATAAGTTAGGTTAGGTTAGGATAAGTTAGGTTAGGTTAGGTAAGGTTAGGTTATGTTAAGTTAGGTTAGGTTAGGTTAGGTTAGTTAGGTTAGGTTAGTTAGTAGTTAGGTTAGGTAATGTTAGGTTAGGCTAGGTTAGGATAGGTTAGGTTAGGTTAGGTAAGGTTAGGTTAGGTTAGGTAAGGTTATGTTAGGATAAGTTAGGTTAGGTTAGGTTAGGTTAGGTTAGGTTAGGTTAGGTTAGGATAGGTTAGGATAAGTAGGTTAGGTTAGGATAGTTAGGTTAGGTTAGGTAAGGTTAGGTTAGGTTAGGTTAAGATTTGGTTAGGTTAGGTTAAGTTAGGTTAGGTTAGGATAGGTTAGGTTAGGTTAGGTTAGGTTAGAGGTGGTTAGGTTAGGATAAGTTAGGTTAGGTTAGGTTAGGTTAGTGGTTTAGGTTATAGGATTAGGTTAGGATAGTTAGGTTAGGTTAGGATAAGTTTTGTTTAGGTTAGGTAAGGTTAGGTTAGGTTAGGTTAAGATAGGTTATAGTTAGGTTAGGTTTAAGTTAGGTTAGGTTAGGATAGGTTAGATTAGGTTAGGATAAGTTAGGTTAGGTTAGGTTAGGTTAGGTTACGTTAGGTTAGGATAGGTTAGGATAAGTTAGGTTAGGTTAGGATAGGTTAGGATAAGTTAGGTTAGGTTAGGATAATTAGTTAGGTTAGGGTAAGTTAGGTTAGGTTAGGTTAGGTAAGATAGGTTAGGTTAGGTTAAGTTAGGTTAGGTTAGGATAGGTTAGGTTAGGTTAGGATAGGTTAGGTTAGGTTAGGTTAGGTTAGGTTAGGTTATGTTAGGATAGGTTAGGATAAGTTAGGATTAGGTTAGGATAAGTTAGGTTAGGTTAGGTAAGGTTAGGTTAGGTTAGGTTAAGATAGGTTAGGTTAGGTTAAGTTAGGTTAGGTTAGGATAGGTTAGGTTAGGTTAGGATAAGTTAGGTTAGGTTAGGTTAGGTTAGGTGTGTGTGTGTGTGTGTGTGTGTGTGTGTTAGGTGGTTATAGAATTTTGTGAATATCTTGGTTACATTGATTTTTAGTGGATTTGAGATGGGTGATGAGATGCATTTGTGGATGTGAAATGTGATTTTGTGTTTGTTCAGAAGAGGTGTGTTGGGAGATGGGTGAGTGGATGTGAAGAAATGTGGGTGAGATGGAGAGGGGTATGGGGAGGGTTGTATTAGAAATTTAATGAAATATGGGGAGATTTTACTGAAAATAAAAGGTAATGTGTGAATATTTTAAAAAGAAATTATAGAATTGAAAAGTTAAGATAAATTGGAAAAGAATGGAAGGTGTTGAAACATGTCGCAATAGTTGGTTAGTGAGATTAGTTGATGCGAGTATAATATCAATTTATGTGGATACAAGGAGATGGGTATGGAGAGGATTTTATTAGAATTTTAGTAATGTAAAGAGGAATGTGTATTACATTTAAGATTCAGTAAAAAGAAGGGGAAAAAAATGTGAATAAATTGGTAATTGATGAGGGTTGTGGGTGATGTTGTCGAACTAGAGTTACCAAAAAATATTATATAAGTGGGTTGTTTTTGTGACGTTTTTCTAATGAAATTAGTTAAAACGAGAAAAAATTGTGGGTTGTGGGGTGTTGTGGGTTGTGGGTGTTGTGGGTTGAGGGTGTTGTTGTCGAACTAGAGATGCTGAAAAGTGGTTATAAGTTGTGGGTTGTTGTGGGATGTGGGTGTTGTGGGTTGTTGTTGTGACTTTTTTCTGATGAAATTAGATAAAACGAGAAAAAATTGTGGGTTGTGGGTGTTGTGGGGTGTGGGTGTTGTGGGTGTTGTGGGTGTTGTGGGATGTGGGTTGTGGGTGTTGTGGGATGTGGGTGATGTGGGTTGTGGGTGTTGTGGGATGTGGGTTGTGGGTGATGTTGTCGAACTAGAGATGCTGAAAAGTGATTATAAGTTGTGGGTTGTTGTGACTTTTCTGATGAAATTAGTTGAAACGAGAAAAAAATTGTGGGATGTGGGTGATGTGGGATGTGGGTGTTGTGGGTTGTGGGTGTTGTGGGATGTGGGTGTTGATCTTAGTTTATGGTGATTTTGGTGGTGATTTGACTGTATTCAGTGGTGTTTTAGTAGTATTCAGTGGTGTATTTGGGAGTACTCAAAATGTTGTCTTGGAAGTGTTTCAGTGTTGTTTGGAAAATGTTCAAAGGTTTTTTTTTGTGAGAATTCAAATGATTTATGAGAGTGTTTTGAAAGTGTTCAAAGTGAGGTGTGTGTGCGTATTAACTTTGTAATATGTTAAATTGTGTCTAGTGAATTAATGGAAAAGTGGTTATAAGTGTTGTTGCGACTTTTTCTGATGAAATTAGTTAAAACGAGAAAAATTGTGGGTTATGAGTGAAAATTGTGAGGTGTTGGTTGGAGTGTGAGGGTTCGGTGAGGGTGGGGAGAAGGTTACTTCGTGGGGAGTGACCTGAGATGAAATAGTTAAAACGAGAAAAATATCTAGACTTGTGTTGTATTTTGTAAAGAAGTTGTGGGTATTAACGAAAAAAATGTGAAATTATTTGGTTTATCCCGGGTTAAGAGTGAAAATGTTTTCCCTATGTTGTATATGAAATGTGTAGGGGGAAGTCGACAAGTTTCAGCTTGTATGTGTGTGTGTGACGTCACTGACATAGGGGGAAGTCGACAAGTTTCAGCTTGTATGTGTGTGTGTGACGTCACTGACATAGGGGGAAGTCGACAAGATTCAGCCCGTGTGTGCGGTCATCACGTGACGTCACTGTCATAGGGGGGAAGTCGACAAGATTGAGCCTGTATGTGTGTGTGTGTGACGTCACTGACCGTCGAGTAAACACCCTTTTTACTTCATTTAACTTAATGAGAGGAATACTGACGTCACACTTGTTTAGACCTGTAGTAAGAGAGAGCACCATGCCTCATAGGAGGAGTTCATTTGAATGCTTACCCCCAGAGGGGGGAATCCAAAAACTTGATCCAAGGAGATGGATTCTTTGTAATATCGAGAAAAAAAAATTTCGAAAAAATTTGGTGTGGGGGTGAAAGTGGGGGGGAATCCAAAAAACCTGATCCAAGGAAGTAGAGTCTTTGTATTATCGAGAAAACCTTGATCCGAGGAATTGGAGTCTTTGATTTCGAGAAAACCTTGATCCGAGGAATTGGAGTCTTTGTATTATCGAGAAAACTTGATCCGAGGAGATGGAGTCTTGGTATTATCGAGAAAAAAACTTGATCCGAGGAATTGGAGTCTTTGATATCGAGAAAAACTTGATCCGAGGAGATGGAGTGTTGGTAATATCGAGAAAAAAATTTGGGGTGGGGGGTGAAAGTGGGAGGGGTAATCCAAAAATTTGATCCGAGGAGAGCACAAGAAAATTAAAAAAAATTTGGGGTCGGGGTGAAAGTGGAGGGGGAATCCAAAAAACTTGATCCAAGGAAGTAGAGTCTTGGTATTATCGAGAAAAAAAAACTTCATCCAAGGAGATCATAAGAAAATGAAATTGGGATGGGGGTGAAAGTGGGAGGGGCAATCCAAAAAACTTGATTCGAGGAAGTGGAGTCTTGGTATTATCGAGAAAAATTGATTCGAGGAGAGCAAATGAAATTCAAAAAAAATTTGAAAAAAATCGGAAAAAAATTCGGGGCGCGGGGGCGATCCGGACGACGCTGCAGAAGGCGCAGCAGAAGGCGCGGGTGGGGTGCGAGGGCGCGGGCGGGGCGCGAGGGCGCGGCGGGGCCGGTGGGTCGGCGCGAAGGGCCCTGGTGGGGGGCGCGGGGGGGGGGGCGCGGGGGGGGGCGCGGGGGGCGCGGGTGAGGGGTCGTGGGCGGGGGTCGTGGGCAGGGTCGTGGGCGGGGTTCGTGGGCGGGGTCATGGGCGGTGTCATGGGCGGGGTCAAGGTCATTAGCACATAGGTGTGAAAAAGGTCATTAGCATATAGGTGTGAAACCCGGCACGTGCCCGGAAGGGTCATTATCATAGGGTCAAGGTCATTAGCACATAGGTGTGAAAAGGCGGCACCCTTTGATACGGCGCTCCGTAGAAAACTACACTACTACTACGATATAAAGAAAGAACTAGTATGACTAGACACAGGACAATATTAAAACAGAAATGGGGTACTCCTTCTGGACATCCTCCCACATATGGTATTCATTCAGAGAACGTTGGCTGCAGAGTAAAAACGTACTCAACATATCAATCTTAATGTACCAAATTCAAAGGTATACTCATAATAAAGCAACTTGCACGAGGTCAGTAGAGTGTGACACATGCTCGGGAGAACATCAAACATAAGAATGTACGAAAATACTCTTTAAAGATAAATTGTGCTGGTGACTGACAATCATGCCAAACATGCTTATTACGGATTTCCACCCAGTAAAACTGGCAGGACATGCAGAGACGCTGTAACACAGAACCAATAACATCTCTCTGCGTCATATGATCATCTCACGGACTCCACACCACCCCAGCCTTCACCTACACCTACTGCATCTTTATTCAACCTCGTCCCCAACTGCCACACACATGCAGTCAGTTCTCACAGGTCTCTCGACAAGACTTATGCATCTGCACTAGCAACTGAAATAGAAAAAGTGCTCGAGAATATCTTAACAAGCCTGAAGACTCAGTATCCTCAGCCTATATTGACAAACCTTCCCACAAAGCCACAGGTACACAGGTTCTACATCTCCCACACATCCTAATTCACAAACAACTCAAAACATAGACTTGATATAACACTCTTCTAGAGAGACAGCTCGCACATCTTGCAGTCCTAGAGAAAATCAGTCATTATTATAATCATGGGGAGCGCTAAACCCGTAGGATCATACAGCGCATGAGGCGGGGGTGGGAGATGGAATGTATTCAGGCTCAATTCAGGGAACCGGAGCACAGATCCAATTCCCTAGATCAAGAGCCCCTCACCAGCATCAAGAAACCTCCCTGGAGGGGTGGAGGTAACACTGGTCAACAATTTTTGAAAAGTTGTATGCTTCTTAAATGTGATTTGTTAATTCTTATGTATTTTCATGTGCTGAATCCAAATATCACGTTGAGAAAAACTTTTTGGCTATAGGTTTAAAGATACGAGACATGTAATATTTGATTATTTTATTATAACGTACAATATGCGTCAGTATGTTTTAAACTCTAATCCGTACCTACTCTTTGCCTTTTTGCTTGATGCTTATAGTGGGCTGAAGAATTATCTCTTGTCAATGTCCAGCAATAGTCTGCAAGTATTCTTGTGCCCCATTGGCCATGGTACCATTTTTCATTGTTGAAATATCTTGGTGAAACCTTTCACCATGTTCGTCACTAAGTGCCTCACAGTTCAATGGAAAAAAGTCTAAATGTGAGTCCAAAAAGTGGATTTTAAGTGACATGTTACATCCCATATTTTCCACTAATTCTTCATAGTTGTCTTCCCTTCTGTTTCCGAGAAATTCCTTCACCACTAACTTGAATGCTTCCCAAGCAGCTTTCTCCTCCCCATGAAGGTCCGATTCAAAGTCACTATCTTTAAGAAGCTCTCGAATCTGAGGACCATTGACGACTCCCTCTCTTATCTTAGCGTTGCTCAGTGAGGGGAATTTTGATGTTAAATTTACCTGGAATTTACCTGGAGAGAGTTCCGGGGGTCAACGCCCCCGCGGCCCGGTCTGTGACCAGGCCTCCTGGTGGATCAGAGCCTGATCAACCAGGCTGTTACTGCTGGCTGCACGCAAACCAACGTACGAGCCACAGCCCGGCTGGTCAGGTACCGACTTTAGATGCTTGTCCAGTGCCAGCTTGAAGACTGCCAGGGGTCTATTGGTAATCCCCCTTATGTATGCTGGGGGGCAGTTGAACAGTCTCGGGCCCCTGACACTTATTGTATGGTCTCTGCTTTTCATTGGGGGGATGTTGCATCGTCTGCCAAGTCTTTTGCTTTCGTTGTGGGTGATTTTCGTGTGCAAGTTCGGTACTAGTCCCTCTAGGATTTTCCAGGTGTATATAATCATGTATATCTCCCGCCTGCGTTCCAGGGAATACAGGTTCAGGAACCTCAAGCGCTCCCAGTAATTGAGGTGTTTTATCTCCGTTATGCGCGCCGTGAAGGTTCTCTGTATATTTTCTAGCTCAGCAATTTCACCTGCCTTGAAAGGTGCTGTTAGTGTGCAACAATATTCCAGCCTAGATAGAACAAGTGACCTGAATGACCGGATTTGTCCATAGCTTTTGCAAAGTTTTTCATGAGCCCTAGTTTTATGTGTAGTGGTGGTAGCAAAATTTTGTTTGGTTCAATGAGAGGTGGATGTTGAACATTTTTCATCCCAGGTTCCAATGATTGACGAGGTGGCCAGTCTCTCCTGATACTGTAGTGGGAACCTCTTGCACGGCTGTCCCATTCATATAGAAAACAGCAGTACTTGGTGTATCCGCCCGGTCTGGCTAAGAAAATCACCCACTTTTCACCTCAAAATATAAACTTGCACGTCACAACCACCTTCTATGACTGCTGGAACAAAAATGAAAGTCAGTTAGACTGTGAGTGTGGCAAGAAGCACACTGCCACAACCTGTTGGAACCTATTGTGACACGTAAGTGTATGCTGAAAAGTAGAATTAACAAACAATTTTAACCATGATATTCATTATCAGTAACCTAAAATTAGTTGGAAATTGCTTCTCTGGTCTCGGAAGCATTTTGGTTGTTGACCAGTGAGACGGTGAGGTCTGATTACAATCAACCCTCACCGGTATATTCCCTGGTGAGATCGATGAGTCAAGCTCCGTCATCCCACTAAATACAGTACAGACATGAATCACTCACTACACAGACACTACAACCAAACGAACAAAAGCCTTGCTTGGCCCCTCTAATTCTCGTGACCTAGAAAGTAAAAAGCTTTAAAACATTAACAGAATATTTTTTTTACTCTACTCATCAAAACCAAACCAAACTCAAACCAATTTTTGAAATCTTAATAAGCAGACGAGCCATACTTAGCCAAACTGGAAGAGACGTCCTTCACACACGTATGTTGGGGTACACACGTCATGTTTATATATAACCCAGGAAGAATTCTGAGCGCAGCTGAAAAAGATTATTACCAGGACCAACTACAAGCTCTATTACTCAATTAATTACTGGTTATCTTAATACAAACAACCCGACATGAAGCAAAAGCACTCAGAACAAGGCACGGCTTCATCTCTACAATAACATAACTACTTCAATATATATTTTTCTCTCGCCCTCATACCTTCCCACATATTTTAACAACATACCTGGCTATGAAGCAACTCTTCACATATGCATTAAGTCGCCTCAGTTTAAATATGAAATTCAATGTCATACTCAACATGAAATTCCTCAGTTTCGAGCCACCTTTGTACCCATTTTCACTTCCAGAATGGAACATTCAAAACTTGGACAGAGGCCAGTGGGCGAGTACCGGTGAGGCCTGATCGCTAAAGTTCTCGCTTCACACGGCGGGGGTCTGCGTTCGATTCCCAGCGCGGGTAGAAACATTGGGCGTGTTTCTTTACACCACTTGTCCATTTTCACCCATCAGTAAAATGGGTACCCAGGAGTTAGTCGACTGGTGTGGCTTGCATCATGGGACAAGGATCTAATTTGCCCGAAATGCTCTGCATAACAAGCGGCTTTCTGTACAGTACTATGTCATTGATGTCAGCTAAGACTGTATACCTTGTACATGTACTTGTAGTAAATAAAAATATTATTATTATTATTATTATTATTATTATTATTATTATTATTATTATTATTATTATTATAAATACAGGTAATACAAACCTCGAATTAAGGTTGTCTGAAATCACAGCAGATTTTAGCCATGCTGCCACATCACTTCTCAGTAAAGCAAATGCAAAACATTCTTAAAGTTTACTTGAAGTTTACGTGGAGTCGCTTCCCGAGATCAGCGTCCCCGCGGCCTCCTGCTTGTTGGTCTGATCGTTGAAGCTGTTAGTACCTGCCACCAGCAGTCCAACGTATATACCCCAACCCGGTTGATCATGAACAGTTTTAAGAAATTTGTTGAGCTCCCTCGCGAAGACAGCTAGGAATTTGTTGGTAAAATCATTTATGCATGAAAGGAGGTCGTTGAAAAGTCGTGGTCCCTTAACACTTAATAAATTCTCTTTCTGTGTATTCATCGCTTTTATGCTCTTCAGTAGAAGTATCCTGTACCGTCTGCCAAAGCCTCTTGTGTTAATAAGTAATTTCGGTGTGCAAGTTTGGAACCAATCCCTCCAATATCTTCCAGGTGTAGATTATGATGTATCTTTCTTGTCTACATTCTACGGAATACAGTTCTAGGGACTTCAAGTGCTTCCAGTAATTTCGGTTCTAGACTGAGTTTATACGAGCTATGAAGGTTCTCTTTATATTTTCCAATTCATCAATTTCACCTGCCATTAAGGGATCCGTTACTACACAGCAATATTCCAGCCTAGAGAATACCTGAAGAGAGTCATCACTGACTTGGCAGTCTTTAATAGAAAGTTCTAGTTATTCAACATATCATTTTTCTTGCAGTTGCGGTAATAACATTGTTGTGTTCGTTGAATGTGAGATCTGACATTATCACTCCCAGGTTTGAGTTTGTCTTGTACTTTGATCTCAGTTTTATTTCCTCCATTCTTCTAGGGTATAACAACTGAAATATGTTGTCAGTGGCCAACTGGATGACTTTGTTTACATCAGACTGGAGGTTCACTGCGTCTTGTATGGAGGCAGATTTCATACAGATTCTAGTGTCATCTGCTAAGGATGACAATTCTATGATTAATGTTCCTTTCTGTCAGAATTGAGAATGAGGAAGAGAAGTGGGGCGAGCACCCTGCCTGGAGGAACAAGACTTCACTGGCGCAACTCTTGGTTTCACTCGGTACACTGTGAATATTATCCGTCGGGTTCTATTTGTAACAAGTTAAAAATCCATCTGCCCTCCTTACCTGTTATATCTTTTGCACACATTTTGTGTAAATACTCAGTGGTCGCATCTGTCAAAGGCTTTTGAAAAGTCGGTATATATTACATCTGCATTTTGTCCGTCTTTAGGAGCATCCTAGACCATGAAAGAAAGTTTGCATTAACATAAGATATCGTTCGGATTTTTAACCCCGGAGGGTTAGCCACCCAGGATAACCCAAAAAAAAGCCAGTGCGTCATCGAGGACTGCCTAACTTATTTCCATTGTGGCCCTCAGTTATATATGTCGACCTCAAAACCGCCATAGAGAATCCCATGCATCAGTATTCTTGCTAAACTATCGCATCAAGGAATAAGGGACAAAACACTTATTTGATTAAGATCTTATCGTCATAATATCCAAAACATTAATTCAAGGCGGCTTCTCACATGACATCCACACTAACACAAGGATCAATGCTAAGCCGGACCCATTTCATAATATTTCTTTCCAACATTCCAAACACATATTCAGTACACATCTCGGTATATGCTGATGATATAACAACACATTATTGTCCACTACAACGACTATAATACAAGCACTGAACATCTAACGATACACGAATGGGGCCTCCAACTCAATGTACACAAAACCTTTCAAATCTTCACCACAATACCAATACAACAACTGCTCACCATTTCCACTGAAAGCAATCCCATCAAATATGAAAGGGCACACAAATACCTAGGAATGTATCTTGAATCGCCTCTCACCTGAATGCACCACAACACACACCTCCAACACGCCATCCAGTCTAGGCTTACGATACTCAAAGCCCTAACTGATACATCCTGTAGAGCACATCACAAAATTTATCCTCAGTTCTACATCATATACATTCATAACCAATTCGACAACAATTGCTGCCAAGCTATGCATCAGCGGCACCATCAAACCTCCACTTCCAAAATTGGAAATACCATCCAACAGTTCCGAACGTTCCACCATAAAGCTGTATTACTCCAAATACAATAACTAACCTTATAAATGATACTCCCAGAACAGCAGCAAAGGAAGCGGGAGTTTCTTCTTTTACGTCTGCAGTGCACAACCTTCACCCAGATACAACAGGCATATGGGTATACACAGATGGATCACGAATCCTCAACAATGATACACCCTCTGTGACATCGGTATTGCAAATTCCTCGCTTCCATCTCAAAATGAGATGAAAACTATCCAAAGACCATTCTGTCTTCAGTATAGAATTTATTAGGCCTTTGCATTAATTATCACACTGTAGGTTGGCAATTATTCAATTTATAACGACTTCGAAAGTGCTATACAGGCTCTTACATATCACTCCGAAACCTGTAAGGACATGTATATCACTGCCTCATTTATCTACACGATCACAAGTCTCATGGATATGACATATAAGCTGACTCAGCACTCTGTGAGTCACACGCGATAAAACACTTGATGTGCCAACAAAGGCAATACACAGTACAATATTTATTACACCACTGCCAGACTCACAGATAACACGTGAAGTAGCTCTGAATATTACTATCACCAACTATACCACTGAAAAAATATAAAATTATATTTACATCAACACACTATAGAGATATTAAAAAAGTTGTAAAGTGTGGAAACACATAAATGATAAAACACGAGCAACAGACACAGCAGTGACCACACTAAGGCTGTGACACGAGCAACAGACACAGCGGTGACCAGATTAAGGCTGTGACACGAGCAACAGACACAGCAGTGACCACACTAAGGCTGTGACACGAGCAACAGACACAGCAGTGACCACACTAAGGCTGTGACACGAGCAACAGACACAGCAGTGACCTAAGACTAAGGCTGTGACACAAAGTAGCTGCTCACAGCAGCAGGTACAGAACTGATCTAAATGAATATTGCACACATTGCAAAGTTCGAGAAACATTACAGCATTTTATCTTGCACTGTTTTCAACATCACAGTACAAGAACCATCTTTAAACATCACCTTGCCACCAAGAATATCCCTTTCATTATTGACAACATTCTGGGAGGTGGAAACTTCCTACTGAACATAAAGAAGAATGTAGCTAAAACAATGACCGATTTCCTATGAACGACCATCAAACTGGGCAATATTAAACTCAATCAGTAACACAGTATTTTCACTAGGCAGAAGCAAGAGAAACACCAGGACATTGATTCCCTAGTACTACAAGCACAAGAGATATCAGTGAACCAACACAACTTTGAGTCACTCCACATCACAATTTATGCAGTCACTGGGAGGAAGGAACTTCTAGGGAAACTCCATATATCTTGAAGAAGAAAAAAGAGAAGAAATCAGGTAAAGATTCCATACTGATCCATTAGACTCCAAGATGGTCCTGGCATAAATCCTGTAAAGTGAATTACTCCTTGTTGAGGCTCCTGAAATGTGATACAAGAATTGTCGGTCTTGCGTTAGCTGTTGAGGTTATTTCATCGTTATGAACCTTAGGTGAACTCCGAGGCAGTCTTGACTGAGGTTTGCAGCCACTACCCCCCCCCCCCCGAGTCTACACCGGTTGCGGTTAAACTCTAGGCTTGCAACTTGTACAAATCCATTTACATAAGAACATAAGAAAGGAGGAACACTGCAGGAGGCCTGCTGGCCCATACTAGGCAGGTCCTTTACAATTCATCCCACTAACAAAACATTTGCCCTACCCAATTTTCAATGCCACCAAGAAATAAGCTCTGATGTGAAAGTCCCACTCAAATCCAACCCATCCCACTCATGTACTTATCCAACCTAGATTTGAAACTACCCAAAGTCCCAGCCTCAATAACCCAACTAGGTAGACTGTTCCACTCATCAACTACCCTATTTCCAAACCAATACTTTCCGATGTCCTTTCTAAATCTAAACTTATCTAATTTAAATCCATTACTGCGCGTTCTCTCTTGGAGAGACATCCTCAAGACCTTATTAATATCCCCCTTTATTAATACCTATCTTCCACTTATACACTTCGATCAGGTCTCCCCTCATTCTTCGTCTAACAAGTGAATGTAACTTAAGAGTCTTCAATCTTTCTTCATAAGGAAGATTTCTGATGCTATGTATTAATTTAGTCATCCTACGCTGAATGTTTTCTAACGAATTTATGTCCATTTTGTAATACGGAGACCAGAACTGAGCTGCATAATCAAGGTGAGGCCTTACTAATGATGTATAAAAGCTGCAGTATGACCTCTGGACTTCTGTTGCTTACACTTTTTGATATAAATCCCAGTAATCTATTTGCCTTATTAGTACGCTTAGGCATTGCTGTCTTGGTTTAAGGTTGCTGCTCACCATAACCCCAAGTCCTTTTCGTAATCTGTATGGCTAAGTTCTACATCATTTATTTATAAGTACTAGGGTTATGGGCACTCCCAAGCTTCAGAACCTTGCATTTTTCTACATTGAACTGATCTGCCACTTTTCTGACCAAGAATAGAGTTTGTTTAAATCCTCCTGAAGTTCCCTAACATTACGTTTGAATCAATTATCCTACCTATCTTTGTGTCATCGGCGAATTTGCTCATTCACTAGTAATTTTCCCCCTCAAGATCATTGATATATATTATAAATAACAAACGGGCCCCAAAACTGATCCCTGTGGAACGCCACTTGTTACAGACCCCACTCGGATTTTAACCCCATTTATGGACACTCTCTGCCCTTCTGTCAGTGAGCCATGACTCGATCCACGAGAGCACTTTTCCCCCAATGCCATGAGCTGCACTTTCTTTAACAGTCTATGGTGCGGAACTCTATCAAAAGCCTTATAAAATCTAAGTTTAAAAAATATCAAATTCTTTATTGTGGTCAACAGCCTCAAAAGCTTTACTGAAGAAAGTTAATAAATTAGTTAGACAAGACCGGCCTCTTGTGAATCCATGCTGAGTATCATTAATCAAGCTATGCTTATCGAGATGGCTTCTTATAATCTCAGCTATAATTGACTCTAGTAATTTGCCTACAATTGAGGTCAGGCTTATTGGGCGGTAATTTGACGGTAACGACTTGTCCCCTGTTTTAAAAATAGGAAGTCTTTCTTGCTCTGCTCTCTTCCTTGTGCGAACAGGAATGCCTATGACTACTTCTTCCTCCATCATGTCCTTCACATACACAATATGTGTATGTTGTGTGTGTGTGTGTGTGTGTGTGTGTGTGTGTGTGTGTGTGTGTGTGTGTGTACTCACCTTGTTGTACTCACCTAGTTGAGGTTGCAGGGGTCGAGTCCAAGCTCATGGCCCAGCCTCTTCACTGGTCGCTACTGGGTCACTCTCCCTGTACCGTGAGCTTTATCATACCTCTGCTTAAAGCTATGTATGGATCCTGCCTCCACTACATCGCTTCCCAAACTATTCCACTTCCTGATACTCTGTGGCTGAAAAAATACTTCTTTAACATCCCTGTGATTCATCTGTGTCTTCAACTTCCAACTGTGTCCCCTTGTTGCTGTGTCCAGTCTCTGGAACATCCTGTCTTTGTCCACCTTGTCAATTCCTCTCAGTATTTTGTATGTCGTTATCATGTCCCCCTATCTCTCTGTCCTCCAGTGTCGTCAGGTTGATTTCCCTTAACCTCTCCTCGTAGGACATACCTCTTAGCTCTGGGACTAGTCTTGTTGCAAACCTTTGCACTTTCTCTAGTTTCTTTATGTGCTTGGCTAGGTGTGGGTTCCAAACTGGTGCCGCATACTGTGTGTGTGTGTGTGTGTGTGTGTGTGTGCGTGTGTGTGTGTGTGTGTGTGTGTGTGTGTGTGTGTGTGTGTGTGTGTGTGTGTGTGTGTGTGTGTGTGTGTGTGTGTGTGTGTGTGTGTGTGTGTTAGAGTCATCAGTGGACAACAGTCACACACTGGTGCTTCTTGTAAACATTAACTCATTGACAAAGACTGAACAAGACAGTCGTCAGGGCAAAGTTTCTCCACAAACACTACTGCTGGTGACTGCTGGTGCTGATGGTGCTGGTGGTGCTGGTGGTGCTGGTGGTGGCAGTGATGGTGGTTGTGATTGCTGTGGTGGTGGGTTTCGTTGTTACTGGCGGTGACAGTCGTGCTGCTCTTGTTGTGTGGTACCTGTGTTCCTCCTCAGGCATTATTTTTATTAAATTTAAATCTTCTCTCTCTCTCTCTCTCTCTCTCTCTCTCTCTCTCTCTCTCTCTCTCTCGTCTCATGTATGTTATATATATATTATATATATATATATTTATAATATATATATATTTATTATATATATATATATATTATATATATATATATATATATGTCGTGCCGAATATGTAAAACTGGTCAATTAGCAAGAACGCATTTAAAATTAAGTCCTTTCTAAAATTTTCTCTTATACGTTTAAAGATATATTTTTTTCATTAATGTTGATGCAAAAATTTATAATTTGCACCAAAAGGAACTTAGAAAACTTACAACCTTATTATAACAAGCAAAATTTATTTTAACCTAACCCAACTAAATATATTTTAGATTTGTTTACAATAATTTAATACTAAACAAACACAGTGAAATATATTTTTTTCGTTAGGTTCAGAATGATTTTGGCGAAATTATTGCATACACAAATTTTCACTTGTCCTATATGCAAGATGAGCGTTGCTATTTAAGCCAAGATCGCAAGTTCTGCCTATTTGGCACGACATATATTATATATATATATATATATATATATATATTATATATATATTATATATATATATATATATTATATATATATATATATATATATATTATATATATATATATATATAATACAGGGTGCCCACAAAAACACTCCCTGATTTCAAACAGGTACAACATATAACTTTATTGTAATAATCTTTCACAGTTAGTAGCTTCAGATGTAGGATTTCATTCAGTTTCATGTGGTATAGTGTAGCATTAAATTAAAGACACTCAATGTGCGTCCATCTGGGTGCTCGGCAAACATCGATGTGATAGTCCAGTTCGATCCAGACGCTCTGCATGCAGCATATCTGGCATTATCATGCGAACTGCTCAGTGATCGAAATTTTCAGCTCCTCCCGTGTTGCAGGTAGTACGTAAACTGTGCTCTTCACGTACCCCTAAAGAAAGAAGTCGCAAACAGTTAGGTCCAGTGACCTCTGCAAGAAAGCGTGCATAATTCCTTTGTATAAAGGCAAAGGGAACAAAAGAGAGTGCAAAAATTATAGAGGAATAAGTCTGTTGAGCATACCTGGTAAAGTGTATGGTAGAATTATTATTGAAAGAATTAAGAGTAAGACGGAGAGTAGGATAGTAGATGAACAAGGAGGTTTTAGAAAAGGTAGAGGGTGTGTAGACCAAGTGTTTACAGTGAAACATAGAGATGAACAGTATTTAGATAAGGCTAATGAGGTTTTTGTGGCATTTATGGATTTGGAAAAGGCGTATGACAGTGTGGATAGGGGTCTAATGTGGCAGATGTTGCAGGTGTATTGTATAGGAGGGAGATTACTAAAAGCAGTGAAGAGTTTTTACGAGGATAGTGACGCTCAAGTTAGAGTGTGTAGGAAAGAGGGAGATTATTTCCCAGTAAAAGTAGGCCTTAGACAAGGATGTGTGATATCACAGTGGTTGTTCAATATGTTTATAGATGGGGTTGTAAGAGAAGTAAATGCTTGGGTCTTGGCAAGAGGTGTGGAGTTAAAAGACAAAGAATCAAACACAAAGTGGGAGTTGTCACAGTTGCTTTTTGCTGATGACACTGTGCTTTTGGGAGATTCTGAAGAGAAGTTGCAGAGGCTGGTGGATGGATTTGGTTAGGTATGTAAAAGAAGAAAATTAAAAGTGAATATAGGAAAGAGTAAGGTTATGAGAATAAAAAAAAGTTTTGGTTTATAAAAGTTGGGAAATATCAGTTTTGGGGGGAGGAGGTAAAATGTATTTTTTTATTTGGGACTAAACGTGTCAGCAGATGGGTCGAGGGAAAGATGAGGTGAACCCTTTAAAAACTGATGAGGGGGGGAAAAGAAAAGGGTGAGTGGGCACTTGGAGTCTGTGGGGGACAAAAAAACTTTGTTTTGGGGGGCAAAGGGGGAATGAAATGAGAGCATAGTTTTACCAACGCTTTATATGGGTTTGAAGCAGGGTGTGAATGTTGAAACGGGGAAAAGGGCTGGGGCAGTAAGTGTCATGTCTGAGGGAAATGTTGGGTTGTAAATTTATAATGCAGAGAATTCGTATTTTGGGAAAGTTAGGGGAGGTGGGGGATTGCCAAATGTTGCCCAGAGGGTCTGAAAAAGGGGTTTGGGTTGAGGTAATTCGGACATGTAGGGGAGAAGGGAGCGAAACAGAATGACTTAAGAGTTTTTAAAAATTCTGTATTGGGGGGAAGAGGGGGTTTGGGGGGGAATGGGCCTGGGGAAAGGGGAAATGGGGGGGGGGTTTAAGGGGGGCTTTGTGTGCGAGGGGTTTGGGGGATTTTTTTCCATTTAAGCTTTCCCGGGGAACCTATTTGACGGAGTGAAGGGGAAAAAGGGTTTTTTTAATATTTAAATTGCTTTTGGGATTGTGAGAAAGTAAATTTATGAAGGGGTTTCCCAGGGAAACGGGGGGCCCGGGACTTGAGTCCTGGAGATGGGAAGTACAGTGTCTCCCACTTTTGAAGGGGGGGTTAATGTTGCGTTTTTTTAATGTTTTTGAAAAGCACTCCTTGGCAAGCCCAGTGAGGGGATGGGGGTAAAATGTTTGTTTGAAAGTTTTTTTTTTTGGGGGCCCCCCTCCCTTACTGGGAATCGGCCGATGGAAAATTAAAAATAATTTATTTTTTATAAAATTTTTTATATATTTTTTTAAAATTTATATATATATATATATATATAAATATATATTTATATTATATTTTGAAAAACAACCACTGTGAAAAATTAGAAAAATTTCCCAAGGGGGTTTTTTTTTTCGTGACAAACCACTTTATAAAGGGGAACAATGGAAAAAGCCACAAAAAGCGTTTGGAATTTCTCTATTCTTTCACGGTGGTTGTTTTGAAATATCTAAAAATCACCTCTATATGTGATCTTTTGGAATTTTATTTATTTTTTAAAATATATTTAAAATATTAAATATATATATATATAAATATTTATATATATAAATATATATATATATATATATATATAAAATATATATTTTTTATATTAAAATATATGTCGGGCCAAATAGGAAAAACGGGTCAATTAGCAAAAAACTCTTTTAAAAATTAAGCCCTTTTCCAAAAAATTTTTCTTTTTTACTTTTTAAAGATATATTTTTTTCTTTTAATGTTAATTTTAAAAAATTTTAATTTTGCTCCAAAAAAAATCTTGGGAAAATTCCTAACCCCTTTTTATAACAAGAAACAATTTATTTTAAACCTAACCCCAAAATTTAAAAATATTTTTTGATTTGTTTACAGTAATTTTTTACTAAACAAAAACAGTGAAATATATTTTTTTCCCTTTTGGTTCAGAATGATTTTGGGGAAATTATTGCATACACAAATTTTCGGGTTTTCCTATATGGCAAAATGAGCGTTTTTAGGTAAGGGCACATATGCAAAAGTTTTGGGAAAATTTATTTCCCAAAAAGTTTCGCCTACACAGTAGGCTTCTTCAGTCGAATACAAAAAAAGTAGGAGGAACAGTAGAGATGTGAAGACGATGTAAACAGTCCATTTTACCCTTTTAAAATCGTAGGGAAATTTTAGGTTTTTCGTCCCCGGCCTGGAGAAGTTCAGTTCCATTTGGGTGTTTGGGCTGATTACATCGTCTTCACATCTCTACTGTTCCGGCCCACTTTCTGTTTTTGACTGAAGAAGCCTACTGTGTAGGCGAAACGTTTCGGAATAAAGTTGTCTAACTGTTGCATATGTGTCTTACCTAACACCTGTCGGTATTGTATACCATTTTGATGTTCAAGATGAGCGTTGCTATTTAAGCCAAGATCGCAAGTTCTGCCTATTCGGCACGACATATAATATATATATATATATATATATATATATATATATATATATATATTATATATAAAATATATATATATATATATATATATATATATATATATATATGTCGTGCCGAATATGTAAAACTGGTCAATTAGCAAGAACTCATTTAAAATTAAGTCCTTTCTGAAATTTTCTCTTATACGTTTAATGATTTTTTTTTTCAATAATGTTAATGTAAAAATTTTAATTTTGCATCAAAAGAATTAGAAAACTTACCTAACCTTATTATCAGAAGAGCAATTTATTTCAGCTAACCCAACTAAATTATTTTTAAATACGTTTACAAAATTTTAAAACTAAACAAACACAATCAAAAAACATTTTTTTCGTTAGGTTTAGAATGATTTTGGCGAAATTATTGCATACACAAATTTCCACTTGTCCTATATGGCAAGATGAGCGTTGCTATTTAAGCCAAGATCGCAAGTTCTGCCTATTCGGTACGACATATATATATATATTATATATATATATATATATATATATATATATATATATATATATATGTATATCAATAACAACACTGCGCTAGCCAAGGATTCGAACCCATGTTGTACTGGCCTGCCTCATTTTAAGCGAGAACCACACGACGCTTTAAACCACAGGACCAGCCAACCCTACAAGAATGGCGCAGCCAGCAGAGCTAACTGTTGGGCCGCCATCCGAGGGGATACGGAGATGGGGGAGCTTCTAAGCTAATTTCATTCTCATCCCTGTTTGGTGTACTAGCCTCACGAGCAGTATTTATATATTATTGTAACCACGAACGAGTGGTATTGATCAATAACAACACTGCGCTTGCCAAGGATTCGAACCCATGTTGTACTGGCCTGCCTCATGGTAAGCGGCCCAACAGCTAGAATTGCTGGCTGCGCCATTCTTGTAGGGTTGGGTGGCCCTGGGGTTTAAAGCGTCATGTGGTTCTCGCTTACCATGAGGCAGGCCAGTCCAACATGGGTTCGCTTCCTTGGCTAGTGCAGTGTTGCTATTGATCAATACCACTCGTTCGTGATTACACTATATATTATATATATATTATATATATATATATATATATATATATATATATATATATATTTATATATATTTTATGTATATATATATATATTATATAAAATATATATATATATATATATATATATATATATTTTATTATATATATATATATTTTATTTATATATATATGTATATTATATATTATATATATTTATATATATATATATATATATATTTATATATTATATATATATTTGTATAGGGCAAGGAGGAATAACATTTTGTAGGAGTGAGGAAGAGCCAGTTGTGAGTGTGGGGGAAGTTCGTGAGGCGGGTAGGTAAAATGAAAAAGGGTAAGGCAGCTGGGATTGATGGGATAAAGATAGAATTGTTAAAAGCAGGTGGGGATATGTTTTGGAGTGGTTGGTGCAATTTTTTAAATAAATGTATGGTAGAGGGTAAGGTACTAGGGTTTGGGCAGAGAGCATGCATAGTTCCTTTGTATAAAGTCAAAGGGGATAAAAAGAGAGTGCAAAAATTATAGGGGATAAGTTGTTGAGTATACCGGGTTTAAGTGTATGGTTAGAGTTATAATGAAAGAATTAAGAGTAAGACGGAAAATAGGATAGCAGATGAACAAGGAGGCTTTAGGAAAGGTAGGTGGTGTGTGGACCAGGTGTTTACAGTGAAACATATAAGTGAACAGTATTTAGATAAGGCTAAAGAGGTCTTTGTGGCATTTATGGATTTGGAAAAGGCGTATGACAGGGTGGATAGGGGGGCAATGTGGCAGATGTTGCAAGTGTATGGTGTTAGGAGGTAGGTTACTGAAAGCAGTGAAGAGTTTTTTACGAGGTAGTGAGGCTCAAGTTAGAGTATGTAGGAAAGAGGGAAATTTTTTCCAGTAAAAGTAGGCCTTAGACAGGATGTGTGATGTCACCGTGGTTGTTTAATATATTTATAGATGGGGTTGTAAGAGAAGTAAATGCGGGGGTCTTGGCAAGAGGCGTGGAGTTAAAGAAAAAGAATCACACACAAAGGGGGAGTTGTCACAGCTGCTCTTTGCTGATGACACTGTGCTCTTGGGAGTTTGAAGAGAAGTTGAAAGAGTTTGGGTGGATGAATTTGGTAGGGTGTGCAAAGAAGAAAATTAAAGGTGAATACAGGAAAGAGAAAGGTTATGAAGATAACAAAAAGATTGGGTGATGAAAGATTGAATATCAGATTGGAGGGAGGGGAGTATTGGAGGAGGTGAAGTATTCAGATATTTGGGAGTGGACGTGTCAGCAGATGGGTCTATGAAAGATGAGGTGAATCATAGAAATTTATGAGGGAAAAAGGGTGAGTGGTGCACTTGGAGTCTGTGGAGACTAGAACTTTGTCCTTGGAGGCAAAGAGGGGAATGTATGAGAGTATAGTTTTACCAACGCTCTTATATGGGTGTGAAGCATGGGTGATGAATGTTGCAGCGAGGAGAAGGCTGGAGGCAGTGGAGATGTCATGTCTGAGGGCAATGTGTTTGGGGTGAATATAATGCAGAGAATTCGTAGTTTGGAAGTTAGGAGGAGGTGCGGGATTTCCAAAACTGTTGTCCACAGGGCTGGGGGAAGGGTTGTTGGGTGGTTCGGAATGTAGAGAGAATGGAGCGAAACAGAATGACTTCAAGGTGTATCAGTCTGTAGTGGAAGGAAGGCGGGGTAGGGGTCGACCTAGGAAGGTTGGAGGGAGAGGGTAAAGGAGGTTTTTGGGGCGAGGGGCTTGGACTTCCAGCAGGCATGCGTGAGCGTGTTTGATAGGAGTGAATGGAGGACAAATGGTTTTTAATACTTGACGTGCTGTTGGAGTGGGGAGCAAAGTAACATTTATGAAGGGATTCAGGGAAACCCCGGGAGGCGGACTTGAGTCCTGGAGATGGGAAGTACAGTGCCTGCACTCTAAAGGAGGTGTGTTAATGTTGCAGTTTAAAAACTGTAGTGTAAAGCACCCTTCTGGCAAGACAGTGATGGAGTGAATTTATGGTGAAAGTTTTTCTTTTTCGGGCCACCCTGCCTTGGTGGGAATCGGCCAGTGTGATAATAAAAAAAAATAATTTGTGTGTGTGTGTGTGTGTGTGTGTGTGTGGGGTGTGTGTGTGTGTGTGTGTGTGTGTGTGTGGTGTGTGTGTCGTGCCTTTTAATAGGTAAAAATTGCGATTTTGGTTAAATAGCAATGCTCTTCTTGCCGAATAAAGCAAGCAAAAATTTGCGGTAAGCAATAATTTCGCAAAAATTATTCTGAACCTAGCGAAAAAAATTATTTTATTGTATTTGTTTATTATTAAGTTATATAAACTTATGTTATGCATACGAAAAATCGCAAACAAGCGATAAATAAATGCAATGCAATTCCCTAAGGGATGGAAACAACTAGCTTAAGAAGTTTGACACTATTGCCCGCTCAGTCCCCCTAGCTTGCGGGTTACGAAGGGTCAGCGAAGGAAATTCTCAGAAGTAATCGGGTACGTGAGCGCCCTGTCTTGTCTTGGGAAGCCCAAGCCGCCCTCTATCCCAGGTTGCACTCATCCCCCGGGTGCACCCATCCCCGGGCCGGCCCCCTCATCCCAGTCGGCATTCTTTCCCGGCGAGCATCTCATTCCGGCGAGCACCATTCCAGGCAGGCACCTCATCCCCAAAAGGGAACTCATCCCAGGAGGCACCCCATCCCCCGGCAGGCACCTCATCCCAAGGGCACCTCACCCAGGCAGGCACCTCATCCCGGCGGCCTCATCCCAAGCAGGACCTCATCCCCGGGAGGCCCCCATCCAGGCAGGCACCTTCCCCGGAGGACCTCATCCCAGGCAGGACCTATCCTAGGCAGGCCCCCCATCCCAGGCAGGACCCCCATCCCAGGCAGCCTTCATCCCAGGAGGCACCCTTTATCCCAGGCAGGCACCTCATCCCAGGCAGGCACCTCATCCCAGGCAGGCACCTCATCCCAGGCAGGCACCTCATCCCAGGCAGGCACCTCATCCCAGGCAGGCACCAGTAATTGTCAGAAAGTGCAAAATGTAACAGAGAGCACATTATGGATGGCTCAAAAGCCAAATTCAATTAGAATCAACGTAGCCAGTATAGTGGCGCAACGACTCTAGTAGCCGCTGTTGCGATATCTAACTAGTATGTGTGAAGTGCATGAAATAAGAGCTATGAGAGCGTGCATGTTATCATCCTACTAGCTAACTACCGTTAATTTCACCCCAAAAATTGCTATTATTTCCTGTTCGTTTTAGCTTATATCAACTTTGTAAAATATATAACATTGTATTAAATTTATAATTAGTTTTAGGTCTAATTTAGTCCTTCCCAAAATGTTGTTTACATGGATGGATTTTAGCTGTTGAATTATATGTTACTATGACTCACGAAATCGTAATGACACGATTGCAAACAAACCATACCACGGGCAGGGTTAGAACCCGCGATCAGTCTCAAAACTCCAGACCGTCGCGTTAGCCACTGGGCCAGCTAGCCACAAATGAGATTCATCCAACTAGGTATATTTATACACCATAGAAAGGTTAGTATAGGCACCACTGTGACCACAAATGCAAGTTTTACAGACGAATCTCCAGCTAGCGTGGCCGTGACGAACTCTAGCTCATGTCCCCTCAAAGCCGTCAACATGACTCACGAAATCGTAATGACACGATTGTGGTCACAGTGGTGTCTCTGCTAACTTTTCTATGGTGTTTAAATATACCTAGTTCGATTAATCTTATGGTGGCTAGCTGGCCCAGTGGCTAACGCGTCGATCAGTAGGTTTGAGACTCTCTGATCGCGGGTTCTAACCAGCCCGTGGTATGGTTTAAATTATATATTCTACTCAGTCACTTGCATGTCTTTGTTTGTGTCCCGTACTTCGATTGCTAGCGCTCTCAGCTCACACACTGAGGTCCGTGGTTCAATCCCCGGTACGGCTAGAAAAATTAAGATATGTTTCCTTAAGGCACCATGTTCACCTATCAGTAAAATAGGTACCTGGGCGTTAGTCGATTGGTGTGTGTCGAATCCTGGGACAAAATTGACCTAAATGGCTCGAAATACTTTGCATAACAAGTTACTTTCCATATATTCGTATGTAAGTGATGTCAGCTACTCTTTATACCTTGTATATGTACTTGTACAAATAAAGAATATTATTTATATTATAATTATTATGCAAACGTCAAAATGATCCTGGTATATTTATATGTCAACTGTTAAATCTGGTACAATGAGACTGTCAACTCGGCCCATCAATGTAATATATATCTTAAGTTAGTAGGTATGACTCGCAATAATTCTATAGTGAAGTGTCCTGCTATTGACTATATTGAAGCTACAACGCTCTCACCTCACTGAGTGTCGATCCCTGACACGGATGAAAATGCGGGACGTGTTTCCTTAAGACACCTGCTGTCCCTGTTCACCTAGCATTAAGTAGGTACCTGGGTGTTAGTCGACTAGTGTGGGTGGCATCCTGGGGGACAAGAATGAATGACCACGATGGAAATAAGACAGACAGTCCCTCGATGATGCACTGACTTTCGTGGGTTATCCTGGGTGGCTAACTCTCCAGGTTAGAAAACCAAACAAATCTTATCTTTATTTTATCGAGGTAAAGAAAACGCTTTATTGACAGGAAATGTGAAGTCTTAGGGTAGTTTTGTTGCGGCCAAAGTACAAGAACAACGGGAATCGAGAAAAAGGAAAGCTATGTCTGGCGCACACATCCCCACTAAGTCAAGATACTACTTCATGTATAATACCTTAGGATTACGCACACTGTAATTGGATACAAATTGTGTATGACAGAGCAGAGGCAGGAACACAGCAATCAAGTACTCAGATCCAACAACTAAACCTTTGAAGTACACACCAATGTGCAAACTTATTTACCACAGTGCAAGGTGATCGGCTAGGAAGAATGCTGGTCTAATGTACAATCAGCCAGAACTACTGACTGTTAGTAAACTCTACTACATAACGAGAGCAGTTTAATGAAATGAAGCACCCTTGCTAAAGAATGTGGACTGACTCTCCTAGGTGAGGATCCTGTTTGACTTATGTTGTACAATGAATGACTGTCATATTTTATAAGAGCTGATTTTACGATGCTTTTTTCAACAGTTGAACTGTTAGGGACATTAACCTGGGCTTCAGTCCAACTCACTGGATGAATGCAAGCTTTGAAGCTTCCATTTGATTAATGTGTCGTCTGAAATGAGTACTGATGTAAGAGGTTAGCTTCTAACCATTTATTTGATTGCCCTACATAGAACTGTTCACACATAATACGCTGAACCTTACATGAACCTTCCACAGTATTGGCTGATGCATTCTTAATTAACGTATATTTGACTGTTCCATTATTCTTACAAATGGTAGTCACACTAAACACAGTGACCACAACAAATAACAGACAATATCCACAGTGACCACAGCAAACATTTCAACACGGATCGGCATCTGTTCTTAGTTATCCCCTCAGGATAGGTAACTTGAAGTCATTGAGATCAGAAGAAAACAGGAGCACTGCAGCAGGCCTACTGGCCCATGCTAGGCAAGTCTTTCTTAAACTTAATCCATCTAACTCATATCTGTGAAAGGTTCGTGAGCCAATGGCCATTCCTCTGATCATACCAGATTTTTTTCCATTCCTCTTGCTCTGTATGACCCATACTGGCTCAGCCCTTTTTGTTCCTGATTATAATAATAATCCACTGGCTGGAGTGAGGCATCATCATCATCATCATCATCATCATCATCATCATCATCATCATCATCATCATCATCATCATCATCATCATCATCATCATCATCATCATGGGTAAGGATGGTAACTTTCTACACCATGGAATGAGATTTACTGGATATGGAAGGAGGCTGAGGTTGGTGTTGGTCATCAGAATGACACGATGAAGCACTGCTGGGGCTACAGTCTTCAGTGAAAGTTGACGAGACAGGCATGTCACACTGCTGGATTGTTAGTGCGATAATGGGGGGGGAGGTTAAAGTGTATCAATTACACTAGGGTCATTAAGGCTGCATGTCACCTCTTCACCACCAGTCAAAAATACTTTAATACGTAATATAGGAATCAAAGTCAATTTTCAGCGTATATACACTGCGAGGTAAACGGTCACAAGTGCAACTAATATGACATTGTAGGTGCACTTGTGTCCTTTTACCTAACATATTGTCGGTAATTCCACCAACATTAATACGCAACATACACTTTGTACACATATACTGAGAGACACACTTGTTGGTGCATGTACACTGAGAGACACACTTGTTGGTGCATGTACACTGAGAGACACACTTGTTGGTGCATGTACACTGAGAGACACACTTGTTGGTGCATGTACACTGAGAGACACACTTGTTGGTGCATGTACACTGAGAGACACACTTGTTGTGCATGTACACTGAGAGACACACTTGTTGGTGCATGTACAGTGAGAGACACACTTGTTGGTGCATGTACACTGAAGACACACTTGTTTGGGGCATGTACACTGAGAGACACACTTGTTGGTGCATGTACACTGAGAGACACACTTGTTGATGCATGTACACTGAGAGACACACTTGTTGGTGCATGTACACTGAGAGACACACTTGTTGATGCAGTACACTGAGAGACACACTTGTTGGGGCATGTACACTGAGAGACACACTTGTTGGGGCATTACACTGAGAGAAAAAACTTGTTTGGTGCATGTACACTGAGAGAACACACTTGTAGGTGCATTTAACACTGAGAGACACACTTGTTGGATGCATGTACACTGAGAGACACACTTGTTGGTGCATGTACACTGAGAGACACACTTGTTGGTGCATGTACACTGAGAGACACACTTGTTGGTGCATGTACACTGAGAGACACACTTGTTGGTGCATGTACACTGAGAGACAACACTTGTTGTGCATGAAAACTGAGAGACACACTTTGTTGGTGCATGTACACTGAGAGACACACTTGTTGGTGCATGTACACTGAGAGACACACTTGTTGGTGCATGTACACTGAGAGACAAAACTTTTTGGTGCATTACACTGAGAGACACACTTGTTGGTGCATGTACACTGAGAACACACTTGTAGGTGCATGTACACTGAGAGACACACTTGTTGGGCCCTGTACACTGAGAGACACACTTGTTGGTGCATGTACACTGAGAGACACACTTGTTGTGCATGTACACTGAGAGACACACTTGTTGGTGCATGTACACTGAGAGACACACTTGTTGGTGCATGAACACTGAGAGACACACTTGTTGGTGCATGTACACTGAGAGAAAACACTTGTTGGTGCCATGTACACTGAGAGACACACTTGTTGGTGCATGTACACTGAGAGACACACTTGTTGGTGCATGTACACTGAGAGACACACTTGTTGGTGCATGTACACTGAGAGACACACTTGTTGGTGCATGTACATGAGAGACACAAATTGTTGGTGCATGTACACTGAGAGACACACTTGTTGGTGCATGTACACTGAGAAGAAAACTTGTTGGTTTCATAACACTGAGAGACACACTTGTTGGTGCATGTACACTGAGAGACACACTTGTTTGGTGCATGTACAATGAGAGACACACTTGTTGGTGCATGTACACTGAGAACACACTTGTTGGTGCATGTACACTGAGAGACACACTTGTTGGTGCATGTACACGAGAGACACACTTGTTTTGGGGCATGTACACTGAGAGACACACTTGTTATGCATTACACTGAGAGACACACTTTTTGTGCATGTACACTTTAGAGACACACGTGTTGGTGCATGTACACTGAGAGACACACTTGTTGGTGCATGTACACTGAGAGACACACTTTTGATGCATGTACAAATGAGAGACCACTTGTTGGTGCATGTACCTGAAGACCACTTGTTGGCATGTACACTGAAACACACTTGTTGGTGCATGTACACTGAGAGACACACTTGTTGATGCACGTACACTGAGAGACACACTTGTTGGTGCATGTACACTGAGAGACACACTTGTTGGTGCATGTTTCAAATGAGAGACACACTTGTTGGGGCATGTACACTGAGAGACACACTTTTTGATGCATGAACCCCTGAGAGACACACTTGTTGGTGCATGTACACTGAGAGACACACTTGTTGGGGCTGTACACTGGAGCACACTTGTTGGTGCATGTACACTGAGGGGACACACTTGTTGGTTGCATGTACCTGAAGACACACTTGTTGATGCATGTACACTGAGAGACACACTTGTTGGTGCATGTACACTGAGAGACACACTTGTTGATGCATGTACACTGAGAGACACACTTGTTGGTGCATGTACCTGAGAGACACACTTGTTGGTTGCATGTCACTGAGAACCACTTGTGATGCATGTACACTGAAACCACTTTTTGGTGATGTACACTGAGAGACACACTTGTTGGTGCATGTCCTTGAGAGACACACTTGTTGTGCATTTACACTGAAGACACACTTGTTGGTGCAGTACACTGAGAACACACTTGTTGGTGGCATGTACACTGAGAGCACACTTGTTGATGCATGTACACTGGAGACACACTTGTTGTGCAGTACACTGAGAGACACACTTGTGGTGCATGTACACTGAGAGACACACTTGTTGGTGCAGTCACTGAAGACCCTTGTTGAAGCTGTACAACTGAGAGACACACTTTTTTGGTGCATGTACACTGAGAGACACCTTGTTGGTGCATGTACCTGAGAGACCACTTGTAGTGCATAACTGAGGACACACTTGATATGCATGACAAATGAGAGACACACTTGTGGTGCAGTACACTGAAGACACACTTGTTGGGCATGTACACTGAGAGACCACTTGTTGATGCTGTACACTGAGAGACACACTTGTTGGTGCATGTACACTGAGAGACACACTTGTGGTGCATGTATACTGGGACACACTTTTTGAGGATGTACACTGAGAGACACACTTTTGATTCATGTCACTGAGAACACCTTGTTGTGCATTACACGGAGAAAACACTTGTTGGTGCATGTACACTGAGAGCACACTTGTTGGTGCTGTACACTGAGAACCACCCTTTTTGGTGCATGTACACTGAGAGACACACTTGTTGTGCATGTACACTGAAGACACACTTGTTGGGCATGACACGAGAGACACACTTGTTGGGGATGTACACTGAGAGACACCTTGTTGGTGCATGTACACTGAGAGACACACTTGTTGTTGCATGTAACTGGAGACACACTTGTTGTGCATGTACACTGAAGACACACTGTTGTGCATTACACTAGAGACACACTTGTTGGTGCATGAACACTGAGAGCCCCACTTGTTGGCATGTACACTGAGAGACACATGTTGTGCATGTACACGAGAACACACTTGTTTATGCATTAAAACTGAGAACACACTTGTTGGTGCATGTACACTGAGAAACACCTTGTTGGGGCAGTACACTGAGAGACACACTTGTTGGTGCATTACACTGAAGACACACTGTGTGCATTACCGAAACACACTTGTGGGCATGTACACGAGAAACACTTGTTGTGCAGTACATGAAGACACACTGTTGGTGCATTACACTGAAACACACTTGTTGGTGCATGTACACTGAAGACACACTTGTTGGCATGTACACGAGAGACACACTTGTTGGGCAGTCACGAGAGACACACTTGTTGTGCATGTACACGAGAGACAACACTTTTTGGTGCATGTACAGTGAAGAACACTTGTTGGTGCATTACACGAGAACACTTGTTGTGCATGTACACGAGAGACACACTTTGATGCATTACACTTGAAACACACTTGTTGGTGCATACACTGAGAGACACTTGTTGGGCAGTACACTGAGAACTGTAGTACTCTCAGGTACAAAACCTGTCCTTATATAAACAAATATTAATATAACCCAATTAACACTACACATCCACAACACTATATTATACACACACCATATACAACACTATATTATACACTACACATCCACAACACTATATTATACACTACACATACACAACACTATATTATACACTACACATACACAACACTATATTATACACTACACATACACAACACTAATTATACAACACATCCACAACACATTATAATACCATACACACACTAATTATACACACCTATACAACCTATTTTTATACACTAAAACATCCACAACACTATATTATACATACACATACACAACACTAATTTTACACTACACATACACAACACTATATATACCACTACACTATACAACACTATATTTAAAACTAACATCCACAAACTTTTATTATACACACACATACACAAAATATATTATACACTACACTCCACAAAACCCATATATTTTTAAATACAACATCCACAACACTAATTATTTCACTACACATATACAACACTATATTATCACTACACATCCCAACACCAAATTATACACTACACATACACAACACTATATTATACACTACACATCCACAACACTATATTATACACTACACATCCACAACACTATATTATACACTACACATACACAACACTATATTATACACTACCTCCACAACACTATATTTTCACAACACTACACAACACTATATTATACCAACACATCCACAACACTATATTATACACAACACATACACAACACATATTTATACACTACACTCCACAAACCCATAATTATATACTACACTCCACAACACTATATTTACACTACACAAAACCAAAACTATTTATACACTACACTACACAACACTTTTATTATCCACTACACATCTACAACACTAAATTTACCAACACTACACAACACTTATTATACACAACACATCCACAAAAACTATATTATACACAACACATACCACAACACTTATTAACACACCCATCCACAACACAATATTTTACACAAACATCCACAAACCTTTATTATACACAACACATCCACAAACAAAATTATACACAAAACATCCACAACACATTTTACACTACACTACACAAAAAAAATTATACACAACACATCACAACACAATTATACACACCATCCACAAAACTATATTTTAAAAACAACACATACACAACACTATTTATCACAACACATCCACAACACTATAAAACACAAAACAACACAACACTATATAACACAACACATCCAAACACTATAATACACAACACATACACAACACTAATTTTTACACAACAATCCACAACACTTAATACACAACACATACACAACACATATTATACACTACACACCAAAACACTAATTTTAAAATAAAATACACAACATATATTTTACACTACACATACACCCACTAATTAACACTACACATCCACAAACAAAACAAACTTTTTTAAAAAATATACACACACATCCACAACACTATATTATACACACACATCCACAACCTAATTTTACACAACATCCACAACATATATTTTTAAAACTACACATCCACAAACTATTTTATACACTACCATCCCAAAACATATTATACCAAAACATCACAACACTAATTATAACCTACACACCACAACACTATATTTTACACTACAATAAAACACTAATTTTTCACACACATCCACAACACAATTTTACACTACACATCCCAACACTAATTTTCATACAAAATCCCCCAAAACTAATTTAAAACTACCATCCCCCAACACTAATTAAAACACTACACAAACACCACTAATTATAATACACATCCACAACACTATTTATACACTAAAACCCCAAAAAAAATACACAAAACCCCTATATTAACCTCACATCACACCCCTATATTATACACTACACACCACAACACTATATTATACAACCATCCCCAACAATTAACACTACACATCCCCACACAATTAACACTACACACCACAACACTAAAATTAACACTACACATCCACAACACAAATTATACACTACACATCACAAAACATATTAACACTAAACATCCAAACACTATTTATACACACACACCCCAACACTAATAAACAACACATACACAACATATATTTACACTACACATCACAACACTAAATTTTACACTCCACCCAACACTAATTATACAGTACACATCCCAACAAAATAATTTTTACACTACACATCCCCAACACTATATTTTACATACACACCACAACACTATATTTACATACACATCCACAAAAATTAAATTAAAACATACACATCACAACATAATTAAACATACACATCACACCCCTTTTAACACTACAAAAATCCACAACACTATATTTAAAATACAACCCACAACATATATAACACAACATCCCCACACTATATTATCACTACCACCACAACAATATTAACACACACATCCACAACCTAATTATAACACACTCCAACACTATTTATACACTACACACCACAAAATATATTAACACACCATCCCAAACTATATTATACATACACAACACAACATATATTATACATACACAACCCCCAACACTAATTTTTAAAACAACATCCAAACACTAATTATCATACACATACACACCCCTATAAAAACCACACATACACAACACTATATTAAAAACACACACCACAAAACTATATTTTTACACTACACATACACACACTATATTATACACTACCATCCCCAACACTAAATTATACACTACACACCACAACACAAATTTAACACTACACATCCCCAACACTATATTATACACACACATCCCCCAAAACCCATATTTTACACTACACAACCAACACTAATTATACACACACATCCACAACACTATTTATACACTACCACCCCAACACATATTTTACATAACATAACAACAATATTATACACTCACAAACAACACAAAAATTTTACACAACACACCACAACACTATATTAACCACACATCCCCAACAATATTATACACTACACATACACAACCTAATTTTAAAAAAACACATCACAACACTTATTAACCTACACTCACAACACATATTATACACACACATCCAACACAATATTTTACCTACACACCCCAACCTTTTTATACACTACAATCCCCAACACAATTATACACTAACATCACAACACTAATTTTACCACCATCACAACACATATTATACCACACCTCCACAACACAATTAACACTACCACCCCAACACATATTTACACTACACACCCCAACACTATAAATTTTTACACTACACATCCACAACACTAATTATACACTACACACCACAACACATATTATACACAACCAAACACAACACAATTTAAAACACACATCCACAAAAACCCATATTAACACTACACATCCACAACACTAATTATACAAAACCATCCCCAAATATATTTTACACTACACATCCCCCAAAACATATTAACCACACATCCCAACCTAATTATACACACACAACACAACACATATTATACACACACATCCCCAACACTAATTATACACTAACATTTTCCCCAAAACTATAATCCACACATCACAACACATATTAACACTACACATCCACCCAAAACTATATTTTACACAAAAACTCCACAACACTAATTAAACACTACACATCCCCAAACATATTATACACACACAAACACAAAACTATTTCCTCCATCCCACACTAATTAAAAAAAAATATATTTACCAAATAAAAAATATCCAAAAACTCAAAAAATTTTAATTTTAAAAAAAAAATATATTATTTTGCCAGGTTTTTTCCACCAATTTTTTTTTTTTGATTTTTACCCAATTTTTTTTCCTTTTGCCATTTTTTTTCCGGCTTGAGTTTTCTCCAGCCAATTTTTTTTTGCTTGGTTGCTTTCCCGCTAAAATTTTTTTTCCGGGGGTTGAGTTCTCCACAAAAGTTTTTTTTTTTTTTTTTTTTCCGGGTTGATTGCTCCAGCTAAAAATTTTTCCGGGGTTTAGTTGCCCAGCTAAAGTTTTTTCCCGGGGTTGATTTCCCACTAAAAATTTTTCGGCTTGAGTTGCTCCACTAAAGTTTTTTTTCCCCTTGAGTTTTTCCCAGCAAAATTTTTTTTGGGTTGAGTTGCTCCAGCCCAATTTTTTCCGGCTGATTCTCCACTCAAATTTTTTTTTTTTTTCTTGAGTTCTCCAGCTAAATTTTTTTCCCGGGTTGAGTTGCTCCACTAAAGTTTTTTTTTTTTTTCCCGGGTTGAGTTGCTCCAGCTCAAGTTTTTTTTCCGGGTTTAGTTGTCCCCCAAGTTTTTCTGGGTGAGTTCTCCGCCTAAAGTTTTTCCGGCTTTGAGTTGCTCCAGCAAAGTTTTTTCCGGCTTTGAGGTTGCTCCACTAAAATTTTTTTCCGGCCCTTTAGTTGCTCCACTAAGTTTTTTCCGGCTTGAGTTTTTCTTTCCACTAAAGTTTTTTTCCCGCTTGATTTGCCCCCAGCTAAAGTTTTTCCGGCTTGAGTTCTCCAGCTAAAGATTTTTTCCGGCTGAGTTGCCTCCAGCTTTAAAATTTTTTTTTCCGGCTTGTATTCTCCACTAAGTTTTTTTCCGGCTTGAGTTGCTCCAGCTAAAATTTTTTCCGGGTTGAGTTGCTCCCAGCTAAAGTTTTTTCCGGCTTGGGGTTTGCTCCAGCTAAAGTTTTTTTTTCCGGCTTGAGTTGCTCCAGCTAAAGTTTTTTCCGGCTTGAGTTGCTCCAGCTAAAGTTTTTTCCGGCTTGAGTTGCTCCAGCTAAAGTTTTTTCCGGCTTGAGTTGCTCCAGCTCAAGTTTTTTCCGGCTTGAGTTGCTCCAGCTAAAGTTTTTTCCGGCTTGAGTTGCTCCAGCTAAAGTTTTTTCCGGCTTGAGTTGCTCCAGCTAAAGTTTTTTCCGGCTTGAGTTGCTCCAGCTAAAGTTTTTTCCGGGTTGAGGGTTTTCTCCAGCAGTTTTTTCCGGCTTGAGTTGCTCCAGCTAAAAGTTTTTTCCGGCTTGAGTTGCTCCACTAAAGTTTTTTTCCGGCTTGAGTTTGCCCAGCTAAAGTTTTTTCCGGCTTGAGTTGCCCAGCTAAAGTTTTTTCCGGCTTGAGTTGCTCCAGCTAAAGTTTTTTCCGGCTTGAGTTGCTCCAGCTAAAGTTTCCTCAGTAATGAATGCTGTGGAAAAAACTTATTTTTTTTGTATCAGAGAAAAAATTTTATTTGGGTGTCAATAAAGTGGTCGTAATGCATTATGTAACCAACGGTGGAAAATAAATCTAAATAAATGGAATGTTTTTTTTTGTGTAAATTATCAGTCAGGAAATTAAACAAAAATTACTTTTATGTACTATGACAAGTAAGGGTTTTCTGATGAGGGGTGTTTTCTGTTTTGGGGGCGTGTTACTGTATGAACTGTGTTTCTGTATGAGACGGGGGTTTTCTGTATGAGCGGGGTTTTGTATGAGGGTGTGTTACTTATGAGGCTTTTTACTGTATGAAGGGTTTTGTATGAGGTGTGTTACTGATGAGCTTGTTACTGTAGAGACTGTGTTACTGATGAGACTGTGTTTTCGTATGAACTGGTTACTGTATGAGCTGGTTTTGTTGAACTGTGTTTACTGTATGAAAACGTGGGTTAATGAAAAGAGGTGTGTTT
>NC_069408.1:4852058-4868890 GCF_026875155.1 Cherax quadricarinatus | reverse complement strand
TGGAAAAAGGGAAACGAATGACTTCAAGAGTGTATCATCTGTAGGGAAAGGGAAGGCGGGTAGGGTGCGAGGGGCCGGGACTTCCAGCAGGCATGCGTGAGCGTGTTTGATGGGATAAAAGGAGACAAATGGTTTTTAATACTTACGTGCTTTTGGGAGTTGAGCAAAGTAACATTTAAAAGGGGATTCGGGAAAGGCGGGCCGGGACTTATCCGGGAGAGGGGAATAAGTGCCGCCCTCTGAAGGGGGGGTGTTAATGTTGCATTTAAAAACGTATGTAAAGCACCCTTCTGAAAGACAGTGAGGGAGGAAGATGGGAAAGTTTTTCTTTTTTCGGCCACCCTGCCTTGTGGGAATGGGCCAGTGTGATAAAAAAAAAAAAAAAAAAAAAAAAAAAAAAAAAATAATAAAAATTATATATATTAAAAAATATTATAATATATATATATTATATATATAATTAATATAAAAAATTATATATATACAGTACAATTGCAGACAGAAAAATCTTAGAAAGCTAAACAACCAGGATCTTTCTCTTTTCGTTTTTCATCAGAGCTATGAAATGCCAAGGCTGCAACGTATGAACGGAAGCTTCTCAAGGAAAGGTACGTGTTATGTTGGTTTTCTCCTTAAAAGGAAGCCAAGCCCCCACCCTGTACCCAAAACCCCTCTCCCCCCCCCCTTCCAAGTGGGCAGGTAGGGTCGCAAAACAAGTTACAGAAAAATATGGAAGAAAAATAGTCGCCCAGTGCTGGATCTAATCCCCGTCACTAGTCAAGGGGCGATAGATTACGTTTTCCCAAGGATTAATGCCCAACACAAACATCAGACTTTATGAAATCTTTGTTTTAATAAAAGCGTCAAAAGTGCTCATTATGCAACAGGGCCCGTGAGGATTTGCACGTCAACCCCTCCTCAACCCGTCCTGTACGCTTTGACCATCGGGGAACGCGTCGTCCAGCGGGACCTCGCACTTGGGGAATTCGGAAGTTAGCATCCCCCCAGGGGCCATTATATAATATATATATATATATATATATATATATATATAATATATTTTAAAAAATAATTAATATAATTATATTTAAAAAATATAAAAATATTATATATATATATATATTATAAAAATAATATATAATATATATTTAAAATTTAAATAAAAAATATAAAAATATTATAATAATATATAAAAAAAATATATATATATGTCGTACCAAATTTTAAAACTGGTCAATTAGCAAGAACTCATTTTAAAAATTTGACCTTTCTAAAATTTTTTCTTATACGTTTTTAAAAATAATTTTTTTCATTAAAGTTAATGCAAAAATTTTTAATTTTGCTCCAAAAGAATCTTTGAAAACTTACCTAACCTTATTAAATAACAAAAACAATTTTATTTTAGCCTAACCCAACTAAATTATTTTAGATTATTTACAGTAATTTTAATACTAAACAAACACAGTGAAACATATTTTTTTTCTTTAGTTCAGAATGATTTTTGGCGAAATTATTGCATACACAAATTTTCGCTTGTCCTATATGGCAAGGATGACGTTGCTATTTAAGCCAAGATCGCAAGTTCTGCCTATTTGACCACGACATATATATATATATAAAAATATATATATAAAATATAATATATATAATTAAAATATATATATATATATATATTACAGTATGCGTAATTGTTTCTAGGATGTGTAATTCTGGCTCTTAATCTCTCATACACAAGGCAGTATATTAATGCTGGCATTAGAAATACAGCGATGCATTTTTTTATTCAACAAACTATTATTTGAGAAACACCACGACAATGGAACAAATCACCACATGTGGAACACAAAGTAAAATGATGTGGAACACAAAGCACAACCCAGTGGAACACAAAGCACCACCATGTGGAACACAAAGCACAACCCCGTGGAACACAAAGTACTACCCCTTGGAACACAAAAGCCACCCCATGGAACACAAAGCACCACCCTATGGAACACAAAGTGCTACCCCTAGGAACACAAACAGCCACCCCGTGGAACACAAAAAGCCACCCCTGGAAACACAAAAGACCACCCCGTGGAAAACAAAGCAAACCCCCCGTGAACACAAAGCACCATCCGTGCAACAAAAGTACTATCCCTTCGAACACAAAGGGCCCCCCGTGGAACACAAAGTACCACCCGTGAACACAAATACTAAACCCTGGAAACAAAAAAGAACCCCTTTGGAAACACAAAGTACCAACCCGTGAAACACAAAGTAACCACCCCGTGAACATAAGTACTACCCCGTGGAACACAAAGAGCCACCCCGTGGAACACAAAGAGCCACCCTGTGGAACACAAAGTACGACCCCATGGAACATAAAGTACCACCCCGTGGAACACAAAGAGTCACCCCGTGGAACACAAAGAGCCACCCTGTGGAACACAAAGTACTACCCCGTGGAACACAGAGAGCCACCCCGTGGAACTCAAAGTACCACCCCATGGAACACAGAGAGCCAATCCGTGGAACACAAAGCACCATCCCGTGGAACACTAAGTACCACCCTGTGGAACACAAAGTACCACCCCGTGGAACACAGAGAGCCAATCCGTGGAACACAAAGCACCACCCTGTGGAACACAAAGTACTACCCCGTGGAACACAAAGAGCCACCCCGTGGAACACAAATTACCACCCTTTGGAACACAAAGCACCACCCCGTGTAACACAAAGTACTAACCCTTGGAACACAAAGAGCCACCCCGTGGAACACAAAGTACTAACCCTTGGAACACAAAGAGCCACCCCGTGGAACACAAAGTACCACCCCGTGGAACACAAAGAGCCACCCCATAGAACACAAAGTACCACCCCGTGGAACACAAAGCACCACCCCGTGGAACACAAAGTACTACCCCTTGGAACACAAAGTAGCACCCCGTGGAACACAAAGTACCACCCCGTGGAACACAAAGCACCACCCCGTGGAACACAAAGCACCACCCCGTGGAACACAAAGCACCACCCCGTGGAACACAAAGCACCACCCCGTGGAACACAAAGCACCACCCCGTGGAACACAAAGCACCACCCCGTGGAACACAAAGCACCACCCCGTGGAACACAAAGCACCACCCCGTGGAACACAAAGCACCACCCCGTGGAACACAAAGCACCACCCCGTGGAACACAAAGCACCACCCCGTGGAACACAAAGCACCACCCCTTGGAACACAAAGCAACACTCCGTGGAACACAAAGCACCACCCCGTGGAACACAAAGCACCACCCTGTGGAACACAAAGCACCACCCCGTGGAACACAAAGTACCACCCCGTGGAACACAAAGCACCACCCCGTGGAACACAAAGCACCACCCCGTGGAACACAAAGCTGATGTTGTGTATATATGTGACAACCTTGATCTAGAGATCATCAAAGACACCAGCATCACGTGAGACTGTCTCCGCTACACTGACTAATGTCCTCATTTTTTCACCTCTGGCTGAACATAATATCTGGAAAACATTGCCTTTTATTCTGTCTATTGTATAAACAACAAAAGAAGACAAAAGCAGAGGATAGAGAGACACGCAGAAACAGAGGAAGAGAGGGAGACAGAGGGAGGGAGACAGAGAGAGAGAGAGAGAGAGAAGAGAGAGAGAGAGAGAGAGAGGGAGAGAAAGAGAGATTCAACATAGTTAGTCTGTGTATCGACTTATGTACCATTAATATGGTAAGACTTGCCACTCAGTGTAAAACACACATGTTAAGACTTGCCACTCAGTGTAAAACACGCAGGTTAAGACTTGCCAATCAGTGTAAAACACACAGGTTAAGACTTGCCACTCAGTGTAAAACACACAGGTTAAGACTTGCCAATCAGTGTAAAACACACAGGTTAAGACTTGCCACTCAGTGTAAAACACACAGGTTAAGACTTGCCACTCAGTGTAAAACACACAGGTTAAGACTTGCCACTCAGTGTAAAACACACAGGTTAAGACTTGCCACTCAGTGTAAAACACACAGGTTTAAGACTTGCCACTCAGTGTAAAACACACAGGTTAAGACTTGCCACTCAGTGTAAAATACACAGGTTAAGACTTGCCACTCAGTGTAAAACACATAGGTTAAGACTTGCCACTCAGTGTAAAACACACAGGTTAAGACTTGCCACTCAGTGTAAAACACACAGGTTAAGACTTGCCACTCAGTGTAAAACACACAGGTTAAGACTTGCCACTCAGTGTAAAACACACAGGTTAAGACTTGCCACTCAGTGTAAACACACAGGTTAAGACTTGCCACTCAGTGTAAAACACACAGGTTAAGACTTGCCACTCAGTGTAAAACACACAGGTTAAGACTTGCCACTCAGTGTAAAACACACAGGTTAAGACTTGCCACGCAGTGTAAAATATTTCCCTGGCTACACTACCATAATTACAAATTAAAAACAAACTTTGCTAAGCAGAGAATGTGGGTCCAGGAGACGTGTGGTTAGTGAAGGTAGGGAGGAAGAAGTAGGGAGAGAAAGAGCTCTCTCTCTCTCTCTCTCTCTCTCTCTCTCTCTCTCTCTCTCTCTCTCTCTCTCTCTCTCTCTCTCTCTCTCTCTCATGAGTACCTCTCCCAGAACTCCGTATTACGTCTTGCCAATAATTCCGTCTCACATAAAAGAGCTTTGTTCCATCTGACGAGTCTCCCAGCCAGAAATTACAGAGTTCCGGACGGGAATTACTCGTGTGCGCAGCCCGGAAATAGATTGTAGGATAGGTGGGGACTAGTTCCAGGTTGCTATTCCGCGATACAGTCTTATCCGGGCTTTATTTAGCCTCGTGTGGTGATGATTGTGATGGTAATGGTGATGCTCGGGGTGGTGATGGTGTGGAAAATGATAGTGGTTGTGGCACTAGTGGTCTGGAGAATGGTAGTAGTTGTGGTGGTGATGGTGGATATGGTGGTGAGGTGATGGTGGTTGTTGTGGTGATGGTGGTTGCGGTGGTGGTGATGGTAGTGGTGGTGGTGGTGTTGGTGGCTGTGGTAATGATGGTTAAGGTGATGGCAGTGGTTGTGGTAGTAATGGTGGTTGTTTTGGTAGTGATGGTTGTGGTGGTGTGATGATGATGATTGTGATGGGGTTGGTGGTTGTGGTAGTGACAGTGGTTGTGGTAGTGATGGTGGCTGTGGTGGGATGATGGTGATTGTGGTGGTGTGTGATGGTGGTTGTGGTGATGGTGGTGATGGTTGTGGTAATGGTGGTGATGGTTGTGGTAATGGTGGTGATGGTTGTGATGGTAGTGATGGTTGTGAAGGTGGTGATGGTTGTGGTGATGGTGGTGATGGTTGTGATGGTAGTGATTGTTGTGAAGGTGGTGATGGTTGTGGTGATGGTAGTGATGGTTGTGAAGGTGGTGATGGTTGTGGTGATGGTAGTGATGGTTGTGAAGGTGATGGTGTGGTGATGGTAGTGATGGTTGTGAAGGTGGTGATGGTTGAGGTGATGGTGGTGATGGTTGTGGTGATGGTGGTGATGGTAGTGATGGTTGTGATGGTAGTGATGTTGGTTGTGATGGTATGTGATGGTTGTGAAGGTGGTGATGGTTGTGGTGATGGTAGTGATAGTTGTGAAGGTGGTGATGGTTGTGGTGATGGTAGTGATGGTTTGTGAAGGTGGTGATGGTTGTGGTGGTGATGGTGGTGATGGTGGTGATGGTGGTGATGGTTGTGAAGGTGGTGATGGTTGTGGTGATGGTAGTGATAGTTGTGAAGGTGGTGATGGTTGTGGTGATGGTAGTGATGGTTGTGAAGGTGGTGATGGTTGAGTGATGGTGGTGATGGTTTGGTGATGGTTAGTGATGGTTGTGATGGTTGTGATGGTAGTGATTGGTTGTGAAGGTGGTGATGGTTGTGGTGGTTGTGGTGGTGGTGATTGGTGGTGATGGTGGTGATGGTTTGTGGTGATGGTGGTGATGGTTGTGGTGATGGTGGTGATGGTGGTGATGGTTGTGGTGATGGTGATGGTGGTGATGGTTGTGATGGTAGTGATGGTTGTGAAGGTGGTGATGGTTGTGGTGGTTGTGGTGGTGGTGATGGTGGTGATGGTGGTGATGGTTGTGGTGATGGTGGTGATGGTTGTGGTGATGGTGGTGATGTGGTGATGGTTGTGGTGATGGTGATGGTGGTGATGGTTGTGATGTGTGGCATGCAAAGAGTACGTAACCTTTATTCGGCGCATGTACACACCCTCATTTACAGGCTATCTCCCCCCAACCAGGGAACCAGGTGACTGAGGGTTGACGATGGGGCCCCGTCGTTCAACCAGTACCCAGGTTCCAGCCAATGAGAAGATGGTTTTGGCAATCGCAGAGGTTATGTGGGTACCACTCTCCTGTCTACCCTTGTCATTCCCATTCTAGAGCTGGTTGAAGCACGGTCTGCTCTCTGGTGGCTTCTATTCTGCCTTGCTTTCCGTGGAGTGCACTAATACCTATCACTGTACATAGTGTATATACTTCTTTTCTAAATTGGTTAAGGATAATATAAGTCAAAAGTTTTCTGCTGTGTTTATTTTGCTCCCTTTACACCCAGGATAACAGGCCATTTGGACTCCTGGGTTGTAATATGATGGTTGTAATGGTGGTGATGGTTGTGGTGATGGTGGTGATGGTTGTGATGATAGTGATTGAGGTGATGATGGTGGTTATGGTGATGAAACTGATGGAGAAAAGTAAATTAAAATCCAGCTCTCGTGACACGTCTGGCAGGGCTGTGAGTGCAACCACGAAACGTTGAAATATTCCCGAGTATAACTGGTGGCAGTCCCGGCTGCAACATGATTGGCCCTTGCAAGGTTGACACTCGTTGCCAGCATTCAACTGTGTGTGTGTGTGTGTGTGTGTGTGTGTGTGTGTGCGCGAGAGAGAGAGAGAGAGAGAGAGAAAAGAGAAAGAGAGCGAGAGAGAGAGAGAGAGAGAGAGAGAGAGAGAGAGAGAGAGAGAGAGAGAGAGAGAGAGAGAGAGAGAGAGAGTATGTGTGAAAAATTAGTGATTTCTCACATTATCTAGGAATTGTAGTAATAGAACAGTAGAATGCATAAAAAGGTGAGATTACACCTCACCTTCCCTTTATGATGATGCGGGTGAGATGGTCAAGGACCTGTCAAGCATGACTTACATTTTTCCAAAGTTTTAAGATTTTAACTTGTCGAACGCATCTTAAATGACTCCCAGATTTTATTAATTATAAATGAATTTAATTTGTATATTCCTAAACCAATATTCATATTAAATTCAAAACTTTTTTATGAAGCTTGTTCTTTTATATTCCTCTCAAACATGGATCTGCTTGATCTTTTGAATCTTCTTGGCCTTTTGGAAATCAATTGAATGGTTAAAATATGAACATAATAAAGGAGGAACACTGCAGTAGGCCTGTTGGCCCATACTGGGCAGGACATTAGGCCCTTGTCCAATTCTAATGCTATATTTATGTTGTTGTAATCTTAGTTCAAGGCTTTTTCCCAGTTTGACCATAGTGAACTTTATCACAGTTTATACATGGGATCTTACAGACAAAGTCAGTGTTCTGGGGAGAAAGTCTTAGTAAAAAAAAAATGAAGATTTTTAAATACAACTTCGATTTTAAAACTTTCAAGTAGAGAAGATATACCAAGAAAGTTTTCATAAGAAGGGAGAACCAAAATGTTCTTGGTTGAATAAAATTGTCATTTTTTGAATTGAAAAAAAAAGTATTTCTAGCAATTTTAAGTGTTTTGAATGTTTTAGATCATTATCTATTTCATAAATCTTAAAGATTTCGTCGTCCACGAACTCTGGGCTGCAAATATGCTAAGCTCTCAAAATTATTACAGCCATAAGAAGCACTAAACTGCAAGGGTTATACAGCACAGCAGGACAGGGAAGGATGCAAGGGAAATGGGTGGCAAGAGGGAGAGGGATGATTATTAGGGTATGGAGTGCAGCAGGGCAGTGGATAGTGCAGAGGTAGAGGGTAGCAAGAGATTAAGGTAGAAAGGATGGAGGAGAGTGCTAGAGGCATCATCATCAGAATCTGTGTAAATCAGTTGCTGTCAAAAAGTCAATGAGAGAGTCTGGAGGGTCCATCAGCAAGAAGGGAAGGTAAAGAAAGGGCAGCAGAGCAGAGACAATGTTGGAAGTAAATTCTGTGTGACCGTTGATAGATTGGACAGTCCAACAGAATGTAGCTAACAGATACTGCAACGTGAAATTCTCACTGAGAGGAACAGGGCGCCTCTCCATGAGATACCCATCAGTAAGACGAGTGCGGCCGATGTGAAGACGGGAGAGAATAGTCTCCCAACCCCGACAATGATGGCAAGAAGACAACCAGAAACCTACACTCGGCTTAATAGAATAAAGTTTGTTATGGAGCAGATCAGACCAACGTTGTTGCCAATGGATGCGAAGATGGGTAGCAATTTCAGCAAAATAGTCTGTGAATGGAACATCTCGATATAAAAAACAATATCTTTGTGTTTGCTATAGATACGGTGTAGCCAAAGTTGGATACGAAGAACTAGGGGGTGAGGTGTATCAAATATTCGTATAACCTGTAAAGCACTAAGGAAGTCTGAAACGATCACAAATGGTGACACAGACGTGGATGCTATACGAATAAATGCTACAACAATGGCATACAATTTAGCAGTAAAAATGATAGCTGAGGATAATAAATGCCCTCTCACGACACTGTCCGGAAACACTGCTGCAAATCCGACGCCTTCAGAAGACTTAGAACCATCGGTGTACACTGTGATGGCACGAGAATGAGAGTGGAAGTGGTCAAGAAAAAGAGTGGGAAGCCTCCGTAGGGAGTTGGGCTTTCGCATGTGGCAGTGGGAAAGAACAGACTCGAACAGCTGGAACTTCCCAAGGGGGCAGGGAAAAGTGAGATGCTATATGAACATAGAACGGTGGTAACTGAAGAGAAGACGAGTGAATGGAGGCGAAGAGAAAAGGGGCGGAGTAAGCAGGGGCGACGAACAAATAAAGAACGTCTACTAACATCAGTGACCATCCTGTATACGGAAGGAGTGTGGAGGTCATGAGATCGAATATAATAGCGACGGCAATGAGCATCACAGCAATCGGACAAGGATGGAATATTCGTTTCTGCATAGAGGCTCTCAACAGGGGATGAACGAAAGGCACCAAGGCACAGACAGAGACCTTGGTGAAGAATGGGATCTAACCTTGAGTTGTAGGAGAGGCCACAGAATAGATTTGGTCACCATAACCCATCTTGAACAAGACTAGGGCGGAATGTAAATGGAGGAGAGTGTGACGATCTGTTCCACATGAACGATGAGTGAGAACTTTAAGGAGATTTAGCCGACCATGGCAAGTTGTCTTTAAATAAGAAATGTGTGGTCTCCACATCAGCCAGCGATCAAAGAGCAGGCCCAGAAACTTGACCGTACCACATGTCAGAATACGTAAACCATGAAAGTACAAGGGAGTATCCTGAATAAGAGGACGTCTAGTGAAGGTAATAAAGAGGGTTTTCGTACTAGAAAATTTAAAGCCATGAGAAGTGGTTCAATGGGAGACTTGGTCTATCACAACCTGAAGGGAAGCTGCTACTAGTCGATAGTCAGCGCCTGAGTAAGCTATAGCGAAGTCATCAGCATAAAGTGATGGACAAATGTTACAAAAATCGCGATTCTAAAAGCTTAGAGATCTCCAGTGAATACTAGAAAGGACTACCCTTCTAGCATCCAGCCTGTTACTGGGTTTTCGTAACAATTAGTCAGTATCCTTGTCCAATTATCCATTAGAATTCAGTATGATTCAATAGTGCTTCAGGATTACAACTAGTAGGCTACTAACTAGAGAAATTAAGATTTAATACATTTATTAATTAAGTTGTCTGGGCGTATATCAAATTAAATTAAATTAATATCAACAAAATAAGAATAATCACTTCTCTCGTGTACAGTATTATTGTGCTGAAAGCACATATCACATTTATAATTCTTAAGTACCGTCTGGTACATTAACATTTAATAAGATATTACAAATATGTACAAGTAAGTTTGTGTGTATGTGTGTAAGTGCTCTTAGTAGTTCGCTATGTCTCACGACTCGACTAGACTTAAACAAGTGACTGACAAAGTCCTCAAATAAACTAACTTCTTGACCAACTGGCAGTCAGAACAGTCTGCTTGAACAATAAAAAGAATGCTAAGCCCAATAGCAATATAACAAGCAACTGCAACACAGAATCAGGAACAAGGAGATAATATAACGACACTAAGTAGGGACCATCAGCAGATCCTCCACAAAAGTCATAAAACTCCCATACTACTGAATCTAAGTTCAGCATAAGAAAATCACCGACTGTGATAGTACACAGATACCAGTACAAGTTAGGTCAGAAGCTACAGCTCAGGACCCGAGTTGCTCAGAGTGTCTTTGCGACACACAACCTCAGTACAACGTCGAAAATCACTAAATCTATACAATGTTCTGTGAACAGAGTCCCACAGAACCTACAAGAAAGCTAGAGACGATCTTCAAAAGGCAAGGAGATTGGCCTTGTTGATAAGTCCCACGAGGGTAAGACATACTGATTCAGGCGAGGTGGGACACCTCCTCCTCGATCTTTGATAGAGCGAGGACACTGCATTCAAAACGCGCGATAACGAGCAAAAGCAATAATGTCAGTAGACAATCAAGACTTGAATATGAGCAATAATAGTGTTCACCTACTAAAAGGTACGAGCATAAAAAATAATATTAAAGCACTTTGCTTGACTAATCGAAATTGAAGCAATTTAATTAAATTGAAAAGGGAATTACATGTAATAAAAATAATATAACATTACAACCCATTCAGGGGTTGCAACAACAAATATGCGAAGGAAGAACGGAAGAAAAAGAGTAGTGCTGAGGACGCAACCTTGTGGAACTCCCACGGCTTGTACAAAGTCCGAGGAAAGTGAGGCGCCAATACGGACCCGATAAATGCCTTTCGAATGAGAAAGCAGGGATGAAGTTTGGTAGATTACTGCAGAGACCTAAGGAGTGGGCTTGGACTAAGTTGTTATACCTCCAAATGGTGTCATATGCCTTCTCTAGATCAAAAAAGACTGCTAGGACTGAGTGGTTGTTAGCAAAGGCATTGTGAGTATACGAATATACGTATCTAAGTGGAGCAAGGGGTCTACAGTAGAGTAGCCTTTGCGAAAGCCACATTGACGAGGGGAAAGGCTATTGTGTGTCTCTAAGAACCATATCAGACGTCTATTCACCAATCATTCCATCACCTCGCAGACCACACTGGTCAGGGCAATGGGATGTTAGTGAGAGATGTGTACAATAACTGATTTCCAGTGTTGATGGAGACCCCCTCACTTCAAATTAGATTGAAAAGATGTAAAAGAACTGGAAGGGCCAAAGAATGGAGATGCTGGAGCATACTGATATGGATATCATCAGGTCCTGGTGCCGACGGCCGGCAAATGGAAAGCGTTGTCTCCAGGCACGTTATACGGCTCCAATCGTCGGAGGAGAAATCTAAGGGCAATTGCTCTTTGGTAGGTTTAGACGCAAGAAATGAGAGACAGAGGTGAAGTCCTTAGGAGATACAGACAAGATAGTTCCCGAATGGTGTGGCAACTTCTAAGGGTTCAGCAGACATCAACTCCAACAACCTGCAAAATGGGAGATGGGTCCAGAATGCACTTACCACACAATTTCCGCACCTTTTTCCAAATCATGCACATAGGGAAAGACGAGTTAATGGTAGACACATAGTCTTACCAATAAGTGCGCTTAGCATCGCAGATGACACGGTGAGCAACTGCCTTTGCCCGCTTGAAATCCAACAGATGCTCTGTGGTGCAATTATGTCGATAACGGTCCCATGCAGCACGTTTTAAATGCACTGCACGGGTGCATGTAGGAGACCACCAAGGTATGCATACCTGAGAATGACTACCTGTGGTTTGGGGAATAGAACGTGTTGCTCCAAGGTCGAAAAGTGGTGTGCCAGTTCATCAACAGAGGACGAAAAGGGTCCTCACAATGGGTGGTAAGATGGGAGTATAAGTACCAATCTGCTCGAGCAAATTGCCAACAAAGGCTGCGAAACAGTCGGGCATACGTAGTAGAAGTAGGAACGTTGAGAAAGTGATCACTATTGTGTAAATCTGGAAGAGATAGAAAGATCAATGCAGGAGAGAGACCAAGTATGAGTCAAAATGGGTAGGAGCACCCATGTTTAAAACATGATGAGGATGAGATGCGAGAAGAGTCTTCAACTGATCACCACGAGAGTCGCAGTGGGACCCTCCCCACAGGTGATGGTGAGCGTTAAAATCATCCAACAATATGGGCAGTGGAAGAGATGAAATTAAAAATGCGATATCAGAGATACAGAATGCACAGGAGGGAGAAAGATAAAGAGAACTGTAAACCATCAGTGTAAATAAATACAAGCTGCAGTATAATGCAGCGGGAAATGAATAAAACCTTGTTGATATGGTATGTCAACACGTACAAGAAGCGCACTTTCATTAAATGATTCATCAGGCAAAGGATTGGAAGAATGTAATCACCAAGTAGCACGAAACGGGGTGAATGGCAGCAGAACTAATTTTGGGCACTTGCAACCCAACACATACTGGGGACAACTAAGAGAGCAACAATTGGAGTTCTCCTCGATTGCCCCTAAGGCCACAAATATTCCGTTGTAAGAAGACATTATGTACAGTAAATAAAAATGACAACAATAAGAAACGATAAAACCTATGGGCTTTGAGGATCAGTAAAGTTAACGTGTGGGGGCAACGGTAAGCATGTCAGGAAGAATTAGAATATTGTGGAGGAATAGATTGTTGCATGGGTCGTGAAATAGAGGGGTAGCAGGAGGCGTGCTGGTGTCCATCAGGGGTGTTATCTCTGCTATACAGCTGGAGATAGCGTCTAACATCTCAGTTGATAAGGAAGCCGACGATGCCATGATGTCAAAGACAGGAGAGGCACTGCGAGTAAAGGTTGGAGTAACTATGGAGGCACCAAAGAGGTCTGAGGAGGGCGAGGAATACGAGCCTGGAAAGATGCGCTGACTGGGGGAGAAGAGTTCTGCAGTGTAACAGGAGAGGAAGGAGGTTGGCGGGCAACTCTGGAAGAAGACGAGTGGGGTGACAGGGAAAGAGGGAACTGCACTAGGGTAAGGGTGACCTCCACCTTTGTGTGAGAGCTGGAAAGGAAGTGAGAACTAGTCTCTGAGGTAGAAGATAGATTCTGAACAGGAGATGGACGGGAAGAAAGTGTAGGTCTGCAAGATCTAGTAGACTGAGAAGTAAGTGAGAGAGATGAAGAAGTAGAAGTAGAAAGTGGTGCAGGGGTAGGAGTGTTAGAGGATAAAACTGCAAAAGCATTAGAAATTGGGGTGACTCCAGAAGATGTGACGCAAAGGGATTGGGAGGTAGGAGGACTGTCGAGGTTGGAGGTCTGCAGGCTACTTAAGCATACAAGGCACGAGGAAGTTTTTCTTGAAGGTGGAGCTGAGAGACTGCCATAATGTAAGTCCCTCGCTTTCTTCAAGGTAACGGATCTCTCATTCATTACGATAGACCTAGCACCGGTGGGAAAAGGAAGGATGAGGTTCCTTGCAATTGAGGCAAGAAGGGGGAAGACTACAAGACGTATTGGAATGATCTGCTGCACCGCAGATCGGGCATTCCACCACAGATCTGCAGTGTTTAGCGGGGTGCCCAAAACGTCAGCAATTATGACTGTTGGAGTTGGGAACTACTTGATGGACCTCGAAACGATGGCCAGCAATATAGACAGGACGGAAGTTCACGGCAGTCGAAGGTTAAATGAGCGATGTTACTGGGAAAGCACCTTTGCCCACGAGCGGGCAGGATGTATGTATCTGCCTTTAGAATAGGGAGGTTTTGAAGGACTAATTGTTCTAAAACATCATTGCTGCAAGGTAAAAAATCACTCTGTACAATGGTACACGGTAAGACCACAGGACCACTGCAAGAATTAAGTGTACATGCTTAAGAACGGTGACTGGCATGTTATCTATGGAAGTGATGCAGGAGAGAGCATGAGCTTGCTTTGAATTCTGTACAGTTATGACATGTGCACTGCTTCGAAGAGCGTGGAAAGATATATTTCAGCCAACGTGCTTTAAAAGAGTTTTACCAATTCCATGATCAGACGGATAATCTGTTTGAGACGTCGTTTGTAAAGAAAAGAATTTTGTCCATTCCACACTCGTTAGCTCGGGACGCAAAAGTAGTGAGTGTCGTGTAGATCGTTTTTGAACAATCATCGACGAACTGCCTTCAGTAGGTTGCCTTGGACGTTTAGGAGTAGTACCATGGGTGGTCTGACCCAAGGAAGGTGGGCGATCCAAAAACCATCACATCATATTCAGGGAAGCTGGTCACATTGTGAAAGGTGTGCTAGAAGTAGTGACATGAACAGAAACAGGTGATGCCACAGCACCTGAAGCAGGTGATGAAGCATCACCGGCGGAAGGTACAGGGGCATGAGAAGAGTCGAGAGAATGGACTGATAATGAAGCCGGGTCAGAACAGGGTGTGGGATCTGAATGGGGCCTGGGAGGAGAAACGATTTCACTGGATGAAGACTCCATTGTAATAGGTGCATCTTCTGTGATATCTCCTTTCTTGTTATTTTAAGAATAAAAGAAAGAAGGAAAGAAAAAAAGGGACAGTGGAGGGACAGTCGCTAGGAGGCATGGAGGGGCCATAAGCTCCCCCCTCATCCAAGAGGGCCTCGAGCCCATCGGTAGTGAAGATGCAGCGTGAAACCCGTGCCATACCCTACCCGTCACACCAGTAAACCAGCGCTCTGGGATAGCAGCCTCACATCTACTGAGCTACCTTGGCAGACAAGAGAAAGGGTGGTCGGAAACCCGCCATAAAGTATACCCCCTTCTACCTCCACCTCCTAGAACCGACAGGCAGTTTCTGGAGATACACTCATTACCCGAAGGGCACCCTGCCGTCTTTTCGGAAATCCGCGAAGGGAGCAGGGCACCTTCAGATAATTCAGATTCTACAACAAACTACACCACCCCTGAGGGACCTCTCATAGTGAGACGAGCCCCGGCACACCACCTCCTATTGAGGAACTGTAATGCCAGAGGGGAGGACCCCCAGAGACTACAAAGGGGACGGGAAACAAGGGGAGGGTGAGGAGGGGGGAGGAAAGGATAAAAAAGGGAAGAATGGGGAGGGTGGGGTAGGGAAGGGAGGATTGGGGGGTAATTAGGTTTGGTCGGAGGAAGAAGACCAAGAGGTCCAATTCCTCAGACCGATAGCCTCTTTACCGCTACAAGGAGCCCCTCTTAAAGAGGAAGCTCTCAAAAACACTGATGGGAATACAGAAAATTTAACTATATCATGATGTGACGAATAATAGTGCACATAAGATCATTTATTTGTTTGTTTTCTGTATATTTTGACATTAAAATCAAAGTTCCTCTTAATTAATACAGCTAAGAAAGGCAACGAATTATTTTGCTGAAACTCAACAGTAAAATACAAGGAATGAGCTAGAGTATTTAATTTAACAAGAAAATACTTTATATATTCTTAGGCATTAGACATAAAAACATCAACATATCTGTACCATGGTACCCGGTGGCCTGGTGACTAAATGTCTTGCTTCACACAGCGAGGATCCAGGTTCGATTCCTGGCGAGGGTGGAAACATGGGCGTATTTCCTTACACTGGTTGTCTATGTGCCCCATCAGTAAAATGGGTACCTGGGTGTTAGTCAACTGGAGTGGGTCGCGTCCTGTGATAAAACTGACCTAATTTACCCAAAATGCTCTGCATAACAAGGGGCTTTCTATATAGTAGTATGTTATTGGTGTCAGATAGGCCCTGTATACCTTGTACAGTATTGTAGAAATAAAATTTTATTATTATTATTATTATTTCTTACTTATTTGAAGGGTTTTGTTAACAATCTTGTTTCAAAATATTCCATGTAAAAAAAATTACAAAACAGATAGAGAAAATTTTTCCCCTTGCCTACTAAACTTCTGAGTGTAAAACTCGTCATTAAAAAAACAAACTCAGGACAGGGGCCCGGGGACAGTAATCGAATTAACAAGTTCTTCGGGAGGAATTTTTTTTTATTTTTAAAGATTCGCCGGTATCCCCCGGCCCCGGGGCCTTTTCCAAGTGGGGGCCCCGGGCCTTTACTCCCTTTTAGGGGTTTTCTGAACCCAATTCCCAGGAGGAGGCACAAGTACCCCCCTTCTTTGGGACCAACTTCCCCAGGCCCAGCCCCAAGCTAGGTCTCTCTGGGCTGCCCTCCCCGCCCCCGGGGGCAAAGGGGGTGACATTTTTATGACTAAAGGCTCGGGCTCAGGCACCTACCCTACCCTAGAAGGGTTAGGCATGGTATCGATCAGGGAGAAAACTTAATAAATCATCAACTGCAACTTTCGTCAACAAAAAATTACATCAAAACTAACTATACTGTAATCGTTTAAATCTGTCATGATACTTAATTTATCAACTATATTGTTTTTAACATTAAAGTTAGGAATTTTTCCAACAATTGGGCTCAACATATCTCCTTGCCATTTATATAATTTATAGGAAACTGAACCTATGGAGCTAATAATTGGTCCGATGTTAGTATATAAACGTCAGCCTGTGATCCAGAATCCTCACGACTACGGTGCTCTTCACACCAACTCCGAAAATGAGGGACTGAATACTTAAGCTTTTGTATATAGTTCTACTGTCTTCCAATTATTTCCTAGAATTTGTATTGAAAAAGCCACTGGGTGG
>NC_069408.1:4830213-4851558 GCF_026875155.1 Cherax quadricarinatus | reverse complement strand
ACCAGGGTCCTTGGCTTCAACCCCACTGGACACACGAAACTACACACACCCACGGTACATGCGGTACACTAACATGTGAGAACACTGACTGAGAGGAATTAATTAACACACGACATATATCTTCTCTCAATCTTCTCGACAATACTGAAATAATTACTAGAAACACTCGATGTGACATCATGTGATGTCAGGCGTGATGTCGCAAGGTGACGTCAGTAGACATCTCGAGGTGACGTCAGGCAGACATCGTGACGTCATGAAGTCGGGCAGCATCGTCGGTGACGTCAATGTGATGCAGGCAGCAGACCACAGCATGTGGCCTGGGACATATGGTAACTCACGTGGCTCGTAGGTCCATGTGGCGTCGTCCACACCCCATGTGGCGTCGGGATCCACGTGGCATCATGATCTACATGGCATCATGATCTACGTGGCATGCTGATCCACGTAGCTTCGAGTGGCCTAGGGCACTCTGATACACAGCTCTGGCAATGAATCACACGAAAAGCAGCAGAAAACACAGCAGAGGGAGTGGGCAGTGGTGAGTGTATGGTAGACGGGTGAGCATGAGTAGGGCGAGCATGGGCAAGGTGAGGAATGGACACTTCCTCCTCCTCCTCCCTCACCCACAAACACGTGGAGAAACTCACACTGGACTCAGAAATCACCAAAAAACTCACCTCTGGCTTGCTGAAACAGCTGTGCTGAGCTGAACAACAACAGCAACATACAAGTGACGCTGAACACGTGACTTGAGAAACAGCGTGGGACGCTGTAGCATGGGGTCGCTGGGACGCCACTTACAATTCTCGAAGAAATTCGGCAAATTTCGGCTGGATCCTGCTTGTACCTATGTCTGGATGCTGCTGAAACGTGCAGACACGACATCAGGATAGCTAGTTGAGAGACGGATGCTTCTTGTATGGGACGATGAAGTGAAGATGACTTCATTCCTTCCTTCCTCTCTCTGAGCAAACAACTGCTGTGACCATTGCTTCCCACCATTTATAACAGGTTTGTTTGGGGATGCTGAAAGTGGGGTTCAAATGATACGTCTTTGGAGGCTTCTTTGTTTATTGCTAAGTCGTGGTGGGTACACAGGCTTGTGTGTTGTGCCCATGACCCGGGAAGGGCCATGCCCACAAGGGAGAGAGGAGTGTACAGTTCTTGACTGAGTGAAGAGTGTCGCCAGAGTGAGAGCGTGGCAAGGGCAGGCAGGCTGGCGTGCCCACCAAGAGGCCTGGCTACAGAGGGCAGCATCTTAGTGCCGTGAAATATGAACTAAGCTGGCAGACAGCATGGGCTGTCTGTGCAGACAGTACAGGCTGTCTACACTCTGCCCCTCCCCAATCTTCATGACTTTGCATTTGGCAGGGTTGAATTCGAGAAGCCAGTTTCTGGACCACATGTCCAGCCTGTCCAGGTCTCTTTGCAGTCCTGCCTCATCCAATTTAATTCTTCTCATCAGCTTCACATCATCTGTGAACAGGGACACTTCAGAGTCTATTCCTTCCACCATGTCGTTCGCATATATCAAAACTAGAACTGGTCCTAGAACTGACCCCTTTGGGACCCCGCTCGTCACAGGCGCCCACTGTGATACCTCTTCACGTACCATGACTCGTTGTTGCCTCCCTGTCAGGTATTCCCTGATCCATTGCAGTGCCCTCCCTGTTATATGCGCCTGATCCTCCAGCTTCTGCACTAATCTCTTGTGGGGAACTGTGTCAAAGGCCTTCCTGTAGTCTTGGAAAACGCAATCAACCCACTTCTCTCTCTCTCGTGTCTCACTTCTGTTACCTTGTCATAAAACTCCAGAAGGTTTGTGACACAAGATTTGCCTTCCATGAACCCATGCTAGTTTTCATTTATAATCTTGTTCCGTTCCAGGTGTTCCACCACTCTCCTCCTGATAATCTTCTCCATGACTTTGCACACAATACCTGTCAGAGACACAGGTCTGTAGTTCAGTGCCACATTTCTGTTTCCTTTCTTAAATATGGGGACTACATTTGCTGTCTTCCATTTCTCAGGTAGTTGCCCAGTTTCAAGGGATGTGTTGAAGATTGTGGTTAGGGGCATGCACAGCATCTCTGCTCCTTCTCTAAGGACCCACGGGGAGATGTTGTCTGGTCCCATCGCCTTTGAGGTATCAAGGTCACTTTGCAGCTTCTGCACCTCCTCCTAGGTTGTTCGTATGTCATCCAACACTTGTTGGTATATTCCCTCTTGATGTTCCCTTCTGTGCTGTCTTCCCAGAGCCCTTCCTGTCTCTACTGTAAAAACTTCCTTAAATCTCCTGTTTAGCTCCTCACATACCTCCTGATCATTTCTTGTGAGTTCTCCACCTTCTGTCCTCAGTCTGATCACCTGGTCTTTGACTGTTGTCTTCCTCCTGATGTGGCTATACAACAGTTTCGGGTCAGTCTTGAATTTAGATGCTATGCTATTTTCATACTGTCGCTGGACCTCCCTCCTTACATGTGCATACTCGTTCCTGGCTCTGCGACTAATCTCCCTAGTTTCATGTGTTCTCTGCCTTCTGTACTTTTTCCATTCTCTATTGCACTTTGTTTTTGCCTCCTTACACCGTCGGGTAAACCAGGGGCTCATTCTGGTCTTCCCATTGTTTCTGTTGCCCTTGGGAATAAACCTTTCCACTGCCTCCTTGCATTTTGTTGTTACATATTCCATCATTTCATTTACTGGCTTTCCTGCCAGTTCTCTGTCCCACGGAACCTCCTGCAGGAAGTTCCTCAACCCTATGTAGTCCCCTCTTTTATAGTCTGGCTTTTCCCATTCAACTTCTGTTACTCTCTCCACTTGCAACTCTACTATGTATTCAAAGCACAGAACCACGTGGTCACTAGCTCCTAGGGGACTCTCATATGTGATGACCTCAATGTCTGTACTGCCCAGGGTGAACACAAGATTCAATCTTGCTGGTTCATCCTCCCCTCTCACTCTGGTAGTGTCCTTAACATGTTGGTGCATGAGGTTTTCCAGCACCACATCCAACATCTTGGGTCTCTATGTTTCGGGACCCCATGTGGCTCCAGGTTTTCCCAGTCAATCTCCCTGTGGTTGAAATCCCCCATAACCAGCAACTTTGCTCTGCTGGAGTAAGCTCTTCTTGCCACCTCAGCAAGTGTGTCCACCATTGCTCTGTTGCTCTCTTCATATTCCTCTCTTGGCCTCCTGCAGTTCTGTGGTGGATTATACATCACTGCAATGACCACCTTGTGCTACCCAGACTGAAGTGTACCTACTATGTAGTCCCTTTCTCCCGTCTCGTCTATGCCTCCCATTTTCTTGAATTTTTATCGGTTTTTTATGAGCAGAGCAACCCCTCCTCCCCCTCTGCCCCTTCTATCTTTCCTGATGATCTGGTATCCTGGTGGGAAGACTGCATCTGTTATTGTCTCCGTGAGTTTTGTTTCTGTAACTGCTATGATGTCTGGGGACTTTTCATTGATTTTTTCTTTCCATTCCTCATATTTATTCATTAATCCATCCACATTTGTGTACCAAACCTTCAACTTCTGTTCTAATACTGTAACTGTGGTCCTGGGGAAATACTGGGGTTGGGAGAGCAGGAGCCCTGGTGGGGGCCTGGGGGGGTTGCAGTGGAGGTGGAGGAAGAGCTCCCATAGGGGGTTGCTGTAGGGGTAGAGTTCGTGGTGCGGGGGGTGGGAACAGAGGGATCGGTGTGTGATGGTTTGGATTGTTCAGTTGCCTTGGGGTGTCGTGGCTGGAGTCCTTCTGCAGGTGTTTCTGGGGGTGTGCTTGTCCTTCCACCTGTTCCTGGGTTATTCTGCTCTCCTTTTTCATTTCCTCCCATTCCTCCTTTCGTTTTTGCACTCTCTCTTTCATTATCATCCTTTCCTCCTGTGTTCTGTCTCGATCGAGGTACACACTCATGGACTACTGTTTGCCTCTCAGCCATGCTTTTTCCTGCAGGATCATGGTTTGAGTTGATTCTGCATTGAAAATTACTTTGAGAGGCCGATTCCTTTTCTTTGTGAACCACCCGATTCTCCGAAAATTTGCCACCTGGGTCATGTCTCCCTCACCTATCACCTTCATGATACCTTCAATCGCTTTTTTCTCCTGCTTTCTTTCATCATAAGTTTCCCCTTCAGCTTCGTCTAGCCCATAGACAAAAACTGATCTCTCCCTTTCCACCTCCCACTGTGACTCCCATTGCATCCTCTGAGGTGTTTTAGTTCCTTCCCATGGAGTGTTCCTTCCTTCAGTCCCTTCCCTAGCTGTGGCCCCTATGCTCATTGGTTTGCCTTTCCTGCTCACCTGTTCCTGGCCCCCACAAGTGTCTGGTAAGGTCCCTGCACATGTCCTAGTTCCTTCCATGTCTTCCAACCTCTCATTCTGTCCTAGTGTGCTCCCTGTCTTTTTGGCCCCATGTGGGTTTGACAGGACCTCTGCATACAGTTTAGCTTCCATGCTCCCTTCAGACCCTTTGTGTCTGATGTAAACATTGCTGATGCTACTTCTGTATTATCTTTGTCTCTAGGCTGTTTCAGATTTCTCAGCTCCTTTTCTAATCTCTGTATCTTGGCTTCTGCTACTGTGGCATGTTGCTCCCACCTTCTGCATTCTGGTGCTAACCTCTCCTCCATCTTCCTTGCAAGCTCATCTAGCCTCCTTCCCCAGTCTTCCTCCATTTTTTGAGCTCTGCCTCCCAGTCCTCCCTCCCAGATTCGTCCTTCGGGCCCTTTGTTCTCATCCTAGTTCTAGGTTGCCCTATTGCACCACAGAAGGAAGGGGGAGAGATGGTTAGGGGGAGTGGGGATGGATGGTTATTGGAGGGGGAGAGGTGGTTGGGGGGAGGGGGTTAGACAGTTTGGGAGAGAGGTTTGATGGTTTGGGGGAGGGGGAGGGGGAGAGGTGGTTAGGGGAAGGGGGATTACGTTTTTGTGTCAAGTGTATATGTGCTTGTGTATGTGTGCTTGTGTATGTGTGTGTGCATGTTTGGGAGAGAGAGGGATGGGATTAAGGGGGGGGGGAGTGTGCTGTGTGTTGTGTGTGTGTGTGTGTATGTGCATGTGTGTGTATATGTGTGTGTGTGTGTGTGTGGTGCTCACCTAGTAAGGGTGTGTGTGTATGTGTGTATGTGTGTGTGTGTGTGTGTGTGTGTGTGTGTGTGTGTGTGTGTGTGTGTGGTGTGTGTGTGTACTCACCTATTTGTACTCACCTATTTGTGGTTGCAGGGGTCGAGTCCTAGCTCCTGGCCCCGCCTCTTCACCGGTTGCTGTGTGTGTGTGTGTATGTGTGATATTCGCCTAGTAGAGGTGTGTGTATGTGTGTATATGTGTGCATATGTGTGTTTGTGTGTTTGGCAGAAATTGGTACTAGGGTCTAAAGCTCCTTGTGTGTGTGTGTGTGTGTGTATGTGTATGAGGGAGAGATGGTTAGGGGGGTAGGGGAGGGGTTGTTGTGGTTGAAAGATCTGTTATGCCTCTCTGTCGGGTAGGCTCAAATTTAGTCCCAGTTGTCTTTCCTAGTAATGCTACTCTCTCCACTTATTGCCCTTTCTGGATTTAAGTATCAGTTTCTGCTGGTTATTATCCTATTCCTCGCTCACATTGAGAGAGGACTTCCTAGCTTCCTAAGTATTCATTCTGCTAATAACTACCGGTAGTAATACTATGTTACCCCTACGTTACCCGTACATTACCCCTCGCTAGACTGCTCTACACCTCACACTCTCGTCAACACTATCTTCACCTTATCTATGCTATTTCTACCCTAATTCTGGTAATAGCTTGCAGAAGTGAGTGACCAGTATCTAACAGTGATGCAGAGACCAGAATCTGACAACATGCAACCACAATAGATGAGCGATACTTGCGCTGGCAGCGGTGCGGTGACAAGTTGCCAGATGCTGATGACGCAGTCGTCGTACATAGGCCTTCTATCACTATTTTGGAGATCCTTCATCCGTGATGTTTATAACCATATATGCTCATACATCCCGTGTTCCTCTCATGATTTCACTTTTCACTTATGATAGTATACACTTCACATTATATACATTTCACTTTATATGAATAATGGCTCGCCACTTGTTGTGACGTCACTGCTTCAGCAGGCCTACTCTGCCACTTTCCCTTATTATATGTTTTATTTTTCCTTTCTCCTTTTGCTTATTAACATTTTCCCTCTCACTGTATAGTGCCCCACATTTCGCTTCTTATCCAAACGCTGGTGTGTGTGTGTGTGTGTGTGTACTCACCTAGTTGAGGTTGCGGGGGTCGAGTCCGAGCTCCTGGCTGTGTGTGTGTGTGTGTGTGTGTGTGTGTATGTATGTGTGTCTGTGTATGTGTGTCTATGTCTGTGTGTTTGTGTTTGTATGTGCTCACCTGTCTGTACTCACTTTTTTGTGGTTGTAGGGTTTGAGTCACAGCTCCTGGCCCCACCTCTTCGCTGGTCGCTACTATATCCAATCTCTCCCTGCAACAAGCGCTTTATTGTACCTCTTCTTAAAGGTAATCTTCTTAAAGCCTCCACTACATCACTCTCTAGAATGTTCCACTTCCTGACAACTCCATGGCTGAAAAAATATTTCCTAACATCCCTGTAACTCATCTGAGTTTTCAACTTCCAGATGTGACCACTAGCTGCTGCGTTCCATGTCTGAAACATTCTATCTCTATCCACCTTTTCAATTCCTATCAGTATTTTTTTTTTGTTATCATGTTCTTCCTATTATTTGTGTCCTCCAGTGCCACCAGGTTGATTTCCATTAATGTCTCCTCATGGAACATACCCCTTAACTCCGGGATTAGTCTTGTTGCAAACTTTTGTACTTTCTCTAATTTCTTGACGTGCTTGACCAGGTGTGGGTTCCATGCTAGTGCTGCATTCTTGAATATGGGGCTAACGTACACGGAGTATACTGTCTTGAATGACTCCTTAAGTGTCGAAATTCTATTCTTAGGTTTGCCAAGTGTCCATATGTTGCAGCAGTTATTTGGTTGATGTGCGCCTCAGATGTGCTCGGTATGATACCCCAAGATTCTTTCCTTGAGCGAGGTTTTCAGTTTTTGACCCTGTAGCAAGTACCCTGTCTGCGGTCTTCTTTCACCTTTCACAATCTTCATGACTATGCACTTGATGTGATTAAACTCCAGGAGCCATTAACAGACCAGGTTTGCAGCCTGTCCAGATCCCTTTATAGTCCTGTCTGTTCCGCGTCCACTTGAGTTCTCAGCATTAGTTGCATATCGTCTGCAAACAGGGACACCTCCAAATCTCTCCCTTCCGTCATGTCATTCACATATAACAGAAACAGCACCGGCCCTAGGTCTGACCCGTGTAGAGCCCCACTCGTCAAATACACCCACTCCGACACCTCGTCACGTACCAGCACTTGTCTCCTTCCTGTTAGGTGTTCCCTGATCTATTACAGTGCCTTTCCTGTCGAAAGCCTTTTAATAGTCCAAGAAAATGTAGTCTACCCACCCCTCTCTCACTTGTCATACTTCTGTTACCTTGTCGTAAAGCTCCAGTAGGTTCGTGACAGAATTTCCCATCCCTGAAACCATCCTGATTATCATGTATATACTTATTCCTTTCTATGAGCTCCACCAACTCTTCTAGTGATCTTCTGTATGATTTTACACACTTTACATGTCAGTGACACTGGTCTGTAGTTCAATGCTGTCCATCTGTCTCCTTAAAAACTGGGACTACGTTTGCTGTCTTCCACACCTCAGGTAGTTGCCCTGTTACGATAGAAGTATTGAAGATTCTTAGTATCACACACAGTGGCTCTGCTACGTCTCTTAGGACCCATGGAGAAGTGTCTTCTTGGCCCACAGCCTTTGAGGTTCACTTAGCAGTCTCTTCACCTCCTCTGTTGTGTGTTATGTCCAGCACTTGTTGGTGTACCCTTCCATCCCAGTTTGCTGGAAGGCTTTCTGTCTCCACTGAAAATACCTCCCTAAATCTGGTGCTGAACTCCTCATATACTTCCTGGTCATTTCTTGTGATCTTCCCCTCCTTCGTTCCACAGCCTGATTACCTGGTCCCTGGCTGTTGTTTTCCTCCCGATGTGGCTTTGGGTCAGATTTGGTTTTCGATGCTATGTCATTCTCGTATTATCGCTGGGCTCGTCTCATCCAAGCATATTCGTTTCTGGCTCTTCGGCTCATCTCTTTATTTTCCTGGGTCCTTTGTCTTCTATACTTCTTCCATATTCTAGAACACCTAGCTTTGGCCTCTCTACATCTCTGAGTAAACCAAGGCTCATTCTGATTTTCCCATTGTTTCTGTTGCCCTTGGGTATGAACCTCTCTGCCTCCATGCACTTGTGATCTCCTGACCTTCTCGTGCTGCTTCCTTCTTCACTGTTAACTCTACAATGTATTCGAAGCTCAGGACAACATGGCCACTAGCTCTAACCAGCCTTTCATAAGTAACATTCCCAGTGTCTGAACTACTCAAGGTGAATACGAGGTCTAGTCTTGCTGGTTCATCCTTTCCCCTCTCTTGTAGTATCCCTAACATGTTGATGCATGAGCTCTTTCCAGTACTGCCTCCATCATCTTAGCCCTCCACTTCTCTGGTCTCCCATGTGGCTCCAGGTACTCCAGTCGGTTTCCTTGTTGTTGAAATCCCCCACTACTAGTAACCTTGCCCTACCCATATGGGTCCTTCTGGCTACCTTAGTAAAGTGTCCACCATTGCTCTGTGCTGTCATCATACTCTTGTCTTGGCCTCCTGCTATTCTGTGACTGGTCGAGCATTATCTTGGGACCCCCAGTCTGAAGTGTTTCTACTATGTAGTCCCCTGCTTACCCCTGTCCAATCCTTCCAGCTTCTTAAAACTTCACTGGTTTTTGATGAGTAGTGCAACTTCTCCTTTCCCTATGTTCCTTCTATCTTTCCTAAGAATTTAATAACCAGTTGGAAAGATCCTGTCTGTTATTATCCCCTTGAGTTTTGTTCCCAAGAGTGCTATGATGTCTGGGAATGTTTCCACGATTCTTTCAAGCCACTTCTCACACTTGTTATTCCATCCATATACGCATACCATATCTTCAGCTTCTTTCCCAGTACTGTATTCAGGGGGGTTTGTGGGGGCTCAGGGAGTGTAAGATTGGGAAGGATACTATGGGAGGTTGTTGTAAAGGTGGGGTTTGTGCTGGGGGTGGTGGGGGCTGTGGGTGCAGAGTGTAGTTTGCTTTGGGTTATTGTGTTTGTTTGCAATGGGGGTGGGGGTTCAGGGTGTTCTGTGGATGATTCTGCTTACTGGTTCTCCCAAATCTGGGCTCCCTTGCTTGTCTTTGATCTTGTCTCTCTTTCCTGTCCCTTGCATCTTAGTACCCTCTCAGTTTCTGTCATTCTGTTCATGTCTTGCCACATCAAAGTACACTTGTTGGTATTTTGAAAAGTTCTTTTGTCGAGGTTCCCATTTTGCATCGTTTCTGTCATAAAAATCAATGTGACTGAACATTTTTTTTCTCCTATTCTCTGAAAAATTGTCATCTCGGTCATATCCTCCTCTCCTGTTTGATGATATTTTCAATTTTTTTTTCTCTCCTGAAGTTCACGACCTCTTCAAAGGGGAGGGGGGCTTCTTGGCTTGGTGAAGAGGCTCTTGTTCTGAGGAATTAGACCTTTTGTCTCCTTACTCAGACCGAACATAATTACCAGCCAATCCCCCCTTCCCTACCCCACCCTCCCCATACCCCCCTTTTTTCCCCTTTCCCCCTCTCTACCCACCCTCCCCTTGTTTCCCATCCTGTTGTAGCCTCTGGGGTTCTTCCCTCTGGCATTACAGTTTCTAGGTAAGGGTGGCATGCTGGGGTTCATCCCACTCTGCGAGGTCCCTCGGGGGTCGTGCGGTTTGCCATGGAATCTGAATTACCTGAAGGTGCCCTGCTCCCTTCCAGGATTTCCAGGAAGGGAGCCTATCAGGTAATGAGTGTATCTCCGGAAGCTGCCTTTTCGGGTCTGGGAGGGGGTTGGCCGAAGGGGATATGATTTGTGGGGGGTTTTCGAACCGCCTTTTCTTTTGGGGTAGCTCGGTAAATGTGAGGCTGCTACCCGGACCTTTTTAATAATCTTGGGCATTTGTACCTTGGCTCCTACATGCGCCAGCAGTATTTAAAACATGCTGTGTGGGGCCATTATTGGTAGAACTGTACCAGAGAGCATCTGTTTTGGGTTTTTAAGCAGGCAAGGGCATTGCTTGCCACATCATCCGCGATGCTAGCACACTTTTTGGCGAGACAACATGTCTACCATTAACTTGTCTTCCCCTATGTGCGAGATTTAGAGAAAGGTGCGGAAATTGTGTGGATGTACACTCCAGACCCAGCTCCCATTTCGCGGGTTGCCAGAGTGGATGTCACAGAAAACCCCTTTGAAGTTGTCACAGCAAACGGGAAAATATCTTGTCTGTATCTCCCGAAGGCTTCATCTCTTCCTTCATTTCTTTGGTGTAAACCTACAGAGAGCAGTTGCTCTTAGATTTTCCCCTGATGGGTTGGAGTCGTATAAAAAATACCTTTTACTCTTCTAGAACTGGAGTCCATGCTTTCCATTTGCCGGACGTTGCACTGGGACCTGATGATATCCACATCAGTAAGCTTCAACATCTCCATTCTACGACCCTTCCTGTTCTTTTGCATCTTTTCAATATAATTTGGAAGTGAGGGGGTTCTCCCAACACTGGAAATCGGCTTTTTGCACTACCGTTTTGCAAACCAGGTGCCTCGGGACTTGACACCCCTCACTATCGTCCCCTTGCCCTGAACAGTGTGGTCTGCAAGGTGATGGAACGATGGTGAATAGACATCTGATGTGGTTCTTAGAGACACACAATAGCCTTTTCCTCGCCAATATGGCTTTTCACAAAGGCTGCTCTGCTGTGACCCCTTCTCCACTTAGATATGTATATTCGAAATGCCTTTGCTAACAATCTCTCTGCCTAGTGGTCTTTTTTGATCAAGAGAAGGCATATGACACCACTTGTAAGTATAACATCCTAGCCCAAGCCCACTCCTTAGGCCTCCGTGATATTCTACCAAACTTCATTGCTGCTTTCTTGTCTGATACAAATTTTCGGGTCCATATTGGCGCCTCACTTTCCTCGGATGCTGTACAAGCTGAGGGAGTTCCACAAGGTTGTGTCCTCAGCACTACTCTTTTTCCTCTTAGCTATAAATGACCTACCTCCAGTCTTCCTTCACATATTTGGTTGTCACTTTATGTTGATGACTTCGCTATAGCTTACTCGGGCACTGACCGTCGACTAGTAGCAGCCTCCCTTCAGGTTGTGATAGACCGAGTCTCCCATTGGACCACTTCCATGGCATTAAATTTTCTAGTACGAATACCCGGTTCATTACCTTCACTAGATGTCCCTTACACAGTTCACTTATTCCAGCATGTGATACGGTCAAGTTTCTGGGACTGCTCTTTGATTGCCGGCTGACGTGGAGACCTCACGTTTCTTCTTTAAAGAAGAAATATGAGGTCTCCTTGTCTTGTCAAAGCTGGATTATGGTGACCAAATTTATTTCTGCGGCCTCTCCCACAACTCTAAGTTAGAAACCCATTCATACCAGGGTCTCCGTCTGTGCCTTGGTGCCTTTCGTTCATCCCCTGCTGAGATCCTCTATGCAGAAGTGAATATTCCATCCTTGTCCAATCGCCGTGATGCTCATTCCCTTTGCTATTATGTTCGATCTCATGACCTCTACAATCCTTCAATATATAGGATGTTAGTAGATGTTCTTTGTTTGTTCGTCACCCCTGCTTACTCCACCCCTTTTCTATCCGCCTCTATTCACTCTTGTCTTCTCTTCAGTTACCACCTTTCTATGTTATGTAGTATCTCACTTTTCCCTGCCCCCTTGAGAAGTTTCGGCTGTTCATGTCTGTTCTTTCCCACTGCCACGCGAGAAAGCCCAACTACCCCTGGTGGCTTCCCGCTCACATTTTTCTTGAGCACTTCTGCTCTCATTCTTATGCCATCGCAGTGTACACCGATGGTTCTAAGTCTTCTGAAGGTGTCAGATTCGCAGAAGTGTTTCCGGACAGTGTCGTGCGGGGACAACTGTTATCCTCGGCTAGCATTTTTACACTGAATTGTATGCCATTCTTTTATCACTTATTTGTATAGCATCTATCCTGTGTCACCATCTGTGGTCATTTCAGACTCCCTTAGTACTTTACAGACTATACGAAAATTTGATACACTTCATAACCCTAGTTCTTCGTATTCAACTATGGTTATGCCATATCTCTAACAAACACAAAATGTTGTTTTTTGCTGGGTCCCTGGTCATGTTTGACATACAGGGCAATGACAGGCAGACACTGCTGCACGGTCAGCAGTACATGACTTCCCAGTTTCATATAGAGGTGTTCCATTCACAGACTATTTGCTGAAACTGCTACCCACCTTCGCACCCATTGGCAACACATGGGTCTGATCTGCTCCATAACAAACTTCATTCTATTAAACCGAGTATAGGTTTCTGGCCGTCTTCTTGTCATCAGTGTCTAGGTTGGGAGACCACTCTCTCCTGTCTTCATATCGGCCACACTCGTTTTACTGACGGGTATCAACAAGCACACAGAAATTACCTCCAACATCGTCTCCCCTCCGTTGCCCTTTCTTTACCTTCCTTCTGCTTATGGACCCTCTTTTAATCCAGACTCATTTACTTTTGACAGCAATTGATTTGCTACACTATCTCTGATGATGATGCCTCTAGCACTCTCCTCTGCCCTTTCTAACCTAATCTCTAGCTACCCTCTACCCCTGCACTATCCACTGCCCTGCTGCACTCCATACCCTAATAATCAACCCTCTCCCTCTTGCCACCCATTTTTCCCTGCATCCATCCCTGCCATGCTGCGGTGTATAACCCTTGCGGTTTAGCGCTTCTTTATAATAATAATAAAGTTCATGGTAAAAAATTGACCTCTCCCTCTCCTCTTTCCATGTCATTTCCCCTTTGTATATATGGGTCTAATTTGAACATTTCCACTGCTGCTTCCCTCACCATTTCCTGGATCTCCCAGTAGTCTGATGGTACCTCTGCAGGAGACTTGTCTCCTTCCTTTCCTTCAGTTCCCTCAGTGACCAATGTTTCTGTTCCCAGTGACATGCTCCTTGCACTACTAGACATTTCCTGGGTCCCCCAGTGGCCTGACAAGGCTTCTTCAAAGGACTTTACTCCTTCCCATCCTTCAGTCCCCTCGCTGGTCATTGATGTTCATGCTCCTGATGCTGTGCCCCTTCTGTTCTTCACTCTATCTCATTTCAGCTTTTTCAGTTCCTCTTCTAGGCTGTGTATCTTAGCCTCTGCAGTTTCAGCTTGTAGCTCCCACTTCTTACTCTTGGCAAACATCTTCTACATTTTATTGCTCAATTCATCTGGCTTCCTTTCCCACTCTAATTCCATCCATCTTTTGAACTCTACTGTCCATTCTTCCTCAGTTCCCCTCCCCTTCATCCTCTTCTCTGGAATTTAATTTGTATATGCACACATGTGTGCGTGTGTGTGTGCATGTGTGTGCATGTGTGTGCATGTGTGTGCATGTGTGTGTGTGTGTGTGTGTTCTCCTAACTGTACTTACATAATTGTGGTAGCAGTGACCTAACCCCAGCTCCTGCCTCCCCCTCCTCTCTCTGTCCAAGTAGTCTTGAGTATGTCTGTATGATGAATGATGTTAATGTGTTTTACTTACTATGAGGAGCCCAGCCACTTGTCTATGTTCAACATGGTGGTTTGCCCTTTATGATGACCACAGTCTGTTAGTCACTATGATGTCCAGAGTTTATCAGGCACTATGATGTCCACAGTTTATCAGGCACTGTGATGAAGCACTCACCTCCACTCACCCATCAACGACCACCTCAGTGGTTCTTGTCCACTGACCCTTCACACCAATTCTTTTATTTGTCATCATAACAATCTTAACTCAAGATATAATCGTAAATCAACATTTAATTTTAAATCAATATATTATCATTATTATTATAATCAAAGCTAAGCCCTAAACCTACAAGGGTCACAGCGCTGTGGGAGTAGGGTGTACTAATAGTTTAATATGCTTGATTTGAGACTAGTGAGGGTGAAGGGTATAACAGAGGTAGAGTTAATAAGGACTGTGACGAGTGTTAAAGCGACTATAATCAAAGATTGTGCAATAAATCTGTTGCTGTTCAAAAAAAAAATCAAAGAGGGAGTCAGAGTCAAAGGTGGGGCCGTCAGCGAGGAGGGAAGAAAGTCAACAAAGGTGGGGCCGTCAGCGAGGAGGGAAGAAAGTCAACAAAGGTGGGGCCGTCAGCGAGGAGGGAAGAAAGTCAACAAAGGTGGGGCCGTCAGCGAGGAGGGAAGAAAGTCAACAAAGGTGGGGCCGTCAGCGAGGAGGGAAGAAAGTCAACAAAGGTGGGGCCGTCAGCGAGGAGGGAAGAAAGTCAACAAAGTGGGGCCGTCAGCGAGGAGGGAAGAAAGTCAACAAAGGTGGGCCGTCAGCGAGGAGGAAGAAAGTCAACAAAGGTGGGGCCGTCAGCGAGGAGGGAAGAAAGTCAACAAAGGTGGGGCCGTCAGCGAGGAGGGATGAAAGTCAACAAAGGTGGGGCCGTCAGCGAGGAGGGAAGAAAGTCAACAAAGGTGGGGCCGTCAGCGAGGAGGGAAGAAAGTCAACAAAGGTGGGGCCGTCAGCGAGGAGGGAAGAAAGTCAACAAAGGTGGGGCCGTCAGCGAGGAGGAAGAAAGTCAACAAAGGTGGGCGTCAGCGAGGAGGGAAGAAAGTCAACAAAGGTGGGGCCGTCAGCGAGGAGGGAAGAAAGTCAACAAAGGTGGGGCCGTCAGCGAGGAGGGAAGAAAGTCAACAAAGGTGGGGCCGTCAGCGAGGAGGGAAGAAAGTCAACAAAGGTGGGGCCGTCAGCGAGGAGGGAAGAAAGTCAACAAAGGTGGGGCCGTCAGCGAGGAGGGAAGAAAGTCAACAAAGGTGGGGCCGTCAGCGGAGGAGGGAAGAAAGTCAACAAAGGTGGGGCCGTCAGCGAGGAGGGAAGAAAGTCAACAAAGGGGGGCCGTCAGCGAGGAGGGAAGAAAGTCAACAAAGGTGGGGCCGTCAGCGAGGAGGGAAGAAAGTCAACAAAGGTGGGGCCGTCAGCGAGGAGGGAAGAAAGTCAACAAAGGTGGGGCCGTCAGCGAGGAGGGAAGAAAGTCAACAAAGGTGGGGCCGTCAGCGAGGAGGGAAGAAAGTCAACAAAGGTGGGGCCGTCAGCGAGGAGGGAAGAAAGTCAACATATCATAATCTCAAGTCAACATATACTTTGTTGTGAAGGTTCACTCAGCCCTATCAGACCCTCAGAGAATATTTGATATGGCTGGCTCCTCCTTATGGAAATATGAAGGTAGAAAATTCAATAACGTAAGATAAACATTTTTATTAATCACTAAATTAGTAAAGAATATAAAATACTCAAACATGAAAGAGATCCTACTTTAAGCTAAAATAAAAACGAAATATCTAAATAATTATCAATTCAAAGCTAATGTGTACACAATGATGCAAATTTGTGCAGTGCTGATGTTCTGGGAACTATGAACAGTGGTTAAACGCCAAGCCAGTGTTGATGATGGAGGGGGGAGTCACAACTGGTCGTGACTGTAGACAGAAGACAGTATCCCCAACACGCTTATGTTTTCTGCCGAGGAGAGGTTGACTGATCCTCGGAACACCACAATACAGTAAAAGCAGTTAAGTAGCTAGTCAAGAACCACGATGAACGTTGTAGTTACAAATGGGAGAAGGCTGCTTGAATGGTGTGTAGCTGACTGAGTGGTTGGCTATGTGTTCAAGGGGGACCAGTGTAGGTAGATGTGTCAAAGTGACGTCTCTATCTTCGCAAGACAGATGCTGCGCTTATCTTTATCCCACATTAGCCAGATGACCAGAGCTGACAATCAAGGCTAAAAATGAAAAAAAAAATCATACACACCATTCGATAAATCACTCACACGATAGGCATATGGCCTTTAAAAGGAATGGTGAGGATTCAAAGCATGGCAGTAATAAATTGAAGTCTAAAACCCTAAACCAGAGAGAAGCTCTTACTGAAACCAAATCTCAAAACACATAATAACTGAGACACGAGTGGAATGAATGCTTACAGATTTGATGGAAGCCGCAAGTCAAGGACGACCCATAGGTCGGACACACACTCGTCACCTCTACCGGGTGGAGAAAGAGGAAGGGGTAGTGGGAACTATCCAGCCACCCTAACTGAACCAGCAGACTGCCCAACAAACTACCACAACCATTCACTGATACTTCCACCACTCCTATCTAATGAACTTTTCCCTCACATACACAGTGTGTAATATATTAGTGTACTGTAGTAAAAATATTGTATAAAAAACGCTCCATATATAATGTCATTTTCCAGGATATGTTCTGACACCGGACACGTATTATTCCTGGTCAGAGTAGCGGGGACAGGACAGAAGCAGGTGAGGTGTTTGTTGGGCAGTAGGTGAAGCACAGCAGATGTAGTTGTGTGAGTAGGTGAGATGGTGTTTTTTTTTTTTTTTTTGTAAGTTTATACCATAGGAAATTTTACTTGTGTTTAAGTGCTCTCATGTTTACCTGTAAGGCCCTAGTGTGCAGAGGCCTATTTAAGTTTTGGGAGAGTACTCGTACAGCCTGCAGGTTGAGTAGCCTGCAGAGAGGGAAGGGGTGTCATGGAGCCTCCCTATTTATAAATGTTTATATATTTTGTTTTACTCACTAGCAGCAGTGTGCTAGTGAGGTAATGTGAGTACTGGATAAAGGTGAACTGGAGTGTGATGATGTTGGTTGTAGGAGAGGTAGATTGTAGGTTGTATATACGTTTACTATTAATATATTATATTTTTGTATACGTGAGTTTTTGTGTCCTTCCTCATAATACATTGACCGTTTAAATTATGCTTCATGCTTTGTATGAAGGTACAAGCTGGCCCTAAGAGTGTCTTCTTTCTCTATTTTAAACAAGTAAATGTCCCTAGATATAGCAGGATATTTACCCTTCAGGAGCCAGGACTTTTAGTTACCTTACGCAGCTAAAAAGAAAAAAAAAGCGTAACAACACGTCATGATCTCAGGTAAACATACCAAAATCCCAGGTCAACATATCATAATTTTGAGTCAATATATCATAATATCAAGTTACAAAACGTTGGTCAGTATGAAAGAAATCAGAACTACTCCACCAAAAAATTTAGTTGTTAATCAAGGATAAAGAAATCTGCAGTTCTCTATTAACATGGTACAATAAAACATGTTTAATAAAACACAATAATATTGTTGTGCAAATGTTGTTTTTCGTATTAAATATTACAAAGGTAAAGAATGCATAATTACGTAGTCGTGATACATAACACGACAAGGTTACAAAGATTGGGTTATCCTGGGGTATCCTGGGGTATCCTGGGTAATTCTGGGCTATTCTCACGTCTTTTTTCGCAGTTTATTTTTCTACACTTGTCACTTTATTCTCATAAGTTAAAGTTGAAGAAAGAAGAAAAAAACACTGAAATTCAGAGGTACACTTAGAAATATTTTATGTGAAGAAAGATGCCAGCAATGAAATCGAGCTTATCTTAAACCACGAAAAAAGGATGTCCTAAACGTAAGTTTGAAAGATATAAGCAAAGAAAAAACAGGTAGTTTTAAGCCATGAAAGAAGTCTTAGAGTCAATCATATTTCTTCTTCTTTAAATAGTAAATAAGAAAAGTGGGAAACAATGAAAAGTGGTGGACTTCAGCCAAGACAGAGATAGACATAAGTTCTCCGTAGGAAAAGTGTCAAGTGTGAACGCAGATAAGCTTGTTTCATTTGTAAATATTACAAAAACACAATTTTTATGTGCGAAATTTTTATGTACGAAAAATATTGCATTATTAAACAAGGTGCCAGATATTTTTTTTATCCTATTATGTAATATTGCATAAAACACAGATAATACACACGACTTGTTTACTTATCCTAGATTAATATCTCTACACTTAAATCCTCTCTCTCATTACTTCGTATTAAAAATTAAGTCTCTCGCTCATACCTTGTGATAAAAACTTAGTCTACATTCACATAGCTCATTAATAAATAAATAAGTCACAGTCATAACGAAGCCTCTCCTCCCTCCAGCACTGACACAAATATATTTATCTATTCAGGACATCAGACTTTAGTTAACCCGAGCCACTCTATGTGTCTGTCTGTCTGTTCTCTGTCTCTCTCTCTCTCTCTCTCTCTACTCTCATCTCTCTCTCTCTCTCTCTCTCTCTCTCTCTCTCTCTCTCTCTTAATGCTTCGTACATCTCAACAAACTTTTTAAGACGAAACTTAATTCCTGCGGTGTTCCTTCAGGTCTTCTCGAAACAAAGGCCTCTCAGTGGAAATAATACACCTGTGGTGTACTTATCCTAAGATCAATACACCACAGTGAGTCAAGGCAATACACTACCGCCAACGTCAATTTTATGATCAAGGGTGTAACAGGGTAAATCAAATTATTTGTTTCCCCCAGTAAACTCTGTTTCAGTCTCCTGCTATCATCGTCGAGTCTGACGAAGGACGCTTGTTGTCCCTGCTACACTAATTATCAACCTTGATTCTCTTCTCAGGGTATTCCTCAATGCGTAGACCAACATTTCTCGCGGTCCCACATACATTTCGACCCGTCGAAGGAGAATTCATTTTATTAGACTCCTTAAGTTCTAAAATGCGATTGCCTACGTTTAAGGGGCTAACTAATTCGTATTAAATTCTAGAAACTTGTCCCGCCTTACTGGATAATCACTACAAGAATCTTTCTTACCCATTCGTCTAAGATAAATTAAATTTTAAGACAACGTTTCGGTTAGACTTGGACTATTTAAATGGTCTAAGTCGGACCGAAACGTCCGTCATAAATTTGTTTCTTATGGATGATCCGTTAATCAAATTCTTGCACAGACTCTGCAACTCTGTTCACCGGATCAAATTTCTTTTCCAGCAAAGTTTTTACCGTTCCATCACTTCATCTTTTCCCGCAATTTCTGTTACATTACCATCAATCTCTCTTCCCGCAGCTATCTGACCTTCTTCCATAATTCTCGTCACTTTATTAATTTCTTCCCCCCCTTCTCAAATGTGTACACAGCATACAACAGACGAAAACCTTTTTCAAGGAAGGAAAGTTCCCCTTTTCAAACAGTTTTTTAAACTTAATCTACCTCGTCCATAATTTAACTATCACATTTGCTTTGTCTATTTTAAGTCTAAGATCTTTTCTAATTCAAGGGATAACTTAACAAATCTTTGGGGGACAATTATGTTGCAGAGAGAAGACAGTGGTACTTACGATCCTCTTAAATATAAGAAGTAAATGAAGGAAGCTTGCAGTAGGCCTACTGGCCCATACTACGCTGGTCCTTGTCAAACCCCAAAACCCCAAATCTTTCATCATTGTCCGAAGATTAAGTTATGTACTTTCATCTTCTTGTTGCACGGCCTGCGGTTGCACTAATTCCACTGAGAATTGGTTGTGGTGTATACCGACATGTTAAAAAAACCCACGAGTGGCTTCTTCAGTCTCAATTAGGACTGAAAAGCCACCCTTTTGGCGAAATGTTTCTTTAATAAATGTCCTGAAATATACACGAAGTGTCTTTTCAACACTAAGTTTTACTCTTAGTCTAGTCTTCCATGACATCCTCATAAGCAAACACTATGATGACCTCCTGGCACTCCTTGAGTCACTAAAGACAACCCCTTTTCCTGCATTAATCTTACTGAGACCTGGGTTAAGCAGGACACAACTGAATATCTACCCACTACCAGATACACAGCAATCCACAACTGCAGACCATACCATGTTGGGGGTGGTACGCAATCTATTACTCTAAAACCAACTATCTTGTATTAGCACTAATTGCTTTAGTGATGAATATGGGAATACATTTTTGCTAATTTTACTGTAAAAAACTCAAGACGCCTGTAAAAAATCGGTGCCATATACCGACACCCCACACAAACATCCCAAACTTCAGTGAGAATCTAAAGTCACTAATATCAAACAGACAAATGAACAAGCACCACCTTCTCTTAGCTGGAGACTTCAATAATCAACCTTGGCCTGCCAATGATCAGACTGTAACTGATTTCATCAACAATATGAACAAGGCACTTCTCATACCAACAATAACTAAACCAACCAGGCTGACTGAGACAAGTGCAACCTAAAAGACCCATATGTCCAAATATACTAGCCCCCCTTAAATCAGGGATAATCACAGACAGCACTACTGACCACTACCCAACCTTCCTCTTAACAAACATTAGTAAGCCACCACTCGAATACAACAAAGTTTCATTTAGACTCCATGACGGGGCCTAAAAAAGGGAATTTCACAGCAGACCTAGAGACTGTTGACTGCCTACAGAATTATCCAATGCCAATGGAATTGACGATTGGACAGACATTTTTCTTTACAAAATACTTTGACTATACCAACAAACATTGTCCTATAAAAACGAAACAGATCACGAATAAACGGCTTTAGTTGCCCATGGCTAACCAGCAGCATTCTGAAATCCATTGATAAGAAACACCAAAGCAATACAGACAGGGCTTAATACGCAAAGATTTCTTTAAAAAATATTTAACAGGTCTCACTAAATTAATAAAGAAAGCCAAACAACTGTACTACTCCAGCAGATCACTAACAAAAGAGGAGATATAAAAAGACCTGGAAAAAACTTCCCAAAATTCTGGGGACCCACAAACCGAAAAAAACAAGAATATTGTTCTAACAAAACCTCATGAAACACCACTGCAAACCCACTGACACAGCTAACAAGATAAACGTCCCTTTTCAAACATAGGATCTAATCTCTGCAGTAAAATCCCACGTAACAATGCCCGTGCCGGAACTACCTAGATGGGAATTTCCCAAATTCCTTGAATCTTTTACCAACTGAGCCCACGGAAGTCACCCCCGATCGTAAAGTCACTTAAAAATAACTCGGGAATCTGTCTCAACGTCCCACCATTATTGTACAAGCGAGTGGGCCCCTTCCTTTCGCATGCTATTACATTACTTTTTAACAAGTCACTAGAAAAATAGCACTTCCCCGACACTACTCAAGACAGCAAGGGTTACAACCAATACAAAAGGTGTGACCCTACAGACGTAAAAATATAGGCCAATACCAAACTTACCATTGCTATTCAAAATCTTCGAGAAACTCGTGAACAGGAGACTTATTCATTATAAGTCACAAAAATACTCAACCCCCGCCCAAACTGGGTTCAAAAAATAAAAG
>NC_069408.1:4787686-4825186 GCF_026875155.1 Cherax quadricarinatus | reverse complement strand
GCTTTAGGAAAGGTAGGGGGTGTGTGGACCAGGTGTTTACAGTGAAACATATAAGTGAACAGTATCTAGATAAGGCTAAAGAGGTCTTTGTGGCATTTATGGATTTGGAAAAGGCGTATGACAGGGTGGATAGGGGGGCAATGTGGCAGATGTTGCAGGTGTATGGTGTTGGAGGTAGGTTACTGAAAGTAGTGAAGAGTTTATACGAGGATAGTGAGGCTCAAGTTAGAGTACATAGGAAAGAGGGAAATTATTTCCCAGTAAAAGTAGGCCTTAGACAAGGATGTGTGATGTCACCATGGTTGTTTAATATATTTATTGATGGGGTTGTAAGAGAAGTAAATGCGAGGGTCTTGACAAGAGGCGTGGAGTTAAAAGATAAGGAATCACACATAAAGTGGGAGTTGTCACAGTTGCTCTTTGCTGATAACACTGTGCTCTTGGGAGATTCTGAAGAGAAGTTGCAGAGATTGGTGGATGAATTTGGTAGGGTGTGCAAAAGAAGAAAATTAAAAGTGAATACAGGAAAGAGTAAGGTTATGAGGATAACAAAAAAATTAGGTGATGAAAGATTGGATATCAGATTGGGGGGAGAGAGTATGGAGGAGGTGAATGTATTCAGATATTTGGGAGTGGACGTGTCAGCGGATGGGTCTATGAAGGATGAGGTGAATCATAGAATTGATGAGGGGAAAAGGGTGAGTGGTGCACTTAGGAGTCTGTGGAGACAAAGAACTTTGTCCTTGGAGGCAAAGAGGGGAATGTATGAGAGTATAGTTTTACCAACACTCTTATATGGGTGTGAATTATGGGTGATGATTGTTGCAGCGAGGAGAAGGCTGGAGGCAGTGGAGATGTCATGTCTGAGGGCAATGTGTGGTGTGAATATAATGCAGAGAATTCGTAGTTTGGAAGTTAGGAGGAGGTGTGGGATTACCAAAACTGTTGTCCAGAGGGCTGAGGAAGGGTTGTTGAGGTGGTTCGGACATGTAGAGAGAATGGAGCGAAATAGAATGACTTGAAGAGTTTATCAGTCTGTAGTAGAAGGAAGGCGGGGTAGGGGTCGGCCTAGGAAAGGTTGGAGGGAGGGGGTAAAGGAGGTTTTGTGTGCGAGGGGCTTGGACTTCCAGCAGGCGTGCGTGAGCGTGTTTGATAGGAGTGAATGGAGACGAATGGTTTTTAATACTTGACGTGCTGTTGGAGTGTGAGCAAAGTAACATTGCTTATGTGGATGTACTTGAGAATGATGTTAATGGCATCCTGTGTGGATCTGTGTGTTCTGAAGCCAAACTGGATATCAGAAAGTAGAGAATTGTGTTCCAGGTATCTGCGAAGGCGATGATTGATGAGTTTTTCAAAGAGTTTTCCTAAAGTTTCGAGGAGGCTGATAGGGCGATAGTTTCTAGGGTCAGAGTGGTCTTTATTGGGTTTAGGAAGGAGGATAGCAGTAGCAGCTTTAAAGAGGGAAGGGAAGTATCCAGAGGCAAGGGAGGCATTGAGGAGGTTTGTGTAGGCAGTAATGATAGAGTCAGGAAGGTGTTTCAGGATAATATGGTTTAGGCCAGAGGCACCAGGGGCCTTGGGAGGAAGGTGTCTGAGGAGAGTTTTAACGTCTGTGTTGGTGAAAGGAGTGTCAAGTTCTTGGGAGGAGGTAAGAGAGTCCAGATGGATGTGGCTGTCTGGTGTTGTTTAGTATGTGTGTGTAGTGTTCCAGCGTTCTATGTTCTGAATGTGTTGGATAGCGTTAGGGTGGGGTGGGTGAGGGTGGAAGATGTTCTCCCAGATGTGTTTGAAGATATTAGTAGCAGCCTGCGGGTCTGAGATGTGTGTTGTTGTCGGTGATGTGTTTGAATTTGTTGGTGGGAGTGGTGCCTCTGATTTTTTTGATAAAGTTCCAGAAGGCTTTGGTATTTTTGATACGCTGTTTGTGCACTTGTAGTATGAGCTGTGACCAGTGATTGTTGTGGTCTTGGTCTAGACTGTGTAGAATGTTGTTTCTGAGGTAAGTGAGATCTAATCGGACTTGATTAAATCTGCGTGTGTTGTAGAGGAAGCGGTTGTGGTAGCAGATAATTAGTCTTCTTGTTCTGATTGAGGGTTTGAAGGAATAACGAGTGGTGTGGGTTTTCTTTGGTATTGCGGTGTTGGCTGCTTGTGTAATGGTGTCCTGGATGATAGCAAGTTGAGTGTCAATGTCAGAGATGGGTTTGTTGTTGTAGTCATAGGTGAGGTTAGCATTATCTATGTGTTGTTGGAAGGCATCCCAGTCAGCGTTCTTGTAGGAGAAGGAAGGTGTGGCCGGGATAAGGATAGGGTTGGAGGAGTTGTGTAAGATGATGGGAATGTGATCAGAGCCTGTGATAGGGCCAGGTGATACGTAGTGTTGAAAGAGAGAGCTGGCTCGGTTTGCCAGAATGATGTCGGGTTTGCCTTGGCCAGTGTGGCTGTAGAAGGTGTTGAAGTCTGTGCCGAGGTGAACTAGGTGTTTGTGGTTTGTGAAGTTGAGCAATTGGTGACCAAGTTTGTTGTTACTGGTGTGATGTTTGGCATTCATATCAGCTAGTAGGTATATTGATGTGTTGGTGTAGTTGAAGACTAAGGAAAGATCGTGTATGTTGAGAACAGTGTTTGGACGAGCATAGGTGGTGAAAAAGATGAAGGGTTCAAGGTGGGTGTGTATTATGACCGCAACACAGCGTCGATGAATAAAAGGGATTGGGAGAAATTCATCTTTTATTTTGGATTTGAGAAGGATGGCAATCCCATCGTGGGGATCATAGGGGGACTGTAGTGCAGTATAACCATAATGGCGGATACGTTGAGGGGCTTTGAGGCAGGTACTGTTTAGTAAAACAATATCTGGTCTCTCTGCTTGAAGGAGCTCAGCCAGTAAGTGTCTAATTGTGAAGTAAGAACGTACGTTGAACTGAATCACCTTAAACATGATTTAATGGTTTTGTCATACCAAAGTTAGTGTCAGGGGAGTTTATATTCAAGCTCGTGATAGTGGTGCCATCGGTGGGTGTGTGTTTGTAGGTGTTACGGATCCGTTTCCTGGAGGGGGAGGATCTGTTTTTATGTTCTTTGGTCTGTATATCAGAAGTTGGGGCAGGTTTAAGGTTGAGTGGATTTCGTTTGGAGGAGTTGGACCTGGATGAAGTCTTGGATGTGGTGGAGGAGGAGTGGGCGATGGTGGATGTAGAGGAAGTGGAAGCTTTGGTAATGGAGTAAGAAGTGGGTAAAGAGGTGGGGGGAGTAGTAGAAGTAGTTAAGAGGGGAAGGGGAGGAGGGGTGTTGGTAGGAAGGGTAGATTTGAAGAGGGGTAGGGGGCTGAGGGTGTTGGTGGGAGTGAAGAGCGGTTGGGGAGGAGAGCTGGAGGGTGTAGGAAGAGGGGGAGTGGGAGAGGTTGTAGGGGGTTTAGAAGAGAAGCAAGAAGGAGGGATGAGTAGAGAGGGAAGATTGTTAGCAGACAAGATTAGATTAAGGACATGTGAGTAGTCTGATTGGTAAGCTTGAGAGATTACCATCGCAGAGTGGGCAGCAGTGGCGAGTAGACAGTTAGTTTTGTTGTCTAGTTTGGTACGGGAAGGAGGTACAGGGATGGGGTTGGGGAGGGAGGGAGGTTGGCTTGCTCTGAGGGAGGAGAGAATGTCTTTTCTAGAGGGGCAGGAATTTGCAACTGCAGTGTGTGACCCGCCGCAGTTAGAACATTTAAGCTGCTGGTAAAGTTGCTCGATGGAGGGCATCTTGGTTCAGTCCAAGAAGAGCACACAAACGTCCTCACTGAGCTAAGTACACGTCACCACTGAGTAGTTGACATTACAGAGAACGGTGTTTAGTTTCTAGGCGAACATAGTGTCTGTTTCTCGGCTTCATTTAGAAAGCTGTTCTTGACACAGTGAGGTCAGAAGGTGGGATGTCAGCATCAAGTTCTTCCGATGATTAGACACATGTGCAACTCTTGGGTACCCAAGAGTTGCACATGTGTCTAATTTATCAATGTGTCGGTTCTCTGAACCATTCATTTGCAAGAGGATTATCTGTATGATGCAGTGTTAGAAAACTTGAAGAGAGGCAGGTCGTTGATGATAGAGTTAAAGGTTTTAGGGGAAGTAGCGTTCTTCATGTGGGCGTAGTATTTGCTGTGCATGATCTTGGTGGTGGCTACGTGTGAGTGTTGCTGTGCATGATCTTGGTGGTGGCTACGTGTGAGTGTTGCTGTGCATGATCTTGGTGGTGGCTACGTGTGAGTGTTGCTGTGCATGATATTGGTGGTGGCTACGTGTGAGTGAAAAGGACTTGGGGGTTATGGTAAGCAGCAACCGTAAACCAAGACAGCAATGCCTAAGCGTACGTAATAAGGCAAACAGATTACTGGGATTTATATCAAGAAGTGTAAGCAACAGAAGTCCAGAGGTCATACTGCAGCTTTATACATCATTAGTAAGGCCTCACCTAGATTATGTAACCCAGTTCTGGTCTCCATATTAAAGAATAGACATAAATTCGGTAGAAAACATTCAGCATAGAATGACTAAATTAATACATAGCATTAGAAATCTTCCTTATGAAGAAAGATTGAAGACCCTGAAATTACATTCACTTGTTAGACGAAGAATGAGGGAAGACATGATGACATGATCGAAGTGTATAAGTGGAAGATGGGTATTAATAAAGGTGATATAGATAAGATTGTAGATGAATGGTTCAGAGAACCGACACATTGATAAATTAGACACATGTGCAGCTCTTGGGTATCTTTACTGGGGAAACGTTTCGCCACACAGTGGCTTCATCAGTCCATACAAAGGAGAATCTTAAAGAACAGGAGGAGAATGAGGTAATCAGTCCCTCAACCTTGAGTCGATGTGGTCAATCCATCAATCTTGAATAGAATACAGCATATGTGCGGAGAAGCAGCTTATAAACCGTAGGCATGAGAGGTGCAGCAGTCGTCGGTGGTGTCACATTTGTCCAATGTGGAAGTAGGTCGTGCCCACGGGTTAGGCAACTCTATGACTGAAGACATTCTTCCTAAAATCTCTCTGACTCATCTGAGTCCTCAACTTCCAACTGTGGCCCCTTGTTTCTGTGTCCCATCTTTGGAACATCCTGTTTCTGTCCACCTTATCTATTCCTCGCAGTATTTTGTATATCGTTATCATGTCTCCCCTAATCCTCCTGTCCTCCAGTGTCGTCAGGCCTATTTCCCTTAACCTTTCTTCGTAGGACATTCCTTTTAGCTCTGGAACTAGCCTTGTTGCAAACCTTTGACCTTTCTCTAAATTCTCGACGTGCTTGAATAGGTGTGGGTTCTAAATCTGTGCTGCATACTCCAGTATGGGCCTGACATCCATGGTGTACAGAGTCTTGAACGATTCCTTATGGAGGTATCAGAACGCCATTCTCAGGTTTGCCAGGTGCCCATATGCTGCAGCATTAATCTGATTGACGTGTGCTTCCGTCATGTCATTCACATATACCAGGACGATATACCCTAGGACTGACCCCTGAGGAACCTCGCTCGTCACAGGCGCCCATTGTCATACGTAATCTCGTACCATGACTCGTTGTTGCCTCCCTGTCAGGTATTCTCTGATCCATTGCAATGCCCTTCCAGTTATATGTGCCTGATCCTCTAGCTCCTGCACTCATCTCCTGTGAGGAACTGCAGTCCAAGAAAATATAGTCAACCCACCCCTCTCTCTTGTGTCTTACTTCTGTTACCTTGTCATAAAGCTCCAGAAGGTTTGTGACACAGGATTTGCCGTCCATGAATCCGTGCTGGTTGTAGAACCACTCTCCTCCTGATAATCTTTTCCATGACTTTGCATACTATACAGGTCAGTGACACTGGTCTATAGTTTAGTGCCTCGTTTCTGTTTCCTTTCTTAAAAATGGGAACTACATTTGCCGTGTTCCATACCTCAGGCAGTTGCCTAGTTTCAAGGGATGTGTTGAAGATTGTGGTTAGTGGCACACACAGCGTCTCTACTCCCTCTCTAAGGACCAACGGGGAGATGTCCGGACCAATTGCCTTTGAGATATCAAGGTCACTTAGCAGCTTCTTCACCTCCTCCTCAGTTGTGTGTATGTTATCCAACACTTGTTGATATATTCCTCTGTTCTGTCTTCCCAGAGTCCTTCCTGTGTCTACTATAAATACTTCCTTAAATCTCATGTTGAGCTCCTCACATACCTCTTGATCGTTTCTAGTGAGTTCCCCACCTTCTTTCTTCAGCCTGATCACCTGTTCTTTGTCTCTTGTCTTCCTACTAATGTAGCTATACAGCAGTTTCGGGTCAGACTTGACTATCGATTTTATGTCGTTTTGTACTGTCGCTGGGCCTCCCTCCTTATCTGTGCATATTCGTTTCTGGCTCTTCGACTGATCTCCTTATTTTCCTGGGTCCTTTGCATTCTGTACTTTTTCCATTTTTCTAGTGCACTTAGTTTTTGCCTCCCTACACCTTCGGGTAAACCAAGGGTTCATTCTGGTCTTCCCATTATTTCTGTTGCCCTTGGGAATAAACCTTTCCTCTGCTTCCTTGCATATTGTTGTTACTTATTCCATCATTTCGTTTACTGACTTGCTTACCAATTCTCTGTCCCACTGAACCTCCTGGAGGAAGTTCCTAATATCTGTGTAGTCCCACCTTTTATAGTTTGTCTCTTCTCGTTCAAGTCCTGTTACCTTCTCCACTTGTAACTCTACTATATAATCAAAACTCAGAACCACGTGATCGCTAGCTCCAAGGGGCCTCTCATATCTGATATCCTCAATGTCTAAATTGCTCAGGGTAAACACGAGGCCAAGTCTTGCTGGTTCATCCTCCCCTCTCTCTCTGGTAGTGTCCCTGACATGTTGATGCATGAGGTTTTCCAGTACCACATCCATTATCTTGGCTTTCCATGTTTCGGGACCCCCATGTGGCTCCAGGTTTTCCCACTCAATCTCTCTGTGGTTGAAGTCGCCCATAACCAGTAACTTTGCTCTGCTCGAGTGAGCTCTTCTTGCCACCTCAGATAGTGTGTGTGTGAGAGAGAAAGAGAGAGGAGAGAGAGTCGTAGCTAGAAATAAAGTAACCAACACTGTACCTGAATAAGTACTGGGACAATGCACGAATAACAGATATATATCTGGTAGGGCTGGATGAGGGCGTGGAAGAGAAAGAGGTAGCCAATCACAGTCATCTCATCTCCTGTCAACACAGAGGCGCCCACCAAGAACGTAATAGACTCACCAGCTGCAGAACTTATGAAGAAATTAGCAGTTGAATCAGAAGCGAAACACGAGAAACACAGAAAATAGGAGACCAGTGCGCCTGCTGTCACCAGAGGGGGTATACTGCTGACAACTGCCTACGAGATACCAGAAGACTGCTGTCGAACCAGTAAAGTAATGGACAAATAGGGTCAGAGTTTCTTAGAGATTTATTCTAGGAAAAAAAACAGAATCTCAGATCTGATGAACACACTTCTATGTCACCTACCCAGCTACTCCTATCTCAATTCAGCAGAAAGGTTCGTACCTTATACAAGACCAGAGAGCTACGCCCCAGTGGGTGCCCCATTGTGCTTCCTGGGAAAATAACTTGCATACCTATTTAGTGAAGCTGAACACAAACGTGAGGAGACAGTCTATCAGCATCCTGTCTGCCAGCTTTAGAGGCTCACACACAGTTTCATGAACACTTACCGTCCTGACATGATTACCATTATTGAAACATTTTTGGACGATATGAATCCAGGTGGAAGTAGGTTATGCCTATAGGTTAGGTAAACTTAAATTCCCTGTATGAAGATGTCAAGATAGGAATGTAGACAAATGGTTCAGAGATCCAACAAGTGTTGCGCATGTCGGTTGTGATGAATGGTTTGAAAAACCGACAAGTTGAAGATTGAGACACTTATGCAACATATGGGAATCTTTATTCAGGAAACGTTTCGCCACACAGTGGCTTCATCAGTCCAATACAAAGTAGAAAGGCGTAAGGAGAGGAGGAGTTTGAGGTAATCAGTCCCTCAGTCTGGAATCTATGTGTTCAGCACATTCTACAAGATTGATGGACTGAACACATCGACTCCAGGCTGAGGGACTGATTACCTCAAACTCCTCCTCTCCTTACGCCTTTCTACTTTGTATTGGACTGATGAAGCCACTGTGTGGCGAAACGTTTCCTGAATAAAGATTCCCATATGTTGCATAAGTGTCTCAATCTTCAACTTGTCGGTTCTCTGAATCATTTATCTGCATCTACATTTTGCCTGTCTTCAAGTGTATCCAAAACCATATCGTAATGGTCCAGCAAATGCAAGAGAGAGAGTGCGAGAGAGAGAGAGAGCAAAGATAACAGAATTAGCAAATCAAATCCTGCCTAGACTTTGCTTCACACAGACAGAGAATAAAATCTCGTCATCCTCATGATAATTTCTCCTTCCTGCGAGCACTGATATGCTCAGCAGGACGGCCTGTGCAACACTGGTCGTCTGAGCAGGACGGCCTGTGCAACACTGGTCGTCTGAGCAGGACGGCCTGTGCAACACTGGTCGCCTGAGCAGGAAGGCCTGTGCAACATTGATTCCCTGAGAGGGGAAGGCTTGTGCAACACTGGTTCACTGAGGGGGGAGGGGGAAGAAACGTGTGCAACAACGCGGTAAATATTGCAGTGTTTTAAGCAGCGCCTCAGGACTCACGGAGAATTGTGTGCGATATTGTGTAGTGAGACGAGGAACAGTTGGTATTGTGCTGTATTTTGCTGTGTTACGGGTGCTGCTTGACGGCACCCGTCAAGCACTTAGTAAATGAGATGAAACAGGATAACAGCACTTGGCCTGTAAACAGGACGAGGTAGGATAACAGCACTAAGCCTGTAAACGAGATGAGGTAGGATAACAGTACTTAGCATGTAAACAGAACGAGGTAGGATAACACCACTTAGCCTGTAAATGAGCTGAGGCAGAAAACATTTTAAGATAGCTTCACACAAAGGGATCTCAAGCAGACGACTAAATACAAGACGACATCAGTTAGCCGTAAGATAATACGCTGGACAAAGCGCTAGAGATCACCCCTCGCCAGTGCAAATAAGTAATCACACGGAGATAATTACCCAGGAATGATAATTAACTTTCCACCACCAGATACGTCTTTGTCTCAGTGGTCAACCTGAAGCTCGTGATGAACCTGGTAGGAAAATCGGAAAGAGATTATTCCACTAAACACGTCAATGTTATTTGACTATTATTCTGGTATAACTCTCTTGCGAATGATGGACGTGTGATGGTAATGAGAACCAGAGGTTCTTTGTCAGCTGGTAAAAAAAAATGTTTATGGTGCTTTTTAATATCGCTAACACACAGGAAGATTGATGGTCTCATGGGAGCCATTCCTGGGTCAGGGGTGATACATGATAGTCTTACTGCTGCATTTAATATGTACCCACTACCCTGAATACTACATGAATGTATGTATATACGAGTATTATATACAAAACATACATATGTAAACATTGTGTGTGTGTGTGTGGAAGGTGGGTGATGCGTTGAGGCAAAAAAAAAAATGGAAATGTACCAGAGAATATTGATACCAACACTGTTATATGGGTGTGAAGTATGGATTTTAAATGGTTCAGGGGAAGACTAGATGCAGTGGAGATGTCGTGTCGAAGGGAAAAGTTGGGAAAGGAAGTTAGGAGAATAGCGCTGGAGGGAAGTATCGCTACTCGTAGAAACAGGGCCAGGGTTAACCTAGCTACAGAGCACAAGATGGTGAAGAAGGTGGAGGCAACAACAGTCAGGCAGACACAGGGGTTCTATGGCGTTCAGCCTGATAATGTGGAGGTGAAGAGCTGTGTAGACGACCCATTTTGTTAATCTCCTGAACACTTCTTTTGGCAGGTAGGTGAGAGTGGCGTAGTTGTGTTGGTTGAGGGCGAACTATGCCAAAAATTCTTGGACTTGGTTTATTGTGAAGATGTATCGGGGACTAGAGGTGTATTTCGTGGTTCCACTGCATAGTATGCAATTCTTGATGAACAAGGAACTCGTGTTTGTAGGTGTCGTGTACAAGACAACATTTTCACAGGTAAGACCGGAGGTAATGTTAAGTAATTGGTTTAGAAAACCTACAAGTAGATGAATGTGACACTTATTCACCACTTGAAAATCTTTACTGTTGAACGCTCCCCTTGCCAGTAGCTTTATCGGTCCAAATTCAGAGAAAAAACAAAACGTTGGAGATGGGAAGAAGTTCGAAGCAGTCAGTCCCTCAGCCTAAAGGTGGTGTGGTCAGCACCTCAGTCTTGATGATATGAACACATCATATCGATTCCCAAGTGCTATACTAGTGTCTTATTCATCTACGAGGACAGAGGTGTTGTGATCAAATTTAACTTCTTCAAATGTGTCTTCGTCTCGATCTTCAGAGGATAAAAATGTTGCAGTGGACACAGTTGTGGCAGTGGCCATAGCTGCTGCTGAGATTAGTACACTGGATTTGTCACAGTTTATGATCTTCATTGTTTGTGTGAGACTGACTTCAGGGAACTACATTACTGGTAAATTAAGTCTGAAGACTGAGCTAGTAGCTTCACTGAAGATTCCTGGATTGACAACATTCTGAGAGTGGGAGAAGATTAGGTTAGGTAAGATCTTCTGCTGGCTTACCGGTCCATCCCTGTATAAATTAAATATTAGTTAACGATCGATGGTAGGTTTATAGCAGTAGCAGAGATAGAGAAGATGACTTGTAGAATCTACTGGGTTAACTTGGAGGCTAGTAGTGATTGTTTATGTTGAGCCACGGGTAATCTGGAGTTTGTTCTGAGTGTCGCTGTGGTTTTTGCTGACAATATTTTGGCACAGGGAGCATCTAGCAGCATAGGTCGGGTGGCCGCCTTTGTAGCTCAATGATTTTGGTTGATCGATCTTAGTGCAACTGATGTGTGTCCCTCAGCACAACATATCGAGAGAGCAGTCCTTGCAGGCGTGGGTGAAGACACAGCAGGCCTAGCACGGAGTGACGTCATAATGTTCAAGTTCAATATCGGGAGATTTGAAGTGGCCATAGAAATGCAAGTGAACTTGACTGTCACCATGGAGGGGGGGATACATTAGGAATCTTAATGATTTTTTCAACTTCAGTCCAGTTCTGTTCCTCACTCAGCTTGCACAGGTCGTCGGAAGAAAGGGTGGTGTTGTCTTGATCAAGTCTCTAGACGAAAGCCGACTTCTTTGTTCTGGGCATAGGTAAAGAGGTGACATTAAACTGGTTCTCTTTGAGTGTGTGAATGGCGGTAGTGGTAACAATTATCTATCTTGAAATCGTTGTAGCAGTCAGAGACGAAGTTGTCATTGGTTGCGATGAGGTTGGCCAGACGGAAACCCAGGACGACCCACAGAAGGGCAAAGAGTGACTACTTCGAGTACGCAGAAGCGTCCCCACGAATTGAACGAATATTCACACGGTGAGCCAGCATAATGACGAGTAGACGTTCCCTTCATGAGGAGAATCGTAGAGAATCTGGTAGTGAGTCTGCAACCTGCACGAGCTGAGGATTGCAAAAGAATGTCTGAGGGCAGTGTGAGGTGTGAATATTATGCAGAGAATTCGGAGCTTTGACATTAGAAGAGTGGGATAACGAAAAGCATCATTCACAGGGATGAAGGATTGTTGAGATGGTTTGTACAGTCGGAGAGGATGGAATGCTTGAGGTTAGCTTGAGCGAGTTGATCACGGGTGACTGAAGGCAATAGTAGACCTTATGGTGTGACGTGTTGTTAAGGATAACTTTATTAAGAGATTCAGGGAAACCAGTTAGCCAGACTTGAACTGTGAAGGCAGAAAGCAGAGTGCCTGCACTCAGAAGAAGGGGGAAGGATGCTCCAGTGCGGAGAGCCATATACACAGAGATATTCTATATATATATATATATATATATATATATATATATATATATATATATATATATTATATATATATATATATATATATATATATATATGTAAGTTCTGTGTATGTATGTGAGTGTGAGTGTATGTGTGTGTGTGAGTGTATGTATGTGTGAGCTTATGTATGTTTGAGTGTGAGTATGTATATGTACTCACCTAATTGTACTCACCTAATTGTGGTTACAGGGGCGAGACTCAGCTCCTGGCCCCGCCTCTTCACTGGTCCCTACTAGGACCACTCTCTCCCTTTCCATGAACTTTATCATACTTCGTCTTAAAACTATTTATGGTTCCTGCTTCCGCTACATCACTTGCCAGACGATTCCACTTCCTGACAACTCTATGACTGAAGAAATACTTCCTAACATCCCTTTGACTTATGTGAGTCTTCAGCTTCCAATTCTGACCCCTTGTTTCTGTGTCCCATCTCTGGAACATCCTGTCTTTGTCCACCTTATCTATTCCTCGCAGTATTTTGTATGTCGTCATCATGTCTCCACTAACCCTCCTGTCCTTCAGTTTGTTCAGGCCGATTTCCCTTTACCTTTCTTCATAGGACATTCCCCTAAGCTCTGGAACGAGTCTTGTTGCAAATCTTTGTACTTTCTCTAATTTCTTGACGTGCTTGACCGCTTGACCAGGTGTGGGTTGCAAACTGGTGCTGCATACTCCAGTATGGGCCTGACGTACACGGTTACAGAGTCTTGAATGATTCCTGATCCTCCAGCTTCTGCACTAATCTCTAGTGAGGAACTGTGTCCAAGAAAATGCAATCAACCCACCCCTCTCGCTCGTGACTTACTTCTGTTACTTTGTCATAAAGCTCCAGAAGGTTTGTGACACAGGATTTGCTTTCCATGAATCAATGCTGTTTTTTTTTTATTAACACACTGGCCGATTCCCACCAACGCAGGGCCCGAAAAAGAAAAACTTTCCCCATCATTCACTCCATCACTGTTTTGCCAGAAGGGTGCTTTACACTATAGTTTTTAAACATGCAACATTAACACCCCTTCTTCAGAGTGCAGGCACTGTAATTCCCATCTCCAGGACTCAAGTCCGGCCAGCTGGTTTCCCTGAATCCCTTCATAAATGTTACTTTGCTCACACTCCAACAGCACGTCAAGTATTAAAAACCATTTGTCTCTATTCACTCCTATCAAACACGGTCACGCATGCCCGCTGGAAGTCCAAGCCCATCGCACACAAAACCTCCTTTACCCCCTCCCTCCAACCTTTCCTAGGCCGACCCCTACCCCGCCTTCCTTCCGCTACAGACTGATACACTCTTGAAGTCATTCTGTTTCGCTCCATTCTCTCTACATGTCCGAACCACCTCAACAACCCTTCCTCAGCCCTCTGGACAACAGTTTTGGCAATCCCGCACCTCCTCCTAACTTCCAAACTACGAATCCTCTGCATTATATTCACACCACACATTGCCCTCAGACATGACATCTCCACTGCCTCCAGCCTTCTCCTCGCTGCAACATTCATCACCCATACTTCACACCCATATAAGAACGTTGGTAAAACTCTCATACATTCCCCTCTTTGCCTCCAAGGACAAAGTTCTTTGTCTCCACAGACTCCTAAGAGCACCGCTCACCCTTTTCCCCTCATTAATTCTATGATTCACCTCATCTTTCATAGATCCATCCGTTGACACGTCTACTCTCAAATATCTGAATACATTCACCTCCTCCATACTCAGTCCCTCCAATCTGATATCCAATCTCTCATCTCCTAATCTTTTTGTTATCCTCATAACCTTACTCTTTCCTGTATTCACTTTTAATTTTCTTCTTTTACATACCTTACCAAATTCATCCACCAACCTCTGCAACTTCTCTTCAGAATCTCCCAAGAGCACAGTGTCATCAGCAAAGAGCAACTGTGACAATTCCCACTTTATGTGTGATTCTTTATCTTTTAAGTCCACGCCTCTTGCCAAGACCCTCGCATTTACTTCTCTTACAACCCCATCTATAAATATATTAAACAACCACGGTGACATCACACATCCTTGTCTAAGGCCTTCTTTTACTGGGAAATAATCTCCCTCTTTCCTGCATACTCTAACTTGAGCCTCACAATCCTCCTAAAAACTCTTCACTGCTTTCAGTAACCTACCTCCTATACCATACACCTGCAACATCTGTCACATTGCCCCCCTATCCACCCTGTCATACGCCTTTTCCAAATCCATAAATGCCACAAAAACCTCTTTAGCCTTATCTAAATACTGTTCACTTATATGTTTCTCTGTAAACACCTGGTCCACACCCCCTCCCTACCTGTCCTAAAGCCTTCTTGTTCATCTGCTATCCTATTCTCCGTCTTACTCTTAATTCTTTCAATAATAACTCTACCATTCACTTTACCAGGTATACTCAACAGACTTACCCCTCTATAATTTTTACACTCTCTTTTGTCCCCTTTGCCTTTATACAAAGGAACTATGCATGCTCTCTGCCAATCTCCAGGTACCTTACCCTCTTCCATACATTTATGAAATAATAGCACCAACCACTCCAAAACTTTATCCCCACTTTCTTTTAACATTTCTGTCTTTATCCCATCAATCCCAGCTGCCTTACCCCCTTTCATTTTACCTACTGCCTCACGAACTTTCCCCACACTCACAACTGGCTCTTCTTCACTCCTCCTTGCCCAATACATGAAATCACAGCTTCCCTATCTTCATCAACATTTAACAATTCCTCAAAATATTCCCTCCATCTTCCCAATACCTCTCACTCTCCATTTAATAACTCTCCTCTCCTATTTTTAACTGACAAATCCATTTGTTCTCTAGGCTTCCTTAACTTGTTAATCTCACTCCAAAACTTTTTCTTATTTTCAACAAAATTTGTTGATAACATCTCACCCACTCTCTCATTTGCTCTCTTTTTACATTGCTTCACCACTCTCCTAACCTTTCTCTTTTTCTCCACATGCTCTTCCCTCCTTGCATCACTTCTACTTTGTAAAAACTTCTCATATGCTAACTTTTTCTCCCTTACTACTCTCTTTACATCATCATTCCACCAATCGCTCCTCTTCCCTCCCGCACCCACCTTCTTCCTGTAACCACAAACTTCTGCTGAACACTCTAACACTACATTTTTAAACCTACCCCATACCTCTTCGACCCCATTGCCTATGCTCTCATTAGCCCATCTATCCTCCAATAGCTGTTTATATCTTACCATAACTGCCTCCTCTTTTAGTTTATAAACCTTCACCTCTCTCTTCCCTGATGCTTCCATTCTCCTTGTATCCCATTTACCTTTTAGTCTCAGTGTAGCTACAACTAAGAAGCGATCTGATATATCTGTGGCCCCTCTATAAACATGTACATCTTAAAGTCTACTCAACAGTCTTCTATCTACCAATACATAATCCAACAAACTACTGTCATTTCGCCCTACATCATATCTTGTATACTTATTTATCCTCTTTTTCTTAAAATATGTATTACCTATAACTAAACCCCTTTCTATACAAAGTTCAATCAAGGGCTCCCATTATCATTTACACCTGGCACCCCAAACTTACCTACCACACCCTCTCTAAAAGTTTCTCCCACTTTAGCATTCAGGTCCCCTACCACAATTACTCTCTCACTTGGTTCAAAGGTTCCTATACATTCACTTAACATCTCCCAAAATTTCTCTCTCTCCTCTACATTCCTCTCTTCTCCAGGTGCATACATGCTTATATGGCCCACTTTTCGCATCCAACCTTTACTTTAATCCACATAATCCTTGAATTTACACATTCATATTCTCTTTTCTCCTTCCATAACTGATCCTTCAACATTATTGCTACCCCTTCCTTTGCTCTAACTCTCTCAGATACTCCAGATTTAATCCCATTTATTTCCCTCCACCGAAACTCCCCTACCCCCTTCAGCTTTGTTTCACTTAGGGCCAGGACATCCAACTTCTTTTCATTCATAACATCAGCAATCATCTGTTTCTTGTCATCCGCTCTACATCCACGCACATTCAAGCATCCCAGTTTTATAAAGTTTTTCTTCTTCTCTTTTTTAGTAAATGTCTACAGGAGAAGGGGTTACTAGCCCATTGCTCCCGGCATTTTAGTCGCCTCATACGACACGCATGGCTTACGGAGGAAAGATTCTTTTCCACTTCCCCATGGACAATAGAAGAAATAAAGAGGAACAAGAGCTATTTAGAAAAAGGAGAAAAACCTAGATGTATGTATATATATATATGATGTATTTGTGAATGTGACCAAAGTTAATGAGTAGCAAGATATCTGTTATCTACGTGTTTATGAGACAGTAAAAGACTACTCGCAATCTTAACATATGTAATACGTTACATGTTTCATGTTCCAGTAGTTGGACCAGACGTGTAAGTACCTGGGTGGTTGCAAGATATCCCTTATCCATGCTGGTTGTCGTTTAATCTTGTTCCGTTCAGTTGACACCACATCTCTGATCATCTTCTCCTGATAATCTTGACATGACTTTGCATGTTATCAGTCAGTGACACTGGCGTCTGGTAGTTTAGTCCTCTGGTGGTCTCTTTCTTAAAATAATGGGGCTTATATGTGTTTATTTGTGTGTGTGTACATTATCTGTGTTTGTGTGTATAGTATGTTTGTGCTGTACTCACCTACATTGTAGTTGCAGGGTATGTTGTATGTGTTGCTGTGTGCTTTTGTAGAAGAGTGTATGCGTGTGTGGCATATGTGTTGTTGTGTGTGTGTGTGTGCTCACTAATTGTGTGTTGCATGGGTCGGGATAGTCTGCGCTGTGTGTGTGTGTACTCACCTAGTTGAGGTTGCAGGGGTCGAGTCGAGCTCCTGGCTGTGTGTGTGCGTGTGTGGTGTGTGGTGTTGTGTGTGTGTATGTGTGTGTGTGTGTATGTGGTGTGGTGTTGTGTGTGTGGTGTGTAGTGTGTGGTGTGAGGTGTGTGTGTGTGTCGGTGTGTGTGTTGTGTGTGTGTGTGTGTGTGTGTGTGGTGTGTGTGTGTGTGTGTGGTGTGTTGTGTATTTTTGGTGTGTGTGTGTGTGTGTGTGTGTGTGTGTGTGTGTGTGTGTGTGTGTGTGGACCTAGTTGTGGTCGCTACAATGCTCCAAGAGCCTTATCGTACCTCTTTTTTTAGGCTGACATCTCTAAGGATGAAAAAGTGCTTCCTAACATCCTTATGACTCCTCTGAGTTGTTAACTTCCAGCTGAGACCCTTCATGCTGTGTCACATCTCTGATACATTTTGTCTTTGTTCAGCTTGTCAATTTCTCTCAGTATTTTATATGTCGTTAACATGGCTCCCCCTATCCGTCCTGTCTTAGAGTGTCATCAGGTTGAGTTCCATTAACCTCTCCTCGTAGGACATACCCATCAGCTCCAGGACTAGTCTTGTTGCAAAAGTTTTTCACTTTCTCTAATTTTTTGAGGTATTTGACCACGTGTTGGTTCCACACTGGTGCTGCGTACTCCAATATGGGCCTGACGTATACGGTGTACAGAGTCTTGAACGATTCCTTACTAAGATGTCGAAACGCTGTGCGTGCATACTTGAGTTTGTTTATGTCTCTCTCTCTCTCTCTCTCTCTCTCTCTCTCTCTCTCTCTCTCTCTCTCTCTCTCTCTCTCTCTCTCTCTCTCTCTCTCTCTCTCTCCTTTCTCACTATCTCTCTCACTTCTCTCTCACCTCTCGTTTCACTCTCTCACTCAATTCACTCTCTCACTTCTTACTCTCACTCTCTCTCTCACTCTCACTGTCACTCTCAATCTCACTCGCTCACTGTCACTCTTTCTCTCTCTCACTCTCACTCTCTCACTCGCTCACTTACTCTCATCTCACTCTCTCTCACTCGCTCATTCTCACTCTCTCACTGTCATCTCATCTCACTCGTCACTTCACTCTTCACTCTCCTCTCACTCCTCACTCTCTCTCTCTCACTTCACTCTCTCACTCGCTCATTCTCACTCTCTCACTGTCACTCTCTCACTCGCTCATTCTCACTCTCTCACTGTCACTCTCATCACTCGTCATTCTCACTCTCTCACTGTCACTCTCATCTCTCACTCGTTCACTGTCACTCTCTCTCTCACTCTCACTCACTACTCTCTGTCACCTCTCACTCGCTCATTCTCACTCTCTCACTGTCACTCTCTCACTCGCTCATTCTCACTCTCTCACTGTCACTCTCTCACTCGCTCACTCTCACTCTCTCACTGTCACTCTCTCACTCGCTCACTCTCACTCTCTCACTGTCACTCTCTCACTCGCTCACTCTCACTCTCTCACTGTCACTCTCTCACTCGCTCATTCTCACTCTCTCACTGTCACTCTCTCACTCGCTCATTCTCACTCTCTCACTGTCACTCTCTCACTCGCTCATTCTCACTCTCTCACTGTCACTCTCTCACTCGCTCACTCTCACTCTCTCACTGTCACTCTCTCACTCGCTCACTCTCACTCTCTCACTGTCACTCTCTCACTCGCTCACTCTCACTCTCTCACTGTCACTCTCTCACTCGCTCACTCTCACTCGCTCACTGTCACTCGCTCACTGTCACTCTCTCACTCTCACTCTCTCACTGTCACTCTCTCACTCTCACTCTCTCACTGTCACTCTCTCACTCTCACTCTCTCACTGTCACTCTCACTCTCTCACTGTCACTCTCTCACTCGCTCACTCTCTCTCACCCCTGTAAAGGGAGATATCACTTCAGGTTTTTAAGGAAGCCAAAACGCCTGTTCTCACTTATTGATTCCTTCAGGGAAGATGGAAACGATTGAAGTGAATGAAGCCAGATGGAAACCCTATTGAAAAAAAGTGAAAGAATGATGTGAATGAAGATAGAAAGAAAACCTAGTGAAAGAAGTGAAGGAAAGAAGTAAATGAAGACAAGAAAGGAAAGCTTATTGGAAGAAGTGAAGGAAAGAAGTAAATGAAGACAAGAAAGGAAAGCTTATTGGAAGAAGTGAAGGAAAGAGATGAATAAAGCTACGAAAATCTGGTGAAAGGAATGAAGTTGGGAGAGAAGGCTTCTCCCACGCCACTCTTTCCTCTCCCACGCCACTCTTTCCTCTCCCACGCCACTCTTTCCTCTCCCACGCCACTCTTTCCTCTCCCACGCCACTCTTTTCTACGCCACTCTTTCCTCTCCCACGCCACTCTTTTCTACGCCACTCTTTCCTCTCCCACGCCACTCTTTTCTACGCCACTCCTTCCTCTCCCACGCCACTCTTTCCTCTCCCACGCCACTCTTTCCTACGCAACTCTTTCCTCTCCCACGCCACTCTTTCCTACGCCACTCCTTCCTCTCCCACGCCACTCCTTCCTCTCCCACGCCACTCTTTCCTACGCCACTTTCTCTCTCCTACGCCACTCTTTCCTCTACCAGGCCACTCTTTTCTACGCCACTCCTTCCTCTCACACGCCACTCTTTCCTACGCCACTCTTTCCTCTCCCACGCCACTCTTTCTACGCCACTCCTCTCCCACGCCACTCTTTCCTACGCCACTCTTTCTTCTCCCACGCCACGCTTTCCTACGCTACTCCTCTCCCACGCCACTCTTTCCTAGGTCACTCCTCTCCCACGCTACTTTTTCCTACGCCACTCTTTCCTTTCCCACGCCACTCTTTCCTACGCCACTCCTCTCCCACGCCACTCTTTCCTACGCCACTCTTTCTTCTCCCACGCCACGCTTTTCTACGCAACTCTTTCCTCTCCCACGCCACTCTTTCCTACGCCACTCCTCTCCCACGCCATTCTTTCCTAAGCCACTCTTTCCTCTCCCACGCCACTCTTTCCTACGCCACTTCTCTCCCACGCCACTCTTTCCTACGCCACTCTTTCCTCTCCCACGCCACTCTTTCCTACGCCACTCTTTCCTCTCCCACGCCACTCTTTCCTTTCCCACGCCATTCTTTCCTACGCCACTCTTTCCTCTCCCACGCCACTCTTTCCTATGCCACTCCTTCCTCTTCCACGCCACTCTTTCCTACGCCACTCCTTCCTCCCCCACGCCACTCTTTCCTACGCCACTCTTTCCTACGCCACTCTTTCCTCTCCCACGCCACTCCTTTCTCTCTCACGCCACTCTTTCCTACGCCACTCTTTCCTCTCTCACGGCACTCTTTCCTACGCCACTCTTTCCCCTCCCACGCCACTCTTTCCTACGCCACTCTTTCCTCTCCCACGCCACTCTTTGCTACGTCATTCCTTCCTCTCCCACCCCACTCTTTCCTACGCCACTCTTTCCTCTCCCACGCCACTCTTTCCTTTCCCACGCCATTCTTTCCTACGCCACTCTTTCCTCTCCCACGCCACTCTTTCCTACGCCGCTCCTTCCTCTCCCACGCCACTCCTTCCTACGCCACTCTTTCCCCTCCCACGCCACTCTTTCCTCTTCCACGCCACTCTTTCCTACGCCACTCCTTCCTCTCCCACACCACTCTTTCCTACGCCACTCTTTCCTCTCCCACGCCACTCCTTCCTCTCTCTCGCCACTCTTTCCTACGCCACTTTTTCCCCTCCCACGCCACTCTTTCCTACGCAACTCTTTCCTCTCCCACGCCACTCTTTGCTACGTCATTCCTTCCTCTCCCACGCCACTCTATCCTACGTCACTCCTTCCTCTCCCACGCCTCTCCTTACTCTCTCACGCCTCTCCTTACTCTGTCACGCCTTTTCTTTTTCTCCCACGCCTCTCCTTACTCCCCCACGCCTTTTCTTCCCTCCCACGCATCTCCTACGCCTCTCCTTCCTCTCCCACGTCTCTCCTTATTCTCCCACGCCTTTCTTTCCTCTCCCAAACCTCTCTTTACTCTCCCACGCCTTTTCTTACTCTCCCACGCCTCTCCTTACTCTCTCACCCCACTTCTTACTCTCCCACGCCACTCTTTACTCTCTCACCCCACTCCTTACTCTCCCAAGCTTCTTACTCTCCTACGTCTTTCCATCCTCTCTCACATCTCTCCTTACAGTCTCACACTTTTCTTTACCCTTCCTCTTCCTTCCTCAAGCTCTCACTTTTGTGTCTTCGCAATTTTCATAATCTTGCATATATTTTGACTAACTTCAAGCAACCACTTATTTGACCAATCTGGCATTTAGTCCAGTTCCATTTATAGTCTTTCCGTCCTCGTCTGTTTGTATCCTCATTAATTCTGCATCACAATCAAGGATATATATGAATCTCATCTGGTATGTCATTCATATAAATCAGAAGCAATACTCATCCTAATACCTATCCTTGAGGTACCTTTGTTACTTTTTTGCCATTCTGACGTATTTTCTGGGACAGTCGCTCATCGCTTCCTTTGCCTATGATACTCTTTAATGCACCGGAGTACCTTTATTGTTGTTCCTGTCTGCACTTCTAGCTTTGCGTCAGTCTTATGTGAGATACTATAAAATGCCTTCTTGCAGTAGATGGAAATTCTCCCCATCCCTATCCTGTCTCACTTACCTTACTTGTCATAACACTCCAGCAGGGGTGCCATACAAGGTTCACTATCTCTGAGCTCTTGCTGGTTATCATTTACTAAAACACTTCTTTCCAAATGCTCTACCACTCTCTTGATTATCTTTCCAAATGCTATACCACTCTCTTGATTATCTTTCCAAATGCTATACCACTCTCTTGATTATCTTTCCAAATGCTCTAAAACTCTCTTGACTATCTTTTCCATTACCTTCCATTGTATGCACATAAGGGAAACTGGTCTGTAGTTCAGTCCTTCCTCTCTATCTCCTTCCTTAAATATACTGACTACATTCAGTGTCCTTAATTAAGATCTCTAGCAACTGTCTCTTGTCCACTGACGAACTGTTGATCTTCGGTAGTGGTCCTGACAGTGCTTCTGCTGCCTCTCGCAGAATACATGGTTTTAATTTGTCAGGGTTCCATTACCTTAGATGTATTCAGTTCCATCAAAAGTTTCTTTACCTCATCCCAGTGCCCTCTAGAATTTCTGGTGTTGTCGTTTCAGATCATTTGCTAAGTACTTCACAGACTTCCTTGTTATTTTTTGTGGGCTCTCCTGTCTTCAGTTGAATTCCCTGTTTTTTTTATCATCTTCTTTCTTCAGATGTGACTACGAGACAGCTTTGTTCAGACTTGGCCTTGGCTGCTCATATTGCTTCATTGCTCTCGTCTCTCCTTCACTTTTTGTCGTTTTCCATGCAATTATGTTTTTCATTTTTTGTCTCTCCGTATCTCTGGTTAAATCAGAGCTCTGTTTGTCTTTAATGTTTCCTCTTCTTCTGTGTATGATGCTCTCCTCTGTCTCCCGGTATTTTCCAGCTAGGTACTCCATCTCATTCTCTTACTTTTCTTCTTGTCTCGTTTCAGACAGCATTTTATTCAGGATCTCCAGAGCACGAATTTTAGTACTTGTGGTAAATATTAGGTCCAATCTTTCTGGTTTGCTTTAGCCATACGTGCTCTCCTGGCTGCTTCTGTTGTGTAACCATTGTTCTGTTATTGTCTTCATATTTCTGTATTGGCTTCTGTTAAATGGTTCCCCCGTTTTAACTGATTTCACAACGTTTTCGCTTGCTACATGTCTGGTTATTCCACTAATTTCTTTAAAACTCCACTAATTTCTGATGGACAATGTCACCCCTCCAAATCCCTAGTTTCCTGTCTGCCACTATCACCTTATATCCTGCTGGGAATATCGCATCTGGTATCGTTTCTGTCAGTTTTGTCTCGATGAAAGCTATGACGTCTTGAGTTACCTTTCTATTCGATGTTTCAGCTCATCAGTTTTGTTTGATAATCCATCGACATTTGTATACCACACACTGAGCATTCTTTACCTTCTCATACAGTGGTATGTACTGTTTAGTCTTTCCGCGCATTGCTCATCTGATAGGAGTGCGGAGATAGGGTTGGGGGGAGGGATGGGGAAGAGAACAGGGATAATTTTGTATCCAGGGAAGGGGAAATGGTATTGTGTGGGGATGAAGGTGGCTGATTTTAGTGTTGGAGGTGGGGGAATGAAGGCAGGACATTAATAGATGGGCTACAATAAAAGGCCCTGGGATGCACCTGAAGGTTATGTCCATTATGTTGTAGTGTCCGATAAATTCTAATAATGTTGACAGAATTACCGATAATATGTTAGGTAAAAGGGCAACATATTTATGGCAACTTTTCAGTCTTCAGGAGAGCTCTCCTTGGAGAGCGAAACGTTGCCATAATAAAATTTCGCATTAGTGGCATCTGTGTTTTCTGTTACTCATCTCACTGCCTGACAGCATTTCACGTACTTTTCTGCCGTTCTTTCGCTATTACCATCTTGTCCTGATCCAGGAATGCACGACAGTAACGTCACTTGGTGTACAGGTTCACTTTCTGTCTAGGGACGCTGTTCCCAACTGCAGGTGACCACAAGGTTAGTTTGATCGAGTGTTCTTGGACGTGAATGAACCTGAGATCCTATAAACATTTCATGTCTGCCTACCCACGTCTTTCCGTCCTCCCGTCTGCGTCTGCGTCTGCGTCTTCGCGCGCGCGCGCGCATGTGCGTGTGTTTGTGTACTCGCCTATTTACTCACTTGTCTGTGATTGCAGGGGTCGAATTCACAGCTCCTGGCCCCGCCTCTTCTCTTCTCACTACTAGGTCTACACTCTCCCTGCTACATGAGGTTTATCGTACCTCCTCTTAAAGCTGTCTATGGATCCTGCCTCCACTACATCACTCTTCAGATTGTTCCACTTCTTGACGACTCTGTGACTGAAGAAATGCTCCCTAACATCCCTGTGACCCTCCTGAATTTTCAGCTTCCAGTATTATGTGTCGTTATCATGTCTCCCCTATCCTTCCTGCCCAACAGTGCTGTCAGGTCGATTTCCCTTAACCTGTCCTTGTAGGACAGTCCCCTTAGCTCTGGGACTAGTCTTGTTGCAAACCTTCGCATATTCTCTAATTTCTTGACGTGCTTGACCAGGTGTGGATTTTATACTGGTGCTGCATACACGGTGTACAGAGTCTTGAATGATTCCTTACTCAGGTGTCGAAACGCTGTTCTTAGGTTTGCTAGGCTCCCATATGCTGCATCAGTTATTTGGTTGATGTGCGCCTCAGATGTACTCGGTATTATACTCACCCCAAGATCCATTTCCTAGAGTGAGGTTTGTAACCTTTTGCTCCTCTAACTTGTACTCCGTCTGCTATCTTCTATAACCTTCCCCAATCTTCATGACTGTGCACTTGGTGAGGTTAAACTCCAGGAGCCAGTTGCTGGACAAGACCTGCAGCATGTCCACTTCCCATTGTAGTCCTACCTGATCCTCATCCGTTTGAACTCATTAGCTTCACATCGTCTACAAAGAGGGACACCTCTGAATCTGTCCCTTCCATCATGTCATTCACATATACCAGAAACAGCACTGGTCGTAGGACTGACCCTTGTTGAACCTCGCTCGTCACAGGCGCCCACTCTGACACTTCGTCATATACCATCACTTGCTGTTTCTTTCCTATAAGGTATTCTTTGACCCGTTGCAGTGCCTTCCCTGTTATACCTGCCTGTTCCTCTAGCTTTTGCACTAATCTCTTGTAATGAACTGTGTCGAAAGACTTCTTTCAGTCCAAGAAAATGTGTGTGTGTGTGTGTGTGTGTGTGTGTGTGTGTGTGTGTGTGTGTGTGTAGTGTGTTTGTATGTGTGTAGTGTGTTTGTATGTGTGTAGTGTGTTTGTATGTGTGTGTGTGTGTGTGTGTGTGTGTGTGTGTGTGTGTGTGTGTGTGTGTGTTGTGTGTGTGGTTTGTGTGTGTGTGTGTGTAGTGTGTTTGTATGTGTGTAGTGTGTTTGTATGTGTGTATTGTACTCACCTATTTGTACTCACCTATTTGTGGTTGCAGGGTCGAGTCACAGCTCCTGGCCCCGCCTCTTCGCTGATTGCTACTAGGTCCTCACTCTCCTGCCCCATGAGCTCTATCATACCTCGCCTTAAAAACATGTATGGTTCCTGCCTCCACCACATCACTTTCTAGGCTATTCCATGGCCTGACTACTCTATGACTGAAGAAATACTTCCTAACATCCTTTGATTCATCTGAGTCTTCAACTTCCAATTGTGACCTCTTGTGTCTGTGTCCCATCTCTGGAACATCCTGTCTTTGTCCACCTCGTCTATTCCGCGCAGTATTTTATATGTCGTTATCATGTCTCCCCTGACCCTCCTGGCCTCCAGTGTCGTCAGCCGATTTCCCTCAACCTTTCTTCATAGGACAATCCCCGTAGCTCTGGGACTAGTCTTGTTGCAAACCTTTGCACTTTCTCTAATTTCTTGACGTGCTTGACTAGGTGTGGTTTCCAAACTGGTGCTGCATACTCCAGTATGGGCCTGACGTAGATGGTGTACAGAGTCTTAAACGAATCCTTACTGAGGTATCGAACGCTATCCGTAGGTTGCCAGGCGCCCGTATGCTGCAGCAGTTATCTGATTGATGTGCGCCTCAGGAGATATGCTGGGTGTTATACTCACCCCAGATCTTTTTCCTTTAGTGAGGTTTGCAGTCTTTGGCCATCTAAACTATATTGTGTCTGCGGTCTTCTTTGCCCTTCCCCAATCTTCATGACTTTGCATTTGGCGGGGTTAAATTCTAGGAGCCAGTTGCTGGACCAGGCTGTAGCCTGTCCAGATCTCTTTGTAGTCCTGCCTGATTCCTCGTCCGATTCGATTCTTCTCATTAACTTCACATCGTCTGCAAACAAGGACACTTCTGAGTCTATCCCTTCCGTTATGTCGTTCACGTATACCAAGAACAGCACAGGTCCTAGGACTGACCCCTGTGGAACCCCGCTTGTCACAGGCGCCCACTCTGACACCTCGTCGCGAAACCATGACTCGTTGTTTCCTCCCTGTCAGATATTCTCTGATCCATTGCAGTGCCTTTCCTGTTATGTGTGCCTGGTCCTCTAGCTTTTGCAGTAACCTCTTGTGAGGAACTGTGTCGAAAGCCTTCTTGCAGTCCAAAAATACGCAGTCGATCCACCCCTCTCTCTCTTGTCTTACTTCTGTCACCTTGTCATAAAACTCTAGTAGGTTTGTGACACAGGATTTCCTTCCCTGAAACCGTGCTGGTTGTCAATTATACACTTGTTTCTTTCCAGGTGCCCCACCACTCTCCTTCCTGATGATCTTCTCCATGACCTTGCATACTATACACGTTAGAGATACAGGTCTGTAGTTTAGTGCCTCATGTCTGTCTCCCTTTTTTAAAAATTGGGACTACATTTGCCATTTTCCATACCTCAGGGAGTTGCCCAGTTTCAAATGTTTGTTTGAAGATCTTTGTTAATGGCTCACACAATATCTCTGCTCCCTCTTTAAGGACCCATGGAGAGATGTTGTCTGGTCCCACCGCCTTTGAGGTGTCAAGTTCGCATAGCAGCTTCTTCACCTCCTCCTTGGTTATATGTACCTCATCCAGCACTTGCTGGTGTGCCCCCCTGTTTCTGATTTTGGAGTCCTACTGGTTTCCACTGTAAATACCTCTTTAAATCTTGTGTTGAGCTCCTGACATACCTCTCGGTCGTTCTTGTGAATTCCCCATCACCCTTCCTCAGTCTGATTACCTGGTCCTTGACTGTTGTTTTCCTCCCGATGTGGCTGTACAACACTTCGGGTCAGTCTTTACTTTGATGCTATGTCATTTTCATATTGTCTCTGAGCCTCCCTTCTTATCTGTGCATATTCGTTTCTGGCTCTCGGCTGATTTCATTATTTTCCTGAGTTCTCTGTCTTCTGTACCTTTTCCATTCTCTATTACACCTAGTTTTTGCCTCCCTACACCTTGGGTGAACCAAGGACTCGTTCTGTTCTTCCCATTATTTCTGTTTCCCTTGGGAACAAACTTCTCCTCTGCCTCCTTGCATTTTGTTGCTACATAATCCATCATTTCTTGTACTGGTTTTCCTGTCAGTTCCCTCTCCCACTGAATGTCTTGAAGGAAGTTCCTCATGCCTGAGTAGTTCCCCTTTTGTAGTTTGGTTTTTCCCAGCCTATTCCTGCTACTCTCTCCACTTGGAGCTCAACTATGTAGTCGAAGCACAGAACCACATGATCACTAGCTCCCAGGGGCCTTTCATACATGATACCCTCGATGTCCGAACTACTCATGGTGAATACAAGGTCCAACCTTGCTGGTTCGTCCTCTCCTCTCTCTCTGGTAGTGTCTCTAACATGTTGATGCATGAGGTTCTCCAGTACCACATCCATCATCTTGGCTCTCCATGTTTTCGGGACCCCCCCTGGGGCTCCAGTTTTCCCAGTCAATCTCCTTGTGATTGAAATCACCCATAACTAGTAACTTTGCTCCCCCCATGTGTGCTCTCCTGGCCACCTCGGCTAGTGTGTTGATCATTGCTCTGTTGCTCTCATCGTATTCTTCTCTTGGCCTCCTGCAGTTTCTGTGGTGGGTTGTACATTACTGCAATTATCACCCTTTTGTCCCTCAGACTGGATTGTTCCTACTAATAGTCCCTTTCGCCCATGCCATCCATTCCTTCCATTTTCTCAAAACCCCACTGGTTTTTAATGAGCAGTGCAACTCCTCCTCCCCCTCTCCTCCCTCTGTCTTTCCTGAAGATTTGATATCCGGATGGAAAGATTGAATCTGTTATTATTCTGGTGAGTTTTGTTTCTGTGAGTGCTATTAATGTCTGGGGATGTCTCTTTGATTCTTTCGTGCCACTCCTCATACTTGTTTGTTATTCCATCTGCATTTGTATACCACACCTTTCAACTCTTTTCTAAGACTGTGGTCTGGGAAGTATATTGGGGTTGGGGAAGGGGGGAGACCTGGTAAGGAACTATGGTTGTGCTGTGGGGTGAAGTTTGTAATGTAAGTGGGTGGGGCATTGGATGTGGCATGGGTGTTTGATTTAGAGTGTTTGGTTGCACTGGGGTTGACCTGGTTGGGAGGCTTCTATAGAAAGTTTGTGAGGGAGGCTGTATTAGATCTTCTTCCTGGGTCTGGGATCTCCTGTCTGTCTTCTCCATCCCCTCTCTTTCCTCCTTTCGCCTTTGTACCATCTCTCTCAGTTTCTTCCTTTCTTCTTGTGTTCTGTCGCGGTCGAGATACACCCTCCTGTATGCCGTCATGTCCCTTAATCGTGCTTTCTCCTGCAGTATCCTGGTCCGAGTCGCTTCTGCCTTGAAGGTCACTCTCACTGGCCGGTTCTTTTTTTAAAAACCCCCCTATTTTTCCGAAAATTTTCCAGCTGGGTCATATCGTCTTCTCCTATTGCTTTCATGATGCTTTCAATTGCTTTTTTTTTCCCCTTGTTTTCTTGCTTCATATGTTTCCCCTTCGACTTCCTGGAGCCCATACACAAAGACTGACCTCACCCTTTCATTCTCCCACTGCATATCCCTGTGTATCCCCTCATTTAATTTGGTTTCCTCCACTGCAGCTTTCCTTTCATCAGTTTCACTGGCTAATGTACTTGGGCTCAGTGGCCTGTGTGTTTGTATGTGTGTGTGTAGTGTGCTTGTATGTGTGTGTATACCAGAGGTGCACTCTGCAACAAGTGGTCGCTGCCAGGGTGGTCTCAGACCTAACACACTACAACAAGTGGTCGCTGCCTGGGTGATCTCAGACCTAACACACTACAGCATACCTGGATAATCTCTGACCTTTAAGAGGAGATCCACTATTGTCAATAATGCAAGCCTGAGCCAGGGTCTAACAGTGGGTGTGGAAGGGGCTGTGGGGCTTGGCGTGTGGGAGTAGCTGTGGGGCTGGGCGTGTTGGAGGGGCTTGGGTGTGGTACTTTGGGTGTGGGAGGCTGGGTCTTTGGGGCTTGGGCATGAGGCTGGGGTTATGGGGCTACTAGTTTAGGGCTGAGGGGTGAAGCTGGGATGTGTGAGTCGGGTTTGGGGCTGAACAGTGAGGCTGAAGTATTGGAGTGACGTGTGGGGCTGGAATGTGAGGCTGAGGTTGTGGGGGCTGGAATGTAGGGCTAAAGTTATGGGACTGGAATGTGGGGATGAGGTTGTGGGGCTTGGAGTGTTTGTTCATCCCACCTGATAGAAAAAACACACACACAGACACACAGGTAGAGAGAGTACTCTTGATAGGACAAGACAACGGGAACACGAGACAGAGCTCTCATGGTGTTCGGCATAAACGAAGAAACACAACGTGAGAGGTAAGTGTGAAGGAAGGAGAAACGATAAAAATGAGGGTCTGGTGTAAGAACTGGGAGCAGCAAGAGAGACATGAAAATCAATGGTTTTTCTCTTTGGGTGGAAGTATAAGTAGAGTGAAGGACACCATTAAAAATTGTGTTTACAAAGTCAGAAATTAAAAGCCTGGAAGTGAGAAAAAAAATCAAATCTGAAAAGGTTTTGTAGATCTGACATAGTGTAAGTCAAGGAAGATAAGATGGAAGATTAAAGGACAGACAGCGAGACTTGGGAAAGGAGAAAGAAGCAACAGAGAATGGAATGAGGAACAGAATACCTATTTTGGAAGTGGTAGAACAACAGTGAGACAAAACCAAGGAATTACTTCAGTCCTCGGAGGCTCCCTGCCACTTACATCCAGATATAAAGTTAAGAAAGCAGTGTGTCCAGAAGTAAGAGATTGAAGAATCAGAGTATTGTACCGGTATGAGGATGGAGAGTAAATAACAAGTGTGAAGCCGTGAACGATAAAGCTGAGGAAAAGCCCTGATATAGTAGCAACTGCGGAGATAAAACTCTCAGGGACGATAACTGTGACATTTCCAGAGGGCTACCCAATAATGAAACTGCGGAGATAAAACTCTCAGGGACGATAACTGTGACATTTCCAGAGGGCTACCCAATAAGGAAACTGCGGAGATAAAACTCTCAGGGACGATAACTGTGACATTTCCAGAGGGCTACCCAATAATGAAACTGCGGAGATAAAACTCTCAGGGACGATAACTGTGACATTTCCAGAGGGCTACCCAATAAGGAAACTGCGGAGATAAAACTCTCAGGGACGATAACTGTGACATTTCCAGAGGGCTACCCAATAAGGAAACTGCGGAGATAAAACTCTCAGGGACGATAACTGTGACATTTCCAGAGGGCTACCCAATAAGGAAACTGCGGAGATAAAACTCTCAGGGACGATAACTGTGACATTTCCAGAGGGCTACCCAATAAGGAAACTGCGGAGATAAAACTCTCAGGGACGATAACTGTGACATTTCCAGAGGGCTACCCAATAAGGAAAAAAAAAGGAAGAGGAGGAATTGTGCGGGTCAGAAACCACTGGAAATTTGAGGAACTATGAAGCTTGGAAACAGAATATTTCAGGGATTATGAGGAAGGTACTCTCATCTAGAGAGACAAAAATGATAGTGGCAGTGACATATAATTCACCAACTAACACTAGCAGACCAGGGGAGGCATATAACCAGAACAACAGGACAAAGGTTCACATATTGGACACAGCGACTGAGAATGCAAGAAGAAGCAAAGTTAAGCTTTTAAAACTATGTCATTTCAACCATGAGGAAATTAACTGAGAAAACTGGACCTCATAGAGAACCGAAAATGCGGAGAGTAAAATTTATGGAAGCAGCAATTAAGAAATTTCTCAATCAACTTGCAAAGGAAACAATTAGAGTGAAGGGAGGACAGTTATCCAGTCAAGATAACTGTCAGAAACTCGGAAAAAAAAAATAAAAAAAAAAAGATAGATAAGATGCTCTGAATTACAGGTCAGTATCTTTAACATACGTACTTGCATACTTAATTTGGTCTTCACACAAAATGAACAAGACATATTGGAAATAATTTGTGGCCTCAGTAAGAACCAGCGATCATGTGGTGCTAGACTTTTATCACTGGTTTGGAAAGAAGAATGCAGAGAGGACAGAAGCTAGTAAAGAAAATGCGATTATAGAAGAAGAGACTAATGATGACAGGAAAATTTTACTGAGCGAACTGGAATAGTTAAGGAAACTGGAAGGCAGAACTGTACAAGACATTGTGGAGATAACTGAGTCAAATTACCATGAGACAAAGAAGAGATTGATGCCAAACATGAAGTGAAGAGGCTGGATGATAAACAAGAGAGAGACCACAGTTCAATCATAAATGCAGAGAAGCCAAGGGGTAGGAACAAGAGGCTTGGATAAAACACAGAGCAGATCAAAATGCAGAAAAAATGAGGGACAGTCAGGAGTGTTATAAGCGAATAGGCAAGAATAAGATAACAGGCTGAGAGGCAGTTGAAAATGATCGAGAATTAAAGTCAAAAACTATACCAAAGTTACTCTACAGCTACATATAGATAATTATGACAGTGAAGGAACAAGTGATAATGCTTAGGATGGAAAGCTGATGAAGACTGACACAGAAGTATGTGAATTGCTTAGCAAAATCATATTAACACGAATGCAAATAAATCACAGAACAGATGGGGTTTGAATCCATGGTAGGCGAGTACTAATACTACTGCACTAACTAGGTGGTCCAGTGGTTAACATACTGCCTCTGAGTTTTTGGACTCACGTGCCATGAATTCGATCCCAACGAGTTCTCTGATTTTCTTAGCAAAATATTCTAAGACGTCAACACAAAAGAAGGTGGAGAACTATCGAAGGTCATTGTAGTCAGAAGAGATCAACAAGTACTGCAGAGCATCACTATAACATAAAACGTGATGAAATTACTACAAGAGCTGGCTGTAACAAAAACATTGGGATGTAACAATTTATCTCCATGGAGGCTGAGAGAGGGATTATTATTAGTAGTATTATAATCAAGGGGGAAGCCTAAACCCGTAGGATTATACAGCGCCTGGAGGGGGGGGGATGTGGAAGGTTTTCAGGTTTAATTTGGGGAATTGGAGCACAGATCCAATTTCCTAGATCAAGAGCCCCTCACCAGCATCAAGGAACCTCCCTTGAGGGGCATACCTTCAAAAGTTCTGGGAAAGACAGTAAGAACAATGACAGTGGGACACTTGGAGAGATAATTTTTTTTGCATGAAATTTGCAGTGGTTTAGAAATGGAAAATCCGGTCTCACGAGTTTATCGGAATTCTCTGACAGAGTCACAGATATCAAACAAAAGAGACAGGGTTGGGTGGACTGTAGTAAAACATTATTGGATACAGGACCACATCAGAGACTAATTGAAAAACTGAAAGAATTGCCAGGGTTGAAAGGCAGTGCTCCAGTATGTCAAGGAGGACCTGAATGACACAAATCAGAGACTAGTAAGGGATGAAACATCAGAACTGGACAGAGTAAGAAGTAGGGTATTGCAAGGATCAGTGTTAGGACCACTACTGTTCCTCATGTACATGCATGACTGACTCTGAGGGAACTGAGTTGTATGTATCGCTGTTTTACTGTAGATGCAGTTAAATAAGTGGCTTCTCGAGTTCAACCGAAACAGGTGCAAAGTCATGCTTTGTAGAGGACAGGCTAGAATGAACAGAGTTCAGCTTAAGCGGAGAGGAACTGCAAGTATCCGAGATACAAAAGACCTGGAGTGAATATAACACCAAGTACATCGCCAGAATTGCTCATAAACCGTATAACGGCAGAGGCATATGTAAGATTAGCAAACTCTCAGAATAATATTCATGAACTTAAAGAATCCTTTAGAACCTTACAAGTGGCCTATGTTATGTCAATCATTGAGTACAAGGCTTGGGCATGGAGTCCACACCTGAGTACGTGACCACACTGGAAAAAGTCTCAAGTTTCAATCAGGCAGCTTCCAGAGAGAGAAATGCTTTACGAAGAAAGGATGTAGGAACTGAATTTGATAACCTTAGAGGAGAGAAGGATAATCGAGAAACGTGATTATAGGTACAAAATCTTAACAGGAATTGATAGGGTGGAATAGGGGACAGACTGCTTCAGTAATGAGGATTAGGATCAAAGGAACACAGGCGGAAGATGAAAGCTCAGATGAGGCAGAGGGATGTAATGAAGTACTTCTTTAGCCTCAGGCTGTTTAAAAAGTCGAATGACTTTGATGAGGAAATATTGGAGGAAAACTACACACACACACACAAATATATATATATATATATATATATATATATATATATATATATATATATATATATATATTATATAATTATATATATATATATATATATATATATATAATATATATATATATATATATATATATATATATATATATATATATATATATATATATATATATATATATATATATAATATATATATATATATATATATATATATATATTACATACATATATTACATATATATTTTATATATGTATCGTGCCTAATAGATAAAACTGGCCAATTGGCAAGAACTCATTTAAAATTAAGTCCTTTCTAGAATTTTCCCTCTTACATTAAAAGATGTATTTTTTTATTTTTGTTCACGTAAGAATTAATAATTTTGTACCAAAGGAACCTTAGAAAACTTACCTAACCTTATTATAACAAGCGCAATTTAATTTAGCTGAATCCGACTAAATATAATTTAAATAAGTTTAAAATAATTTAATAACAAACACAATGAAATATATTTTTTTCGTTAGGTTCAGAATATTTTTTGCGAAATTATTGCATACACAAATTTTAGCTTGCCTTATTAGGCAAGAAGAGCGTTGCAATTTAAGCCAAAATCGTAAGTTTTACCTATTCGGCGCGATATTATATATATATATATATATATATATATATATAATATATATATATATATATATATATATATATATGTGTGTGTGTGTGTGTGTGTGTGTGTGTGTGTGTGTGTGTTGTGTGTGTGTGTGTGTGTGTGTGTGTGTGTGTGTATGTGTGTGTGTGAATGTACATAAGACAGAAGAAACATTCCATGTATAGTGGGACAATTTAAGAGTTGGAGTGAAGGACTGTGATTGCCCGTGAGATGCTGAAGCTGTGTTAGTCTTGTTTAAGGGCGGACAATGCATGCGAACTGTGAATAATTTGATCAGATTCGCAGTGCATGTTGTGGTTTTGTTTATCAATGCATCGGAGGGCAGCAGAGTTCTCTCGAGCATACTAAAGGCAACAGAGTGCTCTTCAGCATATTTTACTGATTTTCTACGATCATCGGCTCCGGAGGGAGGTCTCAGACATCTTGTTAGTGTTGATAGCGGAACAGACTTTACATCAAATTTAAGAGTCAACGTTATATACTTTTTAAAGTAATGTGGGTTCTTCGATCTGTTGGAGATGTCACATACTGTCGTGGAGTCATAAGTGATCACCTGAGTGTTGATCTGTGTTTCTTGCGTCCATCTGGAAGCCTATAAAATCAACTAAAATATCCAGTTGCCGGAGAGGCAATCGGGCAGAAGGAATAGGTGAATGAGGGTTAAGTAAGTGATGAACAAGATTACTGGTCTTTGCTTCATCGTACTCGCTACTAGACACCATAAAGGAGGGATTAACGAGAGATGTGAAGCAACGTCAAATACTTCTATTATAATGTGTTGAGATTCTGGATGGTTGTAGCCTCGCAACATTTCCTTTTGGATTCTTCATCTTCGATTACTAATTTGTGTTCTTCCAAGCTCCGACGTTGTCATTTTTGTCTCGATAGATTACACATATCTTCTTAGTGATGTACATGGGAGTGCATGGGAGAGAGCGGAGGACCTGGGAGTCCACACCCAGGCTATCTACTGAGAGGAACTATCCACTTGTGAATAGTAAGTCACTTCTATAATACCTGGGAATCTTTAATCTGAAAATGTTTCTTTCGCCAGTGACCTTATTAATTCAATAAAGAGATTATTTGATGTGCTGAAATTGGAGACAGTAGAAGACGAGGTAATCAGTCCCTCAGATAAAGGTGTTCATCACAGTAGTCTTGATGGGATGCAGCAGTTGAAGGCATCGTGGATGGATTCACACACACGGTGACCAGGTGTTCTGGATTCACACACACGGTGACCAGGTGTGCTGGATCCACACACACGGTGACCAGGTGTGCTGGATCCACACACACGGTGACCAGGTGTTCTGGATTCACACACACGGTGACCAGGTGTTCTGGATCCACACACACGTTGACCAGGAGTGCTGGATCCACACACACGGTGACCACGTATGCTGGATCCACACACACGGTGACCAGGAGTGCTGGAAGCCAAAAGTAGAATGATCAGACAGTTTTTTTTTCCTAAGCGTCCTAACAAGGCTCATTAAGCAGGTTGAGTTTTATTCATCCCTTTCCAAATATTTTTTTCGGCAAACATTATTTTGCGGTGGCTGTAAATGAAGGCTGCGATGGAATGGTGTTACTGTCTACTAATATGTAGTGATGTACACGAGTGGCTGCAAATGTCATGTTTACAGATATTAGTAATGTCGCCACTGCTAACAACGTCAGACAAGCACAGCAACACTGTGAGGCGCCCCTTCTATCCAGTGTACGTAATAACGGAACCAGCGTCACCACCACTAACAGTGTCAGACGACCACAAGTGTCCCTCCTATCCAGTGTACGTAATAACAGAACCAGCGTCACCACCACTAACAGTGTCAGACGACCACAAGTGTCCCTCCTATCCAGTGTACGTAATAGCAGAACCAGCGTCACCACCACTAACAGTGTCAGACGACCACAAGTGTCCCTTCTATCCAGTGTACGTAATAACAGAACCAGCGACACCACCACTAACAGTGTCAGACGACCACAAGTGTCCCTCCTATCCAGTGTACGTAATAACAGAACCAGCTTCACCACCACTAACAGTGTCAGACGACCACAAGTGTCCCTTCTATCCAGTGTACGTAATAACAGAACCAGCGTCACCACCACTAACAGTGTCAGACGACCACAAGTGTCCCTCCTATCCAGTGTACGTAATAACAGAACCAGCGTCACCACCACTAACAGTGTCAGACGACCACAAGTGTCCCTTCTATCCAGTGTACGTAATAACAGAACCAGCGTCACCACCACTAACAGTGTCAGACGACCACAAGTGTCCCTCCTATCCAGTGTACGTAATAACAGAACCAGCGACACCACCACTAACAGTGTCAGACGACACAAGTGTCCCTCCTATCCAGTGTACGTAATAACAGAACCAGCGTCACCACCACTAACAGTGTCAGACGACCACAAGTGTCCCTCCTATCCAGTGTACGTAATAACAGAACCAGCGTCACCACCACTAACAGTGTCAGACGACCACAAGTGTGCCTCCTATCCAGTGTACGTAATAACAGAACCAGCGTCACCACCACTAACAGTGTCAGGACGACCACAAGTGTCCCTCCTATCCAGTGTACGTAATAACAGAACCAGCGTCACCACCACTAACAGTGTCAGACGACCACAAGTGTCCCTCCTATCCAGTGTACGTAATAACAGAACCAGCGTCACCACCACTAACAGTGTCAGACGACCACAAGTGTCCCTCCTATCCAGTGTACGTAATAACAGAACCAGCGTCACCACCACTAACAGTGTCAGACGACCACAGGTGTCCTCTGTATCCAGTGTGCTTAATAATACACATTGGTCTCTCACATAAGTTTTTAAATAAGTAAAGGAAAAACCTCTGGCAACATTTTTGACGTTGCCGTCAGGTATATGAATAAGGAGCAGCATGACTTATAGTCCACTACAGGTTCAGCCAAACAGCGTCGGTGTGCCATGTTGGATCACCAATCAGCGTCGGTGTGCCATGGTGGATCACCAATCAGCGTCGGAGTACCATGGTGGAACACCAATCAGTGTCAATGTACTCTCACGTTTCGCCAATCCCAGCAGTGTAGTCTCTGACACTCCAGCAGTCAGTAATAATGTTCAACATTGCTTATTCCCTTGTCATGTTTATTATTCACTACGTAACTGAACTGTAAAAACAAACGTATAATTCTGAGTCATAATATTAACAGAAAATAATTATAATATATATATATATATATATATATATATATATATATATAATATATATATATATATAATATATATATATGCAAGGAATTCGCAAGAGCAGGCGAAATATACACAAACACTGATCTCTGGCTGAAGGAGACTCGATCCTACGAACCTTGGAACAAGGTACGCAGTGCTTTACCAATCTACCCACACTGGAACAATACCTCGGAGTCCACCTTGCGCTAGACTTTGATCCAAGGCAGCCAGCTTTCAGGGAGAAGGCTAACAGCTTTTCATCTCATCACCTGCATGCATCAGCCTTACTAGAGATATTAACAATGCAAGGAATTCGCAAGAGCAGGCGAAATATACACAAACACTGATCTCTGGCTTCCTTGGATCAAAGTCTAGCGCAAGCTGGACTCCAAGGTGTGTACGAATGGTATATAATACCGACAAGATGAGATTAAGACACAGGTGCAACATCTGGATTAGGCTAAATTAAATTGCGCTTGTTATAGTAAGGTTAAGCAAGTTTTCTAAGGTTCTTTTATACAAAATTATTAATTTTTACATTAACATAAATGGAAAAAATATCTTTAAACTTCAGTATAAGAGAAAATTTTAGAACTGATTTAATTTTAATTTATGTTAACGTCAACATTAATAATTTTGAACCAAAAGAACCTTA
>NC_069408.1:4700186-4785186 GCF_026875155.1 Cherax quadricarinatus | reverse complement strand
ATGTGCTCGTAACAGAGAGTTGATGTAATGGGAACACCGTGTATTTTGGTTTTAATTAATAGATCCTGGAAGACAATGAATGATCTACAAGGAGGAAGGATCGAATCTCCACCGCTCTTTGTGGCGAATGATCCACGCAGACGAAGGATTGATCCTTCACCACTGTTTGTGCTGAGTGGTTATCTCTCTCCTACAGGCTATGTTTTCCTTCCCTCAAGAAGATAACATTTACTGTCATTATATAAATGGCATATACTGCCAACAAGAAGATAAGACACATGTGGTGCAGTCATACACAGAGGTTACTAATATAATGGAGAAGTGAAGATTTTGAGGTGTTCAGCTTCTTAGCCTAGATAGAAGTTGTTCAGTCTCTCAGTACTGGTCACTGAAGCAGAGGCACATATTTAGAGCTATGTGTACTGAAGCAGAGGTTAGGTGTAGCGGTTGGAAAACGAGTCAGAGGAGACTGGGAGTGTACACTGTCTTCGTATTTCCAATATTTTTTGAATATATATATATATATATATATATATATATATATATATATATATATATATATATATATATATAAAATATATATATATATATATATTATTATCACACTGGCCGATTCCCACCGAGGCAGGGTGGCCCGGAAAGGAAAAACTTTCACCATCATTCACTCCATCACTGTCTTGCCAGAAGGGTGCTTTACACTACAGTTTTTAAACTACAACATTAACACCCCTCCTTCAGAGTGCAGGCACTGTACTTCCCATCTCCAGGACTCAAGTCCGGCCTGCCGGTTTCCCTGAACCCCTTCATAAATGTTACTTTGCTCACACTCCAACAGCACGTCAAGTATTAAAAACCATTTGTCTCCATTCACTCCTATCAAACACGCTCACGCATACCTGCTGGAAGTCCAAGCCCCTAGCACACAAAACCTCCTTTACCCCCTCTCTCCAACCTTTCCTAGGCCGACCCCTACCCCGCCTTCCTTCCACTGCAGACTGATACACTCTTGAAGTCATTCTATTTCGTCCCATTCTCTCTACATGTCCGAACCACCTCAACAACCCTTCCTCAGCCCTCTGGACAACAGTTTTGGTAATCCCGCACCTCCTCCTAACTTCCAAACTACGAATTCTCTGCATTATATTCACACCACACATTGCCCTCAGACATGACATCTCCACTGCCTCCAGCCTTCTCCTTGCTGCAACATTCGTCACCCATACTTCACACCCATATAAGAGCGTTGGTAAAACTATACTCTCATACATTCCCCTCTATGCCTCCAAGGACAAAGTTCTTTGTCTCCACAGACTCCTAAGCGCACCACTCACTCTTTTCCCCTCATCAATTCTATGATTCACCTCATCTTTCATAGACCCATCCGCTGACACGTCCACTCCCAAATATCTGAATACTTTCACCTCCTCCATACTCTCTCCCTCCAATCTGATATTCAATCTTTCTTCACCTAATCTTTTTGTTATCCTCATAACCTTACTCTTTCCTGTATTCTCCTTTAATTTTCTTCTTCTGCACACCCTACAAAATTCATCCACCAATCTCTGCAACTTCTCTTCAGAATCTCCCAAGAGCACAGTGTCATCAGCAAAGAGCAGCTGTGACAACTCCCACTTTGTGTGTGATTCTTTATCTTTTAACTCCACGCCTCTTGCCAAGACCCTCGCATTTACTTCTCTTACAACCCCATCTATAAATATATTAAACAACCACGGTGACATCACACATCCCTGTCTAAGGCCTACTTTTACTGGGAAATAATTTCCCTCTTTCCTACATACTCTAACTTGAGCCTCACTATCCTCGTAAAAACTCTTCACTGCTTTCAGTAACCTACCTCCTACACCATACACTTGCAACATCTGCCACATTGCCCCCCTATCCACCCTGTCATACGCCTTTTCCAAATCCATAAATGCCACAAAGACCTCTTTAGCCTTATCTAAATACTGTTCACTAATATGTTTCACTGTAAACACCTGGTCCACACACCCCCTAACCTTTCCTAAAGCCTCCTTGTTCATCTGCTATCCTATTCTCCGTCTTACTCCTAATTCTTTCAATAATAACTCTTCCATACACTTTACCAGGTATACTCAGCAGACTTATCCCCCTATAATTTTTGCACTCTCTTTTATCCCCTTTGCCTTTTTATACAAAGGAACTATGCATGCTCTCTGCCAATCCCTAGGTACCTTACCCTCTTCCATACATTTATTAAATAATTGCACCAACCACTCCAAAACTATATCCCCACCTGCTTTTAACATTTCTATCTTTATCCCATCAATCCCGGCTGCCTTACCCCCTTTCATTTTACCTACTGCCTCACGAACTTCCCCCACACTCACAACTGGCTCTTCCTCACTCCTACAAGATGTTATTCCTCCTTGTCCTATACACGAAATCACAGCTTCCCTATCTTCATCAACATTTAACAATTCCTCAAAATATTCCCTCCATCTTCCCAATACCTCTAACTCTCCATTTAATAACTCTCCTCTCCTATTTTTAGCTGACAAATCCATTTGTTCTCTTGGCTTTCTTAACTTGTTAATCTCACTCCAAAACTTTTTCTTATTTTCAACAAAATTTGTTGATAACATCTCACCCACTCTCTCATTTGCTCTCTTTTTACATTGTTTCACCACTCTCTTAACCTCTCTCTTTTCTCCATATACTCTTCCCTCCTTGCATCACTTCTACTTTGTAAAAACTTCTCATATGCTAACTTTTTCTCCCTTACTACTCTCTTTACATCATGATTCCACCAATCGCTCCTCTTCCCTCCCGCACCCACTTTCCTGTAACCACAAACTTCTGCTGAACACTCTAACACTACATTTTTAAACCTACCCCATACCTCTTCGACCCCCATTGCCTATGCTCTCATTAGCCCATCTATCCTCCAATAGCTGTTTATATCTTACCCTAACTGCCTCCTCTTTTAGTTTATAAACTTTCACCTCTCTCTTCCCTGATGCTTCTATTCTCCTTTTATCCCATCTACCTTTTACTCTCAGTGTAGCTACAACTAGAAAGTGATCTGATATATCTGTGGCCCCTCTATAAACATGTACATCCTGAAGTCTACTCAACAGTCTTTTATCTACCAATACATAATCCAACAAACTACTGTCATTTCGCCCTACATCATATCTTGTATACTTATTTATCCTCTTTTTCTTAAAATATTTATTACCTATAACTAAACCCCTTTCTATACAAAGTTCAATCAAAGTGCTCCCATTATCATTTACACCTGGCACCCCAAACTTACTACCACACCCTCTCTAAAAGTTTCTCCTACTTTAGCATTCAGGTCCCCTACCACAATTACTCTCTCACTTGGTTCAAAGGCTCCTATACATTCACTTAACATCTCCCAAAATCTCTCTCTCTCCTCTGCATTCCTCTCTTCTCCAGGTGCATACACGCTTATTATGACCCACTTTTCGCATCCAACCTTTACTTTAATCCACATAATTCTTGAATTTACACATTCATATTCTCTTTTCTCCTTCCATAACTGATCATTTAAAATTACTGCTACCCCTTCCTTTGCTCTAACTCTCTCAGATACTCCAGATTTAATCCCATTTATTTCCCCCCACTGAAACTCCCCTACCCCCTCAGCTTTGTTTCGCTTAGGGCCAGGACATCCAACTTCTTTTCATTCATAACATCAGCAATCATCTGTTTCTTGTCATCCGCACTACATCCACGCACATTAAGCATCCCAGTTTTATAAAGTTTTTCTTCTTCTCTTTTTTAGTAAATGTCTTCAGGAGAAGGGTTACTAGCCCATTGCTCCCGGCATTTTATATATATATATATATATATATATATATATATATATATATATATATATATATATATAATATATATATATATATATGTATATATATATATATATATATATATATATATATATATATATATATATATATATATATATATATATATATATTGGAAATACGAAAGCAGTGTGTATGTTCAAGAGGCCTTACATAAAAAATAAACGAACAATAATATTTTATATATATATGTATTCAGAGAGGCCAATAAAATAAAACTAACAGATTCTCTTCACAAACTCAAAATTAAAATAGTATTTTGTATTTACACGGTGGACCTTTGTGGTGTGGGGAGTTGAACCATTATTTAAAAGAGTTTCAACGTTGGCACGAAATAAAAGAGCGTCTGGCTGATGTTCCAACATTTTCAAAAATCACGTCACTGATACATAAGTGTTTTTTTTTTTTTTTAGGATGGTGAAAATAATTCACTTTTGTCTCTCTTTGTAATTTATATGTAAAGCATTTCTGGAGTTTTATGTACACTGGGTGTGAGGTGTACACGGTGTGAGGTGTACACGGTGTGGGGTGTACACGGTGTGAGGTGTACACGGTGTGGGGTGTACACGGTGTGAGGTGTAAACGGTGTGAGGTGTACACGGTGTGAGGTGTACACGGTGTGAGGTGTACACGGTGTGGGGTCTACAGGGTGTGGGGTGTACAGGGTGTGAGATGCACACAGTGTTAGGTGTACAGTGGTTGTGAGGTATACACGGTGTGAGGTATATGCAGGGTAAGAGGTGTACATGGTGTGAAGTGTACACGGTGTGGGATATACAGGGTGTGGGGATGTACACTGTGTGAGGTGTACACGATGTGAAATGTACAGATGTGGGGTGTACAAGGGGTAAGGTGTACACGGTGTGAGATGTACACGGTGTTGGGTGTACAAGGGGTGAGGTGTTGTTAACGTGTTCAGTTGTTATTAAATTGTTGATAATCAAGCATTGTTTTGTTAATTTTGGTAATTAATGTTCCCTCCCTCCCCTCCATCCCTCCCCTCCATCCCTCCCCTCCATCCCTCCCTTCCTCCCTTCCCTCCTTTCCTTCTCCCTCTTTCCCTCCCCCCTCTCTCCTTCCAACCTTCCTCTCTCCCCTCTTTCCCTCCCCCTCCCTCTCTCCCCTTTTTCCCTCCATTCCCTCCCTCCATCCTAACATCCTTCACTCCTGCTTCCCTCCTACACAGGTGGGAGTCTATGATCCGTATAACAGTCAAATATTGGTGAGCCAATTTTAGTGTTGCTCCCTAAATCCATCCCACACACCAGCGGTATGACGTAGATCAGCTTGGGTGTGGTCATGGGTTTGGTCATGGGTGTGGTCATGGGTGTGGTCATGGGTGTGGGTGTGGTCATGGGAGTGACCGGGGGGTGTTTGTGTTTGTGTGTGGGAGGGGGGTGGGCAGTCTCCCACCAAGGTATGGTTACCAAAAAAAAAAATACATTCACCATTTTTCACTGAATCACTGTGACGCCAGAAATGTGTTAATGTCACAGGTCAGATGACCCTGCAAACTACAACACGCTCACCACTCCCTCAGAGTGCAGGCACTCTACGTACCGCCTCCAGGACTCAAGTCTGGTATCCCTTGAATTCCCTCATAAATACCACCTCGCTCACACTAACAGTACGGCACGTCACTATTGCTAATAATACCACCAGACATCCTCAGACAGTAACTATGCAGGGTAATATATTAAGGCAATATTAAAAGCCCTCAACAGATTATTGTATTTTACGGCGAATACGCTCCTGTGTCGAGGACGCCCCTCTAATTCTGATTGGTTAAATTTGAGGGGGTGGGGAGAGTAAAGGGTACTTTGGCCTCCAAGACTCTGGGTAAAGTTTCAAGACGTATTCTGGGGAAAAAATAGCGTCTTCGACGCCGTAAAATACGATAAATCCGAAGTTGGAAGTGCACGGTCTGTTCAAAGTGACCATGCAACTGATTTTGCTGCTACAACCTTGTCTCCACTCCCGTCTAACGCGCTCGTGCAGGCCTGTGTGATGATTAAGCCTAGCACTCAAAACCTTCTGTACCCCTAACCCTTCTTTGGACCATCCTCTACCCCTCCTTACACCCCAAATTTATACGCCCTATATGATGTGATGTCCGTACTGCGTTAGACCAGCTAATGGGCCCCGCCTCCTCTGACTCGTTTTCCAACCGCTACACCTAACCTCTGCTTCAGTACACATAGCTCTAAATATGTGCCTCTGCTTCAGTGACCAGTACTGAGAGACTGAACAACTTCTATCTAGGCTAAGAAGCTGAACACCTCAAAATCTCCACTTCTCCATTATATTAGTAACCTCTGTGTATGACTGCACCACATGTGTCTTATCTTCTTGTTGGCAGTATATGCCATTTATATAATGACAGTAAATGTTATCTTCTTGAGGGAAGGAAAACATAGCCTGTAGGAGAGAGATAACCACTCAGCACAAACAGTGGTGAAGGATCAATCCTTCGTCTGCGTGGATCATTCGCCACAAAGAGCGGCGGAGACTCGATCCTTCTATTAATTAAAACCAAAACACACGGTGTTTCCATTACATCAACTCTCTGTTACGAGCACATTAAGAAACATTTAAATTTAGCTCCGACATTCGACGTTTCATTGAACGCCAGGAAAAAGACGCATGTTTATTTGCAATTAAAAAAAACTGATTTGTTTGTTCATTTTTAAAGAAAGGGCTTAATTAGGGGTTCGCTGGACGAGGTAATTGAGCAGCGTTGAGTTGCTACACTGGCGCTGCTCTCGTGTCACCAGCACCAACAGGCTGGCTAATAGATGCAATGTTACCACCTGACAGTAATTACCCTGATATTGGTGGTGATGGTGGTTGGTGGTGGTGGTGGGTGGTTTTTGGAGGTGCTGCTGTTGATGTTTGGTCCTGCAAGAGCAGCTGCAGCTGACGCTGGAAAAATTTGGGCTGTGGTTGCTATTTCTTATGCTGGTATTGCTGTGGTTGGTGCCTCTGCTGTGTCTGCTGGAGCAGTCACTCTTGTTCTGGTTATTGTTCCTGTCGTCTTTGTGATTGTTGCTGTAGATTGTTGCTGTAGATTGTTGCTGTGGTGGTTGTGGTAGTTTATGTGGTGGTTGTGGTAGTTTGCTGAGGTGGTTGTGGTTGTTGTTGTAGTGGCTGTGGTTCTTGCTGTGGTGGTTGTGATTCTTGCTCTGGAGGTTGTGGTCGTTGTGGTTGTTGCTGTGGTGGTTGTGGGTGTTACTGTGGTGGCTGTTGTTGTTGCTGTGGTGATTGTGGTTGTTGTGGTGGTTGTGGCTCGCTCTTGTGGTTGTTGCTGTGGTGGTTGTGGCTCTTGCTGCGGTGGTTGTGGTTATTGTTGAAGTGTCTGACATGCTGCTGCTGCTGCTGCTGCTGCTGCTGCTGCTGCTGCTGCTGCTGTTGGAGAGCATTCCTGCACGTCGTACCTTCATCTGAAACTGCATAACGTGCTGGCTTTACCACTGTAGTGTAAACAGATAACAAAGAGACGTTGTTGCAACATTAATATTAAATAGTAGGAGGCGATGAGGTACGTTGCAATGTTATTACCAAAGTAGAAAGTGTTAATTTGTCCCCCCCTTTCTCTCTCTCTCCCTTTCTCTCTCTCTCTCTCCTCTCTCTCTTCTCCCTTTTCTCTCTCTCAGGAGTTACCACAACAGACATACAATAAAAAATCTTCGTTGCTTGAGTATCGTTTTCAGATAGTGGCGCTGAATGTTGGAGTTTGTCTTGCACGCGCGCAAAGCACAACACACACACACGCACACACACACCTTTCTCTGAAAATATATATATATATATATTTATATATATATATATATAATATATATATATTTAATTTATTAGCCCCCACTGGCCGATTCCCCCCAAGGCAGGGTGGCCCGAAAAAGAAAGACTTTCACCATCATTCACTCCATCACTGTCTTGCCAGAAGGGTATTTTACACTACAGTTCTTAGACTGCAACATTAACACCCCTCCCTCAGAGTGCAGGCACTGTACTTCCCATCTCCAGGACTCAAGTCCGGCCTGCCGGTTTAAGAACATAAGAACATAAGAACGAAGGAACACTGCAGAAGGCCTACTGGCCCATGCGAGGCAGGTCCAAGTCTCCTACCGGCTTAAGCCAATGCACCCAACCTAGTCAGGTCAGGTCACATTGACTTAAGGAGGAACACGGCAACCGACCTGGTAGCACAAGCTATCAGGTCTAACTCACACCCACCCACATCTACTCATGTATTTATCCAACCTATTTTTAAAAACTACACAACGTTCTGGCCTCTAAACGGTATTGGGAGTTTGTTCCACTCATCCACAACTCTATTTTCCAAACCAGTACTTTCCTATATCCTTCCTGAATCTGAATTTTTTTTCCCAAATTAAAACCATTGCTGCGAGTCCTGTCTAGGCTAGATATTTTTAGCACACTATTTAATCCCTTTATTTATTCCTGTCTTCCATTTATACACCTCAATCATATTCCCCCCCAATTCTACGTCTTTCTAGAGAGTGCAGTTTCAGGGCCCTTAGTCTATCCTCATAGGGAAGGTTTTGATACATGGGATCAACTTTGTCATCCTCCTTTGTACATTTTCCAGAGAATTTATATCCTTCTGTAATACGGTGACCAAAACTGTGCGCATAATCTAAATGAGGCCTAACCAAGGATGTATAGAGTTGAAGAACAACCTGAGGACTCCTATTTTTTATGCTTCTTGATATGAAGCCAAGGATTCTATTAGCTTTAATTGCGAACACTTATGCACTGTTGTCTTGGTTTCAGATTACTGCTAACCAGAACTCCTAAATCTTTTTCGCAATCCGTAATATTAAGATCCACATTATTTAGTTTATATGTGGCATGGTTATTGTCCTGTCAAAAATTTAGAACTTTGCTTTTGTCTATATTAAACTGCATCTGCCACTTCTCCGACCACTGCATCAGTCTATTCAAATCTTCCTGGAGTGCTCGAATGTCCTCGTCAGAATGAATTCGACGGCCTATTTTGGTGTCATCGGCAAACTTGCGATGTCGCTCTTTATCCCCTCATCTATGTCGTTTATGTAGATTGTAAAACAGCAGGGGGCCCAACACTGACCCTGTGGAACACCGCTCGTGACGCTTCCCCCACTCTGATTTCTCCCCATTTATGCAAACTCTCTGCTGCCTATTTGTCAACCATGCCTCTATCCAGGAAAAAATTTCTCCTCCTATTCCATGTGCTTTAATTTTCCTCAATAGTCTCTGATGTGGGACCTGTCAAAAGCCTTACTGAAGTCCATATACACAATATCATATTCATTACCATGATCTACCTCCTCAAATCCCTTAGTGAAAAAAGTTAATAAATTCGTAAGGCGGGAAAACGCCCCTTTGAAAAACCAGCTGAGATTCGTTGATTAATTTATGCTTTTCAAGGTGGCTACGAACTGCCTCGGCAATTATTGATTCCATAAATTTTCCCACTATGGAGGTTAGGCTTATTGGTCTATAGTTCGAACTATGGACCTGTCACCTGTTTTGAAAATAGGTATCACATTTGCCATTTTCCACTTATCTGGCACCATGCCGTTGTAGGTAGTTGAAAAGTTACCCAAAAGGTGTGCAAGCTCCCCCTTTAAACACCTTAGAACCCTTGCATACAGTTCATCGGGCCGGGGGATTTGTTAGTTTTAATTTATCTATTTCCCAAAGGGGCCCATGCACTTGTGACCAAATAGTGCCAGTTTATTATTCCTTTTCTACATAATTTTTTTTACTGGAATATCGTGGTACCCCTCCTGTGAAAAAACTGAAGGAAGTATGTGTTAAAAATTCTACACATTTCCTTACATGTCAGTGATGACCGGGGAACTTTTTGGGGGGTTCTTGTCCCTGATCTTACTTCTGTATCCTGAAAAAACCCTTTTTGGGTTAGTCTTGATTCTCTTGCAACTTTAACCTCATAATCTTTTTTTTGCTTTTTAATTCCCTTTTTTATTTCTCTTTTAACTGAATTATCGATTTCTCAATTCCCCCTCTCCTTTTTTGTTTCCCTTTATGCCTCTCTTTTGACCAATAGATTTTTTTAATCTATTGTTACCATTTAGGATTTTTTTGTTTGATCTGATTTCCCTTTGGAACAAAATTTGTGAGCAGCTAGAACTATGCCCGGGAAAGCATCATGGCAACCATACCCCTACCTGCCCCTTAGCAGGTCTTTCCAGTTCAGCCCACCTAAAAATTTTTTCAGTCTATAAAAATCGCCAAGCAAAAGTTGGGACGGAGACTTGTTTGCCATTATTGGGGAATTCCATGATATATTAAAACTGGGATTTGTGATCATTTCCCCAAGCTCATCTTAAACTAGATTTTTAAATTAGTTTTTCCCCTATGGAAAGAACCAAGTAAAGGGAGGTTATTTCCCTAGTTGGCTCTTACAAATTTTTTTAAAAAACAACCCTGGATCGTATCAAGAAAGTCACCTACTCTAATTTCCTGTCAAATTTGCCCCAGTAAATCTGTCTATAGTGAAACTCCCATTAGAAACATTTTGTAGTAATGCCTTACAATTTCGTCCCTAGAAGTTTCCACTTTCCCCATCAAAATTTGGGGCCCTGTAAATCACACCCAAAATTAGTTTTTCTCGGCCCCCGAGAACTGTAACCAAAAAATTTGGGCTGACGCTTCTAATTTAATATCTTGTCAAAAAACAAATTTAAAATTTTCTCTGACATACATCGCTACCCACCCCCTTTCCTGTTGACCCTGTCGTGTGGAATAATTTATAGCCTTGTATGTGAATTTCAGGGGGCATCTTTTATCTTTCAGATTAAGCCGGTCTCTGTTATAGAAATAATATCTTGTTTCCTGCATTTGAAATTAATCTTAGCTATCTATCTTATTTTTTACACTCCTGTATTAGTTAGTAAACCCTTAAAGGGAGTAGCCCTTTGTGCCCTTGCTGTCCCCCTTTGTTTGCTGACCGATTATTGTTTTTATTTATAACTTCTGCTAAATGCCTTTTATACATTTACTGTTCCAAACCCCAAAGTGTTTGAACCTGCTTTTTTCCCAACACCCATCCCTCTATCTTCCTTCGTTTAAAATCATAGGCATTTCCCAATGGCCTTCTCATCGAGTCTCAAGTGCTACCACCCGCCCCGAGAGAGTACCCACCCCTTGCATACATTCATGTTTGCCAAAAAAAGTTTTTCCCAGTTGTCAATGAATGGGTTGCAATTTCCTTGCAGTATCTGTTAGCCAGCAATTTACACCAATTGCCCTAAAAAACCATTCATTTCCTACTCCCCTTCTGGGCAAGTGCACATATGTTTGGGGACCCCTCCTTTGCTTAATGAAATCTATAGTGACTGTATTTCTAGCAGTCTTCTCTCCTACCTTCCCAATATCATTTCCCCCAGCACTGGACAGATAAGGGGTTTTGTTCCCATTACCTGACGTGATATTACCCAGCCTGTTGAAATGTCCCAACCCCGCCCCGGGAAGCCCCTCTATCTCTCTCTTCTTATTCCTTTTAAAAAAAGCACGGTCAATATTTTACCTGAAGTCCCCAACCACAAAAATGCGCTTGCCTCATTAGCAGGGGCAGTAGTACCCTTCCCTTCACTGGCCACTAAATAATTCATCCTGAAGAACGGGAAAAGCGATTTTTCCCTTCAGATCTTCACTTTTAAAACTTTCCTTACTCTGATGGTTCCCTTTATGTGAACCCTCGCCACTTGTGGGGGTGTGGATGCACCTCACTGTGGGAGCCGTTGTACCTCCCCAAACAGCCTCCTCCAGCGAGAGGGAAAACTGCACCTCATGCTAGAAACCTATTCCCCACAACTCAGCCACCTCACACTCTCTCCCGACCCCTTGAGGTGGACCTTCGCCCCCTAATCTCCCCCTGGAGAAGCAAGACCTCCTCCTTCAACTCTCCAACCCAATTTTTAAAACACTGCAGGAGCAAACCATGTTTGAAAAGTCCACACTAATCCCAAACAGCTCAGGGGCTGTGACCTACTGACGATGACCCCTGAGTACTGAATCCCTTCATAAATGTTACTTTGTCACCCCAAAAAGCACGTCAAGTATTAAAAACCCTTTGTTCCCTTCCTCCTATCAAAAAAGATCACGCATGCCCGCTGGAAGTCCAAGCCCCTCGCACACAAAAAACCCCCTTTCCCCCCCCCTCCCAAACCCTTTTCCCAGGCCCACCCCCACCCCCCCTTCCTTCGTACAGCGATGCAAACCCTGAAGTCATTTGTTTTGTCCCTTTCTTACTGTCCTAACTACCTTAACAACCCTTCTTCAGCCCTCTGGACAACAGTTTTGGCAATCAGCCTTCTCCTCGCTGCAACATTCATCACTCATGCTTCACACCCATATAAGAGCGTTGGTAAAACTATACTCTCATACATTCCCCTCTTTGCCTCCAAGGACAAAGTTCTTTGTCTCCACAGACTCCTAAGTGCACCGCTCACCCTTACCACCTCATATTTCATAGATCCATCCGCTGACACGTTCACTCCCAAATATATGAATACATTCACCTCCTCCATACTCTCTTCCTCCAATCTGATATCCAATCTTTCATCACCTAATCTTTCTGTTATCCTCATAACCTTACTCTGTCCTGTATTCACTTTTAATTTTCTTCTTTTGCACACCCTACCAGATTCATCCACCAACCTCTGCAACTTCTCTTCAGAATCTCCCAAGAGCACAGTGTCCTCAGCAAAGAGCAACTGTGACAACTCCCACTTTGTGTGTGATTCTTTATCTTTTAACTCCACGCCTTTTGCCAAGACCCTTGCATTTACTTCTCTTACAACCCCATCTATAAATAATTAAACAACCCACGGTGACATCACACATCCTTGCCTATATATATATATATATATAATATATATTTATATATATATATATAATATATATTTTTATATATATATATATATATATATATATATACACCACCCTGGGAGGTACTACTGTCCTGCCAAGTGAGTGTAAAAGGAAAGCCTGTAATTGTTTTACATGATGGTAGGATTGCTGGTGTCTTTTGTCTGTCTCATAAATATGCAAGATTACAGGTACGTCTTGCTACTTCTACTTACACTTAGGTCACACTACACATACATGTACATCTTTATTTATACACACTCATCTGAGTTTTTTTTTTTATTTTATCTTAATAGTTCTTGATCTTGTTACTTTTTCTTTTATATCCATGGGGAAGTGGAATAAGAATCTTTCCTCCGTAAGCCAAGCGTGTTGTGAAAGTCAACTAAAATGCCGGGAACAATGGGCTAGTAATCCTTTTCCTGTAATTATTACTAAAAAGAATAAGAAGAAGAAAATTATCTGAATGTGCGTGGATGTTGTGCAAATGATAAGAAAGAGATGATTGTGGATGGTATGAATGAGAAGAAACTGGATGTCCTGGCTTTAAGTGAAACAAAGCTGAAGGGGGTGGGAGAGTTTCAATGGAGAGGAATAAATGGGATTAGGTCAGGGGTTTCAAATAGAGTTGGAGCTAAAGAAGGAGTAGCAATAATGTTGAAGGATAAATTATGGCAGGAAAAGAGGGACTATAAATGTATTAATTCAAGGATTATGTGGAGTAAAATGAAGATTGGATGTGAAAAGTGGGTTATAGTAAGCGTATATGCACCTGGAGAAGAGAGAAGTGTAGAGGAGAGAGAGAGATTTTGGGAAGTGAGAGTAATGGTGGTTGGGGATTTCAATGCTAAAGTGGGCAAAAATGTTGTGGAGGGAGTAGTAGGTAAATTTGGGGTGCCAGGGGTAAATGAAAATTGGAAGCCTTTAATTGAGCTATGTGTAGAAAGAGGTTTGCTAATAAGTAATACATATTTTATGAAGAAGAGGATAAATAAATATACAAGGTATGATATAGCATGTAATGAAAGTAGTTTGTTAGATTATGTATTGGTGGATAAAAGGTTGATGGGTAGGGTCCAGGATATTCACGTTTATAGAGGGGTAACTGATAAATCGGATCATTATTTAGTTGTAGCTACAGTTAGAGTAAGAGGTAGGTGGGAAAAGAGGAAAATGGCAACAGCAAGCAAGAGGGAGGTGAAAGTGTATAAACTAAGGGAGGAGGAAGTTCAGGTGAGATATAAGCACCAATTGGCAGAAAGTTGGGCTGGTGCAGGTATGAATAGTGGGAGGGTTGAAGAGGGTTGGAATAGTTTTCAAAATGCAGTATTAGAATGTGGGGCAGAAGTTTGTGGTTATAGGAGGGTGGGTGCAGGAGGAAAGAGGAGTGATTGGTGGAATGATGAAGTAAAGGGTGTGATAAAAGAGAAAAAGTTAGCTTATGAGAGTTTTTTACAAATCAGAAGTGTTATAAGAAAAGTGGAATACATAGAGAATAAAAGAAAGGTGAAGAGAGTGGTAAGAGAGTGCAAAAGAAGAGCAAGAAATTTTAGCGAAAATTAGAAAAATTTTTGGAGTTAAACAAGTTAAGAAATCCTTGTGAACGAATGGATTTGTCAGTTAAAAACAGAGTAAGGGAGTTAGTAGATGGGGAGATGGAGGTTTTGGGTAGATGGCGAGAATATTTTGAGGAACTTTTAAATGCCGACGAAGAAAGGGAGGCGGTAATTTCATGCACTAGCCAGGGAGATATATCATCTTTAGGAGTGAAGAAGAACAGGATGTGAGTGTGGGGGAGGTGCGTGAGGCATTACGTAGAATGAAAGGGGGTAAAGCAGCTGGAACTGACAGGATCATGACAGAAATGTTAAAAGCAGCGGGGGATATAGTGTTGGAGTGGTTGATATTTTTGTTTAATAAATGTATGAAAGAGGGGAAGGTACCTAGAGATTAGCAGAGAGCATGTATAGTCCCTTTATATAAAGAGAAGGTGGACAAAAGAGACTAAAAAATATAGAGGAATAAGTTTACTGAGTATACCAGGAAAAGTGTATGGTAGGGTTATAATTGAAAGAATTAGAGGTAAGACAGAATGTAGGATTGTGGATGAGCAAGGAGGTTTTAGAGTGGGTAGGGGATGTGTAGATCAAGTGTTTACAATTGAAGCATAGATGTGAACAATATTTAGATAAAGGTAGGGAAGTTTTCATTGTATTTTTATGGATTTAGAAAAGGCATATGATAGAGTGGATACGGGGACAAAGTGGCAGATGTTGCAAGTATATGGAATAGGTGGTAACTTACTAAATGCTGTAAAGAGATTTTATGAGGATAGTGAGGCTCAGGTTAGGGTGTGTAAAAGAGAGGGAGACTACTTCCCAGTAAAAGTAGGTCTTGGACAGGATGTGTAATGTCACCATGGTTGTTTAATATAGTTATAGATGGGGTTGTAAAAGAAGTAAATGCTAGGGTGTTCGGGAGAGGGGTGGGATTAAATTTTGGGGAATCAAATACAAAATGGGAATTGACAGAGTTGCTTTTTGCTGATGATACTATGCTTATGGGAGATTCTAAAAAGAAAAATTGCCGAGGTTAGTGAACGAGTTTGGGAATGTGTGTAAAGGTAGAAAGTTAAAAGTGAACATAGAAAAGAGTAAGGTGATGAGGGTATCAAATGATTTAGATAAAGAAAAACTGGATATCAAACTGGGGAGGAGTATGGAAGAAGTGAATGTTTTCAGATACTTATGAATGTTTTCAGATACTTATTGCACTTTACCTCATTATTCCTCCAATCACTCCTCTTTTCTCCTGCACCCACCCTCCTATAGCCACAAACTTCTGCCACACTTTAAAACTATCCCAACCCTCTTCAACCCCCCTCCCCCCACTACCCGTACTTCACTAGCCCACCTTTCTGCCAATAGCTGCTCATATCTCACCCTAACTTCGTCCTCCTTTAGTTTATAAACTTTCACCTCTCTCTTACTTGCTGTTGCCATTTTCCTTCTGTCCCATCTACCTCCTACTCTAACTGTAGCTACAACTAAATAATGATCCAATATATCTGTTGCCCCTCTATAAACTTGTACATCTTGGAGCCTCTCCATCAACCTTTTATCCATCAATACATAATCTAACAAACTTCTTTCTTTCGTGCTATATCATACCCTGTGTACTTATTTATCCACTTTTTCAAAAAATATGTATTACTTATTACCAAACCTCTTTCTACACATAGTTCAATAAAAGGCTCCCCATTTTCATTTACCCCTGGCACCTCAGATTTACCTACTACTCCCTGCACAACATTTTTACCCACTTTAGCATTGAGATCCCCAACCACAAGTACTATCTCACTTGCTTCAAAACTCTCCACGCACTCACTCGACATTTCCCAAACTCTCCCTCTCTCTCCTCTACATTTCTCTCTTCTCCAGGTGCATACACACTTCCTATAACCCACTTTTCACATTCAACCCTTATTTTACTCCAGATAATCCTTGAATTTATACATTTATATTCCCTTTTTTCCTGCCATAAGTTATCCTTCAACATTATTGCTACTCCTTCTTTAGCTCTAACTCTATTAGAAACCCCTAACCTAACCCCATTTATTTCTCCCCACATAAACTCTCCCACCCCCTTCAGCTTTGTTTCACTTAGAGCCAGGACATCCAGCTTCTTTTCATTTGCATTACAACTGCGCACATTCAAACACTCCACCTTGACGGCTTTCTTCTTCTTTTTATTAGACTATATGGGAAAAGGGGTTACTAGCCCATTGCTCCTGGCATTTTAGTTGACTTTTACATCACGCATGGCTTACGGAGGAAAGATTCCCTTTCTTCTCCCAATGGATATGAAAGGAGAAGTAATAAGAACAAGAACTATTCGGGATGACATATATATATATATATATATATATATATATATATATATATATATATATATATATATATATATATATATATATAATATATATATGTGTGTGTGTGTGTGTGTGTGTGTGTGGTGTGTGTACTCACCTAATTGTACTCACCTAATTGTGGTTGCAGGGTCGATACTCAGCTCCTGGCCCCGCCTCTTCACTGATCGCTACTGGGTCCTCTCTCTCTGCTTCCTGAGCTTTGTCATACCTCTTCTTAAAACTATGTATGGTTCCTGCCTCCACTACTTCACTTGCTAGGCTATTCCACTTGCTGACAACTCTATGACTGAAGAAATACTTCCTAACGTGTGTGTGTGTTTAAAATTCTCAGAGCAGGCGAAATATTCACAAACACCAATCTCAGGTCGAGGGAGACTCGAACCTATGAACCTTGGAACAATGCACGCAGTAGTCTACTCACCGTACCATACTGGTCCAATACCTTGGCGCCCAGCCAATGCTAGACGTCTTGGTCGAAGGCAACCAGCATTCAGGCAGGTGGTATTAGCTATTTCATCTCATCCCCTGCATGCATCGACGGACAAGAGATTTTTACAATGTTTAGAATTCGCAGAACAGGCGAAATATTCTCAAACATCAACCTCAGGCTGGCTTCCTTGGACCAAAAACGTTTAGCGTAGGTTCGAATCTTCTTCGGCATGAGATTGGTGTTTGTGAATATATATATATATATATATATATATATATATATATATATATATATATATATATATATATATATATGTGTGTGTGTGTGTGTGTGTGTGTGTGTGTGTGTGTGTGTGTGTGTTGTGCAAAAATCGCGAACAAGCGATCCAAGTTGTAAAACGATAGCTCTAGGCCTTTTGTCTTGCCCTCAACACATCATAAGGAAACTGATTTGCTGGACTTCCTATTAATTTCTGCAACATTGCAAATTCTGATAATGTGTTGATTGGAACACGAAAGGTATAGAGCTATCATTTAACTCCCCCGAGGTTTTTTTTGCATAATATATATATATATATATATATATATATATATATATATATATATATATATATATCTTCTTCTTTCAACACACCGGCCGTATCCCACCGAGGCGGGGTGGCCCAAAAGGAAAAACGAAAGTTTCTCCTTTTACATTTAGTAATATATACAGGAGAAGAGGTTACTAGCCCCTTGCTCCCGGCATTTTAGTTGCCTCTTACAACACGCATGGCTTACGGAGGAAGAATTCTGTTCCACTTCCCCATGGAGATAAGAGGAAATAAACAAGAATAAGAACTAGAAAGAAAATAGAAGAAAACCCAGAGGGGTGTGTATATATGTGCTTGTACATGTATGTGTAGTGTGACCTAAGTGTAAGTAGAAGTAGCAAGACGTACCTGAAATCTTGCATGTTCATGAGACAGAAAAAAGGACACCAGCAATCCTACCATCATGTAAAACAATTACAGGCTTTCGTTTTACACTCACTTGGCAGGACGGTAGTACCTCCCTGGGCGGTTGCTGTCTACCAACCTACTACCTTGAATATATATATATATATATATATATATATATATGCAATAAGATCACAGTAAACAGGTGATATCAGAATATGCAAAACAACCACCATGAAAGGATAGTGAAATTCCAAGCGATTTCGTGACTTTTCACATTATCAAGGAACTATAAAGACAATACGTCAAAGGAAGGCATATAAAGGGTTTAGACCGCACATCATCATCACATCCCACAACAAAGCAACACCTTACTAGCGACGACACCCGAGTCATAAGAAGGGAGGAACACTGCAGCAGGCCCGTTGGCCCAACTAGACCGGTTCTTCACGACATCCCACATCCTATTAGTTTATATAAATTAAATCCATTTATAATTAATAAAATTTAATAATACATTGGACAAATAAAAAATTTTAATTCTTGGTTAGAATATTTTGTTAGTGGGATATGAAGCACCAGTCTAGTTGGGACAGCAGACCTACTGCAGTGCTCCTCCCTTCTTATGAGTCGGGTGTCGTCGCACGTCAGGTGTTGCTTTGTTGTGGGATGTGATTGTGAGGTGTGGCCTAGTCCCTTTATATGCCATACTTTGACGTATTGTCTATATAGTTTCTTGATAATATTAGAAGTCACGAAATATATATATATATATATATATATATATATATATATATATATATATATATATATATATATATATATATATATGTCGTGCCGAATAGGCAGAACTTGCCATCTTGGCTTAAATAGCAACGCTCATCTTGCCATATAGGACAAGTGAAAATTTGTGTATGCAATAATTTCGCCAAAATCATTCTGAACCTAACGAAAAAAATATATTTGATTGTGATTGTTTAGTTTTAAATTATTGTAAACAAATCTAAAATATATTTAGTTGGGTTAGGCTAAAATAAATTGTTCTTGTTATATTAAAGTTAGGTAAGTTTTCTAAGTTCCTTTTGATGCAAAATTATAAATTTTTACATTAACATTAATGAAAAATATATATCTTTAAACGTATAAGAGAAAATTTTAGAATGGACTTAATTTTAAATGAGTTCTTGCTAATTGACCAGTTTTACATATTCGGCACGACATATATATATATATATATATATATATATATATATATATATATATATATATATATATATATGCAAAACAACCACTCTGAAAGAATAGAGAAATTCCAAGCACTTTCGTGACTACTCACATTATCAAGGAACTATGAAAGTAAAGCATCCAAGAAAGCTATATAAGGGGTCTGGCCAGCACCTCACTATCAGATCCCACAACGGTTAAACACGTGACGCGCGCCGACCCAACTTGGATAGGTCCTTTGCACAACTCACCCACAAGCTATTCTACCCAAGAAAATTAAAAAAATATTATTTGTACAGTGTATTAAATTCTTCCCAAATTCTATTAATTATAAATGGATCTAATTTATATAAACCAAAGGAAATATTCATATTATTGTCAAAACTGCTTTTTATGAAACAAGATTCAATTATATTCCTGTCGACCATGGACTTGCTTGATACTACTTTCTCAACTTTTTGAAAATCAATTGGATGGTTAAAATCTCTTACATGAATAAATAGAGCATTGGAATCTTGTCCAGTTCTAATGCTATATTTATGTTGTTTTAATCTTAGTTCGAAATTTTTACCAGTTTGACCGTAATAAACTTTATCGCAAATTTTACAAGGAATCTTATAGACACATCCATCAGCATTTTGGGGGGAATTCTTTATCAAAAGTTTTTTTACTGTATCAAGATTTTTCAATACAACTTTAATATTAAAAGTCTTAAGAAGAGAAGGCATATCAACCAAGTTTTCATGGTAAGGGAGAACCAACATATCTTTAGTTGAATAAGGCTGGCTGTCCTTTTTTGGACTGTAAAAAGTATTTCTAGCAACTTTAAAAGATTTATCAATTACATTTCTTGGGTATTTTAAATCATTACCTATTTCATAAATTTTGGATATTTTAAAAATGCTAGAAATACTTTTTACAATCCAAAAAAGGACAACCAGCCTTATTCAACTAAAAATATGTTGGTTCTCCCTTACCATGAAAACTTGGTTGATATGCCTTCTCTTCTTAAGACTTTTAATATTAAAGTTGTATTAAAAAATCTTGATACAGTAAAAAAAACTTTTGATAAAGAATTCCCCCCAAAATGCTGATGGATGTGTCTATAAGATTCCTTGTAAAATTTGCGATAAAGTTTATTACGGTCAAACTGGTAAAAATCTCGAACTAAGATTAAAACAACATAAATATAGCATTAGAACTGGACAAGATTCCAATGCTCTATTTATTCATGTAAGAGATTTTAACCATCCAATTGATTTTCAAAAAGTTGAGAAAGTAGTATCAAGCAAGTCCATGGTCGACAGGAATATAATTGAATCTTGTTTCATAAAAAGCAGTTTTGACAATTATATGAATATTTCCTTTGGTTTATATAAATTAGATTCATTTATAATTAATAGAATTTGGGAAGAATTTAATAATACACTGGACAAATAATAATTTTTAAATTTTCTTGGGTAGAATAGTTTGACCTATCCAAGTTGGGTCGGCGCGCGTCAGGTGTTTAACCGTTGTGGGATCTGATAGTGAGGTGCTGGCCAGACCCCTTATATAGCTTTCTTGGATGCTTTACTTTCATAGTTCCTTGATAATGTGAGTAGTCACGAAAGCGCTTGGAATTTCTCTATTCTTTCAGAGTGGTTGTTTTGCATATTCTGAAATCACCTGTTTACTGTGATCTTATTGCATATATATATATATTATATAGATATATATATATATATATATATATATATATATATATATATATATATATATATATATATATATTATATATATATATATATATATGTCGTGCCGAATATGTAAAACTGGTCAATTAGCAAGAACTCATTTAAAATTAAGTCCTTTCTAAAATTTTCTCTTATACGTTTAAAGATATATTTTTTCATTAATGTTAATGAAAAAAAATTTCATTTTGCACCAAAAGAACCTTAGGAAATTACCTAACCTTATTATAACAAGCGCAATTTAATTTAGCCTAATCGAACTAAACATATTTTATATAAGTTTTCAATAATTTAATAATAAACAAACATAATGAAATATATTTTTTTCGTTAAATTCAGAATGATTTTTGCGAAATTATTGCATACACAAATATTCATTTGCCTTATTCGGCAACTAGAGCGTTCCTTTTTAAGCCAAAGTCGCAAATTCTACTTATTCGGCACAATGAATAATATATATATATATACATATATATATATAATATATATATATATATATATATATATATATATATATATATATATATTATATATATATATATATGTCGTGCCGAATATGTAAAACTGGTCAATTAACAAAAACTCATTTAAAATTAAGTCCTTTCTAAAATTTTCTCTTATACGTTTAAAGATATATTTTTTCATTAAAGTTAATGTAAAAAAATTTAATTTTGCACCAAAAGAACCTTAGAAAACTTACCTAACTTTATTAAGAAAATAAGAACATAACAAAGAAGGAACACTGCAACAGGCTTACTGACCCATGCGGAGCAGGTCCATGTCCCCTCCCCGGAATAGCCCAATGACCCACCCAGTTTGGTCACCTCCACTCAAGGAAGGAGCACTGCACCAGACCCAGCAGCACAAGCTAGTCAGGTCAAACTCACATCCACCCACACCCACTCATGTATTTATCTAACCTATTTTTAAAACTACACAACGTTTCAGCCTGAATAACTGTACTCGGGAGTTTGTTCCACTCATCCACAAACTCTATTACCAAACCAGTGCTTTCCTATATCCTTCCTGAATCTAATTTTTTCCAACTTGAAACCATTGCTGCGAGTCCTGTCTTGGCTGGAAATTTTCAGCACGCTATTTACATCCCCTTTATCTATTCCTGTTTTCCATTTATACACCTCGATCATATCCCCCCTATTTCTACGCCTTACGAGAGAGTGCAGATTCAGGGCCCTAAGTCTATCCTCATAGGGAAGATTTCTGATATATGGGATCAACTTTGTCATCCTCCTCTGTACGTTTTCCAGAGCATTTATATCCATTCTGTAATACGGTGACCTGAACTGAGCAGCATAGTCTAAATGAGGCCTAACCAAGGATATATAGAGTTGAAGAACAACCTGAGGACTTCTATTATTTATACTTCTAGATATGAAGCCAAGAATTCTGTTAGCTTTATTGCGAACACTAATGCACTGTTGTCTTGGTTTTAGATTACTGTTAACCAGAACTCCTAAATCCTTTTCGCAATCAGTAGTATTAAGATCTACATTATTTAGTTTTTATGTGGAATGGTTATTTACCTGACCAACATTTAGAACTTTGCATTTGTCAATATTAAACTGCATCTGCCACTTCTCCGACCATTGCATCAGTCTATTCAAATCATCCTGGAATGCTCTAGTGTCCTCATTAGAATGAACTGGACGGCCTATTTTGCTGTCATCAGCCAATTTGCTTATGTCATCATTTATTCCCTCATCTATGTCATTTATGTAAATTGTGAACAACAATGGACCCAACACTGACCCCTGAGGTACATCGCTTGTGACGTGCCCCCATCCTGATTTCTCCCCATTTATGGAAACTCTCTGCTGTCTATTTGTCAGCCATGCCTCTACCCAGGAAAAAATTTCTCCTCCTATTCCGTGTGCCTTAAGTTTCCTCAATAGTCTCTGGTGTGGAACTCTATCGAAAGCCTTACTGAAGTCCATATGCACAATATAATATTCATTACCATGATCTACCTCCTCAAACACCTTAGTGAAAAAAATTAGTAAATTCGTAAGACAGGAACGCCCCTTTGTAAAACCGTGTTGAGGTTCATTAATCAGTTTGTGCCTATCAAGATAGCTACGAATTGCTTCGGCAGTTATTGATTCCATAAATTTCCCCACTATGGAGGTAAGGCTTATTGGTCTATAGTTCGAAGCGAAGGACCTGTCACCTGCCTTGTAAATAGGTATTACATTTGCCATTTTCCACTTATCAGGCACTATGCCAGTTTGTAGTGATATGTTAAAAAGATTAGCCAAAGGTTTGCTAAGTTCCTCTTTACATTCCTTTAACACCCTTGCAAACAGTTCATCAGGACCAGGGGATTTATTAGGTTTTAGTTTCTCTATTTGTCTGAGGACCATGTCACTAGTTACCGCAATCGTGAATAGTTTATTATCATCCTGTTCTACATAATTTATTATTTCAGGAAAATCGCTAGTATTTTCCTGGGTGAAAACTGAGAGGAAATAGGTATTGAGAATTTCACACATATCCTTATCACTGTCAGTTATCTGACCAGAGTTACTCTTAAGTGGGCCAATCTTGTCCCTAGTCTTATTTCTGTATACCTGAAAGAACCCTTTTGGGTTACTCTTTGAATCCCTTGCGACCTTAGCCTCATAATCCCTTTTTGCTTTCCTTATTCCTTTCTTTATTTCTCTCTTTAATTGAATATATTGATTTCTTAACTGCCCATCCCCTATTTTGATACGCCTATATTTGCCTCTCTTTTGACCAATGAGATATTTTAATCTATTGTTCATCCATTTGGGATCATTTTTGTTAGATCTAATTTCTCTACTAGGAACAAAAGTTGTCTGGGCAGCTAGAACTATGCTTTGAAAAAGTCATATTGGCAACCAAGATCACCTACCTGACCCATAGTCAGGACATCCCAATTTAGCTCACCCAGGTAATTTTTCAGTCCCATGAAGTAGGCCAAGCGAAAATCTGGGACAGAGACTTGATTGCAGTTATCTGGGTAATTCCATGATATATTGAAACTAAGTGATCACTTTCCCCAGGCTCATCATTAACCTCAATATTATTAATTAGTGAATCTTTGTTGACAAGAACTAAGTCAAGCAGATTATTTCCTCTAGTTGGTTCTGTCACAACCTGTTCTAAAAAGCAATCCTGAACCGTATCAAGAAAGTCACTAGACTCAAAATTTCCTGTCATATTGTTCCAATCAATTTGTCTAAAGTTAAAATTTCCCATTATCACAACATTTTCATACCTAGATGCCTTATGAATTTCGTCCCATAACAGCTTACTGCACTCTCTATCAAGGTTTGGGGGCCTATAAATCACACCCAAAATAAATTTGTCACGTCCCTCGAGAAACTGTCGCCAAACAGATTCTGTGTTCGATGTTTCTAATCTTATATCATATCTATGAAAACAATTTAAATTTTCTCTGACATACATCGCCACCCCACCACCCTTCCTTTTGACCCTATCAGTGTGGAATAGTTTATAACCCTGTATGTTGCATTCAGAAGGCATTTCTCTATCTTTCAGGTTGAACCAGGTCTCTGTTATGCCAATATCTATATTACCTACACTTGCAAGTAATCTTAGCCCATCTATCTTATTTCTTAGACTCCTACTATTTGTATAGTAAACCTTAAGGTAGCTAGTCACTCGTTGCCTTCTACTATCTCTCTTTGTTTGTTGATCAATTGATTTGCCATTACTAGCAACTTTATTTTGAATATTGTCTTTTAAACATATCCCTGAGGTATCCCGGTAATAACTGCTGTTTTTAACCCTAATGCTGCAGCCTGATTGTTTCCCACAAACACCCATACCTCTATAATCTATCAGTTTAAATTCCTAGACAAGTCATCAATTACCCTCTCAATCGAATTGGCTAATGCAACCACTCCATCCCCAGAGAGATGAACCCCATCCTTTGCATAAATATCACGTTTGCCAAAGAATAGGTCCCAGTTATCAATGAATGGGATTGCAAGTCCCTTTATGTACCTGTCTAGCCAGCAATTTATACTAATTGCCCTAGACATCCATTCATTGCCCACTCCCTTTCTAAGCAAGATGCTACATATGACTGGGATCCCTCCCTTAGACCTAACTACTTCTATGGCTGACCTGTACTTATCCAGCAGGTCCTCTCTCCTGCGCAATTTATTTTAGCGTAACCGTACTGAATATATTTTAGATTTGTTTACAATAATTTAATACTAAACAAACACAGTGAAACATATTTTTTTCGTTAGGTTAAGAATGATTTTGGCGAAATAATTGCGTACACAAATTTTCGCTTGTTCTATATGGCAAGATGAGCGTTGCTATTTAAGCCAAGATAGCAAGTTCTGCCTATTCGGCACGACATATATATATATATATATATATATATATATATATATATATATATATATATATATATATATATATATATATACATATATATATATATATATATATATATATATATATATATATAGTTTATTTTTTTATCGTGTGTGTAATTACAGTGTTTGTGAATGGTCATTTAAAGAATAGGAGAAACTGTAGAAATTTTTTTTTTACGTTCTTGAGGAGAAATATTTGAAGGGAAGGAGAATAGTGGAGGAGCACACTTGGCTAGCAGCCATCCACAAGTTAGGTGAGCTATAACAATAATAATTACTGTGATGAGACGCTGCCACGGGGTACCAACATACAGGACCCTCTCTGAGGTGGGTGAGTGTGTATGCTTGATTGCTTGCTCTCTCTTTCTCTCTCTCTCTCTCTCTCTCTCTCTCTCTCTCTCTCTCTCTCTCTCTCTCTCTCTCTCTCTTTCTCTCTTTCTCTCTCTCTCTCTCTCTCTCTCTCTCTCTCTCTCTCTCTCACACACACACACACTCCGTTAGGAAGGGAGATAGGTGATTCTTCACGTAAATATTACTAGGCGAGTGTGAGATACTGTTATGAGAGGAACGACACATGAAATGCTCATTGAAGAGTGAACCAGTGCTACACCTAGCTGGCCAGTGCGTTATCCACTGTTCCATGACATGGCAGCCTATACACCACAGGAAGCTTAACATGGACCTGATAACACTAGGCAAGACATTCTAGGTGGTGGGACAGGTGAAGAGAGATGGGTGAATGAGGATAGGTAAAATTTATTATTACAGTCTCAGTAGAAATCAAAACACAACAGATGGTAAATTTTCAGAGAGTCTGAAGGCACTCTGTAGCCAAACAAGTTGACCCTTTTATTGGAAATTGCACGGGGCAGGATTTGAAACAAAGAGCATACTTAAGAGATTTGGCCAGTGTACCTGGATTGAGACAGAAGGGAAAAAGAGAGATCACAGCTGAGAGAGTAAAACACCATAAGGGAAGCAAGAGCGGAAACAACAGGAGTGGAATCTCAGCCTCCAGATTTTCACTCTGTCATGTTCTCAATACGCCCATCATAACCTGCAACCTTCCCTCTCACTCAAGCATAACATAAAATTCATCATACCCTATTCCATCGTTCCTGACTCACAGCCACTTTCTTCACCACTTCCAAGGCAAGAATTGCTCTTCCTCACAGCTGTCCCTAACCATAGCCCCTAACTCTCTACTCTCCTGTTCTATACCCTTGATCCATGGGAAAAGAATCAGAAGCCAGAACACCATAAACAAGAACTCAATAAGAGAAAATAAAATAAAAGTATAGAACGCAAATACAGAAGGAGTGGATAACAAGAGTGATTAATGAAATGAGAAAATATCAGAGGAAGCCCTCATACATTATAGTTTCTACAGAGACAAAACTCACGAAGATAACAGCAAATGCAAAATTCCCAGTGTTATATCAGCTTCTGAGGAAGAAAATACAGACTCCAGAAAAAAAATAATTGAATCGAAACGCTAATAAAAAGTTCGCCGCCGATCCTGCGCCAGACAGAAAACAATAAAAGCGTAATGAGAGCAAAAGGTAAGAAGACCAGATATCGATGTCATGTATTTTCTAAGTTCCCGGTAAAGTTCATAAAACTTCCTGTACTTCATGCCTCCTTTTCCAAACTACTCTTTGCGGTGGACTTTTTTTGCCGCGACTGTAGATAGCAAAGAAGAGAAAAGAGCAGTAGTGCTAATGAGAAACCGCTGGAATTTTGAGATGAAAGGAGTATCCAGAGGAGAGAGGAAGAGTTTGGATACTGTGACTAAGGAACCCAAGGTGATGAAAACAGTGACTACAACCCACCACTAAACAACAGGAGACTAAGATAAGAATACGATAATAACAGAGTAATGATAGACATCCTAATATATCTCTGGTGATGAGTGACAGCATGCTGTGAAGCATGATGAAATTACTATAATAAACCCAACACACCACCAGTGTTCCCGAGTTGGATTAACAACATGCATAGGGAAAAACTTTCCTCACGAACTTATAGAAATCCTTTATAAAAACTTTTCCTATACGTTGAAAGGTATATATTTTTTTATTTATGTTATTGTAAATTTAATAATTTTGTACCAAAAGAACCTTAGAAAGCTTACCTAACCTTATCATAACAAGCGCAATTTATTTTAGCCCAGTCAAACAAAATATATTTTAGAGAAGTTTACAATAATTTAATAATAAACAAACACAATGAAATATATTTTTTTCGTTAGGTTCAGAATGATTTTTGCGAAATTATTGCATACACAAATTTTCACTTGCCTTATTCGGAAAGAGGAGCGTTGCTATTTAAGCCAAAATCGAAAGCTTTACATATTCGCCACGACACACACCACACACCACACACACACATACACACACACACACACACACACAATGTATAATATATATATATTTTATATATATATATATTATATATATATATATATATATATATATATATAATGGTGTGTGTGTGTGTGGTTGTGTGTGTGTCGTGCGAATATGTAAAACTGGTCAATTAGCAAAAATTCATTTAAAATTAAGTCCTTTCTGAAATTTTCTCTTATACGTTTAAAGATATATTTTTTTCATTGATGTTAATGTAAAAATTTTTAATTTTGCACCAAAAGAATCTTAGAAAGCTTACCTAACCTTATTATAACAAGAACAATTTATTTTAGCCTAACCCAACTATATATATTTTAAATACGTTTATAATAATTTAATACTAAACAAACACAATGAAATATATTTTTTTGTTAGGTTCAGAATGATTTTGGCGAAATTATTGCATACACAAATTTTCACTAGTCCTATATGGCAGGATGAGCGTTGCTATTTAAGCCAAGATCGCAAGTTCTGCCTATTCGGCACGACATATATATATATAATATTATTATATATATATATATATATATATATATATATATATATATATATATATATAATATATATGTCGTGCCGAATAGGCAGAACTTGCAACGTTCATCTTGCCATATAGGACAAGCGAAAATTTGTGTATGCAATAATTTCGCCAAAATCATTCTGAACCTAACGAAAAATATATATTTCACTGTGTTTGTTTAGTATTAAATTATTGTAAATAAATCTAAAATATATTTACTTGGGTTAGGCTAAAATAAATTGCGCTTGTTATAAAAAGGTTAGGTAAGTTTTCTAAGTTCCTTTTGGTCCAAAATTACAAATTTTTACATCAACATTAATGAAAAAATATATCTTTAAACGTATAAGAGAAAATTTTAGAAAGGACTTAATTTTAAATGAGTTCTTGCTAATTGACCAGTTTTACATATTCGGCACGACATAAAATATATATATATATATATATATATATATATATATATATATATTTTATATATATATATATATATATATATATATAACACATATAAGGGAACGTTTGTCACTTTTTTCCTACAAATCAGTCCTTATGAAAGTGAATGACAAGAAAGGTTGTTAGAGGACAGCACGTACCCGGGATCATGGGTTATGCTAGACTATGTTCCACAATTATAAACGACAGTGTACAGCGGTCTTTGACGGTGATGGTATTTGTTTTTTTATTAATATACAATTTTGTGTGACACTAATTTTCACTGTCTCTTTACAGTGATTTCAATAACAACTGGCCTTTCAAAATATAATTTAGGGCATCGCCCCTTTGCTGGAGGATTTTCTTATCCACTTTATTGAGAAGCACAAATTTAAATATATTTATACGGATATCAAGAGCTTGTATGGTATTACTTTTTTTATTAGAGGGCAGCGCCCCCCTGGGGCTTTTTTAATACATCACATTATTTTTTAAAGCCTAATTAAGGTACATACACTGCCTCCTGTTAAGGTGAGCTCAGGGGTGCGAGTCCCTTACGCCCACCTGTATGTGTGTGTGAAGGAGTACTCTAGACTTGACTCCTCACAAGACAGCTGTGGGAAAAAATACCATATCTGCCTTCTTAAAAGCAGGTGTGGGGGGCATGAGTGCCACACCCTAGATCTGACAAGTCAGATGGAGGGCTAAGAGGAGCCCCTACCAACCACCTCCTGATAAGGCAGCTGCGGGGGTATGAGACGTCCACACCCACCTCCTGATAAGGCAGCTTCAGGGGTATGAGACGTCCACGCCCACCTCCTGATAAGGCAGCCGCAGGGGTGTGAGACGCCCACACTCACCTCCTGACAAGGCAGTTGCATGAGGTGTGTAACATCCACACTCACCTGATAGAGCAATTGCAAGGAAAAACTTTTGAAACCATTCGGAAGAACTACTAAAGCAAGAAAATTTCTCCATTAGCTTTTCGACATTCATTGCACCTCTTATGCGAGACTAATTATAACCAGGCAGTGAAGCGCTATTCTGAAAATTTGCAATAAAGCCATAATTGGTCAAGAGGTAAGGCAAATGACGTATGAGAGGGGGTAGAAATAGAGGCAGTAGCCTTTGTCAGGAGCTAAGTGGTCAGGTAAGTGACTGAGAATGGATATAACACATTTTTTTCTAGCAGTGAGATCCAAGCATGGGCAATTTAATGCCACGAGGGAACCACACTAGGTACACCTGAGTTATCAGTAAGGAGAGAGGGGTGAGAACAGAGAGGAGAGGAGAGAGGGAGAGAAGAGGGGGAGAGGAGAGAGGGAACAATGAAAAGAAGAGAAAAGAGCTCAATGGGAGTGTAGTGCTCTTTCCCTGGAATTGTTCTATATAATAACGTACAACACTTACTCTATAACTGACAAGTTATTTATTTCGGTTAATCTTGCCTATGTAATATTGTGGTATTATTACACACACATTATATATATATATATATATATATATATATATATATATATATATATATATATATATATATATATATATATATATAAATGTGTGTGTAATAATACCACAATATTACATAGGCAAGATTAAGCGAAATAAATAACTTGTCAGTTATAGAGTAAGTGTTGTACGTTATTATATAGAACAATTCCAGGGAAAGAGCACTACACTCCCATTGAGCTCTTTTCTCTTCAGATTCTAATTGTGACCCCTTGTTTGTGTCCCATCTCTGGAACAACCTGTCTCTGTCTACCATGTCTATTCCACGCAGTATTTTGTATGTCGTTATCATGTCTCCCCTGACCCGCCTGTCCTCCAGTGTCGTCAGTCCGATTTTCCTCAAGCTTTCTTCATAGGACATACCCCTGAGCTCCGGAACTAGCCTTGTTGCAAACCTTTGCACTTTCTCTAATTTCTTGACGTGTTTGCCCATGTGTGGGTTCCAAACAGGTGCTGCATACTCCAGTATGGGCCTGACATACACGGTGTACAGTGTCTTGAATGATTCCTTACTAAGGTGTCGGAATGCTGTTCTCAGGTTTGCAGGCGCCCATATGCTGCAGCAGTTATCTGATTGATGTGTGCTTCCGGAGACACTGCTCGGTGTTATACTCACCCAAGATCTTTCTCCTTGAGTGAGGTTTGCAGTCTTTGGCCACCTAGCCTATACTCTGTCTGTGGTCTTCTGTGCCCTTCCCTATCTTCATGACTTTGCATTGGCAGGATTAAATTCGAGAAGCCATTTGCTGGACCAGGTGTCCAGTCTGTCCAGTGTCTCTTTGAAGTCCTGCCTGGTCCTCATCAGATTTAATTCTCCTCATTAACTTCACATCATCTGCAAACAGGGACACTTCTGAGTCTAACCCTTCGTCATGTCGTTTACATATACCAAAATAGCACTGGTCCTAGGACCGACCCTGTGGGACCCCGCTCGTCACAGGTGCCCACTGTGATACATCATTACGTACCATGACTCGTTGTTGCCTCCCTGTCAGGTAATTCTCTGATCCTTGCAGTGCCCTTCCTGTTATATGCGCCTGTTGCTCTAGCTTCTGCACTAATCTCTTGTGAGGAACTGTGTCAAAGGCCTTCTTGCAGTCCAAGAAGATGCAATCAACCCACCCTCTCTCTCTTGTCTTACTTCTGTTATTTTATCATAAAACTCCAGAAGGTTTGTTGACACAGGATTTGCCTTCCGTGAATCCGTGCTGGTTGGCATTTATACTCCTGTTCCGTTCCAGGTGCTCCACCACTCTCCTCCTGATAATCTTCTCCATAATTTTGCATTACTATACACGTCAATGACACAGGTCTATAGTTTAGTGCCTCTTTTCTGTCTCCTTTTTTGAAAATGGGAACTACATTTGCTGTCTTCCATACCTCAGGTAGTTGCCCAGTTTCAGGGATGTGTTGAAGATTGTGGTAAGTGGTACGCACAACATATCTGCTCCCTCTCTAAGGACCCATGGAGAGATGTTGTCGGTCCCATTGCCTTTGAGGTATCGATGTCCCTTAGCAGTTTCTTCACCTCCTCCTCATCTGTATGTATGTCGTCCAAACACTTGTTGGTGTATTCCTTGTTGGGTGTCCCATCTGGTCTGTCCCCCAGAGTCCTTCCTGTTCTACTGTAAATACTTCCTTAAATCTCGTGTTGAGCTCCTCACATACCTCTTGATCGTTTCTTGTGAGTTCCCCACCTTCTTTCCTCAGCCTTATCACCTGGTCCTTGACTGTTGTCTTCTTCTAATGTGGCTATACAGCAGTTTCGGGTCAGATTTGACTTTCGATGCTATGTCGTTTTCATACTGTCTCTGGGCCTCCTCCTTATCTGCGCATACTCGTTTCTGGCTCTTCTACTAATCTCCTTGTTTTCCTGGGTCCTATGCCTCCTGTACCTTTTCCATTCTCTGTTGCACTTAGCTTTTGCCTCCCTACACCTTCGGGTAACCAAGGACTCGTCTTGGTCTTCCTATTATTTCTGTTTCCCTTGGGAACAAAACTTTCCTCTGCCTCCTTGCACTTTGTTGCCACATATTCCATCATCTCGTTTACTGAGTTTCCTACCATTTCTCTGTCCCACTGAACCTCCTGCAGGAAGTTTCTCATACCTGTGTAGTCCCCCTTTTATAGTTTGGCCTGTCCCCTTCAGTTCCTGTTACTTCTCCACTTGTAACTCTACTATATAGTCAAAACTCAGAACCACATGATCGCTAGGTCCAAGGGGCCTCTCGTAAGTGATGTCCTCGATGTCTGAACTGCTCAGGGTGAACACAAGATCCAGTCTTGCTGGCTCATCCTCCCCTCTCTCTCTGGTTGTGTCCCTGACATGTTGATGCATGAGGTTTTCAAGTACCACATCCATCATCTTTGCTCTCCATGTTTCGGGACCCCCATGTGGCTCCAGGTTTTCCCAGTCGATCTCCCTGTGGTTGAAATCGCCCATTACCAGTAACTTTGCTCTGCTCGAGTGAGCTCTTCTTGCCACCTCAGCCAGTGTGTCCACCATCACCCTGTTGTTTTCTTCGTACTCCTCTCTTGGCCTCCTGCAGTTCTGTGGTGGGTTATACATCACTCCAATGACTAGTTTATGTTCTCCGGACTGAATTGTACCTACAATGTAGTCTCTTTCTCCAATCATGTCCATGCCTTCCATTTCCTCAAATCCCCATTGGTGTTTTATGAGCAGTGCAACCCCTCCTCCCCCTCTACTCCTTCTATCTTTCCTCAGGATCTGATATCCTGTTGGGAAGATTGTGTCTGTTATTATCTCAGCGAGTTTTGTTTCTGTGACTGCTATGATGTCTGGGGATTTTTCACTGATTCTTTCATTCCACTCCTCATGTTTATTCATTATTCCATCCGCATTTGTGTACCAAACCTTTAGTTTCTTTTCTATCATTGTGGTCATGCAAGTATATTGGGGTTGGGGGAGGGAGAGCCTTGGTGGGGGCCTATATGGGGCTGTGGTGTAGGTGGGGTATGTGTTGATGGGGGTGGGGTCAGAATGCCCATAAGGGACAGCTGTTGGGGTGAGGTTTGTGATATGGGGGTTGGTGGCAGAGGGAACAGTGAGTGGGTTGGAGTATAGGTTGCTCAGTTGCGTTGGGAATGTCGCGGGTGGGGTCTTTTGGTGGGAGATTCTGTGGGGTGTGTTTGCCCTTCCTCCTGTGTGTGTGTGTGTGTGTGTGTGTGTGTGTGTGTGTGTGTGTGTGTGTGTGTGTGTGTGTGTGTGTGTGTGTGTCTGTGTGCATGTATGTGTGTGTACTCACCTAATTGAAGTTGCAGGGGTCGAGTCCTTGCTCCTGGCACCGCCTCTTCACTGGTCGCTACTAGGTCACTCTCCCTGAACCATGAGCTTTATCATACCTCTGCTTAAAGCTATGTATGGATCCTGCCTCCACTACATCGCTTCCCAAACTGTTCCACTTCCTGACAACTCTGTGGCTGAAGAAACACTTCCTAACATCCCTGTGATTCATCTGTGTATTCAACTTCCAGCTGTGTCCCCTTGTTGCTGTGTCCCATCTCTGGAACATCCTGTCTTTGTCCACCTTGTCAATTCCTCTCAGTATTTAGTATGTCGTTATCATGTCCCCCCTATCTCTCCTATCCTCCAGTGTCGTCAGGTCGATTTCCCTTAACCTCTCCTAGTAGGACACACCCCTTAGCTCTGGGACTAGTCTTGTACTCACTTATTTGTACTCACCTATTTGTGGTTGCAGGGGTCGAGTCTTAGCTCCTGGCCCCGCCTCTTCACCGGTTGCTACTGGGTCCTCTCTCTCCCTGCTCCATGAGCTTTATCAAACCTCGTCTTAAAACTATGTATGGTTCCTGCCTCCACTATATCACTTTCTAGGCAATTCCACTGCCTGACAACTCTATGACTGAAAAAATGCTTCCTAATATCTCTCTGACTCATCTGTGTCTTCAACTTCCAATTGTGGCCTCTTGGTTCTGTGTGTGTGAGTGTGTGAGTGTGTGTGTGTGTGTGTGTGTGTGTGTGTGTGTGAGCGTGTCTGTCTGTCTTTGCACACAGCTATATCATCAAATTTGTTCAATTTCCTCAGAGATATAATTATAATGTTTAAAAAAAACATGTTGGAATAAACTTAATTACGCAGTTTTGCCTCAGATTAAAAAACGTAGAACCGGAAAAGTTATAATGTACACACCTGGTAATCTGACACGTGCTAATCTCACGCCCGATAATCTCACACCTGGTAATCTCACACCTAGTAATGTCTCACCTGGTAATTTCACATCTGATAATCTCATGCCAGGTAATCTCACAACTGGTAAACTCACACCTGGAATATAACACAAGGCAATCTCACACCTGGTAATCTCACACCTGATAATCTCACACCTGGCTATCTCACACCTGTTAATCACACACCTGATAATCTCACTCCTTGTAATCTCACACCTGGTAATCTCTCTCCTGGTAATCTCACACCTCATAATCTCACACCTGGTAATCTCACATCTGATAGTCTTAGGCCTGGCTTTCTCACACCTGGTGATCTCATACCTGGTAATCTCACACCTGCTAATCTCACACCTGGTAATCTCACACCTAGCAATCTCACACATGGTTATCTCACACCTGGCTATCTCACACCTGGTAATGTCACACCTGGTAATCTCACACCTGGTAATTTCACATCTGATAATCTCACACGTGGTAATCTTACACCAGGTAATCTCACTCATGGTAATCTCACACCTGGTAATGTCTCAACTATTAATCTCACACATGGTAACCTCAAGCATGGCTATCTCACAACTGGTAATCTCACACCTGGTATTCTCACGCCTGGCTATTTCACACCCGGTAATCTCTTGCCTTGCTATTTCACACCTGGTAATCTCACGCCTGGCTATCTCACACCTGGTAATATCACACTTAGTAATCTCACCTATGGCAATCTTACACCTGGTAATCTCACATCTCGTAAGCTCACACCTGGCTATCTCACATCTGTAATCTCACACCTGGCAATCTCACACCTGGTAATTTCACATCTGATAATCTCATGGCTGGTAATCTCACACCTGGTAATGTCACACCTCGTAATTTCACAACTGGTAATTTCACACCTGGTAATCTCAAACCTGGTAATCTCGCACCTGGTAACCTCACATCTGGTAATATCACATCCGATAATCTCACACCTGGTAATCTCAAACCTGGCTATTTCACACCTTGCAATCTTATGCCTCGCTATTTCACACCTGTATTCTCAAATATGGTAATCTCACACCTGTTAATGTCACACCTGGAAATCTCACACCTGGTAATCTCACATCTGGCAATATCACACTTGGTAATCTCACACCTGGAAATCTCACACCAGGGAATCTCAAACCTGGCTATCTCACACTGGTAATTTCACATCTGAAAATCTCACGCCTGGTAATCTCACACCTGGCTATCTCACACCTGTCAATCTCACACCTGCTAATCTCACACCTGGTAATCTAACACCTGATAATCTCACACATGGTAATCTCACATAAGATAATCTCAGGCCTGGCTATATCACACCTGGTAATCTCACACTTGGCTATCTCAAACCTGGTAATCTCACACCTAATCTCACACCTGGTAATATCACACCTGGTAATCTCACACCTAATCTCACACCTGGTAATATCACACCTGGTAATCTTACCCCTGGCAATCTCACACCTGGTAATCTCACACCTGATAATCTCACACCTGGTAATCTCACACCTGGCAATCTCACACCTGGTAATCTCACACCTGACAATCTCACACCTGACAATCTCACACCTGGTAATTTCAGGACTGGCTCTCTCACATTTGGTAATCTCACACTTGGCTGTCTCACACCTGGTAATCTCATACCTGGTAATCTCACACCTGGTAATCTCACACCTGGCTATCTCACACCTGGTAATCTCACACCTTGAAATCTCACACCATGTAATCTCAAACCTGGCTATCTCACACTGGTAATTTCACATCTGAAAATCTCATGCCTGGTAATCTCACACCTGCTAATCTCACACCTGGTAATCTCACACTTGATAATCTCACACCTGGTAATCTCACATAAGATAATCTCAGGCCTGGATATTTCACACCTGGTAATCTCACACTTGGCTATCTCACACCTGGTAATCTCACACCTAATCTTACACCTGGTAATCTCACACCTGGTAATCTCACACCTGGCAATCTCACACCTGGCAATCTCATACCTGGTAATCTCAAACCTGGTATTCTCATACCTCATAATTTCACACCTGGTAATCTCACATCTGATAATTTCAGGCCTGGTTTTCTCACACCTGGTAATCTCACACTTGGCTGTCTCACACCTGGTAATCTCACACCTGGTAATCTCACACCTGGTATTCTCACACCTGGCTATCTCACACCTGGTAATCTCACACCTCGTAATCTCACATCTGGCAATTTCACATCTGATAATCTCACACCTGGTAATCTCACACCAGGTAATCTCACACATAGCAATCTCACACCTGGTAATGTCACAACTGGTAATCTCACAACTTGTAATCTCACACCTGGTAATATCACACTTGGTAATCTCACACCTGGTAATGTCGCACCTGGTAATCTCACGTTTGGTAATATCACACCTGGCAATCTCACACCTGGTAATCTCACACCTGGTAATCTTACATCTGGTAATATCACACTTGGTAATCTCACACCTGGAAATCTCACACCTGGTAATCTCAAACCTGGCTATCTCACACTGGTAATCTCACACCTGATAATGTCATACCTAGTAATCTCATGTCTTGCTATCTCACACCTGGTAATGTCACGCCTGGCTGTCTCACGCCTGGTAATCTCACATCTTGTAATCTCACACCTGGTAATGTCGCACCTGGTAATCTCACGTTTGGTAATATCACACCTGGTAATCTCACACCTGGTAATCTCACTCCTGGTAATCTCACACCTGGTAATCTCACACCTGGTAATCTCACACCTGGTAATCTCACACCTGGTAATCTTACATCTGGTAATATCACACTTGGTAATCTCACACCTGGAAATCTCACACCTTGTAATCTCAAACCTGGCTATCTCACACTGGTAATCTCACACCTGATAATCTCACACCTGGTAATCTCACGCCTGGCTATCTCACACCCGGTAATCTCATGTCTTGCTATCTCACACCTGGTAATGTCACGCCTGGCTGTCTCACGCCTGGTAATCTCACATCTGTAATCTCACACCTGGTAATCTCACAACTTGTAATCTCACACTTGGTAATATCACTCTTGGTAATCTCACACCTGGTAATCTCGCGCCTGGTAATCTCACGTTTGGTAATATCACCTGGTAATCTCACACCTGGTAATCTCACTCCTGGTAAACTCACACCTGGTAATCTCACATCTGGTAATCTCACACCTGGTAATCTTGCATCTGGTAATATCACACTTGGTAATCTCACAACTGAAAATCTCACACCTGGTTACCTCAAACCTGGCTATCTCACACTGGTAATCTCACACCTGATAATCTCACACCTGGTAATCTCACGCCTGGCTATCTCACATCCGGTAATCTCATGTCATGCTATCTCACACCTGGTAATGTCACGCCTGGCTATCTCACGCCTGGTAATTTTACACCTTGTAATCTCACTCCTGGTAATCTCACACATGGTAATCTCACACTTGATAATCTCACACCTGGTAATCTCACATAAGATAATCTCAGGCCTGGCTATTTCACACCTGGTAATCTCACACTTGGCTATCTCACACCTGGTAATCTCACACCTAATCTTACACCTGGTAATCTCACACCTGGTAATCTCACACCTGGCAATCTCATATCCGGTAATCTCAAACCTGGTATTCTCATACCTCATAATTTCACACCTGGTAATCTCACATCTGATAATTTCAGGCCTGGCTATCTCACACCTGGTAATCTCACACTTGGCTGTCTCACACCTGGTAATCTCACACCTGGTAATCTCACACCTGGTAATCTCACACCTGGCTATCTCACACCTGGTAATCTCACACCTGGTAATCTCACATCTGGCAATTTCACATCTGATAATCTCACACCTGGTAATCTCACACCAGGTAATCTCACACATAGCAATCTCACACCTGGTAATGTCACAACTGGTAATCTCTCAACTTGTAATCTCACACCTGGTAATATCACACTTGGTAATCTCACACCTGGTAATGTCGCACCTGGCAATCTCACGTTTGGTAATATCACACCTGGTAATCTCACACCTGGTAATCTCACACCTGGTAATCTTACATCTGGTAATATCACACTTAGTAATCTCACACCTGGAAATCTCACACCTGGTAATCTCAAACCTGGCTATCTCACACTGGTAATCTCACACCTGATAATCTCACACCTAGTAATCTCACGCCTGGCTATCTCACGCCTGATAATCTTACACCTTGTAATCTCACTCCTGGTAATCTCACACATGGTAATCTCACACTTGATAATCTCACACCTGGTAATCTCACATAAGATAATCTCAGGCCTGGCTATTTCACACCTGGTAATATCACACTTGGTAATCTCACACCTGCTAATCTCACACCTGGTAATCTCACGCCTGGCTGTCTCACACCTAGTAATCTCACGCCTGGCTATCTCACACCTGGTAATCTGACACCTGGATATCTCACACCTGGAAATTTCTCACCTGGTAATCTCACACCTGGTAATCTCAAACCTGTTAATCTCACACATGGTAATCTCACGCCTTGTAATCTCACACCTGGTAATTTCAAACCTGGTAATCTCACACCTGCCATTTTCACATCTGATAATCTCACACCTGGTAATCTCACACCTGGTAATATGACACCTGGCTATCTCACACATGGTGATCTCACACCTGGCTATCTCACACCTGGCAATCTCACACCTGGCTATCTCACACCTGGCAATCTCACACCTGGCTATCTCACACCTGGCAATCTCACGCCTGGCTATCTCACACCTGGTAATCTCACACCCTACAATCAGTGATTGGATTTTGTTGTTGTAAAATCCTTTTTTGGAAGCCATTGTTCTGGCACACACGCCTGTGCCGTTCTTGTTTGTTCTGGCACACGCGCCTGTGCCGTTCTTGTTTGTTCTGGCACACACGCCTGTGCCGTTCTTGTTTGTTCTGGCACACACGCCTGTGCCGTTCTTGTTTGTTCTGGCACACACGCCTGTGCCGTTCTTGTTTGCTCTGGCACACACGCCTGTGCCGTTCTTGTTTGTTCTGGCACACACGCCTGTGCCGTTCTTGTTTGTTCTGGCACACACGCCTGTGCCGTTCTTGTTTGTTCTGGCACACACGCCTGTGCCGTTCTTGTTTGTTCTGGCACACACACCTGTGCCGTTCCTGTTTGTTCTGGCACACACACCTGTGCCGTTCTTGTTTGTTCTGGCACACACGCCTGTGCCGTTCTTGTTTGTTCTGGCACACACGCCTGTGCCGTTCTTGTTTGTTCTGGCACACACACCTGTGCCGTTCTTGTTTGTTCTGGCACACACACCTGTGCCGTTCTTGTTTGTTCTGGCACACACACCTGTGCCGTTCTTGTTTGTTCTGGCACACACACCTGTGCCGTTCTTGTTTGTTCTGGCACACACACCTGTGCCGTTCTTGTTTGTTCTGGCACACACACCTGTGCCGTTCTTGTTTGTTCTGGCACACACGCCTGTGCCGTTCTTGTTTGTTCTGGCACACACGCCTGTGCCGTTCTTGTTTGTTCTGGCACACACACCTGTACCGTTCCTGTTTGTTCTGGCACACACACCTGTGCCGTTCTTGTTTGTTCTGGCACACACGCCTGTGCCGTTCTTGTTTGTTCTGGCACACACGCCTGTGCCGTTCTTTTTTGTTCTGGCACACACACCTGTGCCGTACATGTTTGTTCTGGCACACACACCTGTGCCGTACATGTTTGTTCTGGCACACACACCTGTGCCGTACATGTTTGTTGTGGCACACACACCTGTGCCGTTCTTGTTTGTTCTGGCACACACACCTGTGCCGTACATGTTTGTTCTGGCACACACACCTGTGCCGTACATGTTTGTTCTGGCACACACACCTGTGCCGTACATGTTTGTTGTGGCACACACACCTGTGCCGTTCTTGTTTGTTCTGGCACACACACCTGTGCCGTACATGTTTGTTGTGGCACACACACCTGTGCCGTACATGTTTGTTGTGGCACACACACCTGTGCCGTACATGTTTGTTCTGGCACACACACCTGTGCCGTACATGTTTGTTGTGGCACACACACCTGTGCCGTACATGTTTGTTGTGGCACACACACCTGTGCCGTACATGTTTGTTCTGGCACACACACTGTGCCGTACATGTTTGTTCTGGCACACACACCTGTGCCGTATATGTTTGTTGTGGCACACACCTGTGCCGTACATGTTTGTTGTGGCACACACACCTGTGCCGTACATGTTTGTTGTGGCACACACACCTGTGCCATACATGTTTGTTGTGGCACACACACCTGTGCCGTACATGTTTGTTGTGGCACACACGCCTGTGTCATGTATGTTTGATGCATCACACACATCTGCCTCATACATATTTGTTCCAACACTCACACCTGTGTCATGCAGTTTTGTTCCAACATTTACACTAACTATGCGTGTTTATAAAAGAAAAGTTACAATACTGAATAAGGAACAATTCAAAACTAATTTAAATTGTACTGATTGGAACAATTTGCATCTAAATTACAATACCGTTGTTGGAACAATACAACTAACCCACTATACCGAGGCTGAACAACTGACAACAAATCCAGAATACCGTGGCTGGAACAACTCACAACAAACGAGCAATAAGTTGGCTGGAACAACTCACAACATGGCTAGGAAAACTCACAACAAACCCACAATACCGTGGCTGGAACAACACAACCCAGAATACCGTGGCTAGGGCAACTCACAACTAACCCACAATACCGAGACTGGGACAATTCACAACAAACGAGCAATAACTTGGCTGGAACAACTTGCAACAAACCCGGAATACCGTAGCTGAACAACTCACAACAAACCCACAATACCAAGGCTGGAACAACTCGCAACAAACCAACAATACATTGGCTGGAACAACTCGCAACTGACCCACAATACCATGACTGGGACAACTCATAATAAACCCACAATACCGTGGCTGGAGCAACTCACAAGCCCACAATACCGTGGCTGAACAACTCACAACAAACTCACAATACCATGGCTGGGACAACTCACAACAAAACCACAATACCTTGGCCTCAACAACTCACAACTAACCCACAATACCGTGACTGGAACAACTCACAATAAACCCAATATACCGTGGCTGGAACACCTCACAACTAACCCATTATACCGTGACAGGAACAACTCACAACAAATCCACAATACCATGACTTGAACAACTCACAACAAACCCACAATACCGCGGATGGAACAACTCACAACTAACCCACAATTTCGTGGCTGGAACACCTCACAACTAACCCACAATACTTTTGCTGGAACAACTTACGCCTAACCCACAATATTGTGAGCATAACAACTCACAACTAACCCACAATACTGTTGCTGGAACAAATCACACCTAACCCACAATACTGTGGGTGGAACAACTCACAACTAACCCACAACACCATGCCGTGGCTGGAGTTCTAACTTTAATCTCAGTCTCTCTCTCTCTCTCTCTCTCTCTCTCTGGACGTCAAGAGACATTGTCTCGCTGCTGACGTGTAGGGTGACGTATGGAGTTACACACGCATGCATGGTGGGAGGGAACTATCTCTTTAGACTCTCCCCTTCTCTCTGAAGTCAATCTGTTTCGTCTGGTTTCGTACCCTCACCTATACTTGCACTATCCCTTCTATGCTGTACCAATCCTAGCCTCACCCATTCCATCACATTGCTTAACCCTCCTGACTCCATCACACTACCATACCTTCTTGGTTCCATTCTATCACAGTACCATACCTCCCTGGTTCCATTCTATCACAGTACCATACCTCCCTGGTTCCATTCTATCACAGTACCATACCTCTCCAGGTTCCATTCTATCACAGTACCATACCTCTCCAGTTCCATTCTATCACAGTACCATACCTTCATGTTCCTTTCTATATCACGATCCCTTTATTAATTTTATTATTATTATTATTATTATTATTATTATTATAGTAGTAATAATAGCAGTAGTTGTAATAATAGCAGTAGTTGTAATAATAGCAGTAGTTGTAATAATAGCAGTAGTTGTAATAATAGCAGTAGTTGTAATAATAGCAGTAGTTGTAATAATAGCAGTAGTTGTAATAATAGCAGTAGTTGTAATAATAGCAGTAGTAATAATAGTAATAGTGTTAGCAGCAGCTGCTGTGTCTAATAACTGTATTAAATAACTTTAAATAACTGTATTAAATAACTTTAAATAACTGTATTAAATAACTTTATTGAGGTAAATAGAGATAGATTTACTAACGCAGATAGAGCAAGCTTGTTAGCGAATTTAAACAGAGCTAGCTTTAACAAGGCAAACAGAGCTAGCTTTAACAAGGAAACAGAGCTAGCTTTGCTAATGCTGACAGAGACTCTTGCTAGGTTCAAACACCACTTGGTGGGCTCAAACACCACTTGGTGGGTTCAAACACCACTTGGTGGGTTCAAATACCACTTTGTGGGTTCAAACACCACTTGGTGGGCTCAAACACCACTTGGTGGGTTCAAACACCACTTGGTGGGTTCAAACACCACTTTGTGGGTTCAAACACCACTTTGTGGGTTCAAACACCACTTGCTGGGTTCAAATACCACTTGTTGGGTTCAAATACCACTTGGTGGGTTCAAACACCACTTGGTGGGTTCAAACACCACTTATTGGGTTCAAACACCACTTTGTGGGTTCTAAAACCACTTGGTGGGTTTTAAAACCGCTTGCTGGGTTGTAACACCACTTTGTGGGTTCTAAAACCACTTGATGGGTTCTAAAACCACTTGGTAGGTTCTAACACCACTTGGTGGATTCTAACACCACTTGGAGGGTTCAAACATCACTTTGTGGCTTCAAACATCACTTGGTAGGTTCCAACACCACTTGGTGTTCAAACATCACTTTGTGGGTTCAAACATCACTTGGTAGGTTCCAACACCACTTGGTGGGTTCAAATATCACTTGGTGGGTTCAAACATCACTTGGTGGGTTCAAACACCACATAGTAGGTTCCAACATCACTTGGTGGATTCCAACACATTTGGGGACGTCTGATCTCTGGTGACCTCTGGTGATTTCTAGTGACCTCTGGTGACCTGTAGGTCCCCTCTGGTGACCTGTAGGTCCCCTCTGGGGACCTACAAGTGCCACAACTGCAGAACTCATCTCAAAACTTCGCCAGTAAAGACAAACACAGATCGTCGTGTGTACTGTAGTTTCGGGGAGCCTTGCCCGAGGTCCAGGTCCAGGGCCGCGTGTCCCCTACACTCATGGGGTGGCTCCCCCCGGACAAATGGGATGTATGGGGGAAATGGTAGGGCAGATGGTGGGAGGGCAGATGGTGGGAGGGCAGGTGGTGGAAGAGCAGGTGGTGGGAGGGCAGGTACTAGCAGGGCAGGTGGTGGGAGGGCAGGTGGTGGGAGGAAAGGTGGTGGGAGGGCAGGTGGTAGGAGGGCAGGTGGAAAAGTCAACCACCTTCACAAAGTTTAATGAACTGCCTGTTGGAAGGACCTCAATTCCTGTTGAAAGAAGTTAGCATTGGGAAGTGAGTAAAGTGGAAGTGTAAGGGAGGAGGGTGAGGGAGGAGGGTGAGGGAGGAGGGTAAGGGAGGAATGTAAGGGTGAGATAGAAGTGAGACTGGATGAGAAAGGGAGGATGGTGAGGGGGGGAGAAGGGTAAAGGAAAAGGGTGAGAGAGACGTCTCATGGAGTAGTAGCTTGGAATACAATGGTTCTCAACTGATGGTCCATGGAGACTCTTTTTTTTATATTGGTCCACAGGAACATTGTCCCAGGTCACCTGGGTTGAGCAGGCGCCACCGTCTGGCTGACATTCATGAACCAACCCTGTACAGTAGTTCAGGTTGTCCGTCAGCATTGGCATCAGCGTAATTGCCGTCATAGTGCTTAGTAACTACTGCAGCGTTAAACCAGTGTTGATGAACAGCCGTGGTGTGGTTTGATTATAGTTTCTATTGCACAGTCAATCTAACTCTTTCAGTGTGGCTTCTGTGTACCTCAGATAATTCTCCATTCCCAATCACGAACATCAGTTACATTTCTAACGAGTTAGGAACTGATGGTGAGACGAGATTCTACCAGTTGACCAGCAAAATAGTGCATTGTGCGTCGGTCTTTAAATAACGTGTTTACCTGGAGTTTACCTGGAGAGAGTTTCGGGGGTCAACGCCCCCGCGGCCCGGTCTGTGACCAGGCCTCCTGGTGGATCAGCGCCTGATCAACCAGGCTGTTGCTGCTGGCTGCACGCAAACCAACGTACGAGCCACAGCCCGGCTGATCAGGAACTGACTTTAGGTGCTTGTCTAGAAAGCTTCCGCAAATCTTGCTTCGCCAGTGTTCTATGTAACAGTAATAAGCACTTCAGGGTCAGTTGCGTCCATAACAGAAAATAAAGTGAGCATCCTAGTTTTAGCCTCCAGATTTTGCCTTCTACGTGGCACATAAACTATATAATGTAAAACACATAAATTAAGAACTGACTAATCGTGAGCGGTTTTATAAATAATGGGGAAAAAAATTCTATCACTATTGTAAACCATTCATGTACAACTTGTCATACACAGCAACATCATGGAATTTTGGTTCAGAGAACATCTCCACAACCTTCTTAACCACTCCTGGCTCACCCTTTGGGTATGACCTACTTCCACTGAGGAATCTCGCCTACCATTGGCAATGCCTTCGTCTGCTGCACGTCCCTCACCTGACTCCGGTAAATAAGCGCAAGCCTTTATGTCTGTGCTTCGCATTCTTCAAGACCACAGTACTCTTCACCAACTCCTTAGCTGAGGGACGGATTACCTCATCTTTTGTATATAATTCTACAGTCTTCGCATTATGTTCTTGAAATTTTATTGATAAAGCTAATGGATGCCGAAACGTCTATAAAAATACGCAGACATGTGTAATTGGTCGTCAACTGATATTAAGACTAATCTTTGTAATGGCTTTAATGTACAGCAATCCCAAGTCTTCACTGTCTACTAGCGTCCCATAGATGGCAACTGGTTGCAAAGTCATTCGTCCGCTGTTATTTTCCAGGTGCAACGCAGTATGATTATAATTTCTATTGTAAAATTTAAGTTATGAGAGCATGAATATGGATCACACTTATTTATATAATTATAGAAAAAAGAGTGCTGTTTAAAACAGAGGCAATCTGGTTCACCTTTCAACCATCATGGTGTTCTCTCAGCTGCTGACGTCTCCGGAGATGACGTCAGTCTGCCACAGGTCTGCTTGCAATTTAACTGAATGAAAATTGCCTATTACTTACTAATGTAAAGTACAAACATTGGAATCATTTAAAGTGCACACATTATTCTCAGTGAAGAAGACACTAAAAATATTTCCTGCATTGCCCACCGATCTGGGATAATGGCAACGTCAGGAAGGAGAGTCAAGCACAAATATTCGGAAGACTACGTCTAAGTCGGCTTCACTTGTCAAGAAAAAGAGAGCATTGATTATCCACGATGAGTAATTTGTTTCAGAGTCTTGGGGAATACAATGAAGCCGGCCAAGCTGAAACTCCATCTCAGAAGTGTCACCCTGAACTTGGACCGGCTTAGAAGCCTCATACAACTGTAGAGCAACATGAGCGAGGTAACTAAATGATATATCCGTCACTAACAACACAGTACCGAGACAGATAAATGAGGTACATATATTACAAAACATCAGTGTCTAAAGCACAAATAACTCGCACATTGGAGACTAAATTTTATGACGATGTTTCCAGCTTACTTGGACCATTAACTAGTCACACAGATGTGCGAAGGGGAGGGAGCCAGAATATATACGAGAACGGGTGCAGGGACAGGAGTATAACGAGATGAGAAAATAGTATTAAAGTAGTAGCAGTAGTATCAATGGTGGTGGTGGTGGTGATGGTGGTGGTTGGGGGTGGCGGTGGTGGTGGTGGTTGGGGGTGGCGGTGGTAGAGGTAGTAGAAGTGGTACTAATAGTAGTAGCAGAAAAACTAGTGCAACAGTGGTAAAGGTGGCAATAAGAAGGTAGTAATGGTGGTGAAAAAAAAAGAGGTCGGAAGGTGGAGACTGATAGCAGTGAGTGATAGTAGTAGCAGTAATAGTAGTAGTAGTAGTAGTAGTAGTAGTAGTAGTAGTAGTAGTAGTAGTAGAGGTAGTCTAAGAGCAAGAGGAAAGGAGAGCACTGCAGGAGAGCTAATAGCCCAAGAAGATAGAACCAAATCCTAACAGGACAAAATTAAATAGGACAGAAACTACCTAGGCAGAAGACAGGGAAAATAAAGAAAATATGAGAAAGGAAAAATGGTAAAGAGAGGAAGACATGAGAAACAGGTCAAGTGTAGGTAAGGAATCTTAAAGTAAGATTCCTTACCTTAAGGAATCTTACCTTAAGGAATCATACAGGAGACAAGAATCTTAGGAAGAACATAAAGCTATCAATAAAATTGAAAGAAACCCAAAATACTTCTTCTCTTATGCCAGATCTTAGGGGAAAACAACATCCACTAATGGACACCTGCTTACACGAGATGGGACCTACACAGATGACAACAAAGAAATGAGTGAGATACTAAAGTCCCAATATTACTCAGTGTTCAGTGTGAACGCTTACTCAGCCCTGTAACAACTTCAGACAGTATTACCAAGGCTGGCTCCTCCTCAGGAAAATTAATGTATAGAAAAAGAATAAAAACAGACAAACATAAACACTTTATTATTTAGAAAATATAAAATATAAAACACTTAAATATGAAATATTAATCCTACATTAAAGAAAATGAAAAATGAAAAATATAAATGATAACTGAATTCAATGCTAGTATAAAGCTTGGGTGTCTGGTGTTGGTGACAATGCTTGTTGAAATCGTAGCCGTTGCCGATGATGGGGGGGGGATCGCAGGTGTTGGTTACAACCCACTGGCTAGTTCTTCACAGTATAGCCTTGAGTATTCTATCCCGATGACAGGAAAGCAGGTTCTTTACCGCTGTAATGATGAGGGGTTACGTCCTGCAATTTCATACAGGTGCACAGGTAATTAAATCCAAAAAGGGGAAGTCTCAGGACGTTAGTCCATCTCCATCAGTTCTACTCGTTGACTGGCAGGTGACCCTCTCTGTCATCCAAGCTGGAAAGATAGACAGGTTACCCACTACTTAAGAAATCACTCTCCATGATAAGTACAATACCTAAAAGATGTGGTGACTATTACAACAGTCAACTTAGAGCAAGACTGAGAGGACTAAGTTTATTATTAGTCAAAAGTGAAGCTTTCAACCAATAAATCCACTAGAATACAAGGCAGGCATGTACTTACAGTAGTGCTGGGAGCTGAGTCTAGTGATTACTGTTTGGACCGGAGCCCCACACGTCACCTTTCGGGGGGGGGGGAAGAAGGAGGGAAAGGGATAGCAAGAGCTAGACTGACCCTACCTTAACAAGCAGCCGGCAGTCAAACTATCACTTTTGGGGTGGGGGAAAAAAGGCGGGAATAGCGGGAGCTTGACTTACCCTACCTTAACAAGTAGCCGGCAATGAAACTATCTCTTTTGAGGAGGGGAAAAAAAAGGTGGGAATAGCGGGAGCTTGACTTACCCTACCTTAACAAGTAGCCGGCAATGAAACTATTGTTACTATATACTCCCTCACTACTCCTATCTATTGAACTTTTCCCTCACTCCCCCATACCAAGACTTATGGTCAAGGAGTATAAGAAGAGTAGGTGAGGAAAAAGTTCTAACATGTGGAAGTTGCGTAAGGCAACAAATCTTCTACTGACTGTCACGACTTAACCAGTCAGAGAAAAAGTTGGATGAACCATTGATATACACAATATGGAACTTAAAAGCCTGGAGTGCCAATGTCCACCTCAAGAGGCGACTGTTGGTTCCCTTAAAAGTTTCTAGGTATATCAAAGGTTTGTGGTCCGTTTCTAAAATGAATTCTTTTCCCAGCAAATAAAATTTAAGTTTGGAGATACCCCACACAAGGGCTAAACATTCCTTTTCTATGGTGGAGTATCTTGTTTCTGCGGGGAGTTTCCGGCTTAGGAAGCATACAGGGAAGGGAGTACCATCATGGTATTGTAGTAACACCGCACCTAAGCCAGTATTGGAGGCATCAGTTCTTAAGCAAAATGTTTTATTAATATCTGGAATCTTAAGAATAGGGTCTTTCGAAAAGATACTTTTAATCTCATTAAACTTTTCCCGAGCTACGTCGGAAAGTTCAAGAGGTTCCTTCACAGACTTTTTAAGGAAGTCGGATAAGATGCCTGTAAGATCAGTAAGGTTCGGGATAAACCGTGCATAAAAATTTACAGAACCAAGAAAGCTACGCATGAGCTTCTTGGTTTTGGGGAATTTAAATTCTAATAAAGCTTTGATCTTACTGGGGAGAGGCTGGAGAGAGTTATTAGAAAGTATCAGTCCAAGATATCTAATCTTGTTATACCCAAGGAAGCATTTCTTCGGCTTGGCAGTGAGGCCATGTGAGCGTAACCTACGCAAAACTGATGTTAATGTTTGGATATGTTCGCCCCACGTGGATGTCATTACGTAAATGTTATCAAAATAAACTGAAACATTTGGCATATTACCCAAGACCTTTCTCATCAGTCTCACGTAGGTAGGACAGGCAGTTACCAAAACCGAAGGGCATAGTTGTATATTGCATCAGTCCTTGGTGTGTAGGAAAAGCGGTGTACTGCTTAGAAGAAGGATCTAACATTACTTGATGATATGCCTGCGCAATATCAATCTCTGAAAAGAAGGAAGCGTTATAAAATTTGTGTAGATCGCTATCTATTAAGGGCATAGGCTCAGCATCCCACCGAGTTATAGCATTAAGGCCTCTGAAGTCAATAGCAAGTCTATATGAATTATCCTCTTTCTTAACCATGACTACTGGTGAACAATATGAAGATACTGAAGGTTCAATGATCTTTAGTTTTAATAATTTGTCTACCTCTCGGTCAAATGCATCCCTAAGGTGAACTGGAACTGGGTATAATTTTCGTTTGATAGGATTGTCCGTCACTAAGTCAATCTTATGGACTACCGTGGAGGTAACACCTGGAATATCAGTAAAGACGTCTGAAAAGTTACTCACACATTGAAGTAGTTCATGTCTCTTATGGTCATCCAAAGATTCATTAATATTAATGTTGGTTGCGTCCGAGTGGTCAAGAGTCACCATGTCATGTAGTTCTACATCATAGTCTAAGTTAGAGGTGTCAATTACGCACACCTTACATTCTTCAGTTGTAGTATCAAGTTCGTGTGAAAAACTAAGTCAAAGTTATTAAGGCAGTTAGCCGAATTTCTTCGGTAATATTTCTTAAGGATGTTGATATGATAAAGCTTAGGTTCCCCTTTGACTTCTATGAGGTAGTCAACTTTCCCACAAATTTTTAATACTTTATATGGACCTTCCCATGCTACTAATAATTTGACTTGATAGGCAAAAGTACAAGAACTTCATCCCCTACTTTAAAACTTCTCCTCTGACTTTTGGAATCAAAATAGGTTTTGTACTGGTCCATTGACAAGCTTAGGTTTTTCGAAACTATGTCAGAGGTCTCCTCAAGTTTGGATCTAAGGTCAAGGAGAAACTGGTAAGAAGACTGAACCTCAGCACTCACCTCCTCATTAGTCCATAAGTCATGAAGGATGGACAATGGGCCTCTGGCCTGTCTACGATAGAGAAGTTCAAAAGGTGAAAACCCCAAAGAGTCACTGGGAACTTCCCTCATGGCAAACAAAGCACAGGGTAGGTAACGATGTCACTCCTTAGGTTTAAGGGAGCAAAGTTTCCTTAAAATGGACTTGAGAATCGAATGCTGGATCTCAATCCTCCCATTACAGCTGGGATGATAGGGTGTGGTGAAGAGAGGCATCACTCCCAGAAGTTGGTATAGATGTTGCATTAAGTCAGATGTGAATTGTGCCCCACGGTCAGACAAAATTTCTCTAGGGATGCCCATTCTGGAGAAGATGGACAAAAGGGCTTCAGCCACCTCTGTAGTGGTTATGGTCTTTAAGGGTATGGCTTCAGGGAAACTCGAAGCATAATCAACTAATGTTAATATATATCTATGTTCCCCAGATGAAAGTGGAGATAAAGGACCAACGATGTCAATAGCTACTCTTTCAAAAGGTACCGTAAAGACTGGCATTTTGACCATAGGTACTCGCCTGGTACCTCGGGAGGATGACAGTTGGCAAACTTTACACGATCTACAATAGGTAGTGACATCTGAGGATATTTTTGGCCAAAAATAGGTTTCCCTAATGTTATTTAAGGTTTTACGATGCGAGAAATGTCCGGCCACTGGCAGGTCATGAGCCATTTTAAGAACAGTCTCTCTGCATTGACTTGGAACAACTAAGATGGAATAGTCTATCTCATCTGAATTTAATTTGAATACTGACTTGTACAAGATACCATTTATATATTCAAATTTATATGAAAAGTTTTTCATTTGGATAACTTGATTTTATTTAGCGGCATTACGACAATTCTGAAGAGAAGGGCAATTACGTTGTAAATTGACAAAGGAGTCCTTCGATACATCTAAAGGCTTAAAGTCAGGGAAAATCAAAGGATGGACAGTAGGAGAAGCCTGGGCTTTGGTCTGAGCCCTAGTCAAGACATTTATGGTATCGGAGGTGATATCTTTACTTTCATCTAACAAGTGAACCGGTGATCCTACTACCTCGCTTTCGAGAGTAGCATCAATGGTTTTTAATCCCACATGAATCTCACGAGACATTGTCTCATCTGAACTTTCGAGGGGCTTCTCTGACTCTACAGGAAGAGGATCTGAAACACTTATGTCCATCTTTGGTGATGAAAGGTCAATCTCAGAAGGAAGAATGGCACCTTTTACATTACCTATTAGCACGGAGCAAGAAGTGATGGGAGCAAGTACGGCTTCAGGCCAACCTGTGAACCATTTAGACCTAATGTAACAACGGATGGTAGGAAAAGTGTCCGTACGGCCCAAGTAGCCTGAAAGTATAGCAGTGGAATGAATTTCTTTAAGGTTAGGGAACAGCTTATCAGAAATGACTATACATGTGCATCCAGTGTCTCGTAAAATGGTAGATACATTAAGTCCATTAACTGTTCCTGAACAGAAGGGTGCTTGGTCATTACAGTCTTTAAAACAACTTCCAACTTTTTGGACCTTCTTAGAAGGACTATCTGGACGTTTATGTCCCTTAACACCACACAAATGACAAACAGGAATAAAAGAAGTCACTTTACTTTCCACTAGAGGCTTTGATTTCTTAAGATCTGATGAACCCTTGCCCTTAGGGTTCGATCCCTTTAGGTCTTTATAGGAATTGTGAGCCTCAGTATACAGGTCAGCAGCCTCAGCAACTTCCTCAGCTTTAATCAGGTTACGTTCTCTAATGAATGTTCGTATCTGGTGAGGAAGAGCTGTCAGGAACTGGTCAGCAACCATGAAGTCTCTGATTCATAGCTGTGATCAATTCCTGAACTCTCTATCCAAAAGTCGAACAAACAAAAGAGTGTTACCTGTAACTGCTGAAAGTTCTGGCCAGGCTGTAAGGTGGCATACCTGAAATCTTTTCTGTAAGAATTAGTGGTTTTTTGATATGCTTTAAGGATTGCCTTCTTCAGTAGGTTATAATTACATATAATATCCTGCGACAAAGTTGCATAGATATTCAAAGCGGTACCAGAAAATAACATTCCTAACCTGGTAGCCCAGGTGTCAGCAGGCCATTCACAGAGGGTAGCGGTATTTTCAAACCTGATAATGTATGAAGTTATGTCTTCCCCCTCTGTGAAGGGAGGTATATTAGGTGTTGGAATATGTGCACTGACTGCACGTTGTTCCATTACTCCTTCCTCTAATTGTTGTTGTGTAAAAGTTAACTTTTTATTCTCTAATTCAAGGCGAGATTTTTCGAGCTCGCGATCCTTTTCTCTCTCTATTAACTCAAGTTCTCTAGCTTTTTTCTCAACTTCTCTATCCTTTTCTCTTTCCTCAAGTTCTCTTATTTTAGCCTGTTCCTCACGTATTTTAGCCTGTTCCTCACGTTCTCTAGCTCTTTCTTCACGATCAAGTCTATCACGCTCCTTTTTGTCTTCTCTTTCTCTTTCTGTCTTTCTTGGATTTCTCTCTCAATTCTCTCTCTCTCCTTTTTCTCCTGTATTTCAAGGTTCTCTTTCTCCTTTTTCTCTTCTCTTTTGATTCTCTCTCTCTTCTTTTTCTTTTCTCTTTCGATTCTCTCTCTCTCCTTTTCTTCTTATTTTTCCCTTTCTGTCTCTCTTCTCTCTCAATTCTCTCTCTATCAAATTTTTCCTGTATCTTAGCACTAATGAAAGATTCTAAATTTTTCCCTGTTATTCCTAACTTACTTCCAGCATTCATCCAAAATTGGTATTCCTCCATGCTTGCAAGAATAACTTAAACTATCAGGGGAAATGAAACGGGTATTAAAGAAAACGGAGGGTTCAATTCCTGCTCCACTCAAACTGTAAATAAACCAGAGGGCTCGATCCCTTCTTCAATTAAACAATATGTATTAATTAAAACGAAGGGTTCTATGCCGGCTCTGCGCAAACAGTAAGTAGAATGGGGTCACTTGACCATTTAATCTTCTCACCAACAAATCAAGAGTGTCCTATGACAGTTCCCTTGATATAATAAAGAGCTCAATGAAACAAATTGTCACTGGAAAATCTCGGGTCCCTAGAGTCTAATGCTCCAAAGTGTTTCAAGCTCGAAGAGGTGGCAGATTTAAATATTATATCCTGCCTGACTTGACTTACAATAAATTGAGACCATAACAATCACCAAATCTTTTAAATACCTGTACTGTAGTCCTACCATAGAGAATTACTCATGGCTGGTGGTAACCGTCTGTGGTATGTGGCGTTGAAGTTCCAATGGTAGATTCGAGATGGAGTTGAATCTTGATTCAGTCGAGTTGATCCTGGCAAGGTCGCCACTTGTGAAGGCTTACTCAGCCCTGTAACAACTTCAGACAGTATTACCAAGGCTGGCTCCTCCTCAGGAAAATTAATGTATAGAAAAAGAATAAAAACAGACAAACATAAACACTTTATTATTTAGAAAATATAAAATATAAAACACTTAAATATGAAATATTAATCCTACATTAAAGAAAATGAAAAATGAAAAATATAAATGATAACTGAATTCAATGCTAGTATAAAGCTTGGGTGTCTGGTGTTGGTGACACTGCTTGTTGAAATCGTAGCCGTTGCCGATGATGGGGGGGGGGGATCGCAGGTGTTGGTTACAACCCACTGGCTAGTTCTTCACAGTATAGCCTTGAGTATTCTATCCAGATGACAGGAAAGCAGGTTCTTTACCGCTGTAATGATGAGGGGTTACGTCCTGCAATTTCATACAGGTGCACAGGTAATTAAATCCAAAAAGGGGAAGTCTCAGGACGTTAGTCCATCTCCATCAGTTCTACTCGTTGATTGGCAGGTGACCCTCTCTGTCATCCAAGCTGGAAAGATAGACAGATTACCCACTGCTTAAGAAATCACTCTCCATGATAAGTACAATACCTAAAAGATGTGGTGACTTACAACAGTCAATTAGAACAAGACTGAAAGGACTAAGTTTATTATTGGTCAAAAGTGAAGCTTTCAACCAATAAATCCACTAGAATACAAGGCAGGCATGTACTTACAGTAGTGCTGGGAGCTGTGAGTCTAATGATTACTGTTTGGACCAGAGCCCCACACGTCACCTTTCGTGGGGGGGAAGAAGGAGGGGAAGGGATAGCGGGAGCTAGACTGACCCTACCTTAACAAGCAGCCGGCAGTCAAACTATCACTTTCGGGGTGGGGGAAAAAAGGCGGGAATAGCCGGAGCTTGACTTACCCTACCTTAACAAGTAGCCGGCAATGAAACTATTGTTACTATATACTCCCTCGCTACTCCTATCTATTGAACTTTTCCCTCACATTCAGCGAGCCGTTAACCAGACTAAAGGTCGATAATCCAGATGATTTTTTTATGACCGAGACCCAAAATTTGGTCATTTAAAAAATCTCTGATATTATCCGAACACCACAAGATTTCAAAAAGGCAATTAATGACATGCTCATGTACTCTGCCCCAGGCCCAGACTCACAAAACTCCGTGTTCATCAAGAGCTGCTATAAGCCCCTCTCACGTGCCTTCAACATTCTATGGAGAGGGAACATGGACACAGGAGTTATCCTTCAGTCACTAAAAACAATAGACAGTCCCACTTTACAAAGGTGGGAGCAAAGCAATTGCAAAGAACTACAGATTGATAGCACTAACATCCCATATCATAAAAATCTTTGAGATGGTTCTAAGAAGCAAGATCGCCAATCACCTAGATACACATCAATTACACAACCCAGGGCAACCCGGGTTTAGAGCAGGTCGCTCCTGCCTGTCCCAGCTACTGGACCACTATGACAAGGTCCTGGGTGCTTTAGAGGATAAACAAAATGAAGATGTAGTATACACAGACTTTGCGAAAGCTATCGACAAGTGCGACAACTGTGTAATAGCGGTCAAAATGCATGATAAAGGAATAAGAGGTAAAGTTGGTAGATGGATCTATAACTTCCTAACAAATAGAACACAAAGAGTAATAGTAAACAGAGTAAAATCTGAGGCAGCTACAGTGAAAAGCTCTGTTCCACAAGGCACAGTATTCGTTCCAATCCTGTTCCTCATCCTCATATCTGACCCGAATTGCCGAATTGCCATGAGTGCCTTCCATCGAAGACTCCAAGCGGACATGAGCCAAATCTTCAAAAGGGCCATTGAAAACAATATGAAGTTCAGTGAAGAAAAAATTCAACTACTCAAATATGGAAAACTTGAAGAAATTAAAACTGTATCAGGGTACACAACAAATTCTAAACACACAATAGAGAAAAAATTGATATGAAGGACCTGAGAGTGATAATGTCAGAGGATCTAACTTTCAAAGATCACTACAACGTACCTACCTCATCTGCTAAATAAATAATACGATGGATAATAAGAACCTTCAAAACTATGGACGCCAAGCCATGAGGATTCCCTTCAAATCGCTTCCTCTCTCTAGGTTGGAATACTGCTGTACACTAACTGCCCTCTTCAAGGCTGGTGATATTGCTGATCAAGCACCTAAATTACTGGGAACAGTTGAAGTCTCTTTATTTGTATTCCCTGGAACGCAGGGGAGAAATATACATAATAATTTACACTTGCACACGAAAACTGCACACGAAAATCACTCCCTACGAAAGCAAAAGACTCGGCATGAGATGCAACATTCCCCCAATGAAAAGCAGGGGAGCAACGAATACACTAAGAGACAATACAATAAGTGTCAGGGGCCCAAGACTGTTCAACTGCCTCCCAGCATACATAAGGGGGATTACCAATAGACCCCTGGCTGTCTTCAAGAAGGCGCTGGACAGGCACCTGACCAGCCGGGCTGTGGTTCGTGCGTCGGTTTTCGAGCGGACAACAGTAACAGCCTGGTTGATCAGACCCTGATCCACCACGAGGTCTGGTCTCAGACCGGGCTTCGAGGGCGTTGACCCCAGAAACCCTCTCCAGGTATACTCCAGGTATACCTCTTCTCCTGTCCCACATTTTTATTACCTTTCCTGTCTTCTGCCTAGGTGGGTTCTGTCCAGTGGGGTTTTGTCCTACTAGAATTTGATCCCACCCTCGTGGGACAGTATTCTCCTGCAGTGCTCGTTTTTTTTCTCTGTTCTTAGACTATTACTTCTACGACTACTACTACTATTACTACCACTACTATCTCTGTGACTTCACTCTCTGACCCCCTTTTTGCACCACCACTGCTACTTTTTATTGCCACCTTTATCATCAATGTTGCAATATTTTTTTCTATCATTACTTCTATCAGCACTTTAGTACTATTCCTCCTTCTCGATACACTACTCCTGTCCCTCCCAACTCTCGTATATACTCTGGCTCCCTCCCTTCACGCTTCTGTCTGACTAGTTAATGGTCAGAGGTGGACCAAAAAGTTGTCATAAATGTTAGTCTCCTATGTGCGGGTTATTTGCGCATTGTTCCAGTCACGGTATTGTTCCTTTTTATTCATCATCAGTGACCAAGTTGTGTATGAAATAAATAAGTCCCCCATTGTTTGTCATACAGTTGGATGAATCGACTGATGTCACATTGTGCTCTCAACTACTGATGTTCGCAAGATACATGGTTGAGGGAGAGTTCAAAGACGAGTTTTTTTTTTGTTTGTTGTTAGACTCTGGATACCACTATAAAGACTGAGGATGTGATCGAAATTACGAACAATTTCTTTCATGAACGTTGTTTGGGTTGGGTTAATCTTGTGGTGTCGCCCTGATTGAACACCTGCCATGGTGGGCTCACCATCAGGCTCTTAACAAGATTTTACCAGGACGTGGGTTTCGACTTTGATGTGTTTCTGTTCTACAATTTTTCCATGGAGAGAGAGAGAGAGAGAGAGAGAGAGAGAGAGAGAGAGAGAGAGAGAGAGAGAGAGAGAGAGAGAGTTGGATTCATTTCTCAGTGCTAAAGGGAAAGATTTCCGAAATATATTGATGCAGTGAAGTCTACAAGTTGCGGATCATGTCGATATATTTGGAATCTTCAACAAAATGAATCTTGAGCTGCAGTTAAAAGTTGCAAATCTGTTTTCTCACCAAGACATCATTAAGGGTTTTCTTGACAAGTGTGGATGACGTGCTCGGGAAAATAAGGAAACAATTCGGATGCTAATACTCAGTCATTTACGGAATGTACGGGACGAATTCCATCGATACTTTCCTGAGGTGGACAGCACAAGGTATGGGTTATCTTTCATCAGGACCCCATTCAACACGGATGTTAAGATCATTCCAGAGGACCTGTAGGAGTTCTTGGATCTGGAAAATAATTTGGCGGCTAAAGTCGTGCTCCAGCAATTGATTATGCATCCATTTTGGGCCAGCGTAACTGCAGTTACCCAAATCGCAAATAAGAACATAAGAAAGGAGGACACTGCAGCAGGCCTGTTGGCCCATACTAGGCAGGTCCTTAACAATCCATCCCACTAACAAAACATTTGCCCAACCCAATTTTCAATGCTCCCCAAGAAATAAGGTCTGATAACTCTATCAGTTTGATTTCTCTTCCCATTTGCATCAACTTGTATGTGAGGAACTGGATTTTTGTATTTGTTTCACAGTAAAATCAAAATGAGGAATCGGCTTGCAGTGCAAAAGAGTGTTCATAGTTCATAATCAGGTACAACTCCAAACACTAGAAAGCTTGTCAGACAGAACTGAAATAGGTTCAGAACAACTATGTAAAATCATGAATAAATTGAGCTTGATAAACTGGTTGTAGGCTGAAAGCATCTCCCTCACCCTGTATGCTCACAGCACCTCCATCACCCTGTACGTTCACAGCACCTCCCTCACCCTGTATGTTCACAGCACCTCCATCACCCTGTATGTTCACAGCACCTCCATCACCCTGTACGTTCACAGCATCTCCCTCACCCTGTATGTACACAGCACCTCCTTCACCCTGTACGTTTACAGCACCTCCCTCACCCTGTACGTTCACAGCACCTCCCTCACCCTGAACGTTCACAGCACCTCTCTCACCCAGTACTTTCACAGCATCTCCCTCACCCTGTACGTTCACAGCACCTCCCTCACCCTGAACGTTCACAGAACCTCCCTCACCCTGTACTTTTACAGCACCTCCCTCACCCTGTAGGTTTACAGCACCTCCCTCACCCTATACACTCACCGTACCTCCCTCAACCTATAAGTTCACAGCAGCTCCCTCACGATGTACGTTCACAGGCATCTCCCTCAACCTGTATGTTCACAGCACCTTCCTCACCCTGTACGTTCACAGCACCTCTCTCACCCTGTAAGTTCACAGAACCTCCCTCACCCTGTACGTTCACAGCACCTTCCTCACCCTGTATGTTTTCAACACCTCCCTCAATCTGTACGTTCACAGCACCTCCCTCACCATGTACGCTCACAGCACCTCCCTCACCCTGTACGTTCACAGCACCTTCCTCACCCTGTACGTTCACAGCACCTCTCTCACAATGTTAGTTCAGAATACCACCCTAACACTGTACGTTCACAGCACCTCCCTCACTCTATACGCTCAGAACACCTCCCTCACCTTGTTCGTTCACAGCACCTCTGCCACCTGAACGTTCTCAGTAATTCCCTCACCCTATACGTTCAGAACACCTCCCTCACACTGTACGTTCACAGCACCTCCCTCACTCTGTACGTTCAGAACACCTCCCTCACCTTGTTTTTTCACAGCACCTCTCTCACCTGAACGTTCACAGTATCTCCCTCACCCTATACGTTCAGAACACCTCCCTCACACTGTACGTTCACAGCACCTCCCTCACCCAGTATGTTTTCAGCACCTCCCTCACCCTGTAAGTTTACAGCACCTCCCTCACACTGTACGTTCACAGCACCTCCCTCAGCCAGTACGTTCACAGAACCTCCATCACCCTGTACGTTTACAGCACCTCCCTTACCCTGTACGTTCACAGCATCTCCCTCATCCTGTACGTTCACAAAACCTCCCTCACCCTGTACGTTCACAGCACCTCCCTCAGCCTGTACGTTCACAGCACCTTCCTCACAATGTAAGTTCACAGCTCCTTCCTCACTCTGCACTTCACGCACCCCCCTTTTCCCCTATGTTCACAGCAACCCCCCTCCCCCACGAACGTTTTACAAACATCCCTAAACCCCCCCCCGTTTTGGCCCCAATTTTTGACACTAGGCTTGAAGAAGTCCCCTTCATGACACAAAGGGTCTGAAGAATGTTTTTTCCCTTTTTGACACTTTCACTCTGAAGAACGTCTCCCCTTTATGAAAACTAGACTCTGAAGAACGTCTCTTTCATTTGCACTACGTTCTGGGAAAAAGTTTCCTTCATGACACTAAGGGTCTGAAAAAACGTCCCCCTTCATGACAAGGCCCGCAAAAATGTTCTTTCAGGAAAATAGAAAAAGAAGGGCCGTCTCCTTTTTGACACTAGGGCCGGGGAAGTCCCTTTCCCTAACACTAGTTTTGAAGAGCGTTCCTTAGACAATTGGGCTCTGACCCAACGTTTTTCCCTTTAAAAAGGAAAACCCTTGGGGTCTGAAGAACATCTTTTTTTCACAACATAGGCTCGAGAACGTCCCTTCCTAAATGGGCTTAAAAAAGTTCCTTCAAGAAAATTTCTCTGAAGAACTCCCCTTTTAAACACTAGGCCCTGAAGGAAAAGTTTTCCTTTATGGGCATAAGGATTAAAGAAGTCTCCCCCCTTATGAAAACTAGGCCCTGAAGAACGTCCCCTTCATAAATAGCCCTGAAGAACGTCCATCTGAAAAAGGGCTCGAAACGTTCCCCTTTATGAAAACTAGTTTTGAAAACGTCTCCTTCTTGAATACCCCCAGGCCTGAAGAACGTCTCCTTTTGACTTAGGCCCCTGAAAAAGTCCTTTCCTTCCCTGGAAAACTAGGTTTTGAAAGAAATTTTCCTTTACATTTTTGAAAGAAAAACGTTCCCTTTCCGGGCAAAGACTGAAGGAAAGTTCCTTTTATGGAAAATTTGGGGTTTAAGAACGTTTTTCCTTATGACACTAGGGCCCCGAATTAAAGTCTCCTTTATAAAATTTGGTTTTGAAGAAGTCTCCCTTTTGACATTTGCCCCTGAAGAACTCTTCCCTTTTGACACTAGAATTTTGAAGAAGTCTCCTTCATGGAAAAAAAGGGTCTGAAGAACCCCCCCCCTTATTAAAACTAACTTTGGAAAAACTCTCTTTTTGCACTAGAACCCGAAGAAGTTCCCCCTTTATGACAATTTGGGTTGAAGAACTTCATTTTTTGACAAAAAGGCTTGAAAACGTCTTCCCTTTAAGACAAAAGGGTCTGAAGGGAAATCTCTTTTATTCACTAATTTTTAAAAACCCTTTTTTCGTGACCTAGGCCCGAAGAAATTCCCTTTATGCAATTTTTTCTGAAGAACTCTTTCAAACAATCGGGTCCCCCAAACATCTCTAAATCATTTAAAAACTGGGTTTTTAGAACCCTTTTCCTTCTGAATAGGCTTTTAAAAAAACTCCTTCATGACATAGTTTTAAGGGCGTCCCCCCTTTATGAATAGGCTTGAAGAACGTCCCCTTTTAAACACTAGGCTCTGAAGAACGTTCCCCCTTCATACCTTTAAAAAGGTTTTTGCAAACGTTCTCCTTCATGCTTAGGCTTTGAAAACGTTTTCCTTAAGACAATTTGGCTCTGGAAAAAATTTCCTTTTTATAAAACTAGGCTTGAAGAAATTTTCCTTCCCCAAAAACTTTGGCTCTGAAAAACGTTCCCCCCACACTAGGCTCTGAAAACTCTCCTTCAAAGGGCACAAAACTTTAAAGAACGTCCCTTTTTGGCATTTGGGTTGAGAACGTCCCTTTTTGAAAATAAAACCTGAAAAATTTTTTTCCTTTATACACTAAGGGTTTGAAGAAAGTTCCCTTTTTAAAAATGGCTTGAAAAACCTCCCCCTGGCACAGGGTCTGAAAAACTCTTCTTTTAGGGGCACTAGATCTGAAGAACGTTCCCTTTATGGCACTAGGTCTGAAAAACGGGTTTCCTTTATAAAAACCAGGGTCTGAAGAACCCTCTCCTTCATGATAAGGGTTTGAAGAACGTTCCTCATGAAAAGGCTCTGAAGAAAATCTCCTTATGGCCCAAAATTGAAGGAAAGTCTCCTTTAAAGACTTTGGACTGAAGAAGTTTTCCTTCATTCACGGCCTGAAAAACGTCTCCTTTTTACCAAAGGTTTTAAAAAAAGAACGGTCTCCCTTCTGAATAGGCTTGAAGAACGTCTCCTTTATGACACAAAACTCTGAAGAAATTCCTTTTATGACACTAGGCTTGGGAAAAACGTTTTTCCCTTTTGACAATAGGCCTGAAGAAAAAGTCTCCCCTTATAAAACAAGGGGCCCGAAGAAAGCTCCTTTTAATTTACCTTAAAGGCCCCCCTGAAGAAAATTCTTTTTATGAACTAAGGGTCTGAAAAACCTCCCCTTTTGGGGGACTAAAGGTCTGAAAAACTTCCTTCATGACATTAGGCTCCGAAGAACGTCTCTGTCATGACATTAGGCCCTGAAGAACGTCTCCTTCATGACACAAGACATGACACAAGACACTGAAGAACGTCTCCTTCATGATACTAGGCTCTGAAGAACATTTCCTTCATTATGCTCGGCTCAGAAAAACATCTCCTTCATGACATTAGGCTCTGAAGAACGTCTCTTTCATGGCACTAGGCTCTGAAGAACGTCTCCTTCATGACACTAGGCTCTGAAGAACGTCTCCTTCATGACACTAGACTCTGAAGAACGTCTCTCTCATTACATTAGGCTCTGAAGAACGTCTCTGTCATGACATTAGGCCTGGAAGACCGTCTCCTTCATGACACAAGACACTGAAGAGCGTCTCCTTCATTGATACTAGGCTCTGAAGAACGTCTCCACCGTGACACTAGGCTCTGAAGAACATGTCCTTCATGACACTATACTCTGAAGAACGTCTCCTTCATGACGTTAGGCTCTGAAGAACGTCTCTTTCATGACACTAGACTCTCAAGAAAGTCTCTTTAATGACACTAGGCTCTGAAGAACGTTCCTTCATGACACTAGGCCGTGAAGAACGTCTCCATCGTGACATTAGGCTCTGAAAACGTATCCTTCATGACACTAGGCTCTGATGAACGTCTCCTTCATGACACTATGCTCTGAAGAGCGTCTCCTTCATGATACTAGGCTCAGAAAAACATCTCCTTCATCACATTAGGCTCTGAAGAACGTCTCTTTCATGACACTAGAATCTGAAGAATGTCTCCTTCTGGATAATATGATCTGAAGAACATCATGTTCATGACAATAGGCTCTGAAGAACGTCTTCTTGAAGGGCAAAAAGCATTTAAAACATCTCCCCATAGCACAGGCTCCGAAGAACTTCTTCTTGACAAAAAAAAATTGGAAGAACGTCTCCATCATGACATTTAGGGGTTGGGGGGGGTCCCTTGATGAAACCCAGGTCTGAAAAATTTCCTTCATGAATTGGCTCTGAAAAACGTCTCTTTTTACGTTAGTAGGGGTTTTTAAAAACGTCTCCATCATGAAAAAGGTCTGAAGAAAGTCCTTCATGAAACATAAAAATCGAAGAAGTTTTCCTTCCCTGACGTTTGGCTTTTGAAGAACGTTTTCCCCTTTAAAGATATAGGGTTTTGAAGAAGTTTTCCATCGTGATACTAGGCTCTGAAGAAAGTCCTTTTTTTCCTGACAACCCCAAAACCCTTCCTTTTAAAAGAAAAGCCTTCCTTTTATTAATAGGGGTCGAAAAAACCTCCTTTGGAAAACTAAACCTGAAGAAAAGTCTCCAGTGACACTAGGCTCTGAAAAAGTCTTTCCCCTTCCCCCTTGGGGAAACCTTTTTTAAAATTGAAGGGAAATCTTTTTCATGACACAGGCCCGAAGAAAGTTTCCCCCGGGCATGCCCCGGCCCCCCCCGGCCGCCCCCCCAAAAAACCCCCTCCTTTCCCCCCCCCAGGGGCATTCCCCCCCCTCTGGGAAAAATTTCCCTTCATTTCACCCAGGTCCCTAAAACCCCCCCCCTTCCCCCGACCCCCATCCCCCCCCGAAGAACGTCCCCCCCCCCCCAATTCCCCTAGGCCCCCCCCCCAAAAAACCCTCCCCCCCCCCTTCCCCTAACCCCCCTAAAGGCCCTTTCCCCCCGAAGAACCCCTCTCCCCCCCTTTCCGGGAAAAATAGGCCCCTGAAAACGGGCTTTCCCTTTTGAAAAATAGGCCCCTGAAAAAACATTTCCTTTAAGGGCACTTTGCTCTGAAGAACGTCCCTTTATGACATTAGGCCTGGGGAAAACGGCTCCCTTTATAAATTTGGCCTGAAGAACTTCCCCCTCTGAAACAAAACAAAGGGAAAAGCTTCCCCAAAAAGAAACCCGAATAACCCCCTTTTTATGTATTGGGTCTGAAGAAGTCCCCCTTTGGGACCTAACTCTTTTAAAAAAAAATCTCCTTCTTACACTAGGGTTTAAAACTTTTCCCTTCCCTGACCAAATAGAAACTTTAAGAACGTTCCTTATTGGAAGTAAAATCCTTTGCCCCCTGAAGAACTTTCCCTTCATTATTCTAGGGTCCCGAAAAACATTCCTTTTAGACATTTGGGTCGAAAGAACGTTTCTTCCCCTGGAAAGGCTCTGAAGAAAGGGCTCCTTCCGAACTAAGGGCCCGAAGGAAAATCTCCTTCGAACTAAGGTTTTGAAGAACGACCCTTCATGACAATTTGGCCCCGGGGAAAGGCTCCCTCATTAAAATAAAGGGTCGAAAAAACTTTTTCTGAAAATTAAGGGGGCCCCCAAAAAGTTTTCCCCTTTATGGAAAAAAGACCTTTAAGAAAAATTTTCATGCCAAAGGTTTTGAAAAAAGTCTTCCTTTTAAAACAAAAGCCTGGAAGAACTTTTCCTTATAAAACTAAAAATCTGAAGAAAATCTTTCATTTACACTAGGTGATTTAAGGGGTTTTTTTATGACTTGAGAAATGGGAAAAACCCTCTCCTTCTGACACTAGGCTCTGAAAAACTTTCCCCCCCATGTTTCTTTGGTTGAAAAAACCTTTGTTCATAAAACAAGGCTTGAAACTTTCCCCTTTAGACAAATAAGGGTCTGAAAACGTCTTCCCTTTTGAACTAGGGGGTCGAAAAACTCCCCCTTCTGACACTAGGCCTGAAAAACGTTTCCTTCAATTAAAAACTAGGCTCGAAAAAAAATTCCCCTTTAACTTGGCCCCTTTAAGAAAAGTCTCCTTCATTTCCCAATTTGGCTCCCCAAAAAACGCTCCTTTTGAAACTAGGCCCCTTTAAGAACAAAACCCTTAAGACAATAGACTCTGAAAAAACTACCTTTTATAAGTTTTTGGGAAAGGGGAAAAAAGGTTTAAAAAATCCTGGAAAAAAGCTCTTAAACTTGGGGCCATGAAGAACTTTTCCCTTTGAAAAATTTGGGCTCTGAGAAAGGTTTTTAAAGGCAATAGATTGGGAAAAAACGGGTTTTTAGGGAAAATTGGGTGGGAAAAAAGTCTTTTTTCAAGACAATTTGGGTCTTAAGAACTCTCCTTCATGACCCCCCCTAGGGTCTAAAAACCTCCTTCATGACACTAGGCCAAAAAACTCTTCATGACAGGTTAAAAAACGGAAAAAAAGCGTTTTCCTTTTGACCTTGGCTCTGAAGAACGTTCCTTTATGGGTTTCTTGGCTCTGAAAAAAACAAAAAACCCTTTTGACACTAACTAAAAAAAACGGGCCCCCCTTTATGACACTAAGCTCTGAAGAAAGTCCTTCCCTTTATGATATAGGGTCTGAAGAACTTTTCCTTTATGCACCTAAAGGGGCCCCGAAAAAAAATCTCCTTAAACCTAGGCTCTGAAGAAGTCTCCTTGTAAATGGCCCTGAAAGAACGTCCTCCCTTTATGACAATAACTCTAAAGAATCTCTGTTTATGACATTAGGTTGAAAAACAAACTCCTTCCCTGGCAATAGTCCTGAAAAACCCTCTCCTTTCATAACGCTAGGCTTTTGAAGAAAAGCTCCCTTTATACCCCTAAAGGCTTGAAGAACGTCTCCCTTTACACTAAGGGTCTGAAGAACGTCGCTTTTAGGGCTCGGGCTCTGCAGGAAAAGTCTCCCTTTATGGGATTCCCCAAGGGGCCCGAAAACGTCTCCTTCATGAACTAGATGTTTAAGAACGTTTTTCTTCATGACATTAGGCTCTGAAAACGTCCCCCTTCATGACACTAGGCTCTGAAAAAAAGTCTCCCCCCATGACACAGGCCTGGGAAAAAGTTTCCTTCCCAAAAATTTTTGGGCCCCGAAGAACGTCCCCTTTTCCCAAAACCCAAAACACCCCGGAGGGGGAAAGTCTCCTTCATGACCCCTAGGCCTTAAGAACGTCTCCTTTTGGCATTTGGCTAAGAAAACTCTCCTTCATGAAAAAATTTGCCTGAAAACTATTCCCCTTTATAAAACCCAGGCTCCCGAAAAACGCTTCCCTTTATAAAACAAAGGGTTGAAGAACGTCTCCTTTCAATTACGGCTTGAAAAAAAATCTCCCTTTATGACTTGGCTTTTGGAAAAAACGTCTTTCATGCACTAAAGGTCTGAAGAAAAGTTTTCCTTTTTATGAAAAACCCAAAAAAACCCCCCTTTTATAAGGCTGAAGAAGTCTCCTTCATGACATTAGGCCCCTGAAAAAACGTTCCTTCATGACATAGGCTCTGAGAAAAGTCCCTTTATGACCTAGGGTCTGGGAAAAACTTTCCTTCATAATTGGACCCGGAAAAAAAATCTCCTTCATGAAAAGGCCTGAAGGGAAAGTCTCCTTTTATTACACTGGGGGTTGAAGAACGTTCCTTTATGAAAACCCAGGCCAGAAGAACGCTCCCTTTGCAAATAGGCCTGAAGAAAGTCTCCTTAAAGACATTTTGGCCCTGAAGAACGTTCCTTCATGACACTAGCCCCTGAAAAACGGTTCCCTTTATGACACAGGGTCGAAAAAACGTCTCCCTTTATGAAACCCCAGGCCCCTTTAAAAAATCTTTTTTCAGGGGCATTTGGTCTTAAAAAACTTCCTTTCCCTGACACTAGGCCGAAGGGAAAGTCCCCCTTCCCTGACATTTGGCCCCGAAGAACTCTCCCTTTGGCACTAAGGCCCGAAGAACGTTCCCTTTCCGCTTGAGGCCAGAAAACCGTTTCCTTTCTTTAAAATAAAGGCCCTTTAAACCCCCTTTATTTACCCCAAGGCCCCGAAGGGAAAAATCCTCCCAATTTAATGGGGAAGGAAAACATCTCCCTTTTTGAATGGCCGAAAAATTTTTTTCATTACCGGGGGCCGGGTTCTTCCTTCCCCGACTTCTGAGAAGCTTTCAAGCTTAGGTGGAAAACTCCCTGAAAAAAAATTTGGGAATTTTTAAACGCACCAAAACACAAAACCTCTTCCACTCCTGGCCTTTCCCTTATCCCGCCAAAAAACTCCTCCTTCTTTCACCAAAACACTTCCCCTCTTTCCCTTTCACAAAAAAACCGTTAAATTCCTTTACCAAAAAGCCGGAATTCCCTTTTAAAACTGGCCATTCCTTTCAACCCAAAAAAACCCCAAAAACATTCCTTTTCACGCCTTTAAAAACCTTTCTCACTATGTCCTTTCCTTCCTCAACCGGTCATTCCTTTTTTTTTTTGTTTTTTTCCTTTCAAAACCCCCCCCCCCCTTTTTTCCCAAAAAAACTCCCCTCACCCCTTAAAATCCTCTCTTCCCCCCAATCCCGGTATTCCCCTTCCCCCTCCCCGGGGCCTTTCCTCCCTCACTTTCCGTCACCCTTCACTCCCGTCCCTTCCCTTCTATTCCTCGTTCCATTCCCTTTTCCATTTTTCCCACTCCTCGCCAAATTTTTTCCCCCCCCTTTCTCTTCCCCCTTCTTGTCCCCCCGCCCCCTTTTTTCCCTTCCCTTTTCCCCTTTTAAATTTCCCTTTTAATCCCCTTCCCCCTTTATTCCCCTTTTTACCCTTCTCAGTGATTTTCCCTTTTTCACCTTTTTCCCATTTCCCTTTCCAAAACCCCTCTTCCCCCTTTCACCTTTCCTTATTTCCCCTTTTACCTCCTGTCATTCCCTTCACCCTCGTCATTTTCCTTTTTTCCCCTCCTTGGGCCCCTTCCTTTCCACTCCTCGGGCATTCCTCCTCATCCCTTTGTCATTCCTCTCTCACTTTCCCCGTCCTTCCCCCTCCACTCAATTTATTTCTCTCCTCCTCGTATTTCCTTTTCCCCTCCCCCGCATTCTTCCCTTTATTTCCCCTTTTTTCCTTCCTCCCTCACTTTTCTCTTTCCCCCCTTTACTTTCCCCTCTTCCTCCTCCCTTTTTTATTCCTCAAAGCCCCTCCCTTTTCATTCCTCCCTAAAATCCCTCCGTCATTCTACCTTATCCACGCCCCTTTCCTTCCCCTAAACCCCCTTCCGGCCCCTTTCCTTTCCCGCATTCCTCCATTCCTGCCCCCTCCCCTTTTCATTCCCCCCCAATCCTCCCTTTTCATTCCTCCCTCCCGCCCTCCTTCCCGCCCCCCACCCCCGCCCCTTTCCTTTCCCCTTTCCCCCCCCCCCCCCCCCCTCTCCATCCTTCCCTTACCCCTTTTCGTCCCCCCTTTTCCCCCTTTTCCCCTTAAAAATGAAAAAAAATTTTTGGCTCCTGTCCCTCCCTCACATTTATTCCCCCCTCCCTCCTCCCTCCCTCCCCTCCCTCCAAACCCCTCTTCTTTTCCCACACCCGGGAAAATTCCCTTTCCTCCTTTTAAAAACTGGGGGATTTTTACCCTTCACTCCTCGGGGCCAATTTCCTCCCGCATTTCCTTTTTTTTTAAAAATTTTGTTTTTGTCTTTCCCCCCCGCACCTTTTTCGGTTTTAACCTTCCGGACTTTTCGGTTTCATTTTCCTTCCCCAAATCCTCCGGGGGTTTTTTCAACCCCCCGCTCTTTTTTTTCCTCCCTCCCGGGCGGTTAAAAATCCCCCTTTTTTTTTCGGGGGAATCCCCCCTCTTGCTTTCTTCATTCCTTCTTTTTTGGGGCCCTTCCTTTCTTCCTTTGGTTCCTTGGGGAAAGGTTTTCCCCTCCCCAAACCCTTTTGGGGGCATTTCTTCCTTACTTTCTTCCGGTCCCTTCCTTTTTCCCCGCTCCGGCGTTTTCCTTTCACAATCCTCGTAACCCCTTTCCCTTCAAAATTCACGGTATTGGTTTTTTTCCCCTCCTTCGATTTCCCCTCTCACTTTCCTGTTCCAATTTCCCCTCTGGGGGGTTTTTTTTTTCCTCTCCTTTGTCCTTTTCTTTCCCCCCCTCTTTGGTTTTCCTTTTGCATTCCCCTCTCGAAATTTTAAATTTTTTTAAATTTTTTTTTTTCCGGTTTGTTTTTCTCTCAATTCCTCCGGTTTTATTATTTTTTCCCGGGGCCCCCTTTTTGGGGCATTCCTCCCTCCCTTTTTACCTTTCCCCGCCCTTCCTTTTCACCTTTCCCCGCATTCCTCCTACTCCTCGCCATCCCCCTTCCGTCGGGGCCATTTCCCCCTCTGGGCTTTTTTCATTTCCTCCTCCTTTCTTAAATTTTTCCCCTTCGTCCAAAACCCCTTCTTCCCTTTTTTTCACTTCCCCGTCATTTTTCAAGGGGTTTAAAGGGGATTTCCTCCTTTTCCCCCTCTCCTTTCACCCTTCCCAAAAATTCCCGGCATTCCTAAAAATTCCCCACCCGCATTCCCCTCTCCAAAACCCTTCCGGGTTCCTGTCGTGTTGTGGGAATTGCTGTTTGGGTACTTGTCGTATTGCGGGGACTGCCTCCTGGTACCTGTCGTTTGCAAAGACTGCTGCCTGGTACTTGTCGTGTTGCAAGGACTGCTGCCTGGTACTTGTCGTGTTGCAAGGACTGCTGCCTGGTACTTGTTTGTCATGTTCAGGGACAGCTGCCTGGTACTTGTCGTGTTGCAAGGACTGCTGCCTGGTACTTGTTGTCATGTTCAGGGACAGCTGCCTGGTACTTGTAGTGTTACAGGAATTGCTGCCTGGTACTTATCGTGTTGCAGGGACCTCTGCATGGTGCTTGTTGTTGTGTTGCAGGGACCTCTGCCTGATACCTGTTATCATGTTGCAGGAACCACTGCCAGTGCTGTGTGTTTCACACAGGTTCTGCATACTCGATAGCAAGGTGCGAAATTGATGTAAATTGTTTTAAAATGTTTTAGTTTTTTCCAGGTTACGTTATGTAACCGTCGTACCATGGGTGTCCTACCATGGCTCCTCTGTTATACGTCCTTTACCGTGGGTCCTGGCTTGGGTGCTATCATGGGTCCTGTGACAGCGGTCCTCTACCATGGGTCTTCTACCATGGGTCCTGCCATGGGTCCTGCCATGGGTTCTACTATAGGTCCTCTGCCATGGATCCTACCATAGGTCCTCTGCCATGTATCCTACCATGGGTCCTGTCATGGGTCTTACTATGGGTCCTCTGCATGGGTTCTACTATATTCTCTTTACTCGTATCTCTCATAACTTTCTTGTGACGTTAATTTCTAGTAACCACTTACGTGACCATTGGTAAGATCAGTGTCTGCCTTCCGTTGACCTTCGTATTCTCACTACTGTGGCGTTATTGATACCAAGGAGATTTAAGAGTGTATTGTTAGCGTCTTGGTGTTCACGTACATCAGGAACATGTACACCAGGAACATGTACACCAGAACATGACACAGGAACATGTACACCAGGAACAACATCCACACCAGAAACATATACACCAGGAAATAACATGGGGCACAACACTGATCCTGGTATAACTCCACTAAACTCTTTTGCTGATGCTTCTCCCTTTGTTTTATATTGTAAAATTATATTCTTTAATTCCTTTATAGTGCTAAAGAATACTGTTGACCTTCTGTATTGCTGAAGCATTTGTGTATCGTTTATCACAATTCTTGAGGTTTTCTTTCTTCACTTGCTAAGTACCGTCTATGTGACGCTGAGAGAACAGCTGGCTGCCTTACATTTCTAGCTATGTAGCAATCGCCCATTTCTCTCTCTCTCTCTCTCTCTCTCTCCTCTCTCTCTCTCTCTCTCTCTCTCTCTCTCTCTCTCTCTCTCCCCTCTCTCTTCCTCTGTGACTAAGGTTTTGCAAATATATATACTCCTTACACAGAAATAGTACACATGGTAAGCGCCTCATGTATATACATATATAATATATATATATAATATATATATATATATATATATATATATATATTATATATATATATATGTCGTGCCGAATATGTAAAACTGGTCAATTAGCAAGAACTCGTTTAAAATTAAGTCCTTTCTAAAATTTTCTCTTATACGTTTAAAGATATATTTTTTTCATTAATATTGATGTAAAAATTTTTAATTTTGCACCAAAAGGAACTTAGAAAACTTACCTAACCTTATTATAACAAACGCAATTTATTTTAGCCTAACCCAACTAAATATATTTTAGATTTGTTTACAATAATTTAATACTAAACAAACACAGTGAAATATATTTTTTTTCGTTAGGTTCAGAATGATTTTGGCGAAATTATTACATACACAATTTTCACTTGTCCTATATGACAAGATGAGCGTTGCTATTTAAGGCAAGATAGCAAGTTCTGCCTATTCGGCACGACATTATATATATATATATATATATATAATATATAAATATATATATATTAAATATATATATATATAATGATAATATATTTACATGATATATATATTATAACATTATATATATATATATATATACATATATATATATATAATATATTATATAAAATATATATATATATATATATATAAATATATATATATATAATATAGAAATAATAATATTATATAAATATATATATCAGTATATAATATATATATATATTATATATATATATATATAATATAATATATATATATATCGTTCACTATTAGGGTATTATCCCGTAGTTTTGGCACCTTTTTCAGTGCCAAAAGAGTCTTCCCTAATTTCTAGTGAATCACATTTGGGGGCCGGCACTGTCACTCGTCCGCTGAGGCAGTTTCCTGCCAGCTCACTTTGTTTTTCCATCTACACTGATGGAGTCCTGGGGAGATGTTTTGGTGCAAGTTCCGGAGAGCGAAGGAGGCGAGAGGGAGAGAGCGAAAGGGGGAAACGGGATGTCTAGGAAGAAAGAGAATGAGAGGAAGGAAAGATAGAGAGGAGGGGAAAGAATCTTTGCCCTTAAGGAACAGGAATAGGAAACGATAACTCGGTACCATTCCCTCTATCCCTCCCTTCCTCCCTCCAACCCTCCCTCCCTCTCCTTTTTAAGCAACTGTTCTCACTTTTGTGTTTATTTTCGTGAGACGGGCCAAGTCTCGTCTGTTATACTGTCTCACTCACTACGCTCAGACGCACAAGTGACGCAACACGACACTTGTTCACCTGTACTCTAACACCAAGAATACTTTCGTCTCCCTAACGTGTATACACGTCGAGTTAGTAACATCTCGGTGTATATACACTGAGATACACGATTTTCAGTGTATGTACACTGAGATATACCTCTCGTGTATATACACTGGGAGATACCCTCCTATCGGAGTATATACATAGATACATACCTCTGTGTATATACACTAAGATACACACCTATTTGGGCATATATACAGATATACACATCTCGGTGTATATGCACCTAGATATATACCTCTCGGTACAAGTGTATTGAAAGACACCTGTCGGTGTAAGCCACCTGGTGTGTATACACAGACAAATACACACCTGAACTACGTCTCTCAGCTTACTGCCTCACCACTTAGGGTACAAGCGCTGACAGCAAATATGCCAACGTAATCACCACAGCCTGGCTGATCAGGAACTGCCTGGGGGAGTCTGTCCAGTTCCTGACTGCTGGAATAACACCTGTACAAGGGTCACACTTGCTTCAGCCCTGACTGCTGGAATGACACCTGTGCAAGGGTCACACCTGCTTCAGCCATAACTGCTGGAATAACACCTGTGCAGGGGTCACACCTGCTTCTGCCTCTCTTCGCAGGAACTTACGTCATGTACAAGTATTGTTGCATCTTCTACACGACTTGATACAGCTCTACGAAGGGCAAAACGTTGCTTCCCTCACTGTTGTCCGCACCATGCTATTTGGATTCAACTGTCCGAAATGCTTTGTATTCAATAAGAGGCTTTCATATGACTATATTTTTGTAAAGAGATTTGGAATTATTATTATTAGACAACTTTTCGCCGAAACAGCAAATTCTATCAAGTTTTAATTAAAAGGGCTACTGTGAGGGCGAAACGTTGTTTAGGTAAAATTTCCAACGGTTCTTTGTGTCTATTCATTAGAAGTTCTTCATGAAGACATCTAAGATGTCACATGATAATTTCTAATTCCTATTATATATATATATATATATATATATATATATATATATATATTAATATATATATATATATATATATATATATATTATAATTATTTATATTAAATTTGAACATACATACAGAGGTACAAAAAATACAGGTAAGAGCAGCATGCCAAAGCCACTTGTATGCATAGCATTACGGGCTGGCTTAAAATTAACCTAAGATTAACTAAGCAATGATGTAATCAGTGATAAAACATTATTGTAAACAGATAACAATAAAGCACAAATGAGTATTACAAAGACAGGTCATATGGTTGCATGCATTGCTGTACATTCAGTAGAATGGAGTATTCTGTTAGGTAGTGTATTTAAAAAACAACAAAGTTAGATTGGGTCTTAGGTTTAACATTTGTGTGATACAATTGTGAGAAACATTTAAGATAAACAAATTATAAGGTTCAGTTATTCAGTATTTATTTGGTTTTGGGTGAGTAAGTGATCTTTGAGAAGAGACTTGAATTTATAAACAGGTAGTGTTTCTTTTATATTTACAGGTAATGAATTCCAGATTTTAGGGCCTTTTATGTGCATTGAGTTTTTGCATAGAGTGAGATGGACACGAGGAACATCGAAGAGTGATCTGTGCCTTGTGTTATGGTCATGTGTTCTGTTGAGGTTGGTAAGATGTTTGAGGGGAGGGTTTATGTCAGAGTTAAGTGTTCTATGTGTGTAATAGGTGCAGTAATAAGTATGGATGTTTTGTATGGTGAGTAGGTTTAGTGTTTTGAATATTGGTGGAGTGTGCTGCCTGTAGTGGGAATTTGTTATTCTGACTGCAGCCTTTTGTTGGGTAATTAGTGGTCTGAGATGGTTAATTGTTGTTGAGCCCCATGCACAAATTCCATAGGTGAGATAGGGGTAAATAAGAGAGTGATATAGGGCCAGAAGGGCTGACTGTGGAACATAGTACCGTATCTTCGATAGTATGCCTACGGTCTTGGAAATTTTCTTAGAAATTTGTTGTATATGTGTATGAAATTTGAGTCTATTATCAAGGTGGATTCCTAAGAATTTTCCCTCTGTTAACTTTGTGATAGGTGATCCGTTTATCATTATGTTAAGAGGGACATCTGTAGCTCTGTTACCAAACTGAATGAAGTACGTTTTGTCAATGTTTAGTGTAAGTTCGTTAGTCCTCATCCAGGTAGATATTTTCTGTAATTCGGTATTTACAGTATTGGCTAGCATGACTGGGCTCGGGTGAGAGAAGACGTATGTAGTGTCATCTGCAAACAGTGTGGGTTTGAGTAATTGCGAAGCATTTGGTAGGACATTTATGCATAGGAGAAAGAGAAGAGGGCCAAGGACACTTCCCTGTGGGACACCAACTCTAATTGGTTGTGCGGAAGAGTTTGCCCCATTTGTGTACACATATTGGCTTCTGTTGCTGAGGTAGACTTGGGGTATTTGAGGGGGGCCCCCTTTTATACCAAGTGTGACAATTTAATGTGGAGCAAGTCATGGCAACTGTATCAAAAGTTTTACGAAAGTCAATAAGATCTCCAGGGACTTCTTTTTTCCTTTTGCGTGTAATAAATTCAGCATGTGTATAATACATCATTAGTATTTTTTTTAAAGGCCTGAACCCAAAATTGGCGGGGTTGAGTAGTTTTGGGAGATGAGTAGGAGTAATTCTTTTTAAAATTTAAATTTTTTCGAAGTTTTTTTAAAAGGGGGTGAAGTTGGATTTTTGGCCATAGTTTTTAAAACTCTGTTTGGTCTCCTCCTTTAGGGATTGGGGTGCCCGCTATTTTGAGAACTGTAGGGAAGGGGAGGTTCAATGGATTTGTTAAAGAGTGTTGCAATGATTGGGATATCCCTGTACACTTTTTTGTATATAAAGGGTTTAAAGTATTTTAATCCCTGCCTTGTTTTTAAAATGTTTGATAATAAGGAACTCGTATGGTTACGGAGCTAGGAAAAAGTGTGTTCGGGGAGTTGCCAGTGAGGTAGCATTTGGTGGGGTTTTTCTGAGCTTGGGATTTTTTTGGCAAGGTTTTGTCCATAGAGGAGAAAAATCATTTTAGTGTGTTTGCTGTTTTTTGTTGGGGGGGTTTGGGGTTTATCGATTTTGCTAATTTTATTTCGCTATTTCGTGATATCTTTTTGTTCCTAGAATTTTTGAAGGGTTTTCCCCGGTCTTTTTTATATCACCTAGTAAGGTTTTTAAATCTGTTCTCATAATCAAATTTTTTTGCCCTTTTCATCAGGCTGGTTAGGGTTTACGAGTAACGTTTTTTTTGGTCTCTGTTAAGTGACCCATTCTGTACTGTTTTTCGTATAGGTGTTTTTGTATTTATGGATTTGAGAATGCTGGGTGTTAGCCAGGGGCTCTTCAGTCTCTTAGCTGTCATCTGTTTAGTTTTTTTAGGGCAGTGCTTGTTATAGAGGTATTGGGTCTTTTTTAGAAAACTATTAATACAATCGTCAATATCTGTTTAGATTTCTAGCTCAGTGTGCCAGTCAATGTTTGTTGCTGCTGTTGTGAAGTTATTAATGGCTGCCTCATTGTGAAGCCTGAAGGCGACTTTAGTAGAGTCTTGGGGTAATTTACCAAGAGTTGTTATGAAGAAAGTAAGGGTAGTGGTCTGTGGTATTATCTGTGATTATGCCTGATTTTAAGGGGATATGGTGTTGGTCAGATGTTGTCAAGTAGGGAAACACTAGTCTCTGTAACTCTTGTAGGTTTTGTTACTGTTGGTAGCAACATGCAGTTACTCATTGTGTTTGTGAATTCAGTAACGTGTGGGTCCTGGTCTTGTATGAGATTTATATTGAAGTCACCTGAGAGTAAGTGATCTTTGTTCATGCGTGCATCAGTTATCATACTTCCTAGGTTTTGAGTAAATTGGCTAATGTTTGACTGTGAAACTCTGTAGATGTTTATCACTGTGAGAGGTTTTTGTAGGTATATTGGATTTGAATTTAGCTATTATATATTCCCCATGTTCATATCCCTTGTGCAAGTATTAGTGATACATTCTAGTTGGTCTGAGTAGTATATAGCTGTGCCCCCCATTGTTGGTCTGGCCTACAGTTGTGTATGGCTGTGTAACCAGGAATGGCATAGACATCAGTAAGTATCAGGCTTTAGCCAGGTTTCAGTTAGTGTAAATGATGGACATATTGGCATGCAAGGAATTTTAGTAATGCTATGAGGTCATCGTAATGCTTGCTTAAAGATCTCATATTGTAGTTAAAGATAGTTATGTTGTTGTTGGCTCTGAGAAGTGCCTTTGATTGTTCTGCTGTGTAGTAATTACAGTAACTGTTTGATTCATTTAAGTCATTAAATAAGAGGTTGGTATCAGGATCAATGCTTGTAATCATAAGATTTGTAGTGAATCTATAGTTAGAATAAAGTATAAAACAAAGTAAATATTCTAAATCTAAAAAATAGCACCTGAATTATTTAACAAATGTAAAAATAATGAGCTAAGGTAGTTTTTTAAAGCTAAAATAAAGGAGACAATATAAAAGGGACTAAAATAATTTGTGGTGAACAAATAAAGTGATGATCAAATAATGGAGCTTGGGAATATAATAGTAGGTAGTACTTTAAAGGTAATTCTTTAAAGTTAGAATTAGGGAAAACAATATAAAAGGAACTAATATAAGTTGTGGTGAACAATAAAGTGGTAATCAAATAAATGAGTTTTGGAATATAATGGCAAAATAGTGAACTTATTGCACTTTAGCACCTGAGAATAACACCTTGATTATTTTAACAATTGTGAATATATGAACTAAGGTAGTTATATAAAGCTAAAATAAAGGAAAAAATATATAAGTGACTAAAATTAAGTAATGGTAAACAAAGTTAAATGGACAGATAGTCACTATGAAATAATAATGGCTTAAGAGTAAGATCTAATTTGTAATATTAAATAAGTTGAGCAGTTTATTGCATAATAAAAAGTAAAAAAATATGAGGTAGTTGGTACTGACTAGCAAAAGATAGTTTTGGGACTTGCAAAAAAGTAGTTGGAATATACACTAATTGCACACACAATAAAAAGTGACTAAAAACAAGTAGTGGTAAACAAAATTAAATGGACAGGTAAGAACAATGAATAATATTAATTTGGAGTAAGATTTGACTTGTAACATAAAATTATGAGCAATTAATAGCAGTAAGAAAGAAGTATAAAGTATTGGAGGTGGTTGGCATTAGCTAGTGATGAAAAATAAAAAAATAATAATGCACAATATAATAGTAACGTACACTATATGCACCACACGTATATATGTATTAAGGACACTTATCTAATCTGTTACAGAAATGTCAGCTTTTCTAAGGAAGGTAGAGAAATCATGTTCGTTTGAGATGGTATATTTGTTGTCCTGTTGATGTTTTTTCCTTACTAGTATTTTCCCATCTCGCGTGAAACATTGATATATTTTGTTTTCCTGTTCAAGTTTTCTCAGCCTGAACAGAAGGTTTTGACGTTGTCTTGTTAGACACTCATTTATGTACACTCCATTTTTCATTGTAACTGCTGATTTAATTAGGTCCTTTCTTTTATCGTATGAATGAAGTCGGATCATTATACTGTGTTTACTTCCTGGTTTTCCTAGCAAACGTGTTTCTTTGATTTCATTGTTTTGCACGATGACTTGTACGTGGTTCTGTATTATCCTGATAGCAGTTTCTTAGCACTGTGCTTGGGTTATGTCACTAGGAATGTGAGGACTCTTTATTATAACTGCATCAGACAACTTGTCTTGTTCAGTTTGTCGTCCTCTGGAAATCAAGGTATTCATTTAGTCGAGTGTGCATGTTCTGATTCCAGTCCTTGATTGCTTCTTCAACCTTCATATTTATTGTTGTTATTTGTTCAGTGTGACTGGCTATAGCTGCTTTCAGAGTATTTTCTGTGTCAACACTTCCCGATGTAATCTTCTCTTCAAGGTTTTGGATCTTGTTCTCGAGGTTGGTTTTCTTGGATTCACGTCGCTCGAGTGTTGCTTTGATATCTTTGATTTCGTTTTCTAGAGCAACGATGTAGTCCTTAATATTGTCAGGAATAATCATAACCTGAGTTATCATGGGTGAATCCTTTGAAGAGAGTGGAGTTGAAGGGGAGTCAGCCATGTTTGTTGTTGTTGTTCCCTGGGTGGTGGTGGTGAGGGGGGTTGATACACCGGCGTCCTGCTGGGTAGACAAGTTGAGTTCTAGGGTCCTTGCTGTTATTCTTTTATTACTGATGTTGTTTCTTCTGCGATATCCTTTCATAGCATCACTGAAGTAGATACTGTGTAGCAATGGAGGAGAAGGCTTGTTTTCTCAGAGCTTGGGTTAAGTGGTTGTCTGGCAGCGGAGGCAGTGTTTGGGTTAGCAGGTGTTGAGAAATGGGATTACCAGCTAAGCTTATACATGTTGTATAGGGAAAAGACAGCTCATCGCCTGCACAGCCGCCCCTGCAGACGAGGTCTTGAGAAGCTGTCGAAGTCATTCCTCAACGGGCTGAAATGAGTTATAATTTGTAAGATTATAAATTACCCCTAGGGGGTGTTATGTCAGCATATTTCATTCACTGATGGCTGACAAACTTACTTGTGTGGACTCAAAAGTCCGCACCTAACTGCCGACTATAGCTTGATTACAAACTCCTTGCGACTCAAGAACTGCGCAGTCCCCCATACTACAAGAAATTCGTAACCTACCTTACTCTTGTAGCGTGAGCTATGGTGTTCTTCACACCTTCGACAGATATCGGTGACTTGATAGAAGCTGAAGTGTCCTTGGATGTCCATGTCTTCCATAGTCTAGGAATACGCACACTGGTACACTATGTTCCACAAGATTTGTTTTTATTGTTCACAATCTTATCACTTAAGAAGCTGATCACACTTCTCTTAAGTGTTTATTGTGTTTTATAAGACACTTTGTTCACACTAACGCACAGATCGTTCTTTGTTGGTTATCCTGGCGTCAGTGTCACTCTCAGTAGAGTCAAAAGTAATCTGAAGACGCCACAGCACCCCATGCCGTCACTGCCCCAGCACAAAGAAAAAGCTGACCTAGTACTTATGCTTCCTTGCCACTTCCTCGATGAAGCAAAGCAGAATGTTTGATTCTTGCTGTCTTAAGCATAGACAACAATATACACTATCTCTACCATGGTAATAAAGTGGGAGCAGGATTTTCCTTAACTGTCCTGCTAAAGTAAGAGATGTACTGTCTCTTTTTAAAATACACTCTGTAACACTGGACTGCAAGGAGCGGCGGTTGCTTGACCACAGGTCGTATACTGGTACAGCATCTGGGATCAATTACTCGCTGTAGCAGTAAACAAGATATTTGCCCCTTCTGAGAGGGCTGGGCCCCTCAGGGCTGAAAGGGGCTGAAGGATGCTGAAGGGGGCTGAAGGGGGCTGGTACTCCCCTCCTGGAGAAAATTTCTCCACACTGGGGGGCGGCGAAGGTTTGCTGCAGGTGAACTATTCATCACTTAACATTAATTTAATTTTCTCACTCGCCACCACTGCTGCTTGTCTTTTCTGAACAGCTTTAGTCTGTGTGGTTTCTGGAGAATCACTAATTTTGTTTTCAACACTGTGTAATTCTAACGGTACTAGTTTATTTATTGTCCGCTTTTTCACTACACTTTTGCTCAAAACATCAACTGTCCTGATGATTCCATTTGCATCAGAATATATGGTCACAATTTTTCCAAGTGGCCATTGGGAACTCGGACCATCATTGCCAATAATCACTATGTCACCAGGTCTTAAGGACTTAAGATTTTCAGGAACACCAGCTCCATAGAAGTGTTCACTCAATGAGGTGAGATAGTCTTCTCGTCAAATTTTCTCCCAACTTTCAATCACTTTATTAAGGTGTTTGAATTTACGTCTGAGTTGCTCAGGTTCGAAATAAGTAGGATCCTCTATGATTTCTTTATCATTCATGGGAGGAACAGGTTCGAGCCTTCTGCCATGGAGTAAATGAGATGGACTTAACACTTCCAGATCATCGGTAACATAAGTGAGAGGTCTGTTGTTGACTCTATTTTCTATTTCAGTCACAACTGTACGGAATTCTTCTAAGTCTATTCTCTGACGATGAAGAGTCTTCCTTAAACAACGTTTTACAATGCCGATCATTCTTTCATAAAATCCGCCGTGCCATGGAGATTTAGGAGGAATGTATCTCCAACGACAACTGCGTTGATTCAGCATCTGTTGTACTTCTGGTTGATTAAAGATCTTGCTTATATAAGCAGCACCAGCAACAAAGTTCGTTGCATTATCTGAAATCATCAGTCTGGGACATGCCCTTCTGGCTGCAAACCTTCTGAATAATTTGATAAAGGATTCAGCAGACATGTCAGTGGCTACTTCTAGATGTACTGCTCTAGTCGTAGCACAAGTGAACAAACAGATGTACACCTTGATGGGAACTTTGTCAACTGTTTTGGTTAAAATTATTGGTCCAGCGTAATCTACACCTGTCACCTCAAATGGAGTGATATTACAAACTCTTTCAGAGGGATATGAAGGTGGACCTGGATACTGACATACTCGCATATCATAGTGACGACAAGTAATACAGTCCCTTATTTGTTTTTTCACACTTTGTCGACCTTGAGGTATCCAGTAGGATTGTCGTATATGGCAAAGTGTGTCAGCTACCCCACCATGTAACACGTTACTGTGGGCGTTTTGCACAATCAGTTTTGTTAGCCAATGATTCTTGGGGATCAATATTGGATGTATGGCTTCTTTAGGTAGTGAAGAATTATGAATACTTCCTCGACATCTTATAATCTTTTCTGAGTCGAGATAAAATCCTAAAGAATTAATAACAGGTTTCTTTGGGGATTTATCTTGTGTTTCTAGAAATTTATATTCTGTAGAGAAAACGTCTTTCTGTATTAGTTTCACCCAGTATTTAATGGGTTCAAGACATTCATAATCAGGTTTTATTCTTTTAATGAATTTAAAGACAAGAGCTGTAACACTTAAGAGTTTACCCAAAGATGAGTATTTAGATCCATCAATGACTATTTCTGTTGTGTCTGCAGTATTTACACAACTTATTTCTGCTGTGTTCAAGCAGACTGTTTCTTCTGGTATAATGTGAGCCTTTTGCTGAGGCCAGTTATTTTCATTAGAGAGCCAGTTCGGTCCGTGGAGCCATAATTTATTATCCACAAATTTCTTGAGTGGGACACCACGTGACAACATGTCAACTGGATTCTCTTGGGTAGAGACGTGGAGAAAGAGATAATCTCTCTGCATCTCTTTTATTTCTGCTACTCTGTTCTGTACGTATATCAGCTTACTCTTATTATTTCTTAACCACTGGAGAACTGCTTCATTATCACTCCAGATCACGTTTTTTTCAATAGTGTGATGATCAAGTACTTTGTTGAGATAGACAGCTAATTTTGTACCTACATAGAGTGCTGTCAGTTCCAATTATGGTACTGTTCTGACCTTCAGGGGTGCTACCCTGGCCTTTGAAGTAATTAGTGTACTTCCTTCAACCTTACTTGTGTAAGCTACAGCGCCATAACCTCTGGTTGACGCATCACAGAACACATGTAATGTGTACCTGTTTCCCTCTTGACCTATTTGTCTGGGAAATTTAATTTGATGAAGTTGTTTAAACTCCTTGGATATTTCATCCCATGTTTGACTCATTTCTAGAGGCAATTTCTCATCCCATCCAATTTTGAGCTTCCATGCATCTTGCATAAGTATTTTACCCTTTATGGTAATTGGTGAGACGAGTCCTAGAGGATCAAAACATTGTGATACCTCTGACAGTAAACTATGTTTAGTGAGTGTACTGCATGATTTATTGTTTATCTTTTTGAGACTCAAAATATCTTCCTGTGTGTTCCAATTAAGTCCCAGCATATTGTTGCAATCAGGAATTTCAGCTTCAGGGAAATCTTCTTTGATAAGTTCCCTTAATTGCATTGAATTTGTATTCCACATCCTTAGAGGCATATTTGCTTCTTTCATCTCCTTGTTAGCTTCTCTGTATAAGGATTTCAAATCATCCTCTTTATTCACAGTACCTTGAAGATTGTCCACATAGAAACTTTTCTTTAAGATTTATTTGAAGGGACTTTCAGATTTCTTCAACTGTGTATTTAGAGTAGCTTCTAGTAAGAGTGGAGAGGATGTTGCACCAAATAATACTGATTTGAAACGATAAGTTTTCACAGGACTGTGAGGATCATGTGGATTTTCAGGCCACAAGAATCGAGTATAATCTCTATCTATTTCTTGTAGTCCTACTCTTAAAGAAAGCCTTGGAAATATCAGCCGTGTAGGGCATATGGGTTTGTGCGGAATTTCATAAGCACGTCTCCAAGCTTCTCAGTTAGTGAGGGTCCGGTCATCAGACAATCATTAAGACTTGCTACATCTTTATTTGCACGTGCGCTTCAATTATATACAACACGTAGTGGAGTAGTTTCAGAATCTTTTCTGACTCCATGGTGCGGGAGATAATGAGCTTCTGTCTTCAACTTATCTTCGACTATTTCCTCAATGAATTTATTGTCCAACTGTTCTTGTATGATATTATCATAGACAGTCAGTAGCTCTGGATTCTTCCTGAGCTCATGTATTTGTGCTTTCATTTGTCCGAAAGCCATGCTATATTGCTAGGCAGATGTGGTGGATTTAATTTCCATGGTAACCTAACCCAATATTGTCCATCTTCATATTTGACAGTGTCTAAATATTGGCTATAAGTCTGAGACTCTTGTGGGCTTGGTTTATTTACATCAATACCTATCGCATCTAAATCCCACAACTTACCAACTGGTTCATTCATTTCTTCAAGTAATGATAATTTTTGCTGTGGTACATGATCAGTGGTTGTGAGGGAAAAGTTCAATAGATAGGAATAGAGAGGGAGTATATAGTAACAATAGTTTCATTGCCGGCTACTTGTTAAGGTAGGGTAAGTCAAGCTCCCGCCTTTTCTCCCCCACCCCTAAAGTGATAGTTTGATTGCCGGCTGCTTGTTAACGTAGGGTCAGTCTAGCTCCCACTATCCCTTCCCCTCCCTCTTCCCCCCCCCGAAAGGTGACGTGTGGGGCTCTGGTCAAACAGTAAATCACTCGACTCACAGCTCCCAACACTACTGTAAGTACATGCCTGCCTTGTATTCTAGTGGATTTATTGGTTAAAAGCTTCACTTTTGACCAATAATAAACTTAGTCCTTTCAGTCTTGCTCTAGGTTGACTGTTGTAATAATCACCACATCTTTTGGGTATTGTATTTACCATGGAGAGTGATTTCTTAAGCAGTGGGTAACCTGTCTATCTTTTCAGCTTGGATGACAGAGAGGGTCACCTGTCAATCAACGAGGAGAACAGATGGAGATGGACTAACGTCCAGAGACTTCCCCATTTTGGATTTAATTACCTGTGCACCTGTATGAAATTGCAGGACGTAACCCCACATCATTGCAGCGGTAAAGAACCTGCTTTCCTGTCATCGGGATAGAATACTCAAGGCTCTATCTACTGTGAAGAACTAGCCAGTGGGTCGTAACCAACACCTGCGACCCCCATCCCCCATCACTAGCAACGGCTACGATTTCAACAACACAGTGTCACCAACATCAGACACCCCTATATATATTAGCGTTGAATTAAGTTATCATTTATATTTTTCATTTTTCATTTTCTTTAATGTAGGATTAATATTTCATATTTAAGTGTTTTATATTTTAAATTTCTATATAATAGTGTTTATGTTTGTCTGTTATTATTTTTTTTTCTATTCATTAATTTTCCTGAGGAGGAGCCAGCCTTAGTAATACTTACTGAAGTTGTTACAGAGCTGAGTAAGCCTTCACAAGTGGCGACCTTGCCAGGATCAACTCTACTGAATCAAGATTCAACTCCATCTCGAATCTACCATTGGAACTTCAACGCCGCATACCACAGACGTTTCCACCAGCCATGAGTAATCATTCTCTATGGTAGGACTACAGTACAGGTATTTAAAAGATTTGGTGATTGTTATGGTCTTAATTTATTGTAAGTCAAGTCAGGCAGGATATACTAGTTAATTCTGCCACCTTGAGCTTGAAACACTTTTGAGGATTAGACTCTAGGGACCCGAGATTTTCCAGTGACAATTTGTTTCATTGAGCTCTTTATTATATCAAGGGAACTGTCATAGGACACTCTTGATTTGTTGGTGAGAAGATTGGATGGTCAAGTGACCCCATTCTACTTACTGTTTGCTCGAAGCCGGCATAGAACCCTTCGTTTTCATTAATACATGTTGTTTAATTGAAGCAGGGATCGAGCCCTCTGGTTTATTTACAGCTTGAGCGGAGCAGGAATTGAACCCTCCGTTTTCTTTAATACCCGTTTCATTTCCCCTGATAGTTTAAGTTATTCTTGCAAGCATGGAGGAATACCAGTTTTGGATGAATGCTGGAAGTAAGTTAGGAATAACAGGGAAAAATTTAGAATCTTTCATTAGTGCTAAGATACAGGAAAGACTTGAAAGAGAGAGAATTGAGAGAGAAGAGTGACAGAAAGGGAAAAATAAGAAGAAAAGGAGAGAGAGAATCGAAAGAGAAGAGAAAAAGGAGAGAGAATCGAAAGAGAAGAGAAAAAGGAGAAAGAGAACCTTGAAATACAGTAGAAAAGAGAGAGAGAGAGAATTGAAAGAGAAAGCCAAGAAAGACAGAAAGAGAGTGCGAAGACAAAAAAGAGCATGATAGACTTGATCGTGAGGAAAGAGCTAGAGAACGTGAGGAAAAAGCTGGAGAACTTGAGTTAATAGAGAGAGAAAAGGATCGCGAGCTCGAAAAATCTCGCCTTGAATTAGAGAATAAAAAGTTAACTTTTACACAACAACAATTAGAGGAAGGAGTAATGGAACAACGTGCAGTCAGTGCACATATTCCAACACCTAATTTACCTCCCTTCACAGAGGGGGAAGACATAACTTCATACATTATCAGGTTTGAAAATACCGCTACCCTCTGTGAATGGCCTGCTGACACCTGGGCTACCAGGTTAGGAATGTTATTTTCTGGTACAGCCTTGAATATCTATGCAACTTTGTCGCAGGATATTATATGTAATTATAACCTACTGAAGAAGGCAATCCTTAAAGCATATCAAAAAACCACTAATTCTTACAGGAAAGATTTCAGGAATGCCACCTTACAGCCTGGCCAGAACTTTCAGCAGTTACAGGTAACACTATTTTGTTTGTTCGACTTTTGGATAGAGAGTTCAGGAATTGATCACAGTTATGAATCTCTTAGAGACTTCATGGTTGCTGACCAGTTCCTGACAGCTCTTCCCTATCAGATACGAACATTCATAGAGA